>CM054143.1:32544439-32604439 GCA_028751875.1 Rapana venosa | reverse complement strand
ATTATCGTTACATTGCATTGAAAGCTATAGATCATCCTGAAAGTCTTACACATAATACCGAACAATGGCAATCGCAGATACAACCAGTATAGAACCTTTAACCAATAGAAACTATTGGAATACAAACGCAACGACAACAAGACAAACCAGCAAAACTTTTCTCCACGTTATGGTTCATCATCGTCATCGTCATACAACCTAGCTGAACTATAAGGACAACAACAACAACAACAACAACAACAACACGGAATCCCACTAATGGAGAAGAAAAGAAAAGAAACAGCGGCCTTACTTTTTACTTTCAATCAGAGTGCGCTCCCCTGAATCAGCGGCCTTCACAATAAATGCCCGCAGTTTTGAGATAACATTATCCAAACACGATCATCAGCCTTTACCACTTTTCGGGTCCCCCCTAAAAAGGAAAAAAAACAACAACAACCGCACCCCCAAAACAGACAGAGAGAAAGAAAGGAAAAAGAAAGGGAGGAGAAAAAAAAAAAGAAAACGTGAATAATAACGACAAACGAAAACTGTGCCTGTGGGTTTAGAACAAGCCAATTGAGGGGTGGCTGGTTAGGAGCAAACAGCAGAAAAGCGAATTTGGGAATGTTTTAGGGATAAAAACGAAATGAGGGCAAACAAACGAGAAGGAGGAGAAAGTGTGTGTGTGTGTGTGTGTGGGGGGGGTGTCACAGGAAGGGGGCAAGAGGAGGGGGAGAAGAAAAGAGAGAGAGCGAGAGAGAGAGAGAGGGGGGGGGGGGGGGGGGGAGGGGAGGGTGTGGCGGGAGGGAGGGGGGGGGGGGAGAAAGGGCTGACTGTGAAGCACAAGATGTTGCTCCGGGCGATATGAAAAATAGGCTAATTCAGCAGTGTGTGTGTGTGTGTGTGGTTGTGTGTGTGTGTGTGTTGTGTGTGTGTGTGAGTGTGTGTATGTGTGTGTATGTGTGGTGTGTGAGTGAGTGCGTGTGTGTGTGTGTGTGACTTTAAAAAGTGCAAACCCTGACAAGATTTTTCTTTGACAAGATTCCCCCTCCCCCCTTCTCTTCTCCCCTCCCCCCCCCCCCTCTCTCTCCCCCCCATCCCCCTCTCTCTCTCCTTCTCTTTCCATCCCTTCACCCCATCTCTCTCTCTCTCTCTCTCTCGCTCTCTCTCTCTCTCTCTCTCTCCCCTCTCGCGCGCGCGCGCGCGGTCCATGAGTTTTCTTCGCTAAATGATCAGTATAACCTTGTTTTGATATGATTGGATTTATTGCATTCTGAAAGCTGGGTGACCAAAAAGCTATTGTGTGTGTAAATTCATTTTCCTTAATAAGAAACGCTCGCTCGCTCTCTGACTGTATCTCTCTCTCTATCTACCACCTCAATTATGTGAAAATAATTATAATGCCAACAAACAATAGTCTACAGATCAATCGAACCACTTAACTCATTTTCATCTCTGTCTGTCTGTCTGTCTGTCTCTCCCTCTCTTTCTCTCTTCCATGAGTTTTCTTCGCTAAATGATCAGTATAACCTTGTTTTGATATTACTGGATTTACTCCATTCTGAAAGCTGGGTGACAAAAAGCTATTGTGTGCGTTTATTCATTTTCCTTTATACGAACCCTCTCTCTCTTTCTCTCACTCCCCCATCCCCCTCAAATATGTGAACATAATCATAATCCCAACACACAACAATCCAGAGATCAATCGAACCACTTAACAGTTTTAAACACCTCTCTCTCTCTCTCCCCCCCCCCCCCCCCCTCTCTCTCTCTCCCTCCCCACACCATTAAATAAGTGAAACAATTATGATCCCCACACACAACAATCTAAAAATTAATCAAGCCACTTAAAACAACACAATTTGAAGGTTTTCTTTGTGGTCATTAATAACCAACGCTTTCAAATTTGTCAATCGCTTCCTAACTAGCTTTTTTTGGTTAAATTTGTTTTAATATATTATTTTTTAAACATCTGGACACACACACACACACACAAAATCATATTCATTCCACCCTGATGAAACGAAGACCCGATTAGTTACGCTAAACAACATCATAAAAAACCCTCTCCTATAAGCTGACTGAGATCAACCAACCCCCACCATACATACCCAAAGCATGATGGAATACGAACCGAGTTCTAACAGAGCCCCCCCCCCCCCCCCCCCCCCCCCCCCACCCCACCCTCAACATGAAAACACAACGCCACATCAAAGATGCATATGTCATCGCCATAAGCACTCGCGCTCCGAGAAAACGAGCCCCGCATTTGGGCCAATTATTGGCGAGGCGGACGCGTCCCGCAGGGCACCTCTTGATTTCTATTATCATGCGGTAGTTCTGCACATCACCACAGGGACTAGCCGCCTGCCAGTCCACAGGCCTGCTGCGATCGATGACACTTGTTGGATTGGTGGGATGGGGCTGGGGCTGGGGTGGGTTTGTTTCGTTCTGTTTGTTGGTTTATTTATTTATTTATTGATTTATTCATTTATTCCTGACCGTGTTTTAGCTATTCACGAGCATTGTCTATTCAAGGCCCGTTTATTCTAGCTTTGCTGGAGTACTTTTTCTGTTGTGTACTACTGGGACTATCGGATGGCTACCACCACACACACACACACACACACACACACAAAAGAGAGAAAGTGAAAAGAGCAATGATTTCGTTTATTTCCTAGCTGCTCTATTTTTTTTCTCTGGGGTTGCACGCATGCGCGCATGCCCCACATACACGCGCACGCGCGCACACGCACACACACTGGTGCAAGCACGCACGCATACAGAGCGTTGACGCAGGTATGTGCAAGTGTGACACATACATACAGACATACAGACAGAGAGAAAACAAAAACAGACATACGTAGTACAAACAGACAGACAGACAGATAGACACACCCCCACACACACTTCAGATAATCAAATAACACCGAAAATTGCCAAGAGCTCCTTTACGATAATGATGATGGCAATGAAATAAAGACCGCGCACTGCCCATATCAACTAATCACACAAACCCCCTTCATTCTCTCCGCAGAAAAATCCGGGTATTACTGCAATCGCTTTGTTACAGGGCCAATGGAAACTTCGGGATGGAGTTTGGTGGTTTGTTTATTGCATTAATTTCATCTCATGCCGCTGATAACCCAGCCGACCGTGGTTCAGCTCGGTGGTCTAGCGGTGAACACCTGCCTACAAAGTTCGGGTTCGATCCTCGTTTGCGCCCGAAACTGTCCCGCCATCCGCTAGACCGTGAGTGGTGGTACGGGTGCTAGTCTTTCGGATGAGACTATGAACCGAGAGGTCCCGTGTACAACTCGTGTCTAGCGCGCGTAAATGAATCCACGGCAACTAGAGACGACCCCTGGCAAAATTCTAGCCACTCTGAGAGGGAAACAAATACAAATGCAGACAGGAAAATAAAATTTAAATAATGGGTAGCGCTGCTCTTGTGACAATGCGTTCTACCCGGGAGAAGAGGAGCTCTACCCGGGAGAAGAGGAGCCCGAATTTCACGCCCCCCCCCCCCCCCCCCTCCTCCCCTCCACACACACAGAGCTAGAGAGAGAGAGAGAGAGAGAGAGAGAGAGAGAGAGAGAGAGAGAGAGAGAGAGAGAGAGAGAGAGACAAACAGACAGACAAAGAGAAAAAGATAAGAGAGCCCAGAGACAAAGAAGAGAGAGAAGACAAACAGACAGACAGACAGACAAAGAGAAAAAGATAAGAGAGCCCCAGAGACAAAGAGAGAGAGAGAGAGAGAGAGAGAGAGAGAGAGAGAGAGAGAGAGAGAGAGAGAGAGAGAGAGAGAGAGAGAGAGAAGAGCACGCACCCGCACAAACTGACACCGAATCACATTGTTTACACAAGTTTACACACCCAGTAACGATCTGGCGTTCACCACATTCCTCCTCTCTTATCATCATCATCATCGCCTTGAATAAAGTGACAGAGCGGGGAAACTGATGTTGATACCTGCAGGTGGAGATCAGTAGAAACACGACAGATACCTAACAACCCACACTGGTGTCACAACAACGCTGCTCCCCACTTCACATGGCTGACAGCAGCAGTAAGGAGGGAAGGAAAAAAGGAAGGAAGGAGGGAGACTTGCTTTGTTCAGATACTGCACAACTTTCTGTTGGGAACCCCAAGACATGGACACTCGAAACCGTATGCACTATGAAAAAAAATCCATCCATCCATCCACCAACCCACCCACCCACCGATCTATCAATCAATCAATCAATCAATCAATCAATCAATCAATCAATCAATCAATCAATCTATCTATCTATCTATCTATCTATCTATCTGTGTGTAATCTTCGTAATTGGTTTTTAACAAAAGGTTATTTCAGACCAAGATCAGTTTTCATTTGGTGCAACTCGTTTCAAGAGTGGAGGACAGTGTATCTAAAGATGGGGACTATATAAAAAAAATCAAACTTGGATAGTCTATAAGATAATTTTGCTGTTTGATTTAATTTGACCTGTCACCCATGTTTTGTCAACGATCGTTTACAGCGATTTTTAATGTGCTGATCATCAACAGTTTCTGACACTGTTACTTAGTAATCCTGCATGCCCACAATGGGGTTAAAGGATTCAATTTTCTTATTCGCGCTGCGTGTGTGTGTGTGTGTGTGTGTGTGTGTGGTGCGGTGTGTGTGTGTATGTGTGCGTGTGTGTGTGAGTATGTGTGTGAGAGAGAGTATCAAGATCAAGTGTCAAATCTCTTTAAAAGATACCTAACGGACACCTGAGCAAACAAAAAACATTTACATACAATGGAAGTTTGCTGAAACAGCTAACAAGATACAGATCTATGAAGAATAAGCTATAACAGTGTTATGTGCTCTCTCTCTCTCTCTCTCTCTCTCTCTCTCTCTCTCTCTCTCTCTCTCTCTCTCTCTCTCTCTCTGCTGGGCGCGCGTGTGTATGTATGAAATCGAATCCAAACTTCATAAATTTATAAGAAAAAAAAAACAAGGAGGAAAAAAAACAACTTAAGTCGGAATGCATCCACCTACTTTTGGTGGCCAAATTTAGTCACATACGCAAAATCTCACCATTGGTGAACCTCAGAGTTCTAGCCCAATAAAAAATGAAATGAAATGAAATGACAGCCTAGACGACTTCTGATTCAGGGAATGCAGCACATAGAATACGCGTGTGCATGTGAGAATCAAGTGGCCTATTTAGGGAGTAGTAGCGCTGGGACATTGGTAGCACCCCAACCCACCCCACCCACCACACCAGACCCCACCCCACCACACCACCCCACCACACAACACTCCACCACACCCACACCACACCCACCCACCAGACCCCACCCCACCACACCACCCCACAACACCCACCACACCACACCACACCAGAACCACACCACACCACACCAAAACAACACCCCACCCTACCACACCACAGTCAACACAACCACACACCACCTCCTACGCTCCCTTAGCTCGTTTTGAACATGGCAATAACTTCACAAAGAAAGCATTCTTCTCTTTTTCTTTTCTTTTCTAGTTTTACAGACTTTTGTCACGACCCAAGTTTACAACTGGTGTTTTTTTTCCCCCTCGGGATTTTACCAGGAATGTCTCACCCACCAGGCGTCCCCTTTATTAATTCCGCAGCAATAAAATTAACCCTAAGTCTCCCCCTTGCCTCTGAATATAAAACTCCCAGCGCGAGGAGGAAAAAACCCCAACACCCCATGCAAATTCAAACCCTGACGCACCAAAGGGAGGAGGTGTGTGTGTGTGTGTGTGTGTGTGGGGGGGGGGTGGGGTGGGGGTCTTCAACCATTCCTTTACAGCTCCACCACAAACTTGGCAAATAACGAAGATGGGGTAGGTGGTGTATATGGCCGCCACAGCAGGTAGGTATGTAGAGTCCCCTCGTGGTCGCTCCCTACTTGAACCTACAACCCCGAGTCTCTGTCAACATGCTTCAACTGGGCCCAGGGCCAACTTCAAAGACTGTCCAAACCCCCACTTCCCATGTTGGAATGAATAGGGGTGTGAGGGGTGCTTGATGACAGGGGAAATATGTATGACTAACTTGCCAACTTCAATTGGCCCAATTCCCCTGGACCAGTATAGTACAAGAACTCTCCATAAAACTCTGTGTGTGTGTGTGTGTGTGTGTGTGTGAGAGAGAGAGAGAGAGAAGAGAGGAGATAGAGAGAGAGAGAGAGAGAGAGAGAGAGAGAGAGAGAGAGAGAGAGAGAGTATAATTGATCTGCCGACAGGAGGGAAAAATGCCAAGCATTACTAAAGTGTATGCTGATGTAGATTTGTTGATGGTGGGGTTTTTTGTGGGTGAGGTGGGGTGGGGTGGGGTGGGGTGGGGGAAGGGTGTGTTGTGTAAATTGCGTTTCGGGGCAGAGACGTAGTTAGCTCATTCATCTTTAAGTGTAAGATGGGAAGTACACGCTTAATTCAGCGATTCTAAAAGAGCGAGGAACAATTTCGCATTTAACCGCTTTCTCTCTCTCCCCGAGAGTTAGTCAGATGGGAATAAAGCTGAATTTCTCTTAGCTCCAGCAGATTAAAATAAAATCCTCCCTCTTCACCAAAATGCGTAAAAGGAGCTTGCACCCCTTCATGTACACACACACACGCGCGCGCGCGCGCGCGCGCACGCGCGCGCACCCATCTCCCATTACACACACACACACAAGGATGAGCAGGCAAATGTATCTTGACCAAAACTCTATTGAATTCCGGGGGGGAGAGGGGGGGGGGGGGGGAGAGATTTATGTTATTTTTATCTTTTATTTCGAGGATAATATAGAATAAGCACTGATGTGCTTTTTTTCATCCAGTCCCCGTGTATACGCAGTTTTGTACATTTTGTCATCCGTTCCTACCGGCACACAATGGCCTACTCTTCCGAAAAGCGGAACGGGTTTTAACGTGTGCGCAAGCTGTTCTGCGTGCTTTCCCACACGGGACCTCCTCGGTTTATGGTCTCATCCGAAGGACTTTTAGGAAGAGTGGAGTCTGCACTGATGCTAACTCTAGAGGAAAAAATCCTCTTGAACGAGAATCGAACCCGGGTCAGCAAATCACGAATACATCACTCTAGCCACCAGGCTGTCCCGTCCCAGACAGAGAGAGAGAGAGAGAGAGAGAGAGAGAGAGAGAGAGAGAGAGAGAGGAGAGAGAGAGAGAGAGAGACAGAGAGACAGAGAGACAGACAAACAGTGACAGAGACAAAGACACAAAGAGAACAATGAACAGCATGTTTTGGCCTTAATGCAGTAGATAGACAGAGAAGAGAGAGAGAGAGAGAAGAGAGGAGCGAGAGCGAGAGACAGAGGGGAGAGAGATAGAGAGAGGAGAAGAGAGGAGAGAGAGAGAGCGAGAGAGAGAGCGAGAGAGAGAGAGCGAGAGAGAGAGTGACAGAGAGAGGGAGAGAGAGAGAGCAGAGAGAGAGGGGAGGAGAGAGAGAGAGAGAGAGAGGGAGAGGGAGACAGGGACAATGACAGAGACAGAGAGACACAGACACAAAGCGAACAATGAACAGCATGTTTTGGCCTTAACGCCTGAGCGCGATCCCAGCGACCCCTGTTAAGGGGTACGAATGAACAACAGTGTGTGTGTGTGTGTGTGTAGCATGAGGAGGTAGGTACAATCAGTTCTCACAGGTCAGAGCTCCCACATAAAAGACATTCCTGCTGACATCAAAGACATCGTGCCCTTGTTGACCAGCCCCGTCTTCAAAAGTGACCACACCAAACACAAAGACAACTCCACCCTTCCTCCTCCCCATCCCCTAACCCTCATCTTCCGCCCTCCCATTGAGGGAGGTGATAGAAGACTTCGTTTAAAAAAAACAGAAAGCTGGTAAGGTGAGGTGAGAGGTAGATGTGTTGTTGTAGTAGTAGTAGAAGAAGTAGTAGAAATAGTAGTAGTAGTAGTAGTAGTAGAAGTAGTAGTAGAAGAAGTAGTAGTAGTAGTAGAAGAAGTAGTAGTAGAAGAAGTAGTAGTAGTGAGTATAGTAGTAGTAGTAGTAGTAAAGAAGTAGTAGTAGTAGAAGTAGTAGTAGTAGTAGTAGTAGTAGTAGTAGTAGTAAGTAGTAGTAGTAGAAAGTAAGTAGTAGTATAGAGTAGTGTAGTATGTAGTAGTAGTATAGAGTATAGTAAGTAGTAGAAGTATAGTAGTAGAAGTAGTAAGTAGTAGTAGAAGTAGTAAGTGAGTAGAGAGATAGTAGATAGTAATAGAAGTAGTAGTAGAGTAGAGTAGTAGTAGAAGTAGAAGTAGTAGTAGAAGTAGTAGTAGTAAGTAGAAGTAGTAGAGTGAGAAGTAGTAGTAGGAGTAGAAGTAGTAGTATAGAATAGAAAGTAGTAGTAGAAGTAGTAGTAGAAGTAGAAGATAGAAGTAGAGTAGTAGTAGAGAGTGAGTAGTAGTAGAGTAGAAGTAGTAGTAGAAGTAGTAGTAGTAGAGTAGTAGATAGAAGATGTAGAAGTAAGTAGTAGTAGTAGTAGTAGAAGTAGTAGTAGAAGTAGAAGTAGAAGTATAGTAGTAGTAGTAGTAGAAGTATAGTAGAGTAGAAGTGTAGAGAGTAGTAGTAGTAGTAGAAGTAGTAGAAGTAGTAGTAGAAGTAGTAGTAGAAGTAGTAGTAGATAGAGTAGTAAGTAGTAGTAGTTGAGTAGAAGTAGTAGTAGAAGTAGTAGTAGTAGTAAGTAGTAGAGTGTAGTAAGTAGAAGTATAGTAGAAGTAGTAGTAGAAGAAGTAGAGTTAGTAGTAGTAGTAGTAGTAGTAGAAGTAGTAGTAGGAGTAGAAGTAGTAGTAGTAGAAGAAGTAGTAGTAGTAGAAGTAGAAGAAGTAGTAGTAGTAGTAGTAGTAGTAGTAGTAGTAGTAGTAGTTCTTCTTCTCCCTCTTATCACCTTAGCAGGTCGTCCCGATTCTGCACTGATTTTTTTCAAGCAGTTTTCTTGTTTTTTCTCTCGTTCGCTTTTTTACACGGTCAGATGTGTTTGGGAAACAAATAATGGCATGTTTGTCCTTTCCAGCTCCTGTCCTGGGCTGTACAGCTTGGTTTGTAGGGTTATCTCGGTTGGGCAGTTTCAAGCAGTTATCTTTTGGGCAAGCTGAACCAGCCTGAGCCTATCTAATCCCTCAAGCAGACGAATCGCCGCCGCCACTTCATATGAGTTGACATCGCTTTGCCACGGTGCCATACCTGAGAATAAAGGGGGTACGGGATAGCCTGGTTGGTTAGAGCGTTGCGCATTGCGCTCGTGATCTGCTGACCCGGGTTCGAATCCCGTTCAAGGGAAGATAATTATTTTCCCCCTGGAGTTACCATCAGTGCCGACTCCACTCCTCCCCAAAAGTCCTTCGGATGAGACTATAAACCGAAGCCCCGTGTGCGAATGCACGCAGAATATCTTGCGCACATGTTAAAACCTGTTCCGCTCTTCGGGCGAGTAGGCCACTGTCTGCCGGTGGGAGCGGTTGCAAAATTGAGGACTGGATGTAAAAAAAAGCACGAGTGATTATCCCATTATCATCGAAATAAATAAATAAAGAATAAATAAATAATCAGAAAAATAAGCTATGTATAAAAGACTAACTCATGAGTAATCTCCAGCAGAGAAGACAACTCTTGAGACAGAATCTCTCCGAGAAATGCTTGGTTGTGGTTGGTTGGCTGGTTGGTTGATACTAAACCAAAAATCGAATAACTCCGCTGGGACTCTAATATAACCAAAGAAAGCAAGCTATTGATCTCTGGTAGAAGAATGTGTACGGTCTTTACTTGTCAGATACTCCCTATGTGGTCAGGGAAATGTTTGACATTTTGAAATTTCATGAAATTTGAACTCTTTCTTCCAATTAGCGGGTTTTAGTCGAACGCTTAAGAAATCTTCTGACATCATGAGAGAGAGAGAGAGAGAGAGAGAGAGAGAGAGAGAGAGGAGAGAGAGAGAGAGAGAGAGAGAGAGAGAGAGAGAGACGGAGAGAATGGAGAGAGCACGTGATGGCAACAAGCACCCTCTTCCTGTTTCAAAAACTCAGTTTTGTCAACCCGACCCTTGCAACATAATACTTCCTTCCCCTGCACAATTCTTTCTATCGCAACCCCTTAACACGCTGTAGATCTTTTCTAATAAGAAAACACGCTTTTGATCTTTTATATATTTCCATTAACCTTTCCCGGTAAACAGACAGAACACAAACAGCTATATTTCCAGTAACTCTTCCTTGTTTTAACAAGCAGTCATATTTCCACTTCCTCTTCTTTCTGATAAAGAAACAAACAAAAACAAAAGCAATCGGCAAAAATATTTCGAACGAAATTCTACAAAACAATAAGGAAACAAGTCAGCATTTTCCCGCCGAAAGCCGTGATAAAAGTTCTGGTTTGTTTGCTTCTTGTTGTTTGTTTTTATCATTAACTTTTAGGGTTGAAGAGATGGATGGACAGTTCAGTCTCTATGGTCAAGACACCAGTACGCTGCAGGTCCTCCCAGTCGACACATAGAGCTTCTTGACCACTGGGGTCAGGGGTCAGGCCAAATCCTCTTCCAGAGTGCCTCATGTCTCATGTCACACACACACACACACATACACACACACACACACACACACAACAACACACACACACACACACACACACACACACACACACACACACAAGCATCGTGGCACATGTTCTCTTGTCTGGCTGCCAGTCTCGCAAAGGCACTCACTACTAGGGATCTTGTGTGGCCTATGCCGGAGTTTGTTTCACGTAAACACACACCAACAGAACTTCACATTCACTGGGCTATTAGTACTCGGGACCCCGAAATCCCTTTGTTCTGACAAGCTTAAGCCCAGCCCAGCTGAAGGCAAACAGGGCACTGGGACTTCATGACTACTATCCACCTGACCATCGACCAGGTGATCCCGGCGGTAATCACCTCATTCTCCACTACACTGACACTTTCAATCAGACTTTGTGCCTTTCATACTATGCCCTTATTGCTTAAGCTTTCCACACAGGTTCCTGTCCGGTCCACCACCCAGGCAATGTTGGAGAGAGAGAGAGAGACAGAGAGGCAGCGGATAAAGGGTATGGAGAGGGAGGAGGGGAAGAGAGAGAGAGAGAGAGAGAGAGAGAGAGGGGGGGGGGGGGTGGCGCCGATAAAGAGGTGTGGACAGAGACAGAGAGAGAGAGATTGATAGAGAGAAAGAGAGAGAGAGAGAGAGAGAGGAGAGAGAGATAGAGAGAGAGAGAGATAGAGAGAAGAGAGAGATTGATAGAGAGAAAGAGAGAGAGAGATAGAGAAGAGATAGAGAGAGAGAGATAGAGAGAGAGAGAGATAGAGAGACAGAGAGAGAGAGAGATAGAGAGAGAGAGATTGATAGAGAGAAAGAGAGAGAGGAGAGATAGAGAGAGAGAGAGATAGAGAGATAGAGAGAGAGAGAGAGAGAGAGAGAGAGAGAGAGAGAGAGAGAGAGAGAGAGACGAGGAGAGAGATAGAGAGTCACACACACACACAAGCAGACTCTCACGCACCCTATCCCACCCACCCCACCACAGCCACACCCCCCATCCCCTCCCCCACCACACACAAAACCGAGAACATATTATTTTTTCCCCCCATAGATCACCAACCATGTTGGGTTTTTTTAAGGAGGGAAGGCAGGAGTGGAGGGGGAGGGGTAGAGGGGTGAAAGGCAGGCAGACTGTGATGACCGCGTGGTGCATACCAAAGCTGACCCCATGGATACATTACATGTCCATTGTGATCAATGGGGAGGACAGTGAAACGTCCTCACTGCCCATTGGGAAGGAGGGTGAAAGAGGAGGAGAGGGTGGAGGAGGAGGAGGAGGAGGGTGGAGGAGGAGGAGAGGGTGGAGGAGGAGAGGGTGGAGGAGGAGAGGGTGGAGGAGGAGAGGGTGGAGGAGGAGGAGGAGGGTGGAGGAGGAGGAAGGTGAAGAAGGTACTCTCGTCTGCTGCCCTTCTGAATCCCCCTTTGGGACTACTACTACTACTACGCACTGTGGGAAAATTAATGCTCCCCCCCTCCCACCTCCCTTTTTTCTTTCTTTCAGTTTTCTTTTTTTTTGGGGGGTGGGGGGGGTGGGCACTGCTATCTTTTCCTGTTTTGCTCTTTTTATGTTTCCTAGCTCGACGGGATAGCTCAGTGGTCGGAGCACTCGCTTTCCCCCAGCCAAGTTAAGCGGCTTCAGTACAGTTCCCCCAGTTCCCCCAGCTGTAAATGGGTACCTGCCCTCTTTAGGGTCAGGGAAGGTAAAGCAGCGAGGGAGAGGAGATGGGCGCCGCCCTCAATATGCTGGCCCTAGAGAAGTGAGGTCTCTGACGCCTCGCTCCCCTACGACCTTATAGGTTATGGGACTCCTTTACCTTTTTTTTAGGTCACTGCTATTATTTTGTGTTTTGATCCTTGTTTTGTTTTTGTTTCTTTATCTCTGTCTCTGTCTCTCTCTCACCCCCCCCCCCCCCCCCCCCCCCCCCCCCCCCCCCGTCCATTTCCAACTGCTTTTATAATAATTTCCTTCCTTGCTGTTTTCTCAAAAGGTCTGGCAGTGTTTTAATTTTACCCCGTATGAAACGCATGCAAAAGATAAAACATGCGCATGAAAGATCCCTTCATTCGTGTCTGTGTTCCGTAGGTTAGGGAAACAGAAACCTAGCATGCAGCATGCATCTCGCGAGGGATGGGCTCCGCCATGTTCAACACGCCTGCTGTCTCTGTGGTGCCCACATGATACCTCCTGGAGCTGTGGGAAAGACAGGAATTTTTCCCTGTGTGTCTGTCTGTCTGTCTATCTATCTATCTGTCTATCTATCTGTTTATCTGTCTGTGTCTGCCCTGTCTGTCTGTTTTTTGTCTCTACTACTATCTTCTTCTATCTATCTATCTACTTTTATCTATCTATCTATCTATTCTTCTTCTTCTGTCTGTCTTCTGTCTTCTTCTTCTATCTATCTATCTATCTATCTATCTGTCTGTCTGTCTGTCAGTCAGTCTGTCTGTCTATCTATCTATCTGTTTATCTATCTGTCTGTGTCAGTATGTATGTATGTTTGTTTGTCTGTCTGTCTGCTGTCTATCTATCTATCTATCTGTGATCTGGTTTTGCAGGCACTCCATCAGATGGACTAATGCTGTAATCTGCAGCCGCACAGTCCTTATGATCATCAGCCCGCCAGATAAGCATCATGTTTGTAAAGTGCGATAGAAACCTTGGCCGTCTTCTTTGCTTCCAAACATATACGCGCACGCACGCACGCACCCCACACAGCACCAAAACACAAACAAACCCCACCCCCACCACACCAGAGAAGAAAGGGAGGGGAGAAAAAAAAAAAAAAAGGGGGGGTTTTTTTTTAATTTTATTATCGAGGATAAATAAGCACTCATGTGTTTTTTATAATGTCATCCAGAGAGAGAGAAGAGACAGAGACAGAGACAGCGAGACAGAGAAACAAACAGAGACAGACAGACAGACTCAAAACATAACTTCTCGCAAAGTTCAATTTTACATTCAAAATCACCCTTACCACACAGCTAACCCCTTCACCACAGAAGAGAAGAGATCTGTCTTCTTACCACATAACAACCTCACCCCATACATAGACACTGCCTACTACATACATACACAGAGGCAGAAAGGCGAGTTTTTCATTTCCATTTACCGTTTTCGCTCATAAGACGGACAACATACCGTTGCTGCCTGAGCGTTCGACGGAGATGAAGAAGAAGAAGAAGAGGAAGAAGAAGGAGAAGGAAAAAGAAGAAGGAAAAAGAAGAAGAAGAAGAAGAAGAAGAAGAAGGAAAAAGAAGGGAAAAGGAAAAAGGAAGGAGAAGAAGAAGAAGAAGAAGGAAAAAGAAGAAGAAAAAGGAAGAAGGAGAAGAAGAAGAAAAAAAGAAGAAATTCCCCCGTAAAAAAAAGGGAAAAGGGCCCCCCAAAAGAAGGAGGGAAAAAGAAAAAGAACACAACCAGTCCCTCTCCCCACCCTTTCCCAAACCCGCCCCCCAACTTCCCCAATGTCAAAAATAAAAACCGGGCTCACTTAATGCTGTGTTTTGAAAATCATGCGGATTACAGCGGCGTGGTTTGAGAGAAAACATGTGGATGACACACATAATGGAGCCAGACTCTTCGTTTTGAAATCTGGGAAGTTTTACCAGTCGTATTGACTTGTCAGAACAGAGCAAGCCAAGCAAGTTCGATGGAAGGCAGGTGCGTTTCATAATTTAAACGTGGAAATTTTCGGGATTTTTTCTTCTTTCTTCTTCTTCTCTGTAGAGAGAATAGTTGAAGAAAAACCCCCAGTCTTGGTTATATTTTTGTAAATTTGTTTACGCCTTCTCTGTCTCTCTGTGTCTATATCTCTGTCTCTGTAGGTCTTGTGTCCCCCCCCCCCCCACCCGCCCCCCCTCCCAGTCTCTCTCTCTCTCTCTCTCAAATGGGTCAATGTCTTGCAATCGCATTCTCTCTCTCTCTCTCTCTCTCTCTCCTCCTCTCAATTCAATCTCTCCCCTCTCTCTCTCTCTCTCTCTCTCCTCGATTGCACGTTTCTATTCTCTGCCTACAATTTAGCCTGTGATCCACACACATGCGGTATTGATTTTTCACAGTCAGTTCGAAAGACAAGTTTACAACAACAAAAAAGCCATGCCAGAATAAAGCACATAATCATGATTTAATAGTTCCTTTACTTTTTTGTGTGCAAACAGTTATCGACATGCTATACCGTTGTTTGTGAACCATGGCTCTACTTTGGCAACTATGGCTGTCGTTTAGGGAAAAAAAAAATCTTTAAAATTAAAGGACCATGTTAAAAATTGTTTGGTCTTAAAGTGTACTGTTTATGAAGAAGTAATTCTTCACTGCAGAGTTCGGTTAAACACTTACACGTTGCTTAGAGTTCGGTAGAGAAAAAGAGCAACAACAAGCAATAAGGTTTGTGTGTGTGTGTGAGTTTTGTGATTGTTGTGTTGATGTTGTGTTGTGTGTGTGTGTGTTGTGTGTGTGTGTGTGAGAGAGAGAGAGAGAGAGAGGAGAGAGAGAGACAGACAGACAGACAGACAGACACAGAGACAAAGACTGAAAAAGAGAGACAGACAGAGGCAGAGAAACCAAAAATTTTAAAACAGAAACAGAGAATGGAGCAAACAGAACTTGAAAGGAACAAGAAAAGACAACATAACCAATGGACAGAAAGAGATGATCACAAAGATAGCAGCAACAAGAAGAGAGAGGAAAAAAACACCCGAAAAGGAGAAAAGCAAATACCCATCCAACCAACAACGAAGAGCAACCAAAAAATTAAAAAGACAAAAATAACAAAAAACAAACAAAAACAAAAAAGCAACCCCCGCCCCCCCCCCCCCAAAAAAATCCTCTCCCACCACCACCACACAATATCGCCATGAACGCAGACTTCCTGTCCCCTCTTCCTTAAAATAGCCACCCCACCATACCAGAGAGCTCTTTGAAGATCTATGAGGCATTTTTTGGTTGGGTTTTTTGTTGTTTTTTGGTTATGTAGATCCGCTGATTCCCGCTATCAAAGCCAAAAAAGTTAATGAAGCTGGCAAGGTGAGGTTGGCTGGCTGGCTGGGCTTATCTGGCACTGTGAAGGCGAATCAGAGATCCCGATAAGACCTGGATCAAAGGAAGCCACTAGGTTATCAAAATACTGCTAAATATCCTGAACCTTCTTTCCGTTATCTCTCTCTCTCTCTCTCTCTCTCTCTCTCTCTCTCTCTCTCTCTCTCTCTGTGTTTTCTTTGTCGACTTTGTCTTCATGTCCTTTTCTTCTCCTCTCTCTTTCTTTTCCTTTCTTTCTTTTCTTTCCTTTTTATCTTATTTTTTTTTGTTTTTTTGTTTAAAAAAAGCCCCAAATAAATGGATTAATGCATGATGGAGGCAGGGATGGGTAGATCATCAGTGATATTACAGAGAAAGAGGCTGGATGATGAATAAAGAGGCAGAAACGTACGAACGGTAAAAGCCTGACTTTAAAACTCACGCACGAACAGACATGACTTGTATTCTTCTTTCGATCCCTTCCCCTTCTTGTAGCATAACAGTTTGTGAATGCGCGTACGTAGAAGTACGCACGCACGTACGCACGCACACACACACAAACAGAGAGAGGAGAGGGAGGGGGAGAGGTGGTGGAAGCAGAGGATACACACTAACGACTACAGCTCTCTCTCTCTCCCTTCCTCTCTCTCTCTCTCCACCTCATCACTCATCACACTACTCACACACACACACCCACACACACACACCACACACACACAAACACACCAACACAACACACACACAAAAAAACACACACACACACACACACACACACTAAACAACACAGCATCCCACGATGTGAGTATGACTGTGTGTGGTTTCCGACCTAAGAGATAAGGGGGAAAGTAGTCAATATACATCCAGAGAAAAGTTCCAGACAAGATGGCAGAGATAGGTATTACACTTCCAGGTTTTACTGCTTAGGTCTGAAGTGCACAGGGGATGTGTGCTGACACAAACAATACATGCCCCAACAGCGCCCAGACGAGAGAGAGAGAGAAGAGAGAGAGAGAGAGAGAGAGAGGAGGGGAGAGAGAGAGAGAGAGAGAGAGAGAGAGAGAGACAGAGAGAAGCAGAGAGAGACACACACAGAAGAGAGAGAGAGAGAGAGAGACAGAGACAGAGAAGAGAGAAGCAGAAGAGAGAACAAGAGAGAGGAGAGAGAGAGAGAGAGAAGAGGACAGAGACAGAGAGAAGCAGAGAGAAGAACACACACACGAGAGAGAAGAAAGAAGGAGGATGAGATGAGAGAGAGAGACAGAGAAGAGAGAGAGCAGAGAGAGAACAGAGAGAGAGAGAGAGAGAGAAGAGACAGAGAGAAGCAGAAGAGACACACACACAGAGAGAGAGAAGAGAGAGCATAGAGAGGAGAGAGAGAGAGAGAGAGAAAGAAGACGAACTCTGAAAAATTTATTCATAAAAGGCCATTGGCCCATACATGAGAGAGAGAGAGAGAGAGAGAGAGAGAGAGAGAGAGAGAGAGAGAAGAGAAGAGAGAGAGAGAGAGAGAGAGAAGAGAGAGAGAGACGCAGAGAAAGAGAGAATGAACTGAACCGAAAGATTATCATAATAGGCCATGGCCCATACATGAAGAGAGAGAGAGAGAGAAGAGAAGAGAGAAGAGAGAGAAGAGAAGAAGAAGAGAGAGAGAGAGAAAAAAAAAAAGCATCTAACACAGAACGAAAAGCAAAAGACAAAGGAATGCCCATAACATAGAAGAAAGAGCAAGAGAGCAGAAGAAGAGAGGGGCAGAGACAAGCAAAGACATTAAAAAAAAAAAAACACAATAACATATGAACGCTATAACAAAAAAACAACAACAAAAAACCCAAATGAACATAGATAAAATAATGGCAATAGAGGCCGACAACACAAGGACAGAAACAACCAAAAAACCAGTAAAAACAACTACAACCAAAACCACAAAGCAAAAGGAAACAACAATAACAAAAAACAACCAAAACCACAAGCAAAAGGAAACAATAACAAACAAACAATAATCACAACAAGCAAAACAAAACAATAACAAACAACAAAACCACAAGCAAAGCGAAACAATAACAAACAACAACCAAAACCACAAGCAAAAGGAAACAACAATAACAAAAAACAACCAAAACCACAAGCAAAGCGAAACAATAATAACAAACAAACAATAATTACAATTAAAACAAAACAATAACAAACAACCAAAACCACAAGCAAAGCGAAACAATAACAAACAACAACCAAAACCACAAGCAAACAATAATAACAAAAAAACCCAAAACCACAAGCAAAAGGAAACAATAATAACAAAACAATCAAAACCACAAGCAAAAGGAAACAATAGTAACAAACAAACAACAAGCAAAACCCAAGCAAAACAATAACAAACAACCAAAACAACAAGCAAAAGGAAACAACAATAACAAACAACAATCAAAACCACAAACAAAAGGAACAATAATAACAACCAACCAACACTACAAACAAAAGGAAACAATAATAACAAACAACCAAAACCACAAACAAAAGGAAACAACAATAACAAACAACCAAAACCACAAACAAAAGGAAACAATAATAACAAACACCCAAAACCACAAACAAACGAAACAATAATAACAAACAAACAACCAAAACCACAAAAAAGGAAACAATAATAACAAACAACAACCAACAACCACAAACAAAACGAAACAATAATAACAAACAAACAACCAAAACCACAAACAAAAGGAAACAATAATAACAAACAACCAACAACTTAAACCACAAGCGAAACGAAACAACACAACAATAACAAAGAACCATAAGCAAAACCCAACATTAAAAAAAACAACCCACCTTCATGATGCAGTCCAGACCTTCAGAAAACTGCCAAAGCATCGTTCTAAACATTCATAATGTCTGGGTTTCATGTGCGTTTTGTTTTCCCACCAAAAAAAAAAAGCCATGTTCCCCCCCCCCTTCACAAGAGGAAATGACGTCATCTTCACCCCCTCCCCCTCACACACATGCGCACTGTTTCTCATCACACACACACACACACACACACACACACACACACACACACACACACACACACACACACACACACAAGAGTGTGGTATAAATACATCTGTTTCTATCTTTTATCATCTCTCTCTCTCTCTCTCCTCTCTCTCTCTCTCTTCTCTCTCTCTCTCTCTCTCTCTCTCTCTCTCTCTCTCTCCTTTCCTCTGCGACTCTCATTGCTCCCCCCCTCCTTTCTCTCTTTCTCGTTTTCTGACCCACCCCCCCCCCCCCCCCTCTCTCTCTCTCTCACACACACACACATACCGCCCCCCTACTCACTCTCACTCCTCTCTCTCATTCCCCCCCCCCCCCCCCTCTTTCAAGGTCTCCGAGTCTCTCTCTCTATAACTCTCTCTCCCTCCCTCCCTACCCCTCTCTCTCCCTCCCTCCATCTTTCTCTCTCTCCCTCCCTCTCTCTCATGTGTAGAGTGCATGCTGTCTGTTTCATTCACAACCGTGTATTCACCCGGACAGACAGGAAGGAAGGAAGGAGAAAAAAAGAATAGAAGTATTTTCAGTTTCTGCCTGCCCCTCATTTCACACCCCACTGAAACTACTTTCCTTAGCAGACGTTGACAACAACAAAAAATTATCATCTTTTTCCGTTTTGTTGCTTTTTTGGGGGGGGGGTTAAAAAGAAAACAGTTTGTGCAGACACGCACGTGTGTGTGTGTGTGTGTTGTGTGTGTGTGTGTGTGTGTGTGTGTGTGATGGTGATGGTGGTGGTAAGTGTTGGCACGAACATGCAGACATATGCATCTATGAGCATTATTTGTGTGTGCCTTTTACTGAACACACACACACACACACACAAACACACATACACAAACACACATACACTAACTAACTAACACACACACCTGGGCTCTGTAAATATACTCCCCCCCCCCCCCCTCTCTTTACGTTTTCCCACATTTCTAAGTTTGACAAAAGCGGAAGTGAGGTCAGCGTTTTTTCAAGGAAAGAGGAGATGATGGAGAAAGATGAACTGATGACACAACCCCCGCCCTCCCCCGCCTCCCTCCACCCTACTTCCTCACCCCCCCACCCTCCCACCCCGGTCCCCACCAGAGGAGGGGTGGGTGGGTGGGTGGGTGGGGGGGGGGGGGGTTAGAGACAGGCAGCAGTTGGGTGAGTTATTAACATACCTGGGATTTATCATGTCAATCTGACTGACGACAGTTTTTAAGGGGTGAATCCACGTCCCGTTTCTGTCTTATCTCAGCATGAGTAGTAGGTAGGTAAGTAAACTTGTACCCGTCGGGGGTCACCCCTCCACCACTACCACCCATGTTTCTTTCAACATACTCATACATTCATTCATTCCTTCTTTATCTGTATTTCTGCTAGTGATGGTGATGCTGCTACTGCTGCAGTTTTGATACTTTGGTTATACTCATGTCATGTTATGCGGGGTCAGAGAGGGAGGTGAGGAGGGAGGGAAAGAGAGAGAGGGGAGAGAAGAGAGAGAGAGAGAGAGAGGGGGGGGGGAGGGTAGTCAGACAGACAGACAGACAGATCACAGACAAAGAGAGACAAATAGAAACCTTCTCATCTCATTATTGGGTGGATCGGTGGTCTAGAGGTAACGCGCCTGTCTAGAAAGCGAAAAGTCCGGGTCTGAAGTGTGCGGTGGTTCGTACCCCGTTTGGACCGGAAATTTTTCCCCCATCCATTAGACCATGAGTGGTGGTCTGGGCGCTAGTCTTTCGGATGAGACGATAAACCGAGGTCCCGTGTGTTACACGTAATTATTTTAGCGCACGTAAAAAAACCCACGGCAACAAGAGAGTTGTCCCTGGCAAAATTCTTAGAAAAAAGCCACTCTGATAGGGAAACAAATACAGCTGCAGAAAAAAAAAAAAAAAGGGTGAAAGGGTGGCGCAGCGCTAAGTGGCGACGCGTTCTCCCGCTCTCCCCGGGGAGAGCAGCCCGAATTTCACGGAGAGAAATCTGCCGTGACTTAAAGTGGTATGAAATAAAATCTGAGCGCTTTGATTTGTTGCTTTACAAGATTCAGCGCTATATAAATTCCATACATTATTATTATTATTATCTTCCTCCAACAATAGCATGCCCTCCCCCTTACACACACCCACCCACCCACACGCGCACACACACACACATACACACACACACACATACACACACACACACAGCGGGACGGAGTGGGACATCAAAGCTTAACTGAACAGCAAACATACCAAAGTCGTGACCCATCCATCCATCTCCTTCAGTTCTTTGTCTAATGTATGTTTACCTGACAGGATAAACGTAAGACCACCAACTTTGGACTGTACTGTCTCACACTTCAAACTATCATATTCAGGTCGACTGCCTGAGAGAGAGAGAGAGAGAGAGAGAGAGAGAGAGACAGAGACAGAGACAGAGACAGACAGACAGAGAGAAAGAGACAGAGAGAGAGAGAGGGAGAGAGAGAGAAGCGGAGACTTCATAAAGCATTATAGCTGGTTTTCGACTATCTATAAGAGGTTTCATCGGTCGCTTTTAACAATCTATAAGGATGAGTAAATGTTCAACAACGAAAGTCCACCAGTCACAAGGCTACTTGGTACAGTATGCATATGCAGCTAATCACAAGTGGTGTACGATTGTAGATGATACAGTCAACCAATGGCTGCGACCGACCAATCACAAGAAAGTTAACTTTCTGTGGATCGGTGGTCTAGAGGTAACGCGCCTGTCTAGAAAGCGAAAAGTCCGGGTCTGAAGTGTGCGGCGGTTCGTACCCCGTTTGGACCGGAAAATTTTCCCCCATCCATTAGACCATGAGTGGTGGTCTGGGCGCTAGTCTTTCGGATGAGACGATAAACCGAGGTCCCGTGTGTTACACGTAATTATTTAGCGCACGTAAAAGAACCCACGGCAACAAGAGAGTTGTCCCTGGCAAAATTCTTAGAAAAAAAGCCACTCTGATAGGGAAACAAAATACAGTTGCAGACATGAAAAAGAAAAAAATGGGTGGCGCTGCGCTTGTGGCGACGCGCTCTCCCGCTCTCCCCGGGGAGAGCAGCCCGAATTTCACGGAGAGAAATCTGCCGTGACTTTAAGTGGTATGAAATGAAATCTGAGCGCTTTGATTTGTTGCTTTACAAGATTCAGCGCTATATAAATTCCATACATTATTATTATTATTATTATTATCATTAACTTCTCGTGCAGGCCGGTACAGCTTTAGCACAGTCACCTCTCTTATTACTTCTTTCCTCAA
Organism: Rapana venosa; assembly: GCA_028751875.1. Lineage (NCBI taxonomy): Eukaryota > Metazoa > Mollusca > Gastropoda > Neogastropoda > Muricidae > Rapana > Rapana venosa. The sequence continues at coordinate 32,582,617 of CM054143.1, read as the reverse complement.
CTTCCAGAGACTGGTCTCCCAAGCAGAATTTTTTCATGCAGTCTTGGAGCAAGTCAAACCTGGAGGAGTCTATCCTTCTCCGGGTTGCTCACTGCATGCTGGGTTTGTTCATATTATTCACCATATCACCATCAGTAGCAGAACTGGCCAGTTCATGAATCGATATAGTGCTTGACGTCCTAAGCAATCTTGTTTCATTCGTGCTTAAAATTATTATTCAATTTGGAAATTAATTCAGGTTTAAAGCTATGATTTATTTCTAAAATCTGAATCTGGCTTAAGTTACTGTTCATTTTCGTACTTTTTTTGGTTTAAAGCTACATTTCATTTGTGCAAATTTATTCAGTTTTAAGATTACTATTCAATTTGTGTAACTTAATCGACAAGGATCAACCATTCCTAGAGTTTAGGAAGAAGAGGGAGGAGAGAAAACTTGTGTAAAATTACATTGCTGCACCCAAAGGACAGCACGAGAAGATTGGCACTGAAACCTCTGAAGACAAAGTTTGACATAAAGTGACCACAAACCAAAGCTCTGCCTGATGAACAAAACGGACTGTGCCCGCCATTAATCAAGGAAGAAGGCGCTAATCTTACAATTAAAGTCAATCAGCCCGCGGGGCTTGATTACGCTGAGAGGACAAATTCAATCAACCCTCCAGGAAACGAACTTGATCTAATTGAAAAGCGCCTGAGCCGGGAAGTCGGTAACGAGATAATCAAGCAATCCACAGGACGCAAACAGCATTAGCCAATGACAAAGCGGATTACAACAGTCAACCAATCACAGAACCGCTGTCTTGGATGTGGCGGAATCAAACTGTTAGTATGCTGATGACATCGCGGATGCCAGAATAACCAAACTACAAAGCGGATGATTTTGAACTAACCGTCGGCCGGCTACAGAAGCGATGAAAACCCTGGTAACAGTAGTTATGATCGGTATAATGTGGTTAACGCCCAGAACTCTTCCTTTCCAGATATCAGAAGGAATGCACTTGATGACCCCATGATATGTGCGAAGTTTCGGAGTATAACTTTGTTGATGTAGTCAAGCAAATCACGAGAGGCGTTACATTTCATTTTCCTTACACCCCAGCCGACCGACCACGAAAACACAGTCATCAAGACTAACGAGTACAGTTGAACTGAAGTTATCTACTGCGCAAGGTTTGTTTTTCACACCTGTAACATTTGTCAATGGATGTATCAAATTAACCAAACAAATTCATCATCTTTAACACCATACATACAGGGAAATACATCCAGCACGATGACTCGAATTCTTGACTTCATTTCAACTCCATGAGGAGTTTTGGGGGGCACTGCACTGAAGTTTTCCGGTAGCGTGTGGTGAATAAGTTGAATCTAGTTAAACCCACCCCTCTCCTGTCCGAAAGACATGCAGAAGAATGGAGTTGGAATCAAAGTCAGCTCCAAGAGCAGAGGAATGGAGTTGGAATCAAAGTCAGCTCCAAGGGGGGAAAGTATGTTAGAATGGGGGAGATCAGCAGCCCGACTTGAACCCACGCCTCAGAAAATTTAAACATAATTACAGCTAACAGTCCAGAAAAAAATAAATCAAATCATTTACTGCTTATAAAGTGCATAATAATCACTGTTATATACTGGCTGTTTTAGTCGTGAAACAATTCATGGCAAACAGGCAAATTAAATCAAAACAAAGTAAAAAATGAACCAGTAAACTGCGAAAAAGGTAAGTTGAAGAAGGGTCACACACACGAGAGGGAGGGAGAGAGAGAGAGAGAGAGAGAGAGAGAGAGAGAGAGAGAGAGAGAGAGAGAGAGAGAGAGAGAAGAAGAAAGAGAGAGAGGAGACAGACAAGACAAACATAGAGAAAGACAGAGAGCAAGGGCTGGAAGACAAGAAGAGAGTGAGACAGAGACACGGACCAAAATACAATACAAAACAAAAAATCCCAACCCACAAGCAAATCATCAATGACAGCACGTCTGTAACAAGCCTCTTTCGTGTCTGCTAATGTTTCACATTACACACAAAAAACAAACCCACCCTTACACGCTATCTCACATAGATCATCAAAACTCTCAGGTTGCATACCAAAAAACAAAAACAAAAAAAGAAAGTTACAAAGAAGGAAACAAAACCAAAAATCCTCAGCTTGCACGGGTAAAAAAACATACAAAAAAACACACATCAAAAAAACCCACTGCATAAAAAATGGCACGTTCACATAGCCTTAAAACCCATTTTCTCCATCAGCCAGAAATGAGAGAAAACTTAATTTCTGTCCGATCCCCCCCTTCCCCCTGCTGTCAGAATGGCCGTTACAGGTGGCGGTAATGGTAATGGTGTGTCAACTGGGCCGCTAGGAAGCTGTCACGGGCCACAATGGGGGTGTGCTGCCATCAAAACACAGGCGCCTGCCTGACAGGGCTGTTGATGGCCTTGTCCCTGGTCAGGTAAATGGAAATTTTGGCATCCCTTCTTCCCTCCTCCTATAACTAGTATCTCTGGCCTGGTTTGTTCTGCCGAAGCCTGCTGCAGTCATTAACGATTCAGTTCGATCCAGTTTAATTAATACCTGCGGTTTTTTTGTTAATGAAAGCGTGTTGGTTGGACAGTAGGGTGCGGGGTAGGGGTTGGGGGTGGGTTGGAGAGGAGAAGCGAGGATGGATATAGTAACGCGTTACCGGTTCGTGATTAAAAACACAGAACCCAGTATCGGTTAACGCTAACTGATTTTTTTAAGAATATGATTTGATAGTTTATTTTGTGAAATAAATAGCAAACTAACGATAACAATCCAACCCGGGATGCAACTAGCGCCTTGCCCTGAATGAGTTCACCAACTAATTCCAGTGTTTGTCAGAAAGGAAATCTGAGAAGATGAAAAAGATTTGTTAAAAAATCACTGTACATCATTGTTGAAGATTATATTTTTCAGCTTGGGTTTTTTTGTTTTATTTTTTAGTTTCGGTTATTGTACACCGCAGTGCTACACTTGCCACATCCTTGAGAAACATGCTGACAACTCTGTGACAGGAAACATGAAACATTTTGTCCCCATTATCTTGACTTTTTCACTATTTCTTTGAGAAATCGTTATATATGGCACTGCACTGAATTTTTCAGGCAATGTGTCTTAGGCAAGTTGGCAGAGCGTTTCTTTTCCACGTACCACTGTGCATGCTGGGCATATTCGTGTCAACCATCCCACCAGCTATATCTACTTACTCTTCTAAGACTCAAGACTTCTTTATTATCTTCAACAAGAAATTCTACGCGCGTGTAAGAGGGTCTGCATGCCTTCGCACATGGGACATCGGTTTAAATTCTATTCCAAAGTGCTTTTCAGGAGGGTGGATCAGTACCAATGTTAAATCCAAGGGAAAAGTTTTGTCCATCAGACCCCTCAGAGGAGACTCGAACCTGCAGTCTATGTAATCATAAGATCACTAACACACACACAAACACACACACACACACACAACACACACAGACACACACAACACACACACACACAGACACACAGACACACACAGACACACACTTCCCAGCATGAACATGTAGGGACAACTGAACGCACCTTTTTCCAACATTGGCCATGTGGCCTTGACAAGAAGGAAAAAAAAAAAGAGCTGGGGTCACCTCTTCCCCCTGTCATACACCTGGCGGCTGTCATTGATCAACAGACAGGGTTCGGATGAAGGATGTCAGGTTGCCATTTTGCCGAAAATCCATACAGATGTACTATGGTTACGCCTGACTGATTTTTTTAAACCTTTTCTGCTATACGGATTGTAATATTTGTGTCAGGTTACGATTTTGTGGAAAACCTATACAACAGATATGCTGTGGTTATACCTGATTAGATTTTAACCTTTTCCGCCATTTGGATTGTATGTAATGACTGTCCCAGGTTACGATTTGTGGAAACCCCTACAGCTGTGATAAATGGTTATTACGCCTGATTGAATTGTAACGTTTTTTATGTCACAATCCTGTGCGTGATACTTGTGTCAGGTTAGGATATGGTGAAATCCCCACAGAGTGATAATGATGTGATTATTACGGCTGATTGAATTTTAACGCTTTCTGTCCCATGGATTGTATGTAATACTTGTGTCATGTAACACGTTTTGTGAAAAGCAATTCAGTTGTGACATGTGGTTATTTTGCCTGGCTGATTTTTAAACGTTTTCTGCCACATACTTGTGTCAGGTTAAGATTTATGAAAATCAATACAGATGTGACATGTTGTTACACCTGATTATTTATTTTTTTTAACGCTTTTTGTCTTTTGGATTGTATGTAATACTTGTGTCAGGTTACGACTTGTGGAAATCAATACCGATGTGCTATGGTTACGCCTGGTTGGATTTTAACGTTTTCTGTGACATGGAGTTTTTGTAATACTTGTATCATGTTAACAATTAATGAAAATTAATACAGTTGTGACATGCGGTTATTACGCCTGACTTATTTTTTTTAACGTTTTCTGTCACATGGATTGTATGTAACACGTGTCAGGTGACGTTTTGTGAAAATCAATACAGATGTGCTATGGTTATGCCCGATTGAATTGTAACGTTGTTTTTTAAACATTTTTTTAATATTGATTTTTGTTAATGTTTTCTGTCACATACCTGTGTCATGTTACGATTTGTGACAATCAATACAGTTGTGACATGAGATTACTACGCCTGACTGCTTTTTAACGTTTTCTGTGACATACTTGTGTCAGGTTAGGATCGGTGAAAATCAATACAGATGTGTTATGGTTACGCCTGATTGAATTTTTACAGTTTTCTGTGACACGGATTGTACGTACTACTTGTGTCAGGTTACCATTTGTGAAAATCAAAGCAGATGTCACATATAGTTACATATGATTGATTTTTTTCTTCTGTCACATCGATTGTATGTACTACTTGTGTCAGGTTACGATTTGTGAAAATCCCTACAGATGTGATAATAATGTGGTTGTTACGCATGACTGGTTTTTAATGTTTTCTTTCATATGGATTGTAATATTTCTCATCTCTTTATTCCTCTTACATGTCTCCTCTGTTTCTGAAATTCCCAGTGCCAACAGAAATCGCAAAAGTTTTGAAAAGTGTTTGTTTGTATTGTGTAAATTGTATCGGTGACTGAATGAGTCAGCTTTTCAGGTAAGTGTGTGTGTGTGTTGTGTGTGTGTGTGTGTGTGTGTGTGTGTGTGAGAGAGAGAGAGAGAGAGAGAGAGAGAGAGAGTGTGTGTGTGTGTGTGTGTGTGTGTGAGAGAGAGAGAGAGAGAGAGAGAGAGAGAGTGTGTGTGTGTGTGTGTGTGTGTGTGTGTGTGTGTGTGTGTGTGGGCGCGTGTGTGAGTGTGTGTGTGTGTGTGTGAGTGTGTGTGTGTGTGTGTGTGTGTGTGTGTGTGGCGCGCGCGCGCGCGCGCGTGTGTGTGTGTGTGAGTGTGTGTGTGTGTGAGAGTGTGTGTGTGTAAGAGTGTGTGTGTGAGTGTGTGTGTGTGAGAGAAAGTGTGTGTGTGTGTGTGTGAGAGAGAGAGAGTGTGCGTGTGTGAGTGTGTGTAGTGTGTGTGTGTGAGTGTGTGTGTGTGCGTGTGAGTGTGAGTGCGTGTGCGTGTGTGTGTGCACGTGTATTTTTGTTTATGTTTGCTTTTTCAACAGTTGAAACCATATTTTCAAGTGAGTTTTTGTATTTCTATAAAAGAATACAAACTCTGACATAGACTATTGGATCTTTTAACATACACATCCGGTCTCTCTCGCCTCTCCCCCCCCCCCCCCCCCCTCTCTCTCTCTCTCTCTCTCTCCTCTCTCCTCTCCTCTCTCTCTCCTCTCTCTCTCTCTCTCTCTCTCCTCACATACACACACGCTATAAACTATAAACCGAGGCCCCGTGTGCGAACGCACGCAGAACATCTTGCGCACACGTTAAATCTTGTTCCGCTTTTCGTAAGAGTAGACCATTGTGTGCCGGTGGGAACACATGACAGAATTTACAAAACCGCAAACACACGGGGACTGGATGTAAAAAAGCAAATAAGTGCTTATTCCATTATCCTCGAAATAAAATAAAAGAATTAAAAAAAATAAAATAAACACGCACACACTACAGTAACTTAAACATTGGAAATTATTACATTGGCCAGAGACAGAGATATAGTTTGGTTGGTTTCTGGTTTGATTGTATTAAAGAGTCCCAGCGGAGTTATCCGATTCAGGGACTGCTCCATCATCCAACCATCACCAGAGACAGAAATCACAACCTCCATTTCATCGGAACACTCACTGCCTCGCTGAGAATCAAAAACAAGACGCTCGCTGACCCTCCAGAAATGGAATGATTGCAATCTAACCGCTTGGACACGGCACCATACAGAGTCAATGACTTTCTTAAAGGCACTTAAAAAAAACACCCAAGCTTTATGTACTGTGCGAGAGTATAAGTATTGGGTTATTATGAAGATGTATCCCTACGGGCGGAGACTGGATATAAAAAAGCACGTGAGTGCTTATTCATTATCCTCCCAAAAAAAAGAATTTGTCATTGTCATTCTCTCTCTCTCTCTCTCTCTCTCTCTCTCTCTCTCTCTCTCTCTCTCTCTCTCTCTCACTCTCTTCCTCTCTCTCTTTCTGTGTGTGTGTGTGTGTGTGTGTGTGTGTGTGTGCGTGTGTGAGTGTGTGTGTGTGCGTGTGTTTGTTGTTTGTGTATGTGAACAGTTGTTGTGTTATGACTCACTCTGCCGCCCTGGTTGATAGGCGTTTCCTCTACACAGCAAATATGGCACTGTTCCACGTCGCTAGCAACATAGTTATGGAGTTGCATCAGATATATATTTGTTTCTCTGCCTCCCCCATTTCTTTCTGCGATATTATGTGCATACTGTGCTTCTCTCATCATCGTTATCATTTTTATTTGTTACTATCATCATCATCATCATCATCATCATCACCACCACCATCATCAATCATCACTATTACCAATACAATCATCATCATTATCACTATTAATATCATAATCATGATAATTATTATGAAAAGTACGTTGACTATTTCACTGCTTAGTATGGTTGTGAAATATGCACATCGCTGTCAATAGATTTAGATCTTTATTGGGGCTGGATTTTTTTGCTAGTTTGTTTTGTTCTTAGTAGCTGTTTTGGTTTTTGGTTTTGTTTGGTGGTTGTTGGTTTTTCTTTGAATGTTTTAAACCTTCTCCTAGGTTCTATTGACAGTGGAAATGGTGTAGAAAAAAAGAAAAGCAATCCAAGAAAAACATGGTCTTGCCAGTTCAAGTTCGGGGCTCAAACAGAACTAATGATTAACTGGAATTTACAAAATGTGATAATGGCTAGAAGCTTTTCACACACACACACACACACACACACACACACACACACACACACACACACACACACACACACACACACACACACACACTCTCTCTCTCCTCTCTCTCTCTCTCTCTCTCTCTCTCTCAGCCCCCATCCGCCACCCCTATCCCCAATACACACACACACACAACGCGCGCGCGCGCGCGCGCACACACACACACACACGCACGCGCGCACGCACACACATTCTCAGTCACTCACCTCTTGTTTTGAAATGTAAACCCTACGTAATATTCAGAAATAGCCGACATGGCAGTCATACACACACACACACACACACACACACACACACACACACACACACACACACACACACACACACACACACATACACACACACACACACACACACACACACACACACACACTGTAGTGTAGTGTAGTGTAGTGTAGTGTAGTGTAGTGTAGTGTAGTGTAGTCAGAGTGACAGCAGTTGTTAGTTACCATATGTTCGTCCATCCATGATTCCATCACACTTATCCTCATCATCCACTCTCACAAATATTCCCCCCTCGCTTTATTTTCTTCTGCTAGTTCAAGAGCACTTTCCGACACTCCCTTCTACTGTAATATTTTTATTTTTATTTTGCGGGGGAATATAACATGTGAGTAAGTATGTTTAAAACATGTGTCCATTGTTCATTATTAAACGAAAGAGTTGTTTGGTGTAATTATGCATGTCAAGTAGCACAGGTTTTAGACTGTGATTATTTTTTGCTGTTGCAGTGTGTGTGTTTGTGTTGTGTTGTGTTGTGTGTTTGTATGTGTGTGTGAGAGAGAGAGAGAGAGAGAGAGAGAGAGAGAGAGAGAGAGAGAGAGTGCGTGTATGTGCGTGTATGTGCGTGTATGTTTGTTGGTGCGTTTGTGCGTGAGTGTATGTATATGTGTGCGCGCGGCGCGTGCTCATGTGTATGACTTCTTGTTATTGAAACACATGCTCGGAAAAAAAAGCAGTGATTAACCAGCCGCTTTGGTGTAGTGGCTAACACAGGTCTGCCGACTGGGAAGATCGTAGGTTTAAACCTCGACAAAAGACATCGAGAGAATTTATAATAATGATAATAATAATGTCTGGAATTTTTTTTATAGCGCTGAATCTTGTAAAGTAAACAAATCGAAGCGCTTCTTATCATAAGTTATAATTATGTATCGTAAAAATTAATTCAACTGGAAGACTAGGACCAAACAGTCCACTATCACCCAATATTGATACTTATTGTTTCAAGTGCTATTTCGTTGTTAATGCTTATTTGATACTGTGTCGTTTGTTATGACTCCAGCGCTAAGAATAGTCCACTTTGTGATGTAAGTCGTCCTAAGTCTTCAGACACACTGGTGCAAAGTTTTGAGGTTATTGAAGCAAAAAACAAAGCCAAACATAAACACACACAACGCCTCCCCCCCATCCCCCACTCACTCCAACTACTACCACCTCTCCCCCCCAAAAAAAATACCACCACCAAAACATCACCACCATCACCAGCACAACCACATCCACCACCCTCAACTTCCCAACATTAAGAAACAAAAAGAGAACCAATAACACAACCACCAACAGCGAAACCGCCGCCCCCCCCCCCCCCCCCCCCCCCAACAAAAATACCCCAATGAAATTCAAAACAGAGCACTACAAATTCCATTTTTCAGATCACGTCTACCTTCAAAAATAACCAAACTTTCAGCAAAACCGCACACACACACACACACACACACACACCAGAGAGAGAGAGAGAGAGAGAGAGAGAGAGAGAGAGGGGGAAAAGAAACGAAAATTAAAAAAAAAAATTCCCATTGAAATTCAAAACAAAACAGTACAAGCTCCATTTTCCGACTACGTCCGCCTACAAACATGACCAAGCTGTCTTAAAAAAAAAAAAACGAAGAAAAAATTCAAACAATACACGACGGCCTGACCACGTTCATTATCAATTCATGAGCATTCTGAACAAGTTTAAAGCAACTCGGGACAACACACACACACACACCAATGCACCGCACGGTACAAATACATTACAACGCAATGCAGCACACACATGATCAAAGGTCTCGAGACGGAGATTTTCCTTTTTGTGCAATTCAGACATTGTTACGTAGCGGCAGATTTCCTGTACTCTATGCAGCAACAACTGTCTCCAGACATTTCCCTCTTTGCATACATACATATGCATTTTTTTTTTCTAAAGAAAAGCTCTCAGGCCACAAGCAATCAGTTTCAAGTTTCGAGAGGAAGAGTTTACCGCGTGCGGGATCTTCCTTATACGCAACAGCACACTCGCTTTGTCATAAAAATCAGATCGTAAGACGTCTCTTTTGAGTCAGTCAGACAGACAGACCACTTCTCCGGTACAAAAAACAACCCCGGAAAGCGTATTATCTGCTTGAGCCCTGATTGTATTGCGTTTTGTTATGGTTCGACACGCCCACTGCCTGAAGTGTTTGAATCTAAACACTATTTTCTTGTCAAGTTCAATCAGTGTTTCGAATTTCTCTTGCTTACTGCTAGCAGTCTGGGATGATGAAGGAGAAATTGAGGCAAGAATATTTTTGAAACCGTGAGAGCCCTTTTGGCCCGTTTCGTCTTTCTTTCGTCCGTCCTCTCTCTCTCTCTCTCTGTCCCTTTGTCATTGCATCATATTTCCGAAGAAATCCTCTATGACAGCAAAGCGCATAAATTTACAGACCATTATCTTGCACCTGGGAGGATTACTTTGCCGTTTATACTCCACTTTGCTAAGTACTGTCATCGCTGTGGTATATCTGTGTACTTTCAACAGTTTTGTTACTTTGCTTTTTTTCCCTGGGGTCGGAGCGGCGGTTGTGGAGCTGAGGATAAAATTAATGTAGTCTGTAAACCCAAGCCTGAGGTATTCAGGTCTATTTCCCCCGGTCAAGTATAGTATATCCCTCTATATAATTATAATGTATATTTTACATTATGACATGCTCCGTTTTTTCTTCTTCTAGCATTTCTTGATTGGTTCACTGGGTTTTGGTTTGAAATTATTTTGAGTATGGTTTTCATCTATGAGGAGTCAACCCTAATGTAGCTTTATAGTTGACAGTTTTCTTTTCTTTTTGTTTTTTTAATTGACATCGGTCTATGGCCTTTGTTATCAGCCAGGCTGAAAGCATCATAACGTTTCCCTGTTTCTTAAACCTATCCCAGCCCCTCTGCCCCTCTGTGCTGTTTGAAACCAAAAGAAAGGCTGTAGATGTAAGTTAATACGACGCCATGTACTATAAAATCACCCCAGTTAGGAACATCGTTCGTGGTTCCTTCCCTAACCATAACACTGTGAAGACGGTTCCCTACAGCCACCAACTATCCGGTCTGAGACACGAGTGTTTTGTCAGTACATCGTTTTTAAGAGATACCAATCAACTTGGAAAGTATTTCGTTTTACAGTTGCATATGCGTTCTACAAACACATTTACGCTCCCATTACATTTCATCAAAAATCTTCACAACTATAAAAACAAACAAACAAACATAACCATCACCGTCGTAAGAATGTTAACATTTAGAGCAGCAACAATCCCTCGCCTTCCAGCAGTTTTAAAAAGTATCACGTTTGCGAACTATCACCAAAAAACAATAATAAACCAGAAGAGGAGGAAAACAGCAAATGCGTTAAAAAAATATTTGAAAGCTGAAACCAACCTTGAAATAACTAACCGTCATAAGTTTATCAATTTTCCACTTGAAACATTTTTTTAATAACTTTTTTTAAAGGGGGGAAGGGGGTAATCTAAACATTCACTTTGAGAGGTCCGACATCCACTTCAAAAGTCGTTTCCTTGCATCTTCACACCTCTGAACAGGAATATGACTTCAGAGATTGGTTATCAACCCCTGGTAGGTTTCGGAAGCCCCATTCTCGCTATCACTTGATTATTTTTATCCTCTGCTTCCCACATTTTCTGTCTCTCCTTCATCAATTCCATCTCTCTCTCTCTCTCTCTCTCTCTCTCTCTCTCTCTCTCTCTCTTCCCCCACCCCACTTCCCCCTCGCCATGTACACTACCACCCTCCTCCCCAGTTCACAAAGGCCAGGCAGCCTTTAGTTAGTTCTTATGGGACAAGAATCACCGATACCTGAGTCATCCACATTCCTTTCGCACCTGTGGCCCCCACTATCGTCATGCAGGTACAGACAGTATAGGGCATTGTACGGAAGACCACTTTGCAGACAATCGGTCCTCTTCTTTATTATCGCTGTGTTCCTGGCATCTCTCTACACCATCCAGTCATGCTACAAGACAACTGTCTGCTCTTAACTTAACACAGGGGTGAACCAGGGCAGATTTTGATAGTCCATGCTAGAAAGGAAGGTGTTATGAATGTGTGTGAGGACGCCTTATCAATGTTTGAATGAAAGAAAAGGTTATGTTTGATGTTTGGACTAGTTACACAAAAGCGTAACGGTCCTTTTCAGGTTTACATTAATAGTCAGTCATATTACTGCTGGGTGATTTTAAGGTTTTTTCTTGTTGAAAAAAGATAAGTTAATTTTCAATAAATCTCTCTCTCTCTCTCTCTCTCTCTCTCTCTCTCTCTCTCTCTCTCTCTCTCTCTCTCTCTCTGTGTCACTGTGTCTGTCCGTCTCTCTGTGACTATCCACACCAATTAGCAAAAGGGACAACTGGAATCATAAAAGAATCTGGCAGATCAGCAGTCATATAAATTCAATAATAATCCGTTAAAAGACAGAAAATTTACTTGAAATGAAGTTTTATAGATCTGATAATGGTGTGCAAGGGTATCGAAAGAAAACAAAGAAGGAATTTTCTTTTTTAGCAACAAGCATAAATTAGAAATTCAGTTGCTATTCACGTAAAAGGGAGGGAAACAGAAGAGGGGTGGGGTTGAATATATATATATATATATAATATATATATTATTATATATATATAATATATATATATCTGTGTGTGTGAGAGACAGACAGACAGAGACAGAGACAGAGAGAGTCTGCTTTCTCAATTGTTCATATGTTTTCTCCCCTGACTTTTCCCCCCAGAAAAAAAACTCTGCTAAAAAAGGAGCTAGTGGGTGGAAAAACTCGCAAGCGCGAATGAACTCCTAAAAACAAACAAACAAAACACACTCCCCAAGAAGTGGATCCTAATATAAACTTTTTCACGAGACGAACAAAAGTCTACTTGCCCCTAAAATCTATGTATCTAGGGATGTCGATTATGTCCTACAATGATGTTTGTAGGCATTATGCTCATTGCATTAGTGATGCTGGGCCCTTTTCTGTGACTATGCTTTGTTAAAAAAACCGAGAGAGAGAGAGACAGAGAGAGAGAGAGAAGCTTCAGCTACAAAAATAAAAAAACTTTTTTTTTCAGACAAACCAATCAAGTCAGATTCATTCTAGCACTTTGTTGTTCTTCTCGTCCTCTAACCTCTCGATATATCGCTATTTCCTGTTTTCTGCTTTAAAAAAAAATACAATTCAACCAAAAATGGTACTTTTTGACTAAAAAAAGAAGAGAAAAAGCTTTCCACAAGCACTGAAAATAACAAACAAATCATAAAAAACAACAAAAAACCCCACCCTAATAATAATGACAACTCAAAGCACCCGATACTCCAATTGAAAGCAAAACATTTTCTTCACCAAATCTTCATCGCACTGGGCTCAAGTTGAAACTGAAACACACACACTCTTGAAACACACACACACACACAACACACACACACACACACAGACACACACACACACACACACACATATATATATAATATATATATATATATATATATATAATATATATATATATATATAATAACAGGCTAGATATCACCACACCCACCTTCCTTCCTTCTTCCTCGCTCCCCACCAAACCACCGTTTACATCACAGTCAGCCTAGCAGCAAAACCAGGCCCCACAGTCACAGCAATGCAAGATCCTCTGCAGTGCAACACAGACCTGTTGCACACTCATTTAAAAACCCTCTGCCCCAGACTCTGCTTCATTCATCACAGGCCTCGGAAAAAAACCGCCACTGAATTAAAAACAAAAAACTCCCAAAAGCACAGCTGGCTAATAACACGCTGAAATAAATCTCTTCGCAGCAGAAGGAAAAACTGTCGCGGAATGTAACCTAACACAGATAATATACAGTAGTATACTTTGCGCGCAATGCGAAAATGTCGTCAACTCGTCTTTCAATAATTCACAAGCTAGTGTCGTCTGCTTGACCTTTCTCTCGCTCAGAGTGACCGCCCTTTAACTGAAAGGGGCCACTGCCTCTGTCGTTCATATTTTGTGTTACTTTGCCTCGTCTGCACACACACACACACACACGCACACACACAGTGTCTGTGTCGGAAAAAAAAGAAGAAAAAGAAGAGAGAGTAGAAGATTTAAAAGGGAAAAAGTAATTCGGAAGCGGATTCTTGGGTCCACGCCCGGGGCCGACGCTCGCGCAGAAAAAGAAAAAAAAAAGAAAGGAAAAAAAAAAGCGCGCATACTGTGGGGCCCTTTAACTATGCTTATTATTATTGAGTGGACAGGTGCCTCCACCACATGCGGATCTTCCGGCAGATACCTCGCTCTTCATGCGGAATGCAACAGGACGGAAAATAACCGTGGCAGAAAGCGACCGACAAGAGGACGCTGAGTGCAAACAATTTGAAGCGTTTTGTCTGCTGCATCTCGCCACGCACAACTGGGGGCCATCTCCCATCTTGGGGGCTCTTTCATGTGAAGTGAAGAAGTTCATAGCTTGGTCTCCGGGATACACGCCAGCTAGTTTCTTCCCACAGGGTGGTAAACTAACTTCCCTAAAGTTCTCTCTTTCTTTTTCTTGCAGTATAAGATTATATATATATATATATATATATATATATATATATAATATATATATATATATAATATATATGGAGAGAGAGAGTCAAAAATAACAGAATTTCACACACACAACACACACACACACACACACACACACACACACACACACACACACACACACACACACACACACTGTGCTAAGTCAGCAATGACAGGTGGAAAGCCCAGGGTATAAAACCTACAATCAGTATATATTCCAGTTTCAAATCCCCCCCCCCTCTCTCTCTCTCTATCTGCCAGCAGGACGTGCTTTTAAAAAAAAACCCACACCCCATCAATTTGAAATAAAAACTTTTTCAAACATACTTTGTCAACATGCCTGTAAATCACTACCAACAGAACTGGAAACTACGCTGAAAGTTCTACTGCAAGAACAGATCCTGTCTCCATACAGAACTGAATACAGAGACATCCAAACTGACAGCAGGACAAAGGTAATCGATCACCAGCAAACCCCTGTCATTCAGGAACACACTGCTTCTTACAGGCCAAAACCTTCCTCTCAGCTAAACAGAGACAGAAACAGGGCAGAGACAAAGACAAGAGCCAGTGAAGAAAAGACCAAACAGACTAGACAGACATCATCCCCTTCTGCTCTGTTTCTGCCCACACCACATGGTTTTCACTTTACACTGCTGATACCAGCGAAAGCATGATAGGAAGTCATAGTGCGGCTACCTCAATGACGGCTGCATCGGCTGAAGTCTCACTATTAGTGAATCTTAGAGACCTAGCCGAGGAACGCAGGAAAAAATAGCAGTTCTCTGTGGGACAAGGTTATGTTGGGTCAGAGAGAGAGGAGAGAGAGAGAGAGGGGGGGGGGGGGGGGGGGGGGGGGGGGGGGGGGGGGGGGGGGGGGGGGGGGGGGGGGGGGGAAATGAATGAATGAATAATCCTTATTTTTCAAGGGTTACAAATAAGCATTCACATACTTTGAGAGGGAGAGAGAGGGGGGGGGGGGGGGGGAGAGAATAAATGAATGAATAATCTTCATTTATCAAGGGTTACAGATAAGCATTCACATACTTTAAGAGAGAGCGAGAGAGAGAGAGAGGGAGAGACAGAGGCAGACAGAGACAGACAGAGAGAGAGAGAGACAGAGAGAGGGAGTAAGAGAGGGAGACAGAGATAACCAACAAGCAGGTGGTCAAAACTGGGTCAGTCCACAGCTGACATAGCCTTTCTCACCTTAATCCCTTACAGGTAAATCGGGATTAATCTCCAGGTGTGATTATCAGCACCAGCCTGGAAGCCTGCAGAAGTGCGGAATTTCTCACATACATTCTGTTGGCTATGCTGGTAAGGGGGGAGAGAGGGAGGGGGGAGAGAGAGAGGAGGGGGAGATAGAGAGAGAGAGAGAGAGAGGAAGGGAGGGAGAGAGAGAGAGAGAGGAGGGAGGGAGAGAGAGGGAAAGAGACGATGGGGTAGGGAGGGAGGGAGGGAGAAAGAGAGAGAGAGGGACGGAGGGAGATGGAGGGAAAGAGAGAGGGAAAGAGACGAGGGGGTAGGGAGGGAGGGAGAGAGAGGAGGGAGAGTGGAGGGAGAGAGAGAGGAGGGAGAGAGAGAGAGAGGAGGGAGAGAGAGGGAGGAAAAGACGAGGTGGTAGGGAGGGAGAGAGAGGAGGGAGAGAGAGAGAGAGAGAGAGAGAGAGAGAGAGAGAAGAGTGTGTGTGTGTGTGTGTGTGTGTGTGTGGTGTGTGAGGAGAGAGAGAGAGAGAGAGAGAGAGAGGAGAGAGAGAGAGAGAGAGAGAGAGAGAGAGAGAGAGAGACATGTAGGACACCCTGGTTCTATCTTGTGTGAAGAATGCCTTTGTGACTTTGGTCATACACCGTCTGTATTCAAAGCATTACGTTTATGTTATCAAGAGAGAGATAGATAGATAGAAGAGAGAGAGAGAGAGAGAGAGAGAGAGAGAGAGAGAGAGAGAGAGAGAGAGAGAGAGAGATGGAGGAGGAAGGAACAGAGAGGGAGAGAGGGGGCAATGTAGGAGAGAAGAGAGAGATTGAGTATGAGGGGTGGGTGTACAATTATCAATCAATCAATCAATCAAGCAGGCAAGCAAGCAATCTGCGTATGTGTGTGTGTGTGTATACGTGTGTCTGTGTCTTTACTCTTCAGAGTTTTTTTCTTTTCAATTCTACGAAGACAAACAAATAATAATAATAATAATAATAATAAAGAATTTAGGCAAAATACCTTCAAAGCTTTAAACTCAAACTGACAAGACAGAAAGCCGACATGTGGAGAGAAGATCAGGGAAGACAGACAGAGCAGTTTTGAGAAAAGCAGCTTCTGCACTTTGTTATGTAAACTGATCGGTTCCTTCGCCAAATTAGCCAGATTTACCGGCATTTTTCCCTTAAAGCCACTTTGAATACTTTCAAACTCAAAGCACGTAGTACTCTATCAAACATACACACACACACACACACACACACACGCACACAACACACACGCACGCACGCACGCAGAGAGAGAGAGAGAGAGAGAGAGAGAGAGAGAGAGAGTCAATTAGTGTTTCGATAAGCTAAAAATAAGGTGCACACGTGCGCAAAATTAACAAGTGTGTGTGTGATATGTGTGTGTGCGCGCGCGCGCACGCGCACGCCCGCGGCACTCAAGCACGTATATATATATACGTGGGCGCACGCGCACATACCTGCAAGTGCAAACAAGTGCATGTACAATATTCTGTCAAGCAAGTGAAAGCACGTGCACTGAATCTTTGAAACTTATTATTAATTCATGACAGCATTTTCAGCTCTTTGCTGGGCGCACACGTCATAGGCTATTGACGTCAGCATGACGCAAAATCATTTCCCCTGATCACTGCAAGCGATGCACCCAGCAGGGTTCCCGGCAGTTAAAAAGCCTGCGCACTTTCAGAAAGATGAAGTAAAAGAGCAACATGTTTGGATGCTCTCAAGTCTGCAGGCAACCATGCTCACCTGAAGTTTTAATGAGGGGAAGAATTTGAAGTGGCCTGATTCCATTAAGTTTGGAAAGAGATTTAAAAAAAAAAAATGTGTGTGTGTGGTTTGTTTCTTATCTACGAACATGTTTGCATATTTCAGGGTGTGTGTGTGTTTTGGTGAGTAAAACAGCTACCGTTATTCCGCTACTCAGGTTTGACAGACATGTTGAGAAATAAAAGTAAATAATCCATGGGTGGATGGGTGGACGTGGCCTGATTCATGGTGATGGACGGATGGACGGATCAATGGATGGATGGATGGATTAGTGCGTGTGTGCGCGCGCGCGCGTGTATGTGTGTGAGTGTGTACAGATGGACGAATGGATTGATGGATTCATGTGTATGTGTGTGTGTTTGTAGGTGGATGGGTAGATGTATGGATGGGTGGTTGGATGATCGGGTGAATGGGTGGATAAACGGGCGGATCAGAGAGAGACAGAGAGAGAAACTGATCCACATACACAGAGACAGACAGAGAACACAGAACGAGAACGCAGAAAGAGAGAGAGCGAGAGAGAGAGAGAGAGAGAGAGAGAGAGAGAGAGAGAGACAGACAGACAGAGAGAGACAGCGACAGAGAGAGAGACAGACAGAGAGAGAGACAGACAGACAGAGAGACAGCGACAGACACAGAGAGAGACAGACAGACAGAGTCAGACAAACCGACAAGAAACAGACCCACGGACAGAAAGAGACAGACAACACCGAGTATGCCAACCGCTGCACGTAGGCATGCAAGAGTGACATTTGCTGAAGAGGACAAAACTCCTCTATCCAACCTTCCTGGCTACAAGGTTGGGGGTGGTTTTTGTATGTTTGTGTTCTTTTTAGTTTTAACTTTGAGCATCCTTGACCCTTATCTTGAGAGAGAAAGAGAGAGAGAGAGAGAGAGAGAGAGAGAGAGAGAGAGAGAGAGAGAGAGATTGGGGGATCGGGGTTGGGTGAGGAAAAGGTGGAGATAGCTGGGCTAGAGAAAGAACGGAGATGAAAAAACCAGTTTTTTTTTTCTTGCTTAGTACTACTATCCTTTTACGTTCTCTCTCTCTCTCTCTCTCTCTCTCTCTCTCTCTCTCTCTCTCTCTCTCTCTCTCTCTCTTCCTCATCTCTCACACACACACAATACACACACAAACGCACATATTATGTAATATTAGACGGTACTTTTGTCTGTCACAATCATTGTCGCTTATTACTGTCCGTATAGCTGATCTCGTTGCTTGTCCTTGTCCTTGTTGTAGCGTGTTGCTGTCCTTGTTGCTTGTCATTGTCCTTGTAGCGTGTTGCTCTTCATTGTCCTTGTTATAGCGTGTTGCTGTCCTTGTTGCTTGTCCTTGTTATAACGTGTTGCTGTCCTTGTTGCTTGTCATTGTCCTTGTCCTTGTTATAGCGTGTTGCTGTCCTTGTTGCTTGTCATTGTCCTTGTTGTAGCGTGTTGCTGTCCTTGTTGCTTGTCATTGTTGTAGCGTGTTGCTGTTTTTGTTGCTTGTCCTTGTCCTTGTTGTAGCGTGTTGCTGTCCTTGTTGCAGATCGTTGCTGTCCCTGTGGCTTGTCACTTGTTGGCTTGTCATTTGTTGTTGCCCTTGTTGCTTGTTGCTGCCCTTGTTGCTTGTCGCTGTCACTTGATGCTTTTCACTGTTACTTGCTGCGTTTTATTGTCACTTATAGCTTGTTACTGTGACTTGTTGCTTGTCTCTGTAATGACTTGCTGCTTGTTACTGTCACTTGTTACTTCTGTGTCACTTGTTGCTCGTCAAAATCACCTGCTGCTGGTCAGCGTCACTTGTAGCTTGTCAATATCACTTTCTGTCTTGTAAGTGTTGCTTGTTCGTGATTTGTACTCGTTGCTCAGCGCTCTTATCACTTGTCGTCTGTCACTCTCATCACTTGTTGTTGCTTGTCGCTTTTTGCACTTGTTCCTTGTCAGTCACTGTTGTCACTTGTTACTTGTCACCGATATCACTTGTTGCTCGTCGCTGTCATCGCTTGTTGCTTGTCACTGTCGTCACTTGTTGCTTGTCACTGACACCGCTGTCATCACTTGTTGCTTGTCGCTGTCATCACTTGTTGCTTGTCACTGTCATCACTTGTTGCTTGTTGCTACCATCACTTGTTGCTTGTCACTGTCAACACTTGTTGCTTGTCGCTACCATCACTTGTTGCTTGTCACTGTCATCACTTGTTGCTTGTCGCTACCATCACTTGTTGCTTGTCACTGTCATCACTTGTTGCTTGTTGCTACCATTACTTGTTGCTGTCATCACATGCTGCTTGTCATTGTCGTCACTGTTGCTTGTCACATAACTTGTTGCCTGTCACTGTCATCACTTGTTGCTGTCATCATTTGTTGCCTGTCAATGTCATCACTTGTTGCTGTCATCATTTGTTGCATGTCACTGTCATCACTTGTTGCTGTCATCACTTGTTGCTTGTCACTGTCATCACTTGTTGCTGTCATCACTTGTTGCTTGTCGCTGTCATCACTTGTTGCTGTCATCACTTGTTGCTGTCATCACTTGTTGCTTGTCACTATCATCACTTGTCACTGTCATCACTTGTTGCTGTCATCACTTGTTGCTTGTCACTGTCATCACTTGTCACTGTCATCACTTGTCACTGTCATCACTTGTTGCTTGTCACTGTCATCACTTGCTTGTCATCCTGTCAGTCATCACTTGTTGCTTGTCACTTCCATCACTTTGTTGCTTGTCATCACTTGTTGAACTGTCACTGTCATCACTTGTTGCCCTGTAAACCACACTTGTCTTCACTGTTATCCTTCTGCTTGTCACTATCATCACTGTCGCATGTCATCACTTGTTGCTTGTAAATGTCACTGTCATACTTGTTGCTTGTCACCATCGTCACATGTCATCACTTCTGTTGCTTGTGAAAGTCACTGTTATCACTTTGCTTGTCCACCATCATCACTGTCACTGTCATCACTTGTTGCTGTTAATCACTGTCACTGTTCATACACTTGTTGCTTGTCACCATCGTCACTATCCACTGTTGCTTGTGAATGTCACTGTATCACTTGTTGCTTGTCCATCATCCTGTCACTGTCATCACTGTCACTGTTATCACTTGCTGCTTGTCCCACATCAGTCACTGTTATCACTTGTTGCTTGTCATCACTGTACACTGTTCTCACTGTCACTTGCTTGTCACATGTCACTGTTATCAACTTGTTGCTTGTCAATGTCACTGATATCACTTGTTCTGTCACTGTCATCACTTGTTGCTTGTCAATGTCACTGTTATCACTTGTTGCTTGTCACTATCATCACTGTCACTGTCATCACTGTCACTGTCATCACTTGTTCCTTGTCACCATCGTCACTGTCACTGCCACTGTCACTTCTTGTCACTGCTCCCTATGCTGGTGAAGTTAGTGTCCCTGCTGCTGCTCTACGTGTAGGATGGGGTGGACCTGGCGGTTAGAGCGCTGAGCTCCTGATCTGAGGGCCCAGGTTCGAACCACCATGGAGGCGCCCGTTTGAAGGGATTGTCCCCCTGGAGTTAACATCAGTCTCCCCCCAAAAGTCATTCTCTTTTGTTTTTTTGGGGGTCCAATTCTTGAGGCCACGGGCAAAATCTGCTGTCATCCCCTTTTACATTCTGGGCAATAGTAAACGCAATACAGGAAATCTGCATTGTGCAAATTGCTAATTTGATATAAGGTTAAGTCATAGATAGCACTAACGTAAAACTAACTGTATCAGCACAACAGCATCCACCACGACGAGATGATGATGATGATGATGATGATGATGATGATGATGATGATGATGATGATGATCATCATCATCATCATCACCACCACCACCACCACCATCATCACCACCACCACCATCGTCGTCGTCATCACCAACATCGTCATCACCATCACCATCATCATCATCAGCAGCACCATCAAAAACTACAATAACACCAACAATAGCAAATCGCCACCATTTCCGTGCATACTGTACTATTAGCAGACATGAATTTGTCAGGCACACAGACAAAAGACGTACACACAACTATAGAGGACAAAGCCTTATTGACGGTTTAAAAAAAAATCACACATTTTAAATGTTTCTGTCATTAATTTTCTTTCATATTAAAAATTTTTTTTTAAATCGAAAACCTACATTTTCAACTTTCTGTTAACTTTATCCCCCCCCCCCCCCCCTTCCCACCTCCCTATTCTCTATTTTTAATCTAGTCTTGTTTTTGTTTTGTTCCAATCAGTAAATGGCTTTCTAACCTTCCTTCTTTCCATTCTTCTTCTCCCCTTTCCTTCCCTCCTCCCCCCTTATATTTGTTGTTGTTCTTTGGACTACTGTTTATGCGGTAAAGCCCTGCACTTCAATTCACCCTCAACTTAGCAGATTGCTTTTCTACCCTTCTCCTTCTTCCCTTCTTCATCCACATACACAGGCACGTTTGAAACAACCACACGCGCAGACACGCACATACAAACACACGCACGCACACGCGCGCGCATACAAACACACACACACACAGGCACACACAGAGGCGATTGCTTGAAGAGAGTGACACAGAGGCAGACAGACAAACAAAACACATCCACACCACGCAGCCACGCGCGCGTGCGCGCACACACACACACAACACACACACACACACAAACACACAACACACACACAACACACACACACACACACACACACCACACACACACGCGCGCGCGCCGCGCGCGCGCGCGCGGTGACAAGGTTAGGGCAATCAGTTCAATTAATTGATATGTGACTTAAACTTCCTCTCTCTCTCCCCCCCTCTCTCACCCCTCTCTCATCCCTCTCTCTCTCTCTCTCTTCATCTCTCTCTCTCTCTCCTCTCTCTCTCTCTCTCTCTCCTCTCTCTCCTCTCTCTTTACTCTCTCTCTGTCTCTGAGAGAGAATGTGATTAATGTCCTGCTGACCATTGCTGGTCAGATTAATTTCCTGTCGGCCCGAATTTCAAGATGACCGCCTGTAGTCACTTCGTTGAAAGTACCAAGGCAGCCCGTGCGAGCACGCTTGTGCTGTGTGTGTGTGTTGTCGTGTTGTGTGTACTACGTGCGTGTGTGTACGTGTGTGGTGTGTGAGGGTGGGTGTGAGTGATGTGGGAGAGAGAGCAAGAGAGAGTGGCACGCAGCGCGGCGCACGTGGTGCGCGGGTGGTTTAGTGAATATGTGTGTGTGGTGTGGAGAGAGAGAGTAGAAGAGAGAGAGGAGCAGACAGATGAGCAGACAGACAGACAGGACGAGAGAGAGAGAAGAAACAGAAAGAGAGACCGAGACAGACACACAGACAGAAACAAAACACAGACAGAGAAGTTAGGGAAGTGCAAGAAAAAGGAAGAGGGAGAGCGGAAGACAACAGACAGACAGACAAGACAACAGATAGTAGAGATAGATAGATGTAGAAGAGAAAGAGAGAAGAGAGGAAGAGAGAGGAGAAGAAGAGAGAGAAGAGAGAAGAGAGAAGAAGAAGAGAGAGAGAGTGTTCCTACATTGGGCAACTGTTAGTGGTAACCCAATGCAGAAGAAGCTAATGGAAATGTTCTCTGAAGGAATTAGCCAAGTAGTGTAACAACTAGACATCAGAAATGATAACTCTCAGAAAGTTGCACTAGCTAAAACGTCACTAAATCTGGTCCAATTAAATAGCTTGAGTTCTCCCCCAAATAAGGTCCGTCTTAGGAATAGGCAAATTTAATACAAGCGTCCTGCGCAAGTATTATGTATGTAGTGTTGTGTGAGTTGCATGTGTTGTTGTGGTGTGTGTGAGTGTTGTTGCGTGTGGTGTGTGTTGTGTGTGTTGTGTGTGTGTGTGTGTGTGTGTGTGTGTGTGTGTGTGTTTTTTGTGTGTTGTGTGGTACACTATTGCGCATGTACTGACGAACATCCGCACAACACGACACATGCACACGTACGCATGCATGCACACGCACGAACGAACGCATGCACTCACTCAATCACTCACACACAATTACACAAACACACAACACACACAACCAAACATAAATCTCATAAGAGAATATCCTTCAATATCAACAGCATTATCAACTATACAGACAGTGCAAAATGATAGCTCAGAAACAAATCGGTAACAAAAAATCATATCAGTAAACTACCATTTCTTAAATATACATGGATTTTCTTTTTCAATGCCAGAGATCAACTTTTTATCATTATTAATTTTTTTTTTTTTTTTACAAATGTTTCGATAAGAGGCACAAGTGTACCGAAAACAAAGTGACACAAAAATTGCCCTTTTTCTCCTTAAGAAAAAAAGAAACAGAAGTATCACATCACGATTTAGAAAAATTGTTCACTTTTCTTCTTGCTATTCTTTTAATTTTCAAGTTGTTCGTGTTCTCTTCCTTATTTCCTTCTCTTCTTTCTTTCTTTTCTCTTGCTGATTTAATAATTAAATATCCTATTGTAAACTACCCTAGCCTATTCCAAACGATTAATAGAGCAGGCAACTAACCAACAAACCAACCAACTACCCAGCCAGCCAGTCAGCCAGCCAGAGAACCAACCAACCAACCAACCAACCAACCAACCAACCAACCAACTAACCACCCACTCACCCACCCAACCAGCCAACTGAACAACCGACTGGCTGAATGTAATAATTAACCAACTTACTAATCAACTACTAAAAAAAAACCACCCCAACGAACGCACAAAAGACTGAACAAAGAATGTAACAGCATACCTTACATAGTTTCCAGACATACAAACCTTACGGTCACTGTAGCCAGCAGCTGTTCACAGTACTTACTAGCCAGTCACTGAGCAAAACACCACGTTGATTCTTCATAACAGGGACGGCTAGAGGTTTCCTATTATCAGCGAGTGGCCGACTGACTGACCGCCTGAAGGAGTCTAGAGGTTATTGACCTGAAGTTCTATACCACTAAATTTTATCCCACAGCCTGAGGAATCCAGAGGTTTTTAATCTCGTCTTTTTCCTGCCTTCTTGGTCCATTCTCCTGCCTTCCCCCCCCCCCCCCCCCCCCCCCCCCCCCCACCCAGAAAGACTTAAAACTTAACATTTCTCTCCCACGCCGAAGTTCGATGTGTTGGGCCTGACTTGCCAGGCGCTTAATGGCAGCACAACGTATTTTGTGCTCATATGACAGACAACCATAGTTTCTGTCCGAGCGTTCGATAAAGAAGAAGAAGAAGAAGAAGAGTTGATTCTCTATACCAGACTAATGACTGGCTGACGGGGTGAAGGCGTGACGGATCTGATTTTCTATACCAGTGACTGGATAACTATGGAGTCAAGAGTTTATCGATGTGATTTTCAATATCCGTGGCTGGTTAACTGACTGGCTAATGGAGTCAAAAAGTTACTGATCTGATTTTCTATACCAGTGTCTGGCTAGCTGATTGGCTGACGGAGTCAATGTTGATCTGATTCTCTACACTAATGACTGGCTTCAGAGTCAAAGGACTATCGATCTGATTCTCTATACCAGTGACTGGATAGTTGACTGGCTAACAAAGTCAGAGGTTACTGGTCTGGTTTTCTATACCATTGATTCGCTAACTTACAGGCTAAAAGAGTTTAAGGACTATTGACTTGATTTCCTGTACCAGTCACTGGCTAACAGGCTGGCTAATGGGGTCAAAGGTTACTGATCTGATTTCCTAAACAAGTGATTGGCAAACTGACTGGCTAACAGGCTGGCTAATGGGGTCAAAGGTTACTGATCTGATTTCCTAAACAAGTGATTGGCAAACTGACTGGCTAACAGAGTCAGACAGGTTAAAGATCTGATTTCCTGTATCAATGACTGGCTTACTGACTGGCTACGAAGTCAAGAAGTTATTGATCTGATTTTCTATATCAGTGCCTGGCTGGCTTACTGGCTAACGTTGTCTAGAAGTTATTGGTCTGGTTTTCTCTACAAGTGGCTGGCTGACTTACTGGAACATCTTCCATTTAAGTTACCTGCTGCCTTAGTTAAGTTACCTGAGGTCCCGCGTGCGAACGCACGCAGAACATCTTGTGCACACGCCAAAAGCCGTTCGCTTTTCGGAAGAGCAGGCCATCGTGTGCCGGTGGGAACGGAAGACAAAATTTCCAAAACTGCATACACACGGAGAGTGGATGTAAAAAAGCACAAGAGCGCTTATTCCATTATCCCCGAAATAAAAGAATAAAGTAAAAAGTAATAATAAAAAAGAAAGTTACTAAATAGTTAGGTACATGAATGCAGCGAAAGTTGTTTCGAGTCTACAGCATACGAACAATGCTAAAATTTGAGAATTGTTGACTGTTCACATTGAATGCAAGGAAATTATAACACACACACACACACATACACACCGCACACACACACACACACACACACACACACACACACACACCACACACACACACACACACACACACACACACACAGCGAGAGAGAGAGAGAGAGAGAGAGAGAGAGAGAGAGAGAGAGAGAGAGAGAGAGAGAGAGAGAGAGAGAGAGAGAGAGAGAGAGAGAGAGAACGAGAGCGAGAGAACATCAAATTTTATAGAGCCACTTTAAAAAAACCACATTTGGATGACTTCAAATTCGAAATGAAAAATGCTTTAAAATATAGCGTATATAGCTTTTAAAGTGAAGTTTTGCAAAACACAAGCGAACGCCTTAAACTGGCAACTACTTGAGTAAATTGCTGAGAAAACAATATAAAGTGAATTTGTACATACAAAATGTATCAACTTTTTAAAATGTCAATCTGCTCATGCAGAAATCGTAATTTATTTTTACAAAGGAAAGAAACAGAAAGCCCCCCCCCCTCCTCCCCACAGACACAAACAAATCCATAAACAAAACAATAACAAAAACCAACAAACAGAAACAACAAAAAATCACCCAACCAAACAGAAAAAAAAGAAAGAGAGAAAAGACAAGAAAATCACAAAATGGATTTTGACAACAAAGTTGAGGAAAGTTTGCACACATACACAAGCGCGCGCGCACACACACACACTCGCTCACTCACTTACTCACACACAATACATACATACATAAACACATATATACATACATATATGTTAATTTGTTCATACACGTATATACATACATACATGCATGAATGCTTACAAACATACACACATACGTACATACATACATACATACACACATACATATGCAGACATATTTACATAATACATACATAACTGCTCGATAAATGTTGCAAAAAAAGTTTGTATGAAATTGAACACCACGAAATACAGAACAAGCAAATTGAAGTAAGAAAAGTTTTCTCCTCACTTTGCTGTTTCTCAACTTTACGAGGAGGGAAACGGGAAACGACTGAACAGCAACGATGAACAAACCATACGACTATTACACACACACACACACACACACACACACACACACACACACACACACACACACACACACACACACACACACTACTACACACACAACACCAGATTCTACCTTCGATCCAAAGTGCCATCTTTGAACATGTTGGCTGAAGAAGAACAACTCCAGGAGCACAATGGGAACTTCTTCCCCTCACCCCAGACGAACCTCTGACCTCGGGGTACTCCACACCTCCCCTCCACCTCCTCCCACCTCCCCCCTACACCCCCATTCCCACCGCAAAAGTGTTCCTACCGTTTGGGCGATCTTATCGTGTCGGAATTCCGCCTACGGTGGGCGTGACGATGTACTGGGTGGAGTCATACACGGGGGAGTCCAGGTCTTCGTTGGACACCTGGGAGGGCGTGAGGTCCGGGTAGAAGGTCCGGGAATCGGACGGTTTGCTGCCCTTCTCCGACAAGCTGCGGGTGGCCATGATGCCCATGCGGGGCTTCTGCTTGCTGCCCGCGAAGGCCGGGGAGAAGACGTGGCGCATGCTGCTGGGCGAGTTGGCCCAGGGCGTGCAGTACTCGGGGCCACAGTCGCTGCCCCGGGAGCTGGCGCCCGGCAGCGGCGCGTGCTGGTGGTAGAAGTCCGTCACCATGTAGGCCTCCCCGTTGGCGTTGTTGTCGCTGGGCGAGTAGTCGTCGTAGTCGTCCAGCTCCTCCTCCGACTCCATGACGGGGGAGACCCGCGAGGGGTGCGGGATGTTGGGGCTGTACTGGCTGGAGCTGATCATCATGGTGGTCTCCTCCTCCTCCTCCTTCCTCCTCCCTCCTCCTCCTCCCTCGCCGCGGTGATGGACAAGCTGGGCTGTCTCTCTCTACCACTCGGCACCACCACCACACATCCTCCGCTAGACTCTTGAGCTTCACCACTCGACCACGTTATAGGGAGGTACCATCTGATAACCGCTTGCGTGGTGGGAATTCTATCCAGAGGGTTTACTGAACATCCGTAGAAAAACCTCACTTCTGACGGCTCGGCTCAGTGAGAAGCCGTACCAGGACGTTTAGGATACTGATGAGAGAGCGAAATCTACTTTTAAATGAAATTCAATGATCAGCACATAACTGAAAGTGATGAATTAGAAAATGAAAAACCACTACAACTCATTCACGTAAAAATTCAAAAGAAAAAAAAATGCTTTGAGCTTTGATGAATGAGATCCCATTCAAGCACTGAAATGTTTAACGTAACCAAATTCTCTACTAAAAAAAAAAAAATCAAGACTTTAAAGGTATTAGAAATGATTTCATTGGTATATGGTTGGTCTAAAGTAAAAAGATCTACATACAGAATAAAATTTAAGATACACAGACACATAAAACGAAAGCAATAAACAGCTCCGTTACAGGAACGTTTTGAACCAAAAGCACTAAGAAATGCTATTTGTCATGCATGTGCGTAATATAGACATAATACTGCACTTTTTTCTGTCATAGTTTTGCGCGTAGGCATGGCGAATACTGAAAAAGATTGTCATTTTTCACCCAGTGTTGTTACAAAACCATCGTCTAGTTCTGAGGTGGGAACTGACTTTTTTCAGCATGCAGCACTGCTCTGTACAGTAAGCACCGGATTAAAGATTACTTCGGTGCTGAAGTCTGTCCTGATTTTCACTCAAAGCTTCAACCTGCAGCGCCATGTATGCAAAGGGTTAAAGAATCTGAGCCAGCCCTGAAAACTAGGTCTTTGGTTGCTGGCCAAACTTTGCTGTTTCTTCTTCTATCTTTCTTTTGTTTGCCTTTTTCTCCCGCTGTTTTACACTCCAAGCTACTGGGCTAATTGATGAACTTTTTGTTTTTCGCAGCTGAACTCTCTGTTTATAGAAACGAGACTCCTTGCAGATTAGTTTTAGCACCAATGGTTCACCATTCAAAGCTTTAACTATCGTTATTTTTCAGTACTAAAATTCATGTAGATTTTCCTTGTAGTAATGTCTCACGTGTTTATTTTTCACATTTCCAATCATATACAATGTATAAGTTATTTTCAAACTTCCGAATTAGAAAGCTTAGCTGTGATCTTAAGGTATCAATGTCGTTACTTACACGAGCGAAATATGGAATTCAACACAAATTTTCCAATACAGAATATTCAAAGAAACATTTGTCCACGACGTTTATTGACCAGACACGACTGAACTTTTTATCAAAGACTTCATACAATTGAAGGTTTCTTAAAATCACATGATTTTTCTTTTCAATTGGATTGCATAACAAACGTCCACTCCGCTGTAGTCAGATTCGTTGTAGCTGAGTTTTGATTTACAACACACAGAGTCCCTCTTGTCCAACTCGATCACGTGACCTACATCCGGGGTTTCCTCAACATCCGGCTTTCCTCAGATGGGCCAGACTCTGCAAACGTAAAGGGACACAACTTGAGCATTCCAGGCTACACACAGCCACTGGCATCATCGTCTCATTTACCATCTACTACTAGCAACCCCCCCCCCCCCCCCCCAAAAAAAAAAAAAAAAAATCGACACCATGCTTTCCCTATTTCGTTCATGCAAAACGACATTTCTTTCTTTTTTTCTTTTTCTTTTTTTGTTGTTGGTCATGCTCCTTTCAACATGCTAGGCATGCATCACATTCACGGTAAAGTGGCGCCCAAAGGCCCCAAGCCTTTGCCAAAACAGCCAGGAAAGCAGAAGATGCGCTGCTCGTGCAAGAACCACAAATCACAGCCTTAATGTTCATCTACACCAGTGAAACATGCATCACACGGGCAGAACATCCTCACATGGCTTCCATCCAAAGGGCTTACTACACCACACAATAATAATGATAATAAAGGAGAAGAAGAACATAAAGGGGAAAAAAACAACCTCATATAACCAAGTTCATTATTTACGTAAGAAAAAACCACCCAGACGGAAAGATGAGGCAGAAAAAATTAGTGAGAAGAAAACAAGAACTGGAAGCAGATAGACAAAGAAGAGGGAAGGAGGGGGAGGGGAGGAGGGGAGAGAGAAATAAAGTGTTAGAATGAAAGAAAGACAAATATGGGAAGAAAGACCTGGGGGAAAAGTTTTTTTTTTAAAAAAGAACAAAAGAAAGAAAGAGCAGAGAAAGAAATTATCCCTTCACCATTAACCCACTCTAACATCCAGATTAGAGATTCCACCAAAGTAAGCCAAAAAGAAAAAAAATGGTGAGAGGTAAGAGAGAGAGAGAGAGAGAGAGAGAGAGAGAGACAGAAAGACAGGAAGAGACAGAGAGACAGACAGACAGTGAGACAGAGACAGACAGTGAGACAGAGACTGACAGACAGACAGACAGAGACACAGACACAGACACATACAGAAAGAAGAAAGTTGAATGAGGACAGCGGATATTCAGCAATCGATGGCTGCCCACCTTCTAAGCAGCCATGAATTAGGCAGGCCCAGAGAGAAGAGAAGAGAAGAGAAGAGAAGAGGGCCTTCAGAAAGGCTTGGAAGACTCCATCCTTGCAGAAAAGGGCGGGGAGAGGGGTACGGACGGAGCCCCAACCCTGTATTATTATTATATTAGTATTAGTATTATTATTATTATATATGGACGTCTCGGCATTAGTGTCGTTTCTACGTGCCCATCACGACAAAAGGGCAGACCCCGCAGAGAGTAAACCGAGAGCGAGAGAGAGAGAGAGAGAGAGACAGAGAGAGAGAGAGGAGAGAGAGAAAGAGAGAGAGAGAGAGAGAGAGAGAGAGGGAAAAGAGAGAGAGAGAGAGAGAGAAGAGAGAGAGAGAGAGAGAGAGAAGAGAGAGAGAGAGAGAGAGAAGAAAGAGAGAGAGAGAGAGAGAGAGAGAGAGAGAGAGAGAGAACCCTGAGCTGATCACACTGGGTGTGAGATCCACAGATACTTGGCGGGATATGCCCTTCGTGCTTTGTCCGCTGAAACATGTACATTTAGCATAGGGGGTGGGTTCTCTTTCCTCTACATGCTTGTCTTGTTATTACCGTGGTTTTCTTTTGTTGTGATTGTGTTGTTGTTGTTGATACCTTGTTGGTTTGGTTTTTTTTGTGTGTGTGTGTCTGTTGAGCAGATGCTGCAAATGTGTATTGATGTGTGCCGTCTAGGCTTTCTATGATGATAATCTTGGTGTGGTGGGTTTGGTTGTTTTTTTGTTGTTGTATGCCTTATCGCTTCGGGTTTATAAGTTCATTTCCTCTCATCCAAATCTTTTAATTTTTTTCCTCTCCTTCACACACCCACCCCACTCTCTCTCTCTCTCTCTCTCTCTCTCTCTCTCACACATAGAGCCGTCTTCTCTCTCTTCCGGTGTGTGTGTGTGTGTGTGTGTGTAAAATTAAGTCAAGATCACCTTTCTCTAAGCTTCCACCTCTCTCTCTCTCCTTCCTTCCTTCCCTCCCTCCCCTCCCCTCTCTATCTCTGCGCCACCTCTCTCGTTTGCGCGCGCGTGTGTGTATGTAACAACTACTCGTGTGCCTACGCGCGTGCTTACGTGCAACCTCCCCCCCAAACCCCCCCCCCCCCCCCCCCCCCCCCCCCCCCCCCCAATATAATACACCCTCCCCCCCTACTTTAACTTCCATTACACTTTTCACTTTCCTTGTCTAATATCACCCAGTCTAATCTATCTATCTATCTGTCCCGTAGTCTGACGACCGTGGGGGCACCCTCAAAGACTCAGCAACCAGTTCCCTCCATTCTTCTCTCTGTTCTGCCTTTCTCAGGGTTTTGTTGAGTTCTAGGCCTGTCCATTCACTGATGTTATCCTCCCAGCTCTTCCTTGGTCTGCCTCTTCTTCTTCCTCCTTGGACATGCCTTGCAAAACTGTCTTTGAAATTTCCCTTTGGGGATCTTGTGACATGCCCATAAACCACTTAAGTTTACGCTTTTTCACGATCGTCAAAGGGTTCTCATAGGGTCCAATGGTTTGCTGGATTCTGTTATCACGTTTTTCGTTGCTTTTTGGTCTTTGTAGGAGATGCCAAGGAGTCTCCGAAAGCATCTCATCTCCACGCCTGTACTCTCCTCTCCAAATCTGCAGTCAGGGTCCATGATTCACGGGCATACAGAAATAGGGATATGAAAAGGGGACGCATTAGTCTGATCTTGGAGATAAGTGAGATATTCTTATCTCCCAGATTTGGGGTTTAGTTTTGACAAAGCTGTTATTGTCTGTGCATCCTGCATACTACTTCTGGCTTGGATCCCTGGTCGGATACAATGGCTCCCCAGGTACTTGAAGCTTTGAACTGTTTCCAGCTTCTGGTCATTAACCCTGATATCAGTGCTAATGCCCTTGGTGTTATTTAGTCATCATTTGGTCTTCCCCTGCACTGATTTTCCCTGCCGTAGTTTTGGAGGCCTTTTTCCAAGTTTTCTGTTAGGGTGGCAAGCTCTTTTTCTGATCCTGCTATTCCATCAATGTCATCTGCGAAGCGGAGGGTTTTGGGTCGTTCTGCCACCAATGCTGACTGATCCTTCATGATGTTCCAGTGCATCAGCCATGATTCTCTCAAGGAAATGTTGAAAAGGTGGGTGAGAGTAGACAGCCCCCGCCTTACTCCAACTGTTGTTCGAAACCATTCTCCAATGTTGTTGTTGTATAAAACGCACTGGGCCTCGCTGTACAGCTGTTTGATGACTCTGATCAGGTTGCATTGATGCTGTACAAGTTCATGGTTGCCCACAAAGCTGCATGCCACACCCTGTCCCAAAAGCCTTCTTTAAAAACGATTTAAAAACGTGGGATAGTCTTGTTGATGTTGAAGGTACCGCTCACATAGTATTCTGAGGTTGAATATCTGTCTGTTGTGCTGCGCCCTGCTCTGAAACCCGCTTTCCTCAGCAATGATGGTCTCTGCTTGTGGCTTCAGTCTATTCAATATTATCTGCAAACATGACCTTGCTTGGTGACATATGAGGCTGATTGTGCGTAATTATGGCATTGTTGTAGATTTCCTTTCTTGGGGAGGTGATGATGACGACTGCGTCCATGGGTTGCCATTTTCCTGTCTCCCCGATCTTGTTGCAGATTCTTAGTAGGGCGCTGATCATGGCTTCCCCTCCAGCTTGGACCAACTCAGCTGGAATGTTGTCAGCCCCTGCTGACTTCCCCTTTTTTTAGCGATCTGACTGCTGTTTCCACTTTTTCTCGGAGGATAGGGTGACTGTCTGTGTCTTTGCTTTCGGGTACATTAAGGACTTCTTGGATCTCCTGGGGGTTTTCTATATTTTATACAGGGGGAGCAGTATTCTGTCCATCTGTTCGGGAAATATCCTGTCGCAGTGAGACACTTCCCATTTTTGTCTTGGATTTTTAAAAAAACCTTTTCTCTGTTTCGTGCTTTCAGGTCTTTCAACCACGATATGCTTTCTTGCTATTGCTTTTCTTGATGTTCTCTTCAATGTCTTGGCACTGTTCACCGATCCATTTCTTTTTTGCCTCCGTCTTTTGACTTCCTGATTCTTTTGTTGACTGCCCTATATTGTTCTGCTCTTTCTTTTGTTTCATTTTTCTTTTTCTTCAACTCTCTACGCTTGTCGCATAGTTGTAGGATGTTAAAGGTGTGACCCATGGTTTTTGACTGGTCGGCGTTTGCCAAGAAGCTCGT
Organism: Rapana venosa; assembly: GCA_028751875.1. Lineage (NCBI taxonomy): Eukaryota > Metazoa > Mollusca > Gastropoda > Neogastropoda > Muricidae > Rapana > Rapana venosa. Next base: position 32,549,442 of record CM054143.1, on the reverse strand, counting down.
TTGCTGTTTCAGTCACTGCTGTATTGAAACTATTCGTCAGTGTATCTATGTCTGATCTATCACAGTGAGTGCTGCAAACTTTCCACCTATCCTTGCTTGAAAAATTTCTAATACCTCTGGGTCCTTCAGCTTCTCGAGGTCAAATTTGATCCTGATGTTGTTCCGCTTGTGGATTTTCTTTAGACGTAGTCGGAAAGTCATCATCACAAGATCATGATCACTCCCTATGTCTGCTCCTGGAAAACTTCGTGTCTGTGCGATGTTAACGCTAGACTGAAACCGTCTTTTCACCATGATGTAATCTATTTGGTTGTGTCTAAACCCAGTCTAAACAGACGTTATATTGAAGATAACAACCATCACCATCCCCCCCTCTCCCCTCCCCCATCACAAAGTATTTGATCCATAATAACTGTGTTATTCGCTGGATTTCTCCCACCATAAAAAAAAGCTATAAAATAAAATATAACATAATGATATGACATTCGCTTATATTTCACATCCACCCCTTCACACACACAAAACACACACACACACACACACACACAAAACACACACACACACACACAAACCAAGCCTTCCTTCCCATGGCAGCCAACACGGGGCAGGCTGGATTAGAAGGAAGATGCCTTCATGTTTCACTTTCTGTGCCAGCTTCCTCCAGCAGCTCACGTAATAGTGCTGTGTGTGAAGGGGGCAGGGCATTGTTGCTTTCCCTTCCATTAGCGGACCATTTTCATTGGATTTATCCCACCCAGTCCTCTGGCGTTCAGTAGGCTAGCGCAGAGTCCCTCAGATTTTCCATTCTCTATACCCCTGGACACGTTCGGGGATTAAATGATGGTGAACGGAAAGTGGTCACAGAGTGGTGGAGAGAGAGAGAGAGAGAGAGAGAGAGAGAGAGAGAGAGAGAGAGAGAGAGAGAGAGAGAGAGAGAGAGAGAGAGAGAGAATGGTGGTGGAATTCTTGTTGTTGCGGTTTGGTTTGTGTTTTTTCTTTGGGGGTTGGGAGTTATGTGTGTGTGGTGTGTGTGGTGAGAGAGAGAGAGAGAGAGAGAGAGAGAGAGAGAGAGAGAGAGAGAGAGAGAGAGAAGAATGGGTGGATTTCTTCTTGTTGCGGTTTGGTTTGTGTTTTTTCTTTGGGGGTTGGGAGTTATGAGAGAGAGAGAGAGAGAGAGAGAGGAGAGAGAGAGAGAGAGAGAGAGAATGGGGTGGATTTCTTCTTGTTGCGGTTTGGTTTGTGTTTATTCTTTGGGGTTGGGAGTTATGAGAGAGAGAGAAAGAGAGAGAGAGGGAGAGAGAGAGAGAGAGAGTGAGTGAGTGAGAGTGAGAGAGAATGGGGTAGAATTTTTGTTTGGTTTGGTTTGTGTTTTTTCTTTGGGGGTTGGGAGTTATGAGAGAGAGCGAGAGAGAGAGAGAGAGAGAGAGAGAGAGAGAGAGAGAGAGAGAGAGAGAGAGAGAGAGAGAGAGAGAGAGAGAATGGGGTGGATTTCTTGTTGTGGTTGGTTTGTGTTGTTTTTTGGGGTGTGGGGGTGTGGGGTGGGGTGGGGTGGGGGGGGGGGGGGTATTGTTTGCTTGGTGGTTTGGTGGTGGTGGTGGTTGGGTTAGCTTGTGTAGGATGTTTAGGGATTTGTTGTTTGGGGGATTTAAAAAAAATAAGGGTGGTGTTTGTTTTTTAAAGCGTTTTTGTTCGGTTAGTTGATTGGTTGTGGTTTTAAAAAAAAATATACTGGTAGTGTTGTTTGTGTTGGTTCGTCATTTTCTTTTCTTTTCTATTTCCCCCCCATTTTGTTGTTGCTTTTATGTTTGGTGTTATTCATTCTCTCTGTCTCTCTGTCTCTCGCTGTGTTTTCGTCAGAGCTAATAATACAAATATAAACTGTACAACAATAAACACAGAAACTGCTGGTTTGTGTTTGTCTGTTGCAATATCATACACACAGTACAGTTCTGCTCCCATACGTACTGCTATCATTATCATCACCACGTCCTTCCCTATCGCCTTGCTTGATGGCTTCTTTACATGTTGTTACAATAGCGATTACTACCAGACTTAGACCAGTGTCACATTACCATCAGTTCATAATTACCATTCCTTCTCCTGCTGTTGCCTTTTGTTGACATTACCTCTGAAAAGATAGGCCTGAACTTAATGCATTCAATATTAGTACTAATTTCTCTGTAGCTATGGGGGTTTGTTTCTGAAGAAAAGTGCAAGTGCAATCACCATTAGTGCCTTTATCGTCCATCTTCTTCACATCAAAACTGATGCAACTATTTTTGTGCGCCCACACACTCAGCGACACACAGAGAGAGAGAGAGAGAGAGAGAGAGGAGAGAGAGAGAGAGAGAGAGAGGAGAGAGAGAGAGAGAGAAATAAACAGAGAGACAGACAGACAAACGGATAGACAGACAGACAGAAACAGAGACAAAGACAAAGTCAGAGAATGAAAGAGATGCGAGAGATGTGATTTTTCTGTCAACATTCCCAAACACACGAAAAAGGATACACGCCAAAGCTAACTCAATTAAACTGTAACAAGTTTTAAAAGGGACAAAACGAAAACATTCGTCATTTCTTTTGAGAATCTCCATCACAAACCTAAGCATGCAATGAAAAGAAAAAGTAATACAACATTTTTCATCTAAGATATCATCATCACACAACACAAAAACAAGAAACCAAACAAAACAGCAAAAAGCCCACTCTACAGAAGAAGAGAAGCCATCTCACGTAATGATAAGACCAGGCAAACTTAATACATATACACATATTATGAAACTGCCACAAGTGTGCCAATAATCTACATTACACACAAATAATAAATTGTAAAGGAATCCTTCAGAAGCCCTCCAGATGTGATATTCCCCCAGAAAGCATCCAGCCTTTGCATTGTGATATGTCCCTGAAGATCAATGTCTTCCAGTCTCATCATGGCGAACATTCGTCTGCTGACCAAACGACCGGAAGAGCGCTTCTGACAAGTCATTCTGTACCAGAGCTGCTGATTGGCTGCCGCCGAAAAGACGGCTTCTTCCTGCTGAGCGGCCCAACCGACAAAACGGAAGTTTCTTGAAAAAATGTTTAATTAAATGATTAAAAAAATAAAAGAGAGAGAAGGGAGGAAAGCAGCTGCAATGAACAGCAGATTCAGAGAAAATAGTGCAGCGTGTGTGTGTGTGTGTGTGTGTGTGTGTGTGTGTGTGTGTGTGTGTGTGCCTCTGTGTGTGTGTGTGTGTGTGTGTGTGTGTGCCTGTGTGTGTGTGTATATGTTCCTCATTTTAACATCTGTCCATTTTAAGTGATATTAGGCAATAAGGGAAAGAGGGAACAATTTATACGAAAGAACATGTATTTGTTTGAGTGTGTGTAGCTGGGAGAGAGAGAGAGAGAGAGAGAGAGAGAGAGAGAGAGAGAGAGAGAGAGAGAGAGAGAGTGCATGATGAGTGTGTGTATGTGTGTACCAGTGCACATGCATGCGTGCAAGCGTGCGAGTATACATGCATGTGTGTGCGCGCGCACGCACATACGCGCGTGAATGTACCCTCGCGTACATTTGTGTTTGCATGCATGGGTACGTGCGTTTGAGAGGGCAAGGAGTGCGAGTTTTCTTCCTTACAGGAATTTATTACACCCCCAACCCCCCCCCCCCCCCTCCAAAAATAGATAGAAAAAGAAAAAAAGAAAAAAAAGCTGAACCAGTTAATAGACATGATGACATAAAAGACGAATGACTTTCATCTCTTCTCCGTTTCTCCTTCCCCTCCCACCTCCCTCATCCGCACAAACTATCTCCACCCCCTCCCCCTTCAACATCGCCCAGCCCTACCCCCCCAACCCCTCCCTCCCACCGCCCACACAACGATTTATTTTTATATCATTCACTCTCTTTTAACATAGGACAGATCGACAGTGTGCAGGTTTGGATCCATGCAATGGCTTAGAACGATGAATATGGACAGGGAGATAATAACTTGTACTACTGTTTGAACAAATGATGTCCCCCTTCTTTTCACTATGGAGGCACCGTGGTCGAGTGGTTTAGGCGGTCAACTCGTGATCCAGAGGTCGCGGGTTCGATCCCCGCTCGGCTCGGTGTTGTGTCCTTGGGAAAGACGCTTTACTCCTATTTTCCTCACTTCACCCAGGTGTACAAGTGGCTACCAGCTCTGCTGGGGAAGTATCTGGCGACAGACTAGCGTCCTGTCACAGGGGTGGTGAAAAACCATCAGTTCGCTTAACGCTACAGAAACCGGGATAAGCTCCGGCTCTATGGGCCTTCTGGCTCGAAAGAACATACTTTTTCTTTTCACTACGCCCTTCCAAGACCAGTATTGCAACAGAGAACAATGTTCGGGGGGGGGGGGGGGGGGGGGGGGGGGGGGGGGGGGGGGGGGGGAGAGGAGAGAAGAGCTGGGGTAGGGAGTAGGATGGGGAGTTCGTGGTTCTATGCCTATTAATTTTTTAGAGGTTCGGTTTGTCTGTGCATGAACGACTGTCAAACATTTGGGGCATGTATCTCTTGCAACAACCAGTTTGTGGTATTTCAGTAGTTTTTTTTTCAAAACTAGAAAGTACAGAATTTGCAAATATGTAAAAAAATAATTAAAACAAAATTACAGACAAAGAGAAGCCCAGACCCGAAAAGTGCACATGATTTGTGATAAATATTTTCACAAGTCCAGTTTGAAAATGAATAATTATTACAACAAAGAAATAACAAGAGAGAGAGAGAGAGAGAGAGAGAGAGAGAGAGAGAGAGAGAGAGAGAGAGAGAGATAGAGAGAGAGAGAGAGAGAGAGAGAGAGAGAGAGAGAGACAGAGAGAGAGACAGACAGACAGACAAAGAAAAGGGACAGACAGACAGACATACAGAGACAGACAGAAACACAATAAGACAGCAAAAAGAAAATGTCACAGACTTCGCAAGCAATCCCAATTTTCAACACTTTCTCACGAAAGGGCCCAAAGGGAGATCATCCAATGTTTGCTTCCACCCGGAA
>CM054143.1:32536939-32541939 GCA_028751875.1 Rapana venosa | reverse complement strand
TCATCCTTCTTCCAGAAACAACGAGAGAAAAATTTAAAGAAAAAAAAACGAAAGAAAGAAAAGCAATATCAAATTAATCCAATATTGGTGATGTTTTTCTTTCCTCTCTTTTCCCCTGTCTTTTTCATTTTTGGTCTACCAGTTTTATCAAAATTAAGCCAGAAAGCTCACCGAGTAAAAGGTAAGGTGAAGAAGAAGAAGCAGGAGCAGTAGGCGGAGGAGGAGGAAGAGGAGGAGGAAGAAGACGAGAAGGAAGACAAGGAGGAAGAGAAGGAAGAGATGAGGAGGAGGAGGAAGAGGCGGAGGAGGAGGAGGGGAATGAGGGGGAGAAGAAAAGAGGAGGAGATTGAAGAGGAGGAGGGAGAAGAGGAGAAGGAAGAGGATGAGGTTGAGGAGGAAGAGGAGGAGAAGGAAGAGGAGGAGGAGGAGGAGGAGGAGTCCCCATACACTCCATCCTCTTCTCTCTCCCTCGACTCTCTCAGCAGTCGTTGGGGCACTGCACTGAATTGTTCAGGTCCTGTCTCTTTTATTTCTATTTGTTTTTGTTTTTCTATTTTATTATTTTATATCGAGGATATGGGATAAGCACTCGTGTGCTTTTAAAAAAAAAATCCAGTCCCCGTGTCCACGCAGTTTTTGTAAATTTTGTCATCCGTTCCCACCCTTCTTCGGCAAGTTGAACCTGGCGGAGCCCATCCCTCTCAAAGTACAGGATACATGCTGGGTATGTTCGTGATTCCGTAACCCACCGAACACCTGACATGTATGAAAAGATCTTAAATATACATATTCAATCTTAAATATACATATTCAATCTTAAATATACATATTTAATCTTCTGCGAGGGCGTGTATGCACGAAGGAAAGTAAGGTACTGGTAGATCAGCGCTGTAAGTGAATTAACCCGAGAGATCTACCAAAAAAACCCACCAACAACAACCCCCAGCCTTAATTCATCACACGCTGCTTTTGAGATTTGAACCCACAACTTCATGGAATAACAGGGACGGAAAATCAAATGCTTTTATCCACTTAGCTAGGGCGTCTACGGCTCGTCAGCAGCGTCAAAAGATCGCCTGTCTCCATCACCGCTGTCGCGTGATAGAAACTCCTACAATGCCACCAGGGTTTGTCGCCTTTCTTCTCTGTCTCTGCAGAGTTCTACGATCTCCTGTAGCCCTCCTCCCAGACCGCTGATCTCAGTGATGTTGGCGGTGTAGAATGTTGATGGTCCTTGCCTCTTGTCCCTTCTATCTGCCCTCATTCAACCTTACCTTGAGAGAACTGTCGTCCTTATCTCTGTGTGTAGCTTCTGTTGTCACAACAATATCAACCAAAATAAAAGACACAAAAACGACCCCTCTCTGACTTCCTACCCCTTCCCCTGTACCCCCTCTTTCAGCCGTTTGTCACACAGCACAGTGGTGTCTTTTCTGCACAGCTCTTCACAGGGGCTTCAGGGAGGCGCACACAGCCCTCAATGCAGTGATAGCAGAGAGAGAGAGGAATCATCATTTCATATTCTGATGATGGACACGGCGAGGTTCACCACAATGCCCGTAGCATCACTCGTCTGTCTTCGTCCTTCTTCTAATTCTATTGATAGCAGGCCAGACAGTCTGCGCTGGGCTGTATAGTGGGTTGTTTTTTTTTTAAAAGAAAGAACAGAAAAGGAAAGAGAGGAGAAAAAAGAGAAGAAAGAAGGCGTTGAAGGCAAGAAGGAATGAAGGAGGAAGCAAAGAAAAGAAAAGAAAAGGTAAGAGAGAAAAAAAGAGAAGAAAGAAGTCGTGAAGGAAAGAAGGAAGGGAAGAAAAAGAAGGAAGGAAGGATGGGAGGAAGGAAGGAAAGAAACAAACAAAGAAGAAATTGAAAGAAAAGAAAAGAGAAAGAAAAGACAAGACAAGAAAGAAAGAAAAAGAAAACAAAACGAGAAGAAAAGAAAAGAAAAGAGAAGAGAGAGAATGTAAAAAAGAAAAAGAAACCAAAAAAAAAGGAAAAGAAATTTTAAAAGACAGAAAAGGAAGAAAGAAAGAAAACAAACGAGAAAAAAAAGAGAACGATATCAAAGACAGGACGACAGAAGGCAAAACAGAAAGACAGAAAGAAAAGCAAAGAGTAAGAGAAGACAGGGAAAAAACACACCACCCTGCACACGTGGCCTTCCCTCTTCACCCTGCACCTCTTCCTACAGTTAGTCTAATAACTGTCCGTATTTTCTATCGTCTGTTTTGAACAAGTACAACATAGCATATGCCTGAAAGCTACACGCACGCACGCACGCACGCACGCACGCACGCACGCACACACAACACACACACACGCACGCACGCACGCACGCACGCACGCACACACACACACACAACACACAACAACAACACACACACACACAAACACACGCACACACACACACACTTGAGGTAATAATATAGTGGAGGAAACCAATTGCATGCAGGCAATCAATTATAACTTCTTCATCATTATAAAAATTATTTATCAAAGAATGGAGGAAAATATCAACTATAAGATAACATCTTTTAAAGTCACTTTTAAAGGATCGTGTGTGCATGTGTGTTTTTTTCTCCTCTTTCTCTTTCTCTCACTCTCTCTATCTCTGTCTCTATGTATGTGTGTGTAAGAGAGAGAGAGAGAGAGAGAGAGAGAGGAGATGAGATGTGAGAGAGAGAGAGAGAGAGAAGGAGAGAGAGAGAAGGGGGATGGAGAGGCAGAAGGACAGAAAAACAAATTAAAGAGTGAGAACAGAGAGTTGAAAAAACAAAAGCAAACAATTAAAAAAAAAACTAACCCAAAATCAATAGCCAAAACATAAAAGGTAAAGTCAGTTGTTTCAGCAGGGTTTTTTGGGAGGTGCTTTTCTTCCTCTTCTTCTACCTCCTTTATTTTTATTGTTAAGAAATATATTTTGTTTTAAGTTTGACATTTGATCTCTAACAGGTGGTACAGCAATTATGCAACACAAACAAACAAACAAAACCCAAACAAACAGTAACTTTTAAAAAGCATCCTATAGAACTATATATCCATTATCCTCGATACAAAAAATAAAAAATATATATATACAATCATCGTCTCTTCTACTTCCTCATCTTTCAATTTGCCAACACTACATAGTGCACAAAATAGAGAGACAAGGAAAGAAAACAACAACAACAACAACAAAATGCGACAAAATGTATAAGCACACAGTACTGCACACAGTCTGCAGCAACAATAGCAACGAGTTGGATGGGTAGACCAGCAAAGGATACTGGCTTTGTCCCCCTCCCCCCCCTCCCAAAACCGTTTGCTAACTCATTCAATAGATGTGTCTTTGAGGGGGAACATTGCCAACGATTGTTTCATTATCTGCGAATGTTAATGCTGTTATCATCCTATTCAGTCATTTTCCTGGTTTCTTCTTCTTTGGGTCATTATGGGGATAATTAACCGCCATGTGAATGCTGATGTAGTACTTGAGTGAACACAATGTAAGCTACTAGCTTGTCGTTGCTGTGCTGATTATGTTCTTCGTGTTATATTTTGCTCCATGTTTAGGGAATGAATGAATAAACCACATTGAAACCAATGGCAACAGAAAAGCTTTAAAAGGTGCACTTCAGCAAAGACTATCAAATATTAAAAAATCGGGAATATGAATACGCAGATAAATAAACAAATAAATAAACAAACCGTATCAATGAATTAATCGGTGGATGAAAAGAAAAAAAAATTTATCAAGATGAAATAGATACAAACAACATGAGTAATTAAAGGAGTAGGTAGATGAGCGAAAAGATATTGATATAAATCTATAAAGACCACAAAAAACCCCACTAAGAAAATAATCATACGAACAATAAATATTATCTCCTCTTTAAGTAGCCATCTTGCTCAAAGAGCATTCACTTTAACGAGGCAAGCCTCTCTCTCTCTCTCCTCTCTCTCTCTCTCTCTCTCTCTCTCTCTCTCTCTCTCTCTCTCTCTCTCTCTTCTCTCCCTCTCTCTCTCCCCCAAGATAATGATACCATAGCAAGAATACCATCGTTAAGAATGTCCTAAAGAAGAAAAAAAGGGGGGCACAAAAGGAAAACCCAAAGAAGCGAAGCTGATTCCGCAGTAAAGCGGAACATCGCTGCTGAGTGGCCAAGCGCTGGGAACGCTGCACGAACATCACCAGATGGAAAATGGCGGGTGAGGAAAAAAATAATCGGTGGATCAGCTTGCAAAGTGGTGATGTTCTGGAGGAGGATTTGGCCTCTTTACAGACGTGGACAAACACACACACACTAGAGGTAACGCGCCTGCCTAGAAAGCAAAAAGTCCGGGTCGGAAGTGTGCGGTGGTTCGTATCCCGTTTGGACCCGGAAACTTTTTCCCCATCCATTAGATCATGAGTGGTGGTCTGGGCGCTAGTCTTTCGGATGAGACGATAAACCGAGGTCCCGTGTGTTACACAAAATTATTCAGCGCACGTAAAAGAACCCACGGCAACAAGAGAGTTGTCCCTGGGCAAAATTCTTAGAAAAAAGCCACTCTGATAGGGAAACAAATACTGTTGTAGACAGAAAAAAAAAGGGTGGCGCTGCTCTTGTGGCGACGCGCTCTCCCCGGGGAAAGCAGCCCGAATTTCACGCAGAGAAATCTGCCGTGACTTAAAGTGGTATAAATAAATAAATAAATAAAACACACACACACACACACACACACACACACCACACACACACACACACACACACACACACACACACACACACCACACACACACACTCTCTCTCTCTCTCTCTCTCTCTCTCTCTCTCTCTCTCCCCCCCCTCTCTCTCTCTCTCTCCCTCCCTCTCCCTCCCCTGTGGCTGTTATCAATTGCTGCAGTTTATGAAGGCGGAAAAGGAGATAATGAATGATCGGGTGTGCCATTCCTCGCTACACTGTCCCTGTCTACCTCTCTCTCTCTCTCTCTTGCTTTTCCTCGCCTCTTTCTTTTCCAGAGAAGACCGATGATGTGG
>CM054143.1:32514439-32524439 GCA_028751875.1 Rapana venosa | reverse complement strand
GGAGGAGAGAGAGATTTATGTATATCTGCAAACATGCAGACACACACAGACACAGACACACAGACACACAGACACACACACACACACACACACACACACACACACACACACACACACACACTACCACCATCATACCAACGCAATCATCATCATCATCATCATCATCATCATCGTTGTCACCACCACCACCACCACCACCACCACCACGCCTATTTTCATCGTCACCTCACACTACACCGCTATCACCACCACCACCACCACCACACCCACCACCACCACGCCTATTTTCATCGTCACCTCACACTACACCGCTATCACCACCACCACCACTAACCACCACTACAACAACAGTGGCCAGGTCCCCGAAGACAGCAGGACAGCAAGAGGCCACGACTCCCAATCACCCGACAGCCAGTCCTGCCTTTGACTAGTGTAACAATGGTGAAAAAAACACACATGCACGCACGCACGCACACGCAAACACAACTTTCAACACACACACACACACACACACACACACACACACACACACACACACACACACACACACACACACACACGCGCACGCCCTTTTCAATATTAGACACATCGGTCTCTTCCGATCATTACTGTCTCTCTTTCTCTGTCCGTCCTTCCCGCATTCTCTTTCCGTCCTTCCCGCATTCTCTGTCCGTCCTTCCCGCATTCTCTGTCCGTCCTTCCCGCATTCTCTGTCCGTCCTTCCCGCATTCTCTGTCCGTCCTTCCCGCATTCTCTGTCCGTCCTTCCCGCATTCTCTGACCACACAGACTGATGCTACCTTGGCAGCACCCAGTACTGCTCCGTGTGGGACGGAACATACTTTTTGCCCTCTCTCTCTGTCTGTCTGTCTGCCTGTCTGTGTCTGCATTTCTGTCTCTCTGATTTGCCTGTCTGTCTGTTTTGCCTACCTGTCTGTGTCTGTCTCTCTGTTTTGCCTGTCTGTTTGTCTCTGTCTCTGCGTTTTGCCTGTCTCTCTGTTTTGTCTGTCTCTGTCTGTCTCTCTGCGTTTTGCTTGTCCCGTGTGTATGTCTCTGTCTCTCTGCGTTTTGCCTGTCTGTTTGTCTGTCTCTGTCTCTCTGCGTTTTGCCTGTCTGTTTGTCTGTGTCTGTCTCTCTGTTTTGTTTGTCTGTGTCTGTCTCCCTGCGTTTTGCCTGTCTGTCTGTCTGTCACTGTCTGTCTCTGTGCGTTTTGCCTGTCTGTCTGTTTGTCTCTGTCTGTCTGTCTCTCTGCGTTTTGCCTGTCTGTCTGTATGTCTCTCTGCGTTTTGTCTGTCTATCTGTATATCTCTGTCTGTCTCTCTGCGTTTTGCCTGTCTGTCTGTCTCTGTCTGCCTCTCTGCGTGTTGCCTGTCTGTCTGTTTGTCTCTGTCTGTCTGTCTCTCTGGCGTTTTGCTGTCTGTTTGTATGTCTCTGTCTGTCTCTCTGTGGTTTGCCTGTCTGTATGTCTCTGTCCGTCTGTCTGTCTCTCTGTGTTTTGCCTCTCTGTCTGTATGTCTCTGCCTGTCTTGTCCCTATCTCTCCTGCCGTGCGGATGAACACTCCGTAAGGGAGATAACTTTTGCGGTTGTTTTTTTTATCTATCTGTCTGTCTTTCTTTCTCTCAACCTCTCTCTCTGTCTCTCTCGCTCTCTCTCTCTCTCTCTCTCTCTCTCTCTCTCTCTTTGTTTAGCCTGTATTGTCTATCACTTGTCTCTCGCTCCGTACGGAAGAATACTCATAAGGGAAATAACTTCTGTGGTTTCTATGTGCGCGCGCCGCGCGCGCGTGTGTGTGTGTGTGTGTGTGTGTGTGTGTTTGCCTGTCTGTCTCTTTCGCTCGCTCTCACACTCCCTTGCACCCCCCCCCCCCCCCTTAATCCTCCTACACCCCCTCCCTTTCCTTCATGCCTATTTTTCAGTCGTCCGTCATTTTTATTTTTATTTTTTTTATTCCACGTTCTCTCTACTTCCCTGCTGTCCCCTCTCCTCCTCCTCCTCCTCCTCCTCTCTTGTGGCAACTGCCCCGAGACTGCTGGCTATTGGGCAGCTGACATCAGCATTAGGAATAGCCACAGCCCCTTGTTTGATGAAATCCCCCAATTAGCCAGCCAACTGCCTGTTTTGTCTGCTTGTCTGTCTGTCAGTCTGTCTGTCTGTCTGTCTGTCAGTTTGTTTGGTCAGATGTTACACGTAATGAACTACCGCCTGCTGCTAAAATAATCTGTACGAATGCATGATCTAAGAAATGATGATTGTGATCGATAATGCACGCACAGACACAGACACACACAGACGACACACACACACAGACGCACACACACACAGACGCACGCACACACACACACACACACACCACACACACACACACACACACACACACACACACACACACACACACACACACACACACACACACACACACACACATACACACACACACACACATCGGATGAGACTATAAACCGAGGCCCCGTGTTCGAACGCATGCAGATCATCTTTCGCAGACGTTAAATCCTGTTCCGCTTTTCGGAAGAGTAGGCCACTGTGTGCCGGTGGAAACAGATGACAAAATTGACAAAACTGCATGCACACGGGGACTGGATGTAAAAAAGCACATGAGTGCTTATTCCATTATCCTCGAAATAAAAGAATAACTAACTAAATAAATAAAATAAATAAACACACACACACATATAGATATATAGATAGATAGATATAACGAAATGAAGCATTTAATAAGAAAATGAATTAAGCAGTCAACCCCCCCCAAAAATCGGTAAATAGTCTTATCTGCATCTCTGCCTCATTCATTCAGACACATGGCGATCAATTCATCAAATCTAATGGGCAACGATCAATCAACCCAATCAATCAGTCAAGCGGTCAAAAGATCGATGAAACCATCACTGGGGACATCACCATGGTCATTAGCCTGCCTTGACTGTGTGGATGGTACAGTACCAGCAGTGGTATAGTACCATCAATCATTCAGCCGTCCCCTCAACTCATCAGCCACCACATCCCACGGGCGTGCTTAGTACCGATTTATAAATAATCACTTATAGTATAGTATACGTGCTGTCCACTACTTTGGCAAGTGGAGGCCAGCAGGTGGACTTGATATTGCGCGTGTGCATACACACAGAGACACCTTCATATCTCTCTCTCTCTCTCTCTCTCCTCTCTCTCTCTCTATATATATTATATATATATATATATATATATTAATATATATATATTGTACACACAAACAGAATGCGCGCGCTTACACACATACTTGCCCTCAGTCCACACATGGGTGCCCTTATGCACGTATGTGTATTCACACACACAACACACAATACACACACACACACACACACACAAAATCACAACACACAACAACACACACAACACACACACACACACAACACACACACACACAACACACTCACACACACAACACACTCACACACACAACACACACACACACAACAAAACACACACACACAACACACACACACACACACACACACACACACACACACACACACACACACACACACACACACACAGGCGCGCGCGCGCGCACGCGCGGGAGTATCTATAACATTCAATCTCTTCAAAGAGAAACACTGCCTTGGGATTTATGAATGATTCTCTCCTCTACCCCCTACCCCTTTCTTCGCTTTCCCCACCCCTAAAAGAAAGCCATGCAATGCATTTGACATGCATGCACTTCCTGACGTTGACCCCTACCGTCTGTCTCTCCGTATCTGGGTGATTCTCTCTCTCTCTCTGTCTCTCTCTCCTCCCCCTCCCCTTCTCTCTCCCCCTCCGCCCCCTCTCTCTATATAAATATATATCTTTCTCTATTCTTTCTGTCTGTCTGTCTGTCTCTCCGTTATCTGGTTGTTTCTCTCTCTCTCTCTCTCTTCCTCTCTCTCTCTCTTCTCTCTCTCTCTCTCTCCTCTCTCTCTCTCTCTCTTTCCCCCGCCCCCTCTCTCTATACATATATATCTTTCTCTATTCTTTCTGTCTGGCTGTCTGTCTTTCCCTCTCTCTCTCTCTCTCTCCCCTCTCTCTCTCTCTCTCTCTCTCTCTCTCTCTCTCTCCTCTCCGCCCCCTCTCTCTCTATAAATATATATCTTTCTCTATTCTTTCTGTCTGTCTGTCTGTCTCTTTCCCTATCTGGTTGTTTTCTCTCTCTCTGTCTCTCCTCTCTCTCTCCCCCCCTCCCCCCCCCCCCCCCTCTCTATAAATATATATCTTTCTCTATTCTTTCTGTCTGTCTGTCTCTCCGTATTTGGTTCTCTCTCTCTCTCCCCCTCTCTCTCTTTCTCCCTCCGCCCCCTCTCTCTATACATGTATGTCTCTCTCTATTCTTTCTGTCTGTCTTTCCGTATCTGGTTCTCCCTCTCTCTCTCTCTCTCTCTCTCTCTCTCTCTCTCTCTCTCTCTCTCTCTCTCTCCCCCCCTCTCTCTTTCTCCCTCCGCCCCCCCTTTCTTTTACATGTATATCTTTCTCTATTCTTTCTTTCTGTCTGTCTGTCCGTATCTGGTTCTCTCTCTCTCTCTCTCTCTCTCTCTCTCTCTCTCTCTTCTCTCTCTCTCTCTCTCTCTCTCTTCGCCCTCTCTCTCTATACACATTTATCTTTATCCTGTCTGTCTGTTGTCTGTCTCTCTTCGCCCCCTCTTCTATACCAATATATCTTTATTCTGTCTGTCTCTCTCTCTGCCCCCTCTCTCTATATAAATATATTTTTATTCTGTCTGTGTCTGTCTCTCTCTGCCCCCTCTCTCTTACAAATATATCTTTATTCTGTCTGTCTGTCTGTCTCTCTCTGCCCCCTCTCTCTATACAAATATATCTTTATTCTGTCTGTCTGTCTGTCTCTCTCTCTGCCCCCTCTCTCTATACAAATTTATCTTGATTCTGTCTGTCTCTCTCACTCTGCCCCTCTCTCTTATACACATTTATCTTTATTCTGTCTGTCTGTCTCTCTCTCTCTGCCCCCCCCCCCCCCCCCCCTCTCTATACAAATATATTTTTTATTCTGTCTGTCTCTCTCTGCCCCCTCTCTCTATACCAATATATCTTTATTCTGTCTGTCTGTCTGTCTGTCTCTCTCTCTTTGCCCCTCTTTTCTATACAAATATATTTTTATTCTCTCTTTTCTCTCTCTCTCTCTCTCTCTCTCTCTCTCTCTCTCTCTCTCTCTCTCTCTCTCTGCCCCCTCTCTCTATACAAATTTATCCTCATTCTGTCTGTCTGTCTCTCTCCCCTCTCTCTTCCACCCCCCCCCCCTTTCCCTCCCCCTCACACCTCTCCCTCTTACCCCCCCCCCCCCTTCCCGGCCTTTGGTACATGGCCTTACATGTTGGTGTCTCAATTAGGCATGACGCTGCATAGATGGCTGTGAGCAGTCTCTATTGATTTCCCTTTCAACCTCCCAACACAACACCCCTACAACCCTCCCCCCTCACTTCTCCTGCCCCCTCACTCCCCCACCCCTCCACCTTCTTTTCTCCCTCACCCTTCCTCCCCCGCACTCAAACCCGCTCAGCCGGATGACAACTCTACTACGTGCTTTTAGACTGGGGAGTCTACTACCCCTATACTAATCTCTCCTTGGTACCAGTGTAGAACTTGCGCACGTTTAAGAACCTTCGCTCCTTTGTTTCTTCTCTTTTACAAGTCTGCTGCCTCCCAGTCTCTCTCTCTCTCTCTCTACAAAAAGATTGTGTTGTTTGGTTGAGAGGTTTTTGTTTGGGGGTTTTGTGTGTGTTCTTTTTTCCCCGGAGGGCTCTTGTGAAAAAGCATGTTTGCTTAGCTAGGCCATAACCCTCTTTAAAAAGACTTCAATTCAGTTCAGTTCACTTCTCCCATTCCTAATGTATCATCCTTTTTAGTTATGTGCGAAGAAAGCAGATTGATCCCTAAACGATAAAAATGAGGTCACATCAATTAAAGGGGGGGGGGGGGGGGGGGGGGGGGGGGGGGGGGAAGGGGGAGCCCAAAAGGATAATATAAAACTTTGGTTTAAACAGAATTCATTCGTGAAAAGTGTCACCAAAATACGAGCATAACACTTTATCATCGATCAAACGGCAACAACACACAGAGAGGTTTGAAAAATGAACTGTTTTCTCTGTTTTATTGATCTTCAATTTTAAATATTCCTTTTATTTCGAGGAGATAAGCACTAGGCTTAACATCTAGTCCCAGAGTATGCAGTTTTGAAAATTTTGTCTCCTTTCAATGGCACACAATGGTCTACTCTTCTTAAGTGGACGGGTTTTAACGTTGTTGCAAGATATTCTGCGCGCGTTCGAATACGGGACTCGGCTTATAGTCTCATCCGAAAGGACATTTGAGGGGGGGTGGGGTGTGCCTTGGTGAAGTGAGTCAGCACATGGTTTTAAAGTTAACTCAGAGGGAAATCCTTATACAGGATCGAACCAGGTCAGCAGATCACGAGTGCAATTACGCAATAGGACCCGTAATCCACCAAGGCTTCCTCTGGGTGTGGGTGGTGGGGGGGTTGGTATGTATGTATGTATGTATGTATGTAGGATTTATGGTTGTATGTAGAATGATATAGTATGGTATCTGTATGTTGTTGTTGTTGTGTGTATGTATGTGTGCTCTGTATGTATGTATGTATGTATGTATGTATGTATGTATGTATGTATGTGTGCCTCTGTATGTATGTATGTATGTATGTATGTATGTATGTATGTATGTTGTCATGTATGTATGTATGTATGTGGTTTGTGCCTCTGTATGTATGTATGTATGTGTATGTGTGTTTGCGCGCGCACTCGCGCGCGTGAGTTAATACGTGCCTCTGTGTATATTTACGCATTTGTGTGTGTATATATATATATGTATGTGTGTATAGTGCTCGCGAGCGTGCAAAGATGAATAAACATGCATGCGTGCGTACGTACGTGCACGCGCGCGCGCGCACACTGAGGCATACATGCGTGTTTCAGAGAGGCAGGCAGGCAGTTAACGGAATATGGGGGGAAGGGCAATGAGGTCTGGGAGGACCCAGAGGGCCCTCTGTAGTCTACCCTAACCCCCCATCCCTCTCTCTCTCTCTCTGCCAACAGCCCTGCTGCTGCAGCAATGATGTTTACAGGGCCAGGCCTAGAAGCTAGTATAGTGCCACTCAGCCCTCCTCACTAGACTACTCTATCTCTATCTGTCTGTCCGCCTGTCTGTTTATCTGTGTGGCTGTCTATTTGTCAATCTGTCTGTCTGTCTGTATAGTGTGTCTATCTGTATATTTGTCTATCTTTCCGCCTGTCTTTCTATTTGTCATCTGTCTGTCTGTCTGTCTGTATAGTGTGTCTGTCTGTATATTTGTCTATGTCCTCTCCCCTGTCTTTCTATTGGTCAATCGTTGTAGTATAGTGTGTCTTTGTATATTTGTCTATCTTTCGTCTGTCATTTCTATGTGTCAATCTGTCTGTCCGTCATTTAGTGTTGTCTATCTGTATATTTCTCTATCTCTTCGCTGTCTTTTATTTGTCAATCTGTCTGTATAGTGTGTCTATCTGTATATTTGTCTATCTCTTGCTTGTTTTCTATTTTTCAATTGTCGTAAGTGTGTCATTGATATTTGTCTATCTCTTAGCTGTTTTTTTGTCTATTGTCGTATGTGTCTATCGTTATTTGTCTTTCTTAGCCTGTTCTTCTTTTGTCTATCTTCTGTATAGTGTGTCATCTGTATATTTGTCTATCTCTTAGCCTTCTTCTATATTGTTATCTGTCGATAGTGTTATCGTATATTTGTCTATCTCTTAGCTGTCTTCTGTTTGTCTATCTGTCTGTATAGTGTTCTATCTGGATATTTGTCATTCTTAGCCTGCTTTCTATATTTTGTCTATCTGCTGATCAGTGTGCTATCTGATATTGTCATATCATACCTGTCTTCTGTGTGTCATGTCTGTTAGTTGTCCTATCTGTATACTTGTCTATCCTCGCCTGTCTTTCGTTGTCCTATCTGTCTGTTAGTGTGTCTATCTGTATATTTGTCTATCTCTTAGCCTGTCTTTCTATTTGTCCCATCTGTCTGTCTGTCTATCTGTCTATTGTCTCTGTGTATCTGTCTGTCCGTCCATCTGTGTCTGTCTCTATCTCTCTACTTGTCTTAGAAATCTGTCTGTCTGTCTGTCTCTCTCTGTCTTCCTGTCTGTCTGTCTCTTTCATTGTGATGTCTCTCTCCTCCATTTCACAGGGGCATTGACGTATTTATGTTATTTGGCTGTTATTCCTTGTCTCTCTTGTTTCCTCTCTCTCTCTCTCTCATTCTATACGTCTGTCTCTGTCTCTCTGTTTGTCTCTCTCCTCCATTCCACAGAAGCAGTGACGTGTTTGAACTACTTAGCTGTCTGTCTGTCTCTCTCTCTCAGTCTGTCTGTCTGTTTGTCTGTCTGTCTGTCTGTCTGTCTGTCTCTCTGTCTGTCTGTCTGTCTCTGGTTGCAGATAGACTTCTACATACTGGCGGACTCAATTTGCATCGACACTGCATACATACATCGCTGTGAGAGCCTTCCCCCTCCATCGATCACTGACTACCCCCCCCCCCCCCCCCCACCCGTCCCCTCTCTCTGCCCTAATCCCTTACTCCTCTTCTCTCTCCCTCCTCCCTCCCCTCTCAGCCCTCCCCTCCCCCCCTCCCTTGTAGGCAACAACTGGCACTTACCATCCCTGTTCCCATACTGAATTCCTCTTGCAAAACCCCCCCAACTTTTGTAGCAAACTGTTTGCGTACAAAAACGTATGGTGTTGTTTATCCCATTGTTCTTGTCATTTTTTTGTCTTCAGAAAAACAAACTAACTAAAAAGAAGCTAAGAAATGGAAAATTCACACGAAAATGTAAGGTTATAGAAGAAATAAGGTAAACCAAGAAAGAAAGTAGCAAAGAAAGAGAGAAAGAAAGAACTGTACTCCATCCTTCTCACCACTTCAAATAACAACAAAAAGAGCACTCCAACAATAAGCAGAAAGAAAACTCCTACATACAACCAAGGAATTGATGGGGAGGACGAGACATGTTAGAGACAGACAAAAGTGTGTGTGTGTGTGTGTGGTGTGTGTGTGTGTGTGTGTGTGTGTGTGTTGTGTGTAGATGTGTGTAGTGTGTGTGTGTGTAAGTGTGTGTGTAAGTGTGTGTGTGTGTGTGTAAGTGTGTGTGTGTGTGTGTTTACGTGAGTGTGTGTGTAAGTGTGTGTGTGTGTGTGGGGCATGTGTGTAAGTGTGTGTGGTGTGTGTGTGTGTTGTGGTGTGTTGTGTGTGTTTACGTGAGTGTGTGTGTGTGTGTGTGTGTGTGTGTAAGTGTGTGTGTGTAAGTGTATGTGTGTGTGTGTGTGTTTACGTGTTAGTTGTGTGTCGTGCGTCGCGCGCGCGCGCGCGCGTGTGTGTGTGGTGTGTGGTGTGTGTGTGTTGTGTGCGTGCGTGCGTACGTGCGTGTGTGTGTGTGTGTGTGTGTGTGCGTATGTGCGAGTTATGTGTGTGTTTTTACGTGCTAGTGTGTGTGTGCATGAGTGCGTGCGCGCGCGCGCGCGCGCGCGCGTGTGTGTGTGTGTGTGTGTGTGTGTGTGTGTGTGTGTGTTTACGTGAGTGCGTGTGTGTGTGTGTGTGTGTGTGTGTGTGTTTACGTGCTAGTGTGTTTGTGTGCAATCGCGCGTGCGTGCGTGCGTGTGTGTGTGTGTGTGTGTGTGCGTGCGTGCTAGTGTGTATGTGCGTGCGTGTTTACGTGAGTGCGTTTGTGTATGTCGGCGCGCGCGCGGAGTCTATGTGCACAATGAAACTGCGCTAAGGTCAGGACAGCCTAGTGGTTAGAACGTTGAGCTCGTGATCTGACGGCCTGGGTTCGAGCCACACCTGAGGCACCCGTTATAGGAAATTTCCTCCCTGGAGTTAACATCAGTGCAGACTCCACTCGCCCCCGAAAGTCCTTCGGAAGAGACTATAAACCGAGGCCCCGTGTGCGAACGCACGCAGAACAT
>CM054143.1:32506939-32509439 GCA_028751875.1 Rapana venosa | reverse complement strand
AGTAAACTTTACGTTTAGAAGAAAAGAGGAAAGCAAAAGCAAATATCATTACCACGCCAGCAGAGACTGACAGAAAAAGAGAGACAGAGAAAAAGAGAGACAGACAGAGAGCAAGACAATGAGCCAAGTCTTTTTTTCAAGATTGAAGGCTTGTGGGGGATGTCTTCAGGGACATCGGTAACTGACATTGAGCGCTTTGATTTGTTGCTTTACAAGATTCAGCGCTATATAAATTCCATACATTATTATTATTATTATTATTAACTTAGATATCTGAGAAGAACTTGAAGCATACTGTAAATTTAACATTGAATCAGAAGGGAAAAACCATCTACTTTGTTTGCAAAAAGATGATTAAAGTTAGGTCCTCTATAGTTGAGTCCCACCATTAAAATTCTCTTTTCGTTTGCAAAAAGAAGAACTGATAAATTCCGCAACAGAGAAACCACACACACAAAAACAAAACTCAAACAAAACAAACACCAGGTTCATAGTGCAGTGTGACAGCACCAAGAAGAGTTTTACTTTATTTTATATTTTATTTGATTCTTTTATATCGAGGATAATGGAATAAGCTCTTATGTGCTTTTTTACATCCAGTCCCCGTGTGTATGCGGTTTTGTAAATTCTGTCATCTGTTCCCACCGGCACACAATGGCCTACTCTTACGAAATGCGGAACAGGATTTAACGTGGATCGAGCTAGTGTTTCATGAAATTCTTTTAAAAAAACAATATATTTTTCCCTCACTGATTCCAGGTTATGAATATGCTACAAAGTCAAAGTCTTTATTTAAAAAAACCCCCAAAACAACAACAAAAAGCAACCTCAATATGACCTTAAGGATAAAACATACAAAAAACTTCCAAATCATAATCAAATCATATAACAAAACTTGCGTTATTATATATATATATATATATATATATAAGGGTGCAGTGGAAAGTTTGACTTCAGAGAAAAGACACAAACCAAAGAAGCACAGGCCCGTCACAGGAACATCTGGACTGGCCAAGACTGTCCTACAGGGAACAGCACCAGGAGGGAGACCAAGAGGCAGAAAGAGAAACCGATGGGAAGACAGCATCAAAGAGTGGACAGGCCTTGAGTGGAACAACAAACTACAGAAAGCTGAGAACCGTGAGAGGTAGAGGAAGCTGGTTGCCAAACCTTCAGTGGTGCCCCAATGGTTGACCCGACTGTCCGGGATAGGTGAAGTGGAAAGGGTGTAGCCAGTGGAAGGTTTCCTGTTATTTATTTTCTTGTTCCGTACACTATTTTTTTCCCATTAACTGTTCAAGGCAACAGCAGACATGTCCAAACTTGATTTTTGAAAATTAGATATTTCTAAAGCATTCTTGACACTTTTTAAATTTGTTTCATCTCTTCGCTAATCAGAAACAGATAGAAAGAAACCCTCTTCAGAAAAAAAAGACCAGGAAAAAAATCTTTCCCCTTGGAAGCATGGCTAGCTAGCTGGCTTGTTTTATGCTGGTGAGTGAGTGAATCCATCCACCCAACCAGCTCTACTACCCGGAGGCATCCAGCAAGGTAACCCTGAAGGTCTGTGGCTGTTCTGCTGCATTCCTCCCTAATTGAACGATTGGCTGGCTTGGCAAACCCAGCGGCTCCCAGTGTCGCATTCCCCCCTGCCGGCTTCAATCTGCATACACGCTCTCAGTACCTTCCCCCCTGTACTGTACTACTGTACTGATATAACGCTGCTTCCCCCAGCACCCTGAACATGCTCAGTCCTCCTCCTCCTCCTCCTCCCCACTGCCAGCCCAAGAATGCGCTCCCCTGCAGCATCTGGAATCTGGCGCTCGTCAACTTCAAGGCAAGTTGCCTGTCTGACAAATTACATACCTTTTATTTAAAGAGAGAGTGGGAGGAGAGAAGAGTCAGAAAGAATGAGAAGGAAAGAAAGAAGGAAAGAAAGAAGGAAAGAGAGAAAAGAAAAAGAAAGAGGAGGAGAAGGAAGACGAAGACAAAGAAAAGATATAGAAGAAGGTTAAAGAAAAAAAGGAACAAGGGAAAAAGTGAAAGGAGAAGGAGGGAAAACAGAGGAGGAATTGAGAGGCTGGAGGGGGGGGGGGGGGGGGGGTTACAAGGAAGACAAAGAAGAGACAGAAAAAAAAGAATTAAAACAGGAGGCAAAGAGTAAAAGGTAGGAGAAAGACTTAAAAGAGGAGGAGGAGGAGGAGAAGGATGAAGAAGAAAAGAAGAAGAAGAAGAAGAAAAAGCAACCACCACACCACCACCACCACCACCAACATTAACAACGACAAGAATTAATAATAATAAAAGAACAAGAAAACCACCAAGAAGACTAATAGACAGAAAATAAAGTCAAGACTAAAGAGTTCATCAAACAGATTATTGTAATCAAGAAGAAGATGAGACAGAGGCGATACTGACGAAACAACAAACAGAAGCTGGAGAGGGCAGGCACACACACACACACACACACACACACACACACACACACACACACACACAC
>CM054143.1:32484439-32496939 GCA_028751875.1 Rapana venosa | reverse complement strand
GGGTGGGACAGCCATCACTTAGGGGCCGGCCCTTTCCAGGGACTTTCCCCCCTGCAGTTAACATCAGTGCTGACTCAACTACCCCACAGTCCTTCGGATGAGACTAATCACGAGTCATGTATTCGACGCACACAGAAAACCCTCTTGCACACCCTAAAAAAATTTGTTCCCCTTTTGGAAGAGCGGACCATTTTTGTGGCGGGGGAACGAATGACAAAAAAAACAAAAACAAAAAAAACACACCAAAAAACCCCAAAACGCACGCACACAGGTGTCGTGTTTAAATACTACCCCCGAAGTTAGAATGCGGCTACCTTAACCTTCCCCCCCAAAACAACAACAACAACAAAACAAACCAAACACAAACGGTGGACAAAAAAAAAACACACCCGGTCACATACACACAACTCTCACCAGCTACTTTCTATATTTTGAGGATGACGAAAAGTTGTCATGTGCTGTTGTCTGTTTGTTGGTGTTGGTGGTGTTGGTTTTACATGCGGTCCCCGCCCTTATAATTATTAAAAGTAGTTTATATCATGATATGAAAATGATACCGAGTCACCGAGTTAGTGTGTGAGACAAGGCAAGGCAAGGCAGGACAGGGCAAGACAAGGCAAAGGTAAGACAAGGCAAGGCAAGGCAAATCAAGGCAAGACAAAGCAAGACCAAGGCAAGGCAAGGCAAATCAAGGCAAGACAAAGCAAGGCAAGACAAAGCAAGGAAAACAAGGCAAGGCAAGACAAAGCAAGGCAAGACAAGACAAAGGCAAGACAAGGCAAGGCAAGGCAAAGCAAAGCAAAGCAAGGCAAGACAAAGGCAAGACAACGCAAGACAAAGGCAACGCAAGACAAAGCCAAAGGCAACGCAAGACAAAGGCAAGGCAAGACAAAGCCAAGGGAGGCAGGGCAAGGCAAATCAAGGCAAGACAGAGGCAAGACAAAGGCAAGGCAAGGTGAGGCAAGGGCATTTTTCTTTATTTCGAGGAGGATACAAAGTTCTGATGAGCGAGGTTTTGTTGTTTGCTTTTCTGTAGGTTTGTTGTTTTGTTGGTTTGTTTTTTTCCCCACATGTTGTCCCCGCCCTAATTAGTGATTTACATCATGACATAAAATGGCACTGAGTCAGTGTGGGACACATGGCATGGCAAGGCAAGGCAAGGCAAGGCAAGGCGAGGGGAGGCAATTATCTTTATTTCCAGAGTGTGAGATAAGCCATCACTGACGTGCTTTTCTCTCTCTCTCTCTCTCTCTCTCTCTCTCTCTCTCTCTCTCTCTGTCTCTCTCTTTACACCCAGTCCTCGCTCTTATTAAGGATTTACGTCATGATCTAAATTGGTGACTTCACGAAGAGAGAGAGAGAGAGAGAGAGAGAGAGAGAGAGAGAGAGAGAGAGACAGACAGAGACAGAGACAGACAGACAGAGACAGATAGACAGACAGAGACAAACATGCATACAGACAGACAGAGAGCGAGACAGAGACAGACATGCATAGATACAGACGGACAGACAGACAGACAGAGCGCAAGACAGAGGCAGACAGACAGAGAGATAGAGACAGACATGCATATAGACAGATAGATAGAGACAGACAGAAAAGCAAGGCAAAGACATACATACATACATGCATACTACATACATACATACAGACAGACAGAAACAGACATACATACAGACAGACAGAGGCAGACATACATACATGCATACCTACCTACAAACAGACAGACAGAAACAGACATACATACATACAGACAGACAGAAACAGACATGCGCAGAGACAGACATGCATACAGACATGTACAGAGACAGACATGCATACAGACAGACAGACAGACAGACAGACAGACGGACAGACTCCAACCAACTATGCAGTGCAGGCAGGTGCAGGAATAGAAAGAGAGAAGGCCGTCAGTAAACCAAGCAAAAGGGCAGCTCAGACCCCCAGTGAAATGCACACCTCAGCCACCTGTCTGTCTGTCTGTCTGTCTGCATGTCTGTCTGTCTGCATGTCTGCATGTCTGTACCTGACGACAGGCCATCCTCTGCTAGCTGACCTTTCAACACAACACGTAGCTCTACACGGTCCCACGTATGCACGCACGCAAACATACACACACACACAGACACAGACACACACACACACACCACACTCCCACGTATGCACACACACACGCACGCACACACACATACGAAACAAAAACTAGATTATTTAGAGAATAACGCGTTTTTCGAAAACTAGATCGATATAATTATACAAATACGCCTACAGAGTATTTTTCTGGTAAAATGTGAAATATAGTCCTAGTTAATCATCGGACTTGAAATCTGATATTAATCACATACTTCAATTAAATTCTTTAAAAAAATATATCAAACTATTTGTAACTCGTTCTTCGAAAGCTACGCACCTACGAGAATAACTTTCTTGTTCTGAAATGTGAAATATTTTCCAGTCCAAGATAATCCTGTTTCAAATCTGTTTATAGTTAGGAGCTTCTATGATACTCTTGATAAAAGAAAACTTTATGTAACGTGTAACGTACGTTTTGTTCACCATTCTTTCTTGTTTTATTTTTGTTTTTTTAGCATCTTCAATGTCAGTGTCTTGCTTGCATTATTCTTTTTCTTTTATTAATAAAACCTTGGCAGCAAAAGTGGGTTTTTGATTTTAAGCCTGAAGTTATCAACTTAACTTGAAGTCTCCACTCTCTCTCTCTCTCTCTCTCTCTCTCTCTCCTCTCTCTCTCTCTCTCCCTCTCTCTCTCTCTCTCTCTCCCTCTCTCTCTCTCTCCCCCAATGGTGTTGTTACCATGTCACCGCAGAATATAATTTCATTATTGATTTGCTTCCAACCCCTATCTTCCCCTATTCCTGCCCCCCTTTTAAAGGGCTGATATCGTGGAGAGTGACCTGTGGAAGAAGAAATTACATTATACCGCCACACCAGTCCGCACGCATGTCCACAGGTGCACACGCAAGTGCGCACACAAATGCATGCGCGCGCGCGCACACATACTCACACATTACTATTGGTTATGGCAGTAACGTAGTTAGATAATATTGATCAAGTTGTTTTTTTTTGTTCTTAGATAGATGGCTTGATGAATAAAAGCAAATGCATTGCTTATTCAATGTACCATCTGGAAATAAAATATTTTGACTTGACTTGACACACACGAGAGAGAGCGAGAGAGACAGAGAGACAGGCAGACAGAAACAGAGACAAACAGCGACAGAAAGAGACAGACAAAGACAGTGACAGGAGAGAGAGAGAGACAGACAGACAGACAGACACAAAGACAGAGACACAGACAGACAGAGACAGAGGCACACACAGACAGACAAACAGACAAGTCAGACTTTTTAACCATCTATCTATAGATCTATCATACAATAAGTCCTCCATCACCCCTTCTCTATTTCTTTCTCATGAACAGTGCCATCCTTCTTTCTTTCTTCGTATATTACCCTCCCCCTTCTCTCTCTCTTTCTCCCTCTCTCAATCTTTCTCTCTCTCTTTCTCCCTCTCTCAGTCTCTCTTTCTCCCTCTCTCAATGCTCTCTCTCTCTTCTCCCTCTCTCAATCTCTCCCTCCTCAATCTCTCTCTCCCTCAATCTCTCTCTTTTTCTCCCTCTCTCTCTCTTTCTCAACTCTCTCTCTCTTTCTCCCTCTCTCAATCTCCCTTTCTCCCCCTCTCTCTTTTTCTCCCTCTCTCTCTTTCATGCTCATCTATATCACGGCACTACCTATTCGGCTACCTTTTTTTTTAAAAATTATTTTTTTCTTACATGTTTTTTGTTGTTTTTTTTGTTTTTGTTTTTTGCTGCCTCATCTTCTGACGACCCCCGTCCTACTGTTCCCACGCCGCTCATTCCAATCTCCCCGCCACAACCACACCCTGATTTGTTATGTCTCATCCTCAGGGTCGGAAGTCCACAGGGAGCCCATCACTATCAGGCCGCCGTGGGGCCACCAGCCAGAGGGGCCCTGCACTGCTGCTGGGTCACTTTGGTGGTGTTCAGTGGTGCCTGTTCTGAGCTAACATACGCAGGACACCACCTACTAAGCCCCCTACTAACGACAGTATTAGCTCAGTCGCGGAGCCAGACTGAGTGAATTGCCCACCCCAGGTGGCAACCACCACAACGTCCCTCCAACGACCGTCCCCCGCGAACCTCCAACCCCAAAGACTTTGACACAAACTCGCCACAGGCACAGAAGTGTATGGGCAAACTGAATCTGAGGTCACCATGAGACCAGAGAAACCGGGACCACCGAATCAGAGGCAATTTTTTTTTAATGCGTGATGATCAATGACAATGAGGATGACGTAATGATGCTGCTGTGGAAGTGCATATGCTTTGAGACTACTTGACAGGGTTGTACTCTACGCTTACTATCATAATATATCCCGGCGTCAACCGGGCCCGAGAGATACAGACACCTGCAGTGTTGGTCAGGTAATTTGAGCAACACTCTCAAATTCGCATCCGTTAAGTGGATGAAGCTCGACTGTGTGGTCCCAGTCTTCCCACTGAGCCCACAGCACATTCATTCTGGGTAGGAGCCGGCCGGAGTACGAAAAATCCCTATGACTCTTATGGGAATCGAACCCGCGACCTTCCAGTCCGTAACCCAAGGCGCTATCCACTGTGCCATGGCGGCTGGTCCTATTCGGCTACCTGTGTGTCTATGCCTGCATGGTTGCGTCTGTCTGTCTGTCATCCCTGCCTGTCTGTCTATCTCTGTCTGTCTGTGCCCATCTATGTCATGTCTCTACCTATTTGAGCTACCTATCTGTCTGTCTCTGTCTTCATGGTTGCGTCTCTCTGTCACCCCTACCTACTTGTCTGTCTGTCTGTCTATGTCTTTCTCTCTGCCCATTTTTTATGTCATGCCTCTACCTATCTGGCTACCTATCTGTCTCTGCCTGCCTGCCTGCCTGCCTGTGTCTGTCAGTCTGTCTCTGTCTGTCTGTCTCTGCCTGCCTGCCTGCGTGTGTCTGTTAGTCTGTCTCTGTCTGTCTGTCTCTGCCTTGGGTGTGTCTGTCAGTATGTCTCTGTCTGTCTGTCTGTCTGCCTGCTTGCTTCTCTCTCTCTCTCTCTCTCTCTCTCTCTCTCTCTCTCTCTCTCTCTCTCTCTCTTTCTCTCTCTTTCTTTTCTTTCTCTCCCTCCTTCCCTCCCTCCCTCTCTCACCTTGTCCTTTCTCCTATATCTCACACACACACAGAGGTCGGATCCGCCATTAATTTAGTTTCCGGGCCATGCCAGGACTGTAGTGTAGTGTAGTGTAGTGTAGTGTCCTTCTTCTCCCCGGTAGAAGCCGCGGGAAGGACAGAAGCAATCTGATGAAGTCCAGACACTATCAGGAGGAGAGAGAGAGGGAGGGAGCCAGAGAGCGAGAGAAAGCCTTCTCCTCCAAGGGCCACTCACTCCACTACAGGCCCGGGATTTCCATACATCACCAGGACAGTCCCCGTCAGCGCTGGGCTTCTTTCTGGCCTGTTCTTCTGTCTGTCCAGCAGCCGCTGCCCCCCCGACACTGATCCATCATCATTTTGCCCACCACCGACCGGTAGTCATCAAAAAGCGGGATGGGAGGCGAGGAGCTATATGGCATTGTGATGGGCACACGGCAAGGTTCGGTTTGGGAAGCCGGTGGATGGCTGGCTGTATGTTGTCTTTTTGATGCTTGAGATCCCACAGTGTGGGAGATACGATATTATATCCGAGACATCGTATTCTTAAAGTGTTATTGAGGTATATAGGTTGTGTTTGAGTCTTCTAGCTCGGGGTCAAATCTGGGGATGAAGTCTCTCTCTCTGTGTCTCTCTGTGGACAAATCCATCTAAATCACACTATCATGATTATATATATATCTCACAGATATCCCATATTATATAATATATATATATATAATATATATATATATATATATATATATTATATATATATCGTGCAGCCCTCTCAGGCCTGAAAGGATGGGAGTAGTGTAGAGAAGAAGGTACCGACCAACAATAACATAATTATAAAAAGTATTCAAGTTAGAATAAACCTCGGAGTCGCTCTCTGGCGTGGGGTTGGTAGAAATACACGTTTCTTCCGCAACTTTGGAAAAAACACCATCGAAATTCAAGCGAACAATACGATTTTCAAAAAAAGAAGCAAACCAAACAACCTAACTCCATTATTATAGAATTAAGTGCATTAAATAATTATTAAAAAACAGTAACCAAACTATCATCAACAACAGCAAAAAAACCAAACCCAAACAAATCCAAAACTAACAAAACCGAAAAACACAACTTAAGTAAATTTACCCTCCCCAAAAAACACGTAATAGATCAATAACCAAGATAACATCTAACAAGCAATACGAGTTTCAGAGCTTTGTGTGCACAGTGGTTCCACCCACCTTGGTGTGCGCACACAGGCTATGGGGTATCATTCCCAATAATTCACACGCCATTTTTTTTCTCTCGTGAAATGAAAAGTTCTGAGACTCCCGAAGTGTCCACAAGCGCGCTGTGTTTAAAAAAAAAAGATAAAGTGGTGTGTAAATGTTTATCTATACTTTTGCGCGATTTTACATTGGTGTGAGAGAGAGAGAGAGAGAGAGAGAGGGGAAGAGAGAGAGAGAGGGGGAGAGAGAGAGAGAGAGAGAGAGAGAGAGAGAGAGAGAGACAGACAGACAGACAGACAGACAGACAGACAGACAGACAGACAGACAGAGACAGAGAGAAACAGAGAGATCAGCGGGGCAAAAGGAAAGAGGTGAAGGCAGTCAGAGGCCCGATGATTGATATGCACCCCAGCACACAATCAGCCCTGCATCTGTGACCAATCCCCCAATGCACCACCACCAAAACAAATACACTCCTCCCCCCCCCTCTCTCTCTCTCCCTCTCTCTTTCCCCCTCTCTCTGTCTCCCCTCTCTCCCCCCCCCCCCTCCCCCCCCTTTCTCTCTCCCTCTCTCTTAAATCAAAACCCTGCCTCTTATTCCACATCCCTTCTTCCATTCCTCTTTTCCCGTGTCTTTCTTGGCTGGTCCTCTCCCCCTGTTACTTACAGAGTGGTGAAGGCAAAGGTAGTGGAGAACATACAGTTACAGGAGGAGCAGCAGTGCGACAGTAAGACTGAAAGATGGTTAGAGCAAGACGGTTTCTTGTACCGCTGAGAAGTACAGAACTTTTGTCTACGTCTCTCTCCGTTAATAGTATCTGTCTCTCTCTCTCAGTCTGTCTCTCTCTCTTTCACCAAGCAACACACACACACACACACACACACACCACACACACACACACACACACACACACACACACACACACACACACACACACACACACACACACACCAGCTCCCTGTATCGCATTGACATTGAGTGTTATTAACAGAACAATCATTTTACCTACGCTGATGTAGTATGTGCTTCTAAGACCAGATCTGCGCCCTTTTACACCCGGTATACTTATTTATTTATTTATGATTTTATATCGGGGATAATGGATTAAACACTTATGCGCTTTTTTACATCCAGTCCCCGTGTGTATGCGGTTTTGTAAATTTTGTCATCTGTTCCCACCGGCACACAATGGCCTATTCTTACGAAAAGCGGAACAGGATTTAACGTGTACGCAAGATGTTCTCGTGCGTTCACACACGGGGCCTCGGTTTATGTGGCCAGGTCTTTTAAGGACCTTCATGTTCAGGGAAAATGTATACAATCAAAAGAAAACCAAACCAACATAACTGAAACACTGAATGTACTGCTGGTCTTTCCTTTACTTTCTCGAAAACACACAAAAAATGTTACATGGCAAGGTCAGGTTCCATGAATCAGAAGACTGGCAAAAAGAATCTTTGAAGGTACAGCAGGGGAGAACAGGTGATGCCAGAGACACAGATGGAGGACATACACACATACAGCAGTGGCGAGTATACAGAACACTGTCTTCTCTTTTCCGTTCGTCAGATGGACAGTTCTGTCTCTGCAACAGCGCGATGCAAGGACTTCACTTCAAACTCACCGTGGAGTTTCTTGGCCGTTAAAAATAGGTAGGGGCATGGCAAGGTAGGACTGGAGAACATGGTTCTGTTGCCTGGCTGCCAGTCTTGCAAGGGCATTGCTGTGTGTGTATGTGTACTTATGTGCTTTTTTACACCCAGTCCTCGTGTGTATGCGGTTTTGTAAAATTTTGTCATCTGTTTCAACCGGCACACAATGGCGTACTCTTTCGAAAAGCGGAACAGGATTTAACGTGTGCGCAAGATGTTCTGCGTGCGTTCGTGCACGGGGCCTCGGTTTATAGTCTCATCCGAAGGACTTTTGGGGAGAGTGGAGTCGGCACTGACGTTAGCTCCAGGGAAAAATATCCCCTTGAAGGGGAATCGAACCCGGGTCATGCATGCTAACATGTGTGTGCGTGCGTGCGTGCGTACGTGTGCGTGTGTGTGTGTGTGTGGCCAGTGCCGAAGTCTTCAGAAGGGAAACCACACATGCAATGTAGGCATGCTGTTCTATGTTTACTACCATTGCTCTGCAGAGCTCATCTGAGTAGTGGTGGGAAGTTAGGGCTTTTACAAGAACCAGAGCTGTTGAGCGATTGATCTTTGTCCTGTCTGCCGCTAATGTCGCTATTCCGCCTGTTTGGTGCATATACTTGTGAAAAATGCACAACTTACAGATGAATTTGCAGCGGTCATCTTCTTCACGGCAAAACTGCATTGTATTGTAAATATATTCATATATTCAGAACGTTACTATCCCAATAATAAATCTTGTTAGTGCAAGTTGATGAAAATACATGCCAGATATATTATTTCTGAATACTATTACGGTCCTGATATTTGTCAATGCATGAACATTACTTACGTGACATGGCAATTTACTTACAAATATTAACAGCCTGTCTTCCCATGACTATGACAGCAGCGTGACGTGTCTGTTCTATTTTGTATATCCCTATCGCTAAAGGTAAAAAAAGGAGGTAAAGGAGTCCCATAACCTATAAGGTCGTAGGGGAGCGAGGCGTCAGAGACCTCACTTCTCTAGGGCCAGCATATTGAGGGCGGCGCCCATCTCCTCTCCCTCGCTGCTTTACCTTCCCTGACCCTAAAGAGGGCAGGTACCCATTTACAGCTGGGTGAACTGGGGGAACTGTACTGAAGCCAAGGCGCGCAAACGGTCACCCATCCAACTGGTAACCACGCTCGACGCTGCTTAACTTGGCTGGGGGAAAGCGAGTGCTCCGACCACTGAGCTATCCCGTCCTCATATCGCTAAAACAGTCTAAAAATACACTTCAATGTTAGCATGCACGACAGGACTATTCTTCCAGACTTTGAAATCTTGTTCAGACTTTTTCATCTTTTCCAGCCCACGGGTATGGTACTAGAAGAAATAAGATTAAAAAAAAAAAAAGCAAAAGTATATCTACAATAATTCCAGAATTTTTTTTTCTTTATTCAATACTACATGCTCAGAAACGTCAACAGGTTCCTGGCCAGACAAGAACGAGCGACTTGAGAGAGGTTCTCCACACACTCCACAGGCCTCACTCCGCTCAGTCCACTTGTCCTCTGGCTAACAGACAGCACAGCACAGCACAGCAGCAGTGACCAAACTACTAACACACACATTCCACTCCTGCCTTTCTGGCCACACGTCACCATCAGCGCACGTGAGACACTCCACTGTCTCCTCGGCCTGGCCCCTCCAGCGTTAGGGCAGACAGCGGGGACGGTATAGTAAGGACACTTGAGTCTGAGTCATTATGCACGATGGTACAGATGGGCTTTTGTACAGGAGGAGGAGGAGGAGGAAGAGGAGGAAGAAAGAGGAGGAGGAGGAAAGAGGAGGAGGAGGGAGAAGAGGAGGAAGGAAAGAAGAAGGAGAGGAGGAGGAGGAGAGGAAGAGGAGGAGGAGAAGGGTGAAGAAGAAGGAAGAGGAGGAGAGGTAAAGAATGGAGAGTAGAAGAGGTGTTGATTATGATGGTGAAAGAAAAATGAATGATGAGAGATGAAGAAGAAGAGAAGTAGAAGTGTTTGATAAATGTGAGAGAGGAGAAGATGAGAAAAGAAGAAGAATGATATTAAAAAGATAGAGAGAAAAAAGAGAAAGACAAAAAAATCCCCATCCACAAGTGCTGAAAACCCTCCTCCACACCCAGTCCCAGAGGAGAAGGGAGAAGAAGAAGGAAGAGGAAGAGGAGGTAAAGAATTGGAGAAGTAGAAGAAGGTGTTGATTATGATGGTGAGGATGAGGATGAGGATCAGGATGATGATGATGATGAAGAAGAAGAAGAAGAAGAAGGAATTAAAAAGATAGAGAGAAAAAGAGAGAAAGACAAAAAAATCCCCATCCACAAGTGCTGAAAACCCTCCTCCACACCCAGTCCCAGAGGAGAAGGGAGAAGAAGAAGGAAGAGGAAGAGGAGGTAAAGAATTGGAGAAGTAGAAGAAGGTGTTGATTATGATGGTGATGAGGATAAGGATAATGAAGAAAAAGGAAATAAAAAGATAGAGAGAAAAAGAGAGAAAGACAAAAAACAAATCCCCATCCACAAGTGCTGAAAACCCTCCTCCACACACAGTGCCAGAGGAGAAGGGAGAAGAAGAAGGAAGAGGAGGAGGAGGAGGTAAAGGAGGAGGAGAAGTAGAAGAAGGTGGTGATTATGATGGTGAGGATGAGGATGAGGATCAGGATAATGAAGAAGAACGAAATAAAAAGATAGAGAGAAAAAGAGAGAAAGACAAAAAAAAAAAATCCCCATCCACAAGTGCTGAAAACCCTCCTCCACACACAGTCCCAGAGACTTCAGCGCTCCATTGCATGGTCTCCAGTCAGACAGTTTCCAAAAGCCTGGGAGGCACATTGCAGGCACTTTTTCTGTCTTCTCCAGCAAATGACTGGAGCAAGGAATGAGTTCTATCCCCCCCCCCCCCCCCTCCCCATCCTTCCTGTCCATTAGGGGCCTGGGAGGTGGCGGTGATGACAGACTGAGGGTGGGGGAGGTGACAATCAGCATACCAATGGACAGCGCCACGCTGCCGCTCTGGCCATCCCCCTTTGGACTCTCCCTGTCACAGGGGTGACAGCTAGCACACAGAGGGCCACAGGTCACTGGTGCAGTGCTGGGAGCCAAGAGCTGTCACCCCCCTCCTTGGGGTGTGTGAGTTAATGAAGTTAGGGGAGAGGCTTGGCTGAGAGCTTCTACAGTGAGATATATATATATATATATATATAAATATATATATATATATATATATATATATATATATATATATACATACATACATGCACACAACACACACAATACACACACACAATAATATCTATCATCTAGCTTCTAGCTATCTAATCATTATCTGTGTGTGTGTCTGTGTGGGTGTTTGTGTGTTGTTCGTGCGTGCGTGTGCGTGCGTAGTGCGCCGCATGGATTTAGAAATCTGTTGCTATTTGTTTAAGGAGAGTTGCATGCCTGTAAATGATTGAGTGCGAGCGCTTCGATTTGTTTGTTTTTTTACAAGATTCAGCGCTGTATAAATTCCATATATTATTATTATTATTCTTATATAAGCATGCACACACAAAGTTTATGACTGTCGGAAATAATATGAGTCCAAGGACTGGTGGAAAATGTGATTTTTGTTAAAAGAGAAATGTTGTTCTTATCATCTTTGTTTGGCTTTTAACAAATAAATCTAGTTCTTTTCTTTCAGATAGCATCTAGCTTTACCATCTGTTCAACTTTTTGTATGGAGTGAAAAAAAACAAACACACACACACACACAACACCACAACACACATATATAATATTATATAATATTATATTATATTATATATATATTATATATTATATACACACACAATCTGTTTATGTATGTGCATGAACAAATAAGGGAGAAAGCGAGTAAAAGAGACAGACAGACAGATGAAGAAAGAAGACGGACAGAAACAAGACATAGAAAAAACAAGGGAAGAAAAACAAAGTGTAGAGAGAACTTTGTTTTTTCCCCGGGATAACAAAAAGAGAGTAGTGTCATAAAAAGCACGTTTTTCAAAAGTTTTCCTGATAAATCCTACCCTAAGAAGCTCACTCACCCACCCCCTAAAAAACTTGCTGAAGTGGAGGAGGGAAGATGGGTTCAAGGGAGGAGGGGGGAGAGAGAGAGAGAGAGAGAGAGAGAGAGGGGGAAGGGAGAGAAGAGAGAGAGAGAGAGAGAGAGAGGGGGGGGAGAGGGAGAGAGAGAGAGGGAGAGATTGACAATGACAAAATCTTTTGGGGGGGGGGGGGGGGGGGGGGGGGGGGCAAATTCTTTTATTTCGAGGATAATGAATAAACACCTATGTTCTTTTTTTACATCCAGACAGAGAGCTAGAGAGAAGAGAGAGAGAGAGAGAGAGAAGAGAGAGAGAGAGAGAGAGAGAGAGAGAGAGAGAGGGGAGAGAGAGAGAGCGAGCGAACAAGAGAGAGAGAGAGAGAGAGCGAGAGAGAGAG
>CM054143.1:32456939-32479439 GCA_028751875.1 Rapana venosa | reverse complement strand
TCTCTGTACTTATTCTATTATCCTGTGATAAAAAAGTTTTTGTTCTGTTTTGTTATCTCTCTCAATTTAACAGTGAAATCCCATTTTGGCAGGAACGTTTCTCTGTGCCAAAACATTAGAGAGAAAAAAAATTGGACAGGAAATTGGCACGGACATGGGACAGCGAAGGACAGGGTGTAGGAGGGTGTGAGTGGGTGGGTGGTGGTGGGTGGGTGGTGGTGGGTGGTGGGTGTTGTCACCAGGACAGACAGGGCACATTCAATTCACTGAAGGAGTCTGTCAGCAGAACAGCACGAGGCAACTGGAAAGGAAGGCCACTCCAGGAATGAAACCATGTGGAAAACCACGGCTGACAGATTCAACAGGAACATCTTGAACAGCAGTAAATGAATAGATAGATAAGTAAAGAAAGAAATGAACAGTTATAAGGAAATGAATAAACACAGAAATACAAAAACAACAGCACAGTCATGTTAAAAAAAAGACAAAGTACACCACCCTCCTCCAAAAAGTTTTTATTCAGATGAATGACACTCCCCTCCCCACCCACCCCACCCCCCAACAACAAAACATTAACAAAGACAACACAAATAAAACGAATTGAAACAACACCCCCCCCCCCCCCACCCAAAGCTCTCTCAATCTCCCCCCCCCCCCCCCCCCCCCACCCCCCTCCAAAAAAACCCAAACAAACAGCAAAACCAAAAACCCAAACTACCTCCACGCAATGACAGCTTTCTAGATCACGTCCAAACAACGACATCATAAAAACAATGAAAATTACGAACAGCATACTGACTAATATAATTATCTGAAGTACTTTTGAGCATATAGACCCCCCCCCCCCCTTCTCTCCTCCCCCCCACCACCACCACCCCCCCAAAAAAAAAAAACCAAAAAAAAATCCCGATTCTCAGGCAGAAAAAAAAAGGATCCTCGATGACACAGCTGTTCAACAATGCACCCACCGCCTGTGCTATATGATGATATATAATACCGCGTAATATCAGCCACACAAGCACTCACTTACTCACTCCTTCAGTCCTTCAGCTAATAACAGTCCCCATCTCCTCAGCATAGGAAGCTCTTCGTCCGCACATGAAAGAGAACTACTGCAGAGAGACAGGAAGAGACGCCATTGTGCGCGAGAAGAGGAGCAAAGCACTCCATTTCCGGGTCAAAAGGGGGTCACTTCCGCTTCTTTGGCCAGCGAAAATCGACTTGGCGCGGATAAATCATAATGTATAGAAAGAACAGGGGGAGGGGGATCTTTAGGGAGGGAGCTGAGGGATTTTGGAGAGGAGGGTGGGATCTTGTGGAGCGGGAGTTTATTATATTATGTTGGTAAGTAGAGGGTGGGTGGCGAGGAGAGTCAAAAGTTCTTGTCCTCAGTGGGCGTGCTAACAAAACAGGACGGACATAGCTGGTGTTTTTTTTTTTGTCTGTTGATTGAAGGAACGAGGTTTCTTTAGTTGCTGATTATATTTTTCTGGGTTTTTGTGTGTGTTGGTTGGTCACTCTTTCCTTTTTTCTGTTCTGCTTTTCTTCTTCTTCTTGTTCTTCTTGTTCTTCCTCTTCTTCTTCGTCTTCCTCTTCTTCGTTGTCTTCTTCTTCGTTGTCTTCTTCTTCTTCTTCTTCCTCTTCTTCTTCTTCGTTTTCCTCTTCTTTTTCTTCTTCTTCTTCGTCTTCTTCTTCTTTTTCTTCTTCTTCTCCTCCTCCTCCTTCTCTCTCTCTCTCACGCTCTTGACCTATGGGACACGAAGACACAGATGTAGGGCGTGGCTATGAGAGAGAAAGAGAGAGAGAGAGAGAGAGAGAGAGAGAGAGAGAGAGAGAGAGAGGCAGAGAGTTGTTTATTCTGCGCATACATTTCTAAGCCTTGGAGGTTTAAGGTAAAGCCTTTTACAAATCATCACATTACATACATTTCCATCATACAAAAAACAGACAGAGGGGAAAAAGCAAAACAAGCCCTTGTGTGTACATCAGGTATGGTTTTGAATTTCTGTCATTATCGCTTAACGTAGAAAACAAAAACGAAATCAGATGAAATTACCTGCACCAGAGAGAGAGGAGAGAGAGAGAGAGAGAGAGAGAGAGAGAGAGAGAGAGAGAGAGAGAGAGAGAGAGAGAGAGAGAGAGACAGAGACAGAGACAGAGACACAGAGAGACAGACAGAGAGACAGAGTCAGAGTCAGAAACAGATACAAAGAGACAGAGAGAGACAGAGAGACAGACAGACACAGAGGCAGATACAAAGAGACAGACAGAATGAGAGAGGACAGAGAGAGAAAGAGAGAGAGAGAGAGAGAGGGGGGGGGGGGGGGGGGCAAGGAGAGAGAAAGAGAAAGACAGAGACACAGACAGGGAAACAGACAGAGAGAGACAGACAGACAAACAGAGAGCACAAACACAAGAACAAAACAACAGAAAACTACATAACTCACTATTACATTTTTCTCCTTCAATTTTCGCCCCAGCAAATCAAACTGTGGCTTATTTCCATCTAACCAAAAGAAAACCCAACCAAACAAAAAAAAAAGAAAGTCAATATTCCCATCTGTGTCCATTTCACGCGCACACACACACACACACACACACACACACACACACACACACACACACACACACACACACACACACACACACACCACAACACACATACACACACAAAACACACACACACACAAAACACACACACATGCACGCACGCAACCAAAACACACACACACACACACACACACACGCACGCACGCACGCACACACACACACACACACACAAGAACACACGCACGCACACACACACGCACACACTCGCGGTGGCAAGTGCACCGACAGCGCTGGTTAACAACATGCACGGACCAGCACTTTAGGGCCAGAAATGGCTGACACAATGGAACAGTGGTAATTTCATCAACTCTCCAATTTGCTTCTCTTGATTTTACATTGTGCTAAGGGAGAGGGGGGGGGGGGGGGGGGGGGGGGGGGGGGTGGGGGGGGGGGGGGGGAGAGGGAGAGAGAGGAGAGAGAGGAGGAGAGGAGGGAGGGAGGGAGGGAGAGGGGAGGGGAGGGGGGGGGAGGAGGGGGAGAGAGAGTGGGGGAGGAGAGAGAGGAGAGAGAGAGAGAGAGAGGGGAGAGAGAGAGGAGGGGAGAGAGAAGAGAGAGAGAGAGGGAGAGAGAGAGGAGGAGGAGGAGAGAGAGAGAGAGCAGAGGAGAGAGAGAGAGAGAGAAGGAGAGAGGAGAGAGAGAGAGAGAGGAGGGAGGAGAGAGAGAGAGGGATGAGAGGGGAAGAGGGGAGAAGAGAGGTAGAGAGGGATTGAAAAAGCAGGAGAGAGCCGGGGAAGAGGAGAAGAGAGAGGAAGAGAAGAGAGAGAGAGAGAAGAGAGAGAGAGAGAGATGAAGGAGAGGGTGGGCAAGAAGGAGAGGGAAGGAAAGAGTTTCTATCAAGGCATCTTCATATCGGGAAGAATAAACTTGCTCATATAGTGAGGTATGCGTATGGTAAATGGATGCAGGGACACAGAGATGGTATTAGAAGAGAGGAGAAGATAAGGAGAAGAGAGATCTGCGATGGTTCGAGAGGGCTGAAGGAAGACGGGGGGAAGGGAGGATGATGTTAACTCAGGGGAAATTATCCTTTGAACGGGATCAATCCGGGATGTAATGCTATGTGCTTTTGTTTATACCAGTAGCTCGTTCTAAGGAGTAGAAATTGATCTGCCATGAGAGAACACAATGGCCTACTCTTACGAAAAGCGGAACAGGATTTAACGTGTGCGCAAGAGGTTCTGCGTGCGTTCGCACACGGGGCCTCGCTTTATAGTCTCATCCGAAGGACTTTTGGGGGAGAGTGGAGTCTGCACTGATGTTAACTCCAGGGGGAAAATATCCCCCTTGAACGGGAATCGAATCCGGGTTGTCAGATTGCGAGCGCAATGTTCTAACCACTAGGCTATCCCGTTCCCTCAAGAAAGAGAGAGAGAGAGAGAGAGAGGAGAGAGAGAAGAGAGAGAGAGAGAGGAGAGAGAGAGAGACAGGACAGACAGACAGACAGAAAGAGGGCAAACAGATAGAGAAGAGAGAGATACAGACAGGATAGAGAGGCAGACCGACAGAGAAAGAAAGACAAACATAGACTGAGCCTAGAAGGGATAAAGTCAAAGTTTAAAGTGAATGAATTTACCCGGCTAGGTAAAGATGGGGGGGAAGAGAGAGAGAGAGAAGAGAGAGAGAGAGAGAGAGAGAGAGAGAGAGAGAGAGAGAGAGAGAGAGAGAGAGAGAGACGAAGACAGACAGACAGAGACAGACACAGAGAGACAGACAGCTAAAATCCGATGACTTCTTTTGCCAGTTGTCGAGCAACCTTGACACCGGTTTTATTGTTACCAGACATAATTATTTGATTTCTTGCAGAGTATGCACAAGGAGACAGAGACAGACAGGCACCGAGAAGAGACAGAGAGAGAGAGAGAAGAGAGAGAGAGAGGGAGAGAGAGAGAGAGACAGAGAGACAAACAGACAGACAGACAGACAGACAGACAAGAGACAGACAGCAAAAAAGTGATGAATTCTTTTGCCCCTCATTGAGCCACCTGACACCTGTTTGACATTTATTCCAACATATTTCAGTTTTTGCAGAGAATGTCCAAAGGGACAGAGACAGACGGACACTGAGAAGACAGTTGGACGGACGGACAGACAGACAGACGGACAGACACAAAGAAAGCAGTCAGACAGACCGGCCAACAGATAGGCCGACAGAGAAAGCAGAGAGCGAGGCGAGAGAAGAAAAGAGATAGATAGATAGAGAGAGAGAGAGAGAGAAGGAGAGAGAGAGACAGAGAGAGAGACAGAGACAGAGAGAGAGACAGAGAGAGACAGAGACAGAGAGAGAGAGACAGAGAGAGAGAGACAGAGACAGAGAGAGAGAGACAGAGAGAGAGACCAGAGAGAGAGACAGAGAGAGAGACAGAGACAGAGAGAGAGACAGAAGAGAGACAGAGAGAGAGACAGAGGAGAGACAGAGAGAGAGAGACAGAGAGAGAGAGACAGAGAGAGACAGAGAGAGAGACAGAGAGAGACAAGACACAGAGAGAAGAGAGACAGACAGACAAGACAGATACACAACTTTCTTCTCACACACACACACACATACACACACACACATACACACACACACACACACATACACACACACACATACACACATACACGCACACACACACACACACTCACACACACACACACACACACACACACACACACACACACACACACACACACACACACACACACACACACACACACACACAAGAGGCAGCTGACTAACTGACGTGACGTGACGGGCGGGTGTTAGTTAGTTGCGCGCCTTCTAATTCCTTCATCCCCACCACACATTAGTTCATTCATTTCTTCCCACTCACTATACAGTCTCCGCCACCACTGCCCTCACTCACTCACTCTTTCTCTACACCACCCTGCCTTCTTTCTATTCTAAATGCTCTTCTGCCGTGCTGTCTTCAAATAAACACGTTCACAGCCACCCGCCGAAGAAGAAAGAGAAAATTTAATGAAGTCAGGAGAAGGAAAAAGGTCAAGCCATAATGTTTTGTTCTCAAGCTGTACATACATACTGTTCGCAACGGTGGGTTTTTTTTGTGTGTGTGTGTAGAAGGAAGTATCATGCAATAGGTACAGATATAACGTGAACTTGAATTTACTTAATATGTACGTACGTTGATGTTTAAACTTGAGTAATTGCATTTGTGTGTGTGTGTGTTGTGTGTGTGTGTGTGTGTGTGTGTGTGTGTGTGTGCTGAATTTAGAGTGAAATTGAGTGTGGTGATAAATTGAGGGGAAAAAAAGGTCAATTGCGAACGACCTCTTAGTTTGTTTATCATCATTCGGTCATTATTTGTTATCTAATAATTTTGATATGACTACCAATCCAATTACTGTCATGATGTGCTACCTGCTTAGTATTTTCAAAATCACAATATTTTCCCACATCATTGACACAAAAAGATATATGAAATATTAAATATATATATATATATATATATAATATATTATATATATATTATATAATAATAATTTCTAGGGGCTGAAATGGTATGATTTACAATGACTGAAATGTTTAATATCAAACACTAACAATATTCTGCTAATATCCATAAAATTGCACTAAACATTTGTAAAAAGTTGAGATTCAATGCAAAACCAGTCACTGGACATGTTGGATAAGTACTATAAGTCAAGACAATGCGTGAACGTAGTAATCTGAAGTTTACAACGACAATAACAACAAAAGAAGAAAAGTGAACACGAATGATTAGTATACAAACTAATGGCCTGAGGTCGACCTGAATCGTTTCCCTCCTCAAACTAGAAATGTGTGTGTGTGCGTGTATGTGCGTGTGCGTGAGCGTGTGCCCGCACGCGCAAAAGAGATAGATAGAGTATCGATTTTGTAAACACACTATACAAATCAAGTTAAATTCCAATTTTCAAGGATAAAAATCTAACTCATTCTAAGCCCTCTAAGTTCTTTCCAGTTCCCCATCCCTATACCTCACTCGGTTCCCCCCCCCCCTCCCCCCACCCTCCGCTCCCCCACCCTGACCAGCAATAAATCTTTTGGAAACCTTGTTTAGCTCCTTACGAAAGAATAATATGTACTGGGGCACACGAATACTCATTAAATAAGGGTAAGCCACAGGAGAGTGAAACTAAATAAACTCAGTTCTTCTGAAAAGAAAGGCAACTGTGTACAAGAATGTATAATGTAAGCCTACGTAGGGTCACGGGCAATGAATGTCATCTATACCATGATCAGAAAATCTAGGAGGTTAAAAAAAAACACGGCAAGAGAGAGAGAGACAGAGACAGAGAGACACACAGACAGACACAGAGAGACTGAGATAAAAAGAGAGGGAAGGGCATTAAGACTGTAAGATAAAAGACAAAGACTGCAACAGAGATAAGGAGAAGACAGACGAGGAGACATACAGAAATAGACAAATAAAGAGAGAACACCGCTTTTGATGTTTATTTCCCCCCATCCCCCACCCATCCCCATTTCGTGTTTTCATTTTGTTGCTTCTCCCTCCCTCCTCACCTCTCCCCCTCCCCCCCCCCCTCCTTCTTCCCCCCCCCCCACCCCCCTTTCCTCCCACGCTGACTTTGCTCGTGGGTTAGGCTATACCATCATTATTGTGTCTCTTCGTTTGTTGTTTTTTTTCTGTTACCGATATTTCTCTCCTCTCTATCTGTTTTTACCCTCGTTCATTACCCAGACTTTTTGGGTTCCTTTTTCTACCTAGCGTAGATTTCAATTAACTTTTTGTCACTAACGCACCCGTCACTGTTTCTTGCATTTTAAGTCAGTGGTATTTTTTGCATTTTAAGTCAATGGTATTTTCTTTTCTTTCTTTCTGTCTTTTCTTTCTTTTTTTTCTCTTTTACTCTTCTTTTCTGTCGTCCTTCCTTCCTTCCTTTCTTTCTTTCGCCCTTTATTTCTGTTTTCTTCCTTCCTCTCTCCTCCCTGACTTTCTATCTTTCTTTCTTTTCTTGTTTACTTCCTTATTTCCTTTCTTTCTCTCTTGTTCAAAGCGTAAGCCTATTGATACATTCACCACACCATCACCAGGTTTAGAGCTGACAAGAGATTCATCTATATCCATCTTTTCCACAGGTTACCCAACGATGGGGGAACAGAGGGGGCAGGGGGCACCAAAACAAAGGAGAGAGAGAGAGGAGAGAGAGAGAGAGAGAGAGAGAGAGAGAGAGAAGAGAGAAGAGAGAGGAGAAAGAGAGAGAGTAGAGGAGTAGAGAGAGAGAGAGTGAGAGAGAGAGAGAGAGAGAGAGAGAGAGAGAGAGAGAGAGAGAAGAGAGAGAGAGAGGAGGAGAGAGAAAGAGAGAGAGAAAGAGATATAGAAAGAAAGAGCATGTATAGATATAGGGTGAGGATGACAAAAAGAGAAAGATAGAGAGGGTGACACCAGAAAGAGAGAGAGAGAGAGAGAGAGAGAGAGAGAGAGAGAGAGGAGAGAGAGAGAGAGAGAGAGAGACAGACAGAGACAAAGAGACAGACAGAGACAAAGAGACAAAAAGAGAGACAGAGAGAGGCAGATATAGATGATAGAATGAGAAAAACAAAAGAGAAGAGAAGGTGATTCCACAGAGAGAGAGACAGAAGAGAGAGAAGAAACAAAGAGACAAAGAGAGACAGAAAGAGACAGGTATAGAGATAGGATGAAAAGACCAAAAGAGAAAGGCAGAAAGGGTGATGCCACACACACACACACACACACACACACACACACACACACACACACACACCACACACACACACACACACACACACACACACACACAAAGAGGACAAGAGAGGCAGAGAGAGGCAGATATAGAGATAGGTAGGGAAAGACAAAGGAGAAAATAGAGAAGGTGATTCCACAAAGAGAGACAGAGACAAAGAGAGACAGAGAGAGACAGATATAGACAGATATAGAGATAGGATGAGAAAGACAAATAGACAAAGGGACAGAGAGAGAGAGAGACAGAGACAGAGAGAGAGACAGAAAGGAGACAGAGAGAGAGACAGCCAAAGAGAGACAGAGAAAGAGTCAGACAAAGAGAAAGGTATAGAGATTGGATGAGAAAGACAAAAAAACAACGAGAAAGACAGAGAGGGTGATGCCAGAGAGAGAGAGAGACAGAGCAAGAGAGAGAAGAGAGAGAGAGAGAGAGAGAGAGAGAGAGAGAGAGAGAGAGAGAGAGAGAGAGAGAGAGAGAGA
Source organism: Rapana venosa (assembly GCA_028751875.1). Classification (NCBI taxonomy): domain Eukaryota; kingdom Metazoa; phylum Mollusca; class Gastropoda; order Neogastropoda; family Muricidae; genus Rapana; species Rapana venosa. The sequence continues at coordinate 32,470,641 of CM054143.1, read as the reverse complement.
GAGAGAGAGAGAGAGAGAGACCGAGAGAGAGCGAGCAGGCTCAGAGTTAAAAATGTCTTTAGTGATCGATTTTTCCCTCCCCACACCAATCACGTCAACTTCCAATTTTTCATGACCCAAAAAACAACAAAAAATTAAAAAAGAATCTTATTCCGCAGTCGGAGGTCGTCTTTTTTCCCCCATTCCTTTTTCTTCTTTTTAATTTCCTTCCTGCTTTCTCTCCCCTTTCCTCTTTGTGCCGCCGAACAATAAATCTTTTCACATCTAAATGAATAAAGAGACCAAAAAACCCAACAACAACCAACTTTAAAAACTAGTTACCGCATACCCAAAAAAAAGACAATAAAAATAAACGTTTTGCATATAAAACAACTTAAACACGCGCACACACACACACACACACTGACATACACACACACACACACACACAAAACACACACACACACACCTCGCTACCCGTTCTCACTCTCACTCACACATATACACACACCAGACACACAACAACACACAAACGCGCGCGCGCACACTACAACAACACACAACAACACAAACGCCGCCACACACACAACACACACACACACACACACGTACACACTTAACTGTCTGATATCGCTTTTCGGTAAAGGACGTTAAACTGAAGAACTAACTCTCTCTCTCTCTCTCTCTCTCTCTCTCTCTCTCTCTCTCTCTCTCTCTCTCTCATCATCCTCATCCTCTCCTCACTCACTCCACACACCACACACACACACACACAACACACACACACAACAAACAACACACACAATACACACAACACCACATAGAGACACACACACAAACACACTCATATACACACCATAACCCCCCCCCACCACACACACACACACACACACACACCACACGCTTTCTCTCATACACACATACACCCGCTCTCTCTCTCTTACACACACCACACACACCACACACACACACACACCAACACACACACACACAGACACAACCAACACACACATATACACACAACACCACAAGAGACACATCAAACACACTCATATACACACCATAACCCCCCCCCCCCCCCCCCACCCCCACAACCACACAACACACCACACCCACACACACACTGTAAACACACGACTTGCAACAACACACAAAGGTGCAGCAGCAGACAGGAAGTAGATGTTCACATGTCCACACACGCTCATGTTCTACAAGAATAAAACGCCTGCAGAAAAAATAACAACAATAATAAAAAACAATACAAAAACCAAAGACATCTATTCGCTGACAACCCCAAAAAGTGGAGGAAAGTGGCAGAACTTTGATTTGTCAGCCAGCCTACACGAAAATGGAACGTGTTGGCCTTTATGCCCAGATTTTGTTTATGAAAAAAGGTGGGGGGGAAAAAGAGTAAAACCTAAAGAATACTAAAGGAGAAAATATAGTAGAAAACAACAAAAATCCGTCCTAGGGTGAATTAAAACGATAAAGGTGTCGCATAACCTATAAGGTCGTAGGGGAGCGAGGTATCAAGAGACCTCAACTTCTCTAGGGGCCAGCATAATTATTGAGGGCAGCGCCCATTTCCTCTCCCTCGCTGCTTTACCTTTCCCTGACCCTAAAGAGGGCAGGTACCCATTTACAGCTGGGTGAACTGGGGGAACTGTACTGAAGCCAAGGCGCGCAAACTGTCACCCATCCAACTGGTAACCACGCTGGATGCTGCTTAACCTTGGCTTGGGGAAAGCGAGTGCTCTGACCACTGAGCTGTCCCGCCCCTCGAAGTTGGCTTCTTTTATTGTGGATCTGTGAGCTATAAGCTGGGATGCTCGGGAAGTTCAGAGCTAACTACTTATGCGGTACTTCTATGTTGTCTTGCAGAGTAATGAACACTGCTGATTGTATTGTATTGTGTTGTGTTGTATTGTATTGTGTTGTGTTGTGTTGAGTTGTATTGTGTTGTATTGTGTTGTTGCGTTGTATCGTATTGTATTGGCATTGTGTTGTAGTGTGTGTTGTATCATATCGTGTCGTATTGCATTGTATTGTATTGTGTTGTATTGCATTGTACTGTGTTGTGTTGTGTTGTATTGTTTATTCGTATTGTATTGCATTGTGTTGTAGTATCATATCGTGTGTTTTGTATTGTATTGTGTTCATTGTGTTGTATTGTATTGTGTTGTATTGTATTGTGTTGTATTGTATCGTATCGTATTGCAATTTATTTTACTGTGTTTTATTGTATTACATTGTATTGTATTGTACTGTACTGTATCGTATACTACTTTCAGTCCCAGCAGATTTCGCTGCATGAACTTTGGGCTGCACTCTCGAAGGCGAGTTGTGTCACCACACGCGCACAGTCTCAGTCATTAAACAGAAAATCCTGTCCGAATTGGTCTTTGTTTCCCTATGAAAGTGGCTTCGTTTCTTCAGAATTTCGCCAGCTATGTTAGATTGATGCAAGAACTGCTGATGCAGCGTAGAGAAGAAGAAAAAAAACCCAGAAGAGAGGGAGAGAGGGAAGGGAAGAGGAGGGAGGGAGGGAGGGAGGGAGGGAGAGAGAGAGAGAGAGAGAGAGAGAGAGAGAGAGAGAGAGAGAGAATGCCACGAGAGATTGATTGACCCCCACCCCCTTCCGCCGCAATCCCCAACCATAATCACGTTAACCTCCAGCTTGGTGGGTTTTTTTTTTCACCTTCTCTCTCCTCTCTCTTCTTTTATAGCCAGAAATCTCACCCCACATTTACAGGCTCTCTCTCTCTCTCTCTCTCTCTCTCTCTCTCTTTCTCTCTCCTCATCTCTCTCTCTCTCTCTTCTCTCTCTCCCCCCCCCCCCCCCCCTCCCCCCTCTCTCTCTTTCTCTCTCAATCCCCTCCTCTCTCTCTGTGATAGCAATAAGCCTTTTCCAGACCTCACTCCATCACATTTCTGGACAGCATGATCTGGCCCATAAAAACAGCTGACAGAATCTCGAGAGGAAAATAAAAACAACAACAACAGCAAACAACAACAACAAAAAACCACCCCTGCAGCCTATGCTGAAAATCAGCGTGGCCTCAGAAATAAAAGTATGCACGTCCATACATATTCAGAGAAATAAAAACATCTCAACCAACCAAAGGAATAAAAACAAAACCCAACAACAACAGCCTATTGAACACGAACACAGCCATAGACCAGTATGTACGTCCATACATGGATCAGGGAAAAAAAAGAACAACCTAACAAACAAAAATACTCACACCAAAAAAAGAACGAAACCAAAACAAAAAATACCAGCAAAAAAGAGAAGAAAATCCCAAAACAAAAAAACACACAGCAAAAAAAAAAAGGAAAAACCCAAAACAAAACTACCAGTAAAAAAGAAAACAAAACCCCAAACAAAAAACACCAGCAACAAAAACGAAAAAAAACCCAACCCCAAACAAAAAACATCAGCAAAAAAAGAGAAAAAAACCCAAAACAAAAAACACCAGCAAAAAAAACCCCCAAAACAAAAAACGCCAGCAAAAAAAAAAAAGAAACCCAAAACAAAAAACACCAGCAGAAAAATAAAACCCCCAAACACAAAAAACACCAGCAGAAAAAAAAAAAACAACACAACAAAAAAACACCAAAAAAAGAGAACCCCCCCCCACCCCCCCAACACAAAACAAAAAAATACCAGCAGAAAAGGAAGAAAAAACCCCACAACAAAAAACACCAGCAAAAAAACAAACCCCCAAAACAAAACAAACACACCAAAAAACAAACAAACAAACACCTCCCCCAAAACATAAAACACCAGCCCCCCCCCTAAAAAAGACAAACCCACAGCAAACAAAAACACCACCACCACCACCACCAAGAAAGACAAAACCAACAAAAAATATCAACACACACACAACAACAGCTGTCAACAAGGCCCGAAAGTCCGCAGGGCAATCAAGCAATACGTCTGTCGTCTGCTTGTTCAGCGGAATACAGCGGAAGAAAGTGTCAGCCACTGTATTCCTGGGCTGTCCTGTGCAGCAATGTGCTCCCTGTTTGGTGGTTGGGAAGAATGCTTAGAAAATGAAGAGGAAGAATGTAAAGAAAGGAGAAGAAGAAGAAGGAAGAAGAAGACGAATAATGCAAAGAAGAAGAATGAGGGGAGATAGATAGATAGATAGAGAGAGAGAGAGAGAGAGAGAGAGAGAGAGAGAGAGAGGACATACATGCACACAGACAGACAGACAGACAGACAGAATGAGGGAAGAGAGAGAGAGAGAGAGAGAGAGAGAGAGAGAAGAGAGAGGAGAGAGGACAGACATACATGCACACAGACAGACAGACAGACAGAATGAGGGAAGAGAGAGAGAGAGAGAGAGAGAGAGAGAGGAGAGAGAGAGAGAGAGAGAGACAGACAGACAGACACATACATACATGCACATAGACAGACAGACAGACAGACAGACAGAGATAGTGCTGGTGGGTGGTGATTGCAGAGACTTTTTTTTTTTTACTTCTTGCATATCGATTTGTTTATGAGGAATAGGGTGTGTGGGATGTCATCAAACCTCTCTCCTGTCTCATCACCCTTGCCACAAACATGTTTTGTACAGTGGCCTAAGGCCGAAGTACAATAAAAACTTTTCAGTGTTCAGTGTTCTCTTCTCACCCCAGCACATAACCTGGTAAATCCTACATATCCCAACACTTTCGCCCTTAAACAGGACCATCGGCTGATGATGCCCGAGAACGATATATTGCAACAGTGAGATCACGTCAGGAAAGTTTGGAAACCGAAGAAAAGACAAAGAGGAGAAAAAGTCTCCCGGATAGCACAGCCACATGCTTGTATGTCACAACACGTACAGTCTGGAAAAGCAACTTTCTAGAAAACAACAAAAAAGGCCAGAAGGAGGGGGAAGGGAATAAAACAAACTGTATGCATGTTGATCGATTCCTAGATGATGAAGAAAACGAAAAAAAAAAGCCAAACCCAACCACGTTTGCCTCTGGGTGTGGCTGTGATAGTTCCGTGCACTGCAATGAATAATAATTATCATCGTGGTGATTACATCGTCTGAGTTTTGGAAAGAATACAATCTGATACATGGCATGAAAAGGAAAAGGAAGAACAGATGGAGAAGGAGAAGAAAAAGGGAGGAGGAGGAAGAAAGAAGAATTGCGAAGAAGAAGAATTGCGGAGAAGGAGAAGAATTGCAAAGCAGAAGAAGAAGAAGAAGAAGAGAAGAAGAAATAGAAGAAGAAGAAGAGGAGGAGGAGGAGGAGGGGAGAAAGAGAAAGAGAAGAGGAGAGAGAGGAGGAGGAGGAGGAGAAGATTGGAGAGAAGGAATAAAAAGATTGAGCAGAGAGATAGAAGAGTAGAGAGAGACAGAGGAGGAGAGAGAGAAGAGAGAGATTGAGGAGAGAGAAAAGGACGAGAGAGAAGAGAGACTGAGGCAGAGACAGACAGAAGCATGAGAATGGATCACCCGCCAACGACCCGAGACCAACACTAACAGATCATGATGAGATTCACCCTCACCAAAGCTTTATTCCTTTTTTTCTTTTCTGGACAGAAATCTCATCCGCATCCACAGACACCCACCCCCCCCTCTCTCTCTCTCTCTCTCTCTCTCTCTCTCTTTCTCTCTCTCTCTCTGAACAGCAATAAACATTTTTCAGACCTCTCTCCATCATTTTTTCTGGACAGAAGGAACTGCCCCATAAAACCAGCGGACAGAATCTAAAGAGCAAAATAAAACGAAAACAAAAACAAACAAAACACCCACAAAAAACTACAACCCTATAGAAAACAAATCCTGCTGCAGAGACAAGTACATTCATACACATTATGGGGGAGAAAAAAACAAACCATCAACCCCCAAAACCAACCCTCCCCAACCCAACAAAAAAAAAAAAATAAAAAAATAAAACCCCAAAATTTCCCGCCGTTCTATTGAAACCAACATGGCGCATAAAAAGTATGGATGTCCACATACGACCAGGAAAAAAAGAAACAAACAACAAAAATGAACCCCCCAATTTTTTTTAAAAAGATAAAAAAAGAGAAGAAACACACACACCCACACACATACACCACCACCCACCCACCCACCCACAAGCTGTCAACAGGGCCAGAAAGTCTGCAAGGAAATAAAGCAATACGTCTGCTTGCCTGGCTGTTTGTCTATTCAGCGGAATACAGCGGAAGAAAACGTCAGCCCTTGTGGTCCTGGCTTGTCGTGTGCAGCACTCCGTGCTGCGTGTTGAAAGGACGCAAAAATTGCTGACACAGTTCCGACAAAGAAAGGAAGAAGGAGGAAAAGAAGAAGAAGAAGAAGGAAGAAGAAGAAAAGGAAGAAGAAGAAGAAGGAAGAGAAGACGAAGTTGAAGAAGGAAGAAGACGAAAAAGAAGAAAAAGAAGAAGAAAGAAGAAGGAAGAAGACGAAGAAAAAAGAAGAAGAAGAAAGAAGAAGAAGACGAAAGCGAAAAGGAGAGACGAAGAAGAAGAAGAAGAAGACGAAGAAGAAGAAGACGAAAAAGAAGAAGAAGAAGAAGAAGAAGACGAGGAAGGAAGAAGAAGGAAAAGAAGAAGAAGAAGAAGAAAGAAGAAGAAGAAGGAAGAAAAAGGAAGAAGAAGAAGACCAGGAAGGAAGAAGAAGAAGAAGGAAAAAGAAGAAGAAGGAAGAAGGAGAAGAAAAAGAAGAAGGAGGAGGAGGAGAAGAGAAGAGCAAAACGAAGAAGAAGAGCAAGAAGAAGAAAGAGGAGGAGGAAGAGGAGAAGGAGAGCAAGCTGAAAAAAAAAGACGGAGGAGGAGGACGAGGGAGAGCAAGACGAAGAAGAAGAAGAAAGGAAGAAATAGAAGAGAGAGAGAGAGAGAGGGGAAGAGAGAGAGAGAGAGGGGAGAGAGAGAGAGAGAGAGAGAGAGAGAGAGAGAGAGAGAAAACACACAGACATAAATTATAACCAGACAGACAGACAGGCAGACAAATAGGCAGAGGAACAACTTACATACCACTTTTTTGTTGTTGTTCTCTCTGTTCTTCATTTCCACCTTCACTTCACTAATCGTTTTACCTACCGACATTTTTTTTGAGGGTTACCGATTTCTCTGCTCCTTCTCTCTCTCTCTCTCTCTCTCTCTCTCTCTCTCTCTCTCTCTCTCTCTCTCTCTCCTCTCTCTCTCTCTCTCTCTCTCTCTCTCTCTCTCTCTTTCTTTCTTTCTTTCTTTCTGCTACCACAGCACAACTTTCTGTTCAATTCTACAACAGATTTCCATTAGTGCCTTGTCACGACCCTATCCAGTTTTTTCCCCTTTCTTCCCCTCTACCTTCCCCCCCCCCCCCCCCCCCCTTTTTTTTTCTCCCTTGTGCTTTCCTTGCTTTTCAATGGTATATACTTTTTTTTCTTACAGACAAACCTGGATCTGTGTTGCGTGTGCGCTTCAGATTTTTTTTTTTTAATGAATTATAGTTTGAAATACGTTTGGAGATGTAGCTCTGAACTATGAAACAAACAGAAATAAGCCTCTTTATGAATCAAGACAGTAATATTTTTGTAAAAATGATTACATTCTGTTTATGATTTTGATGAGCTGTGGATATTTCAATTTTTGGAAAAAAAATTGAAGGCTAATATTTTAGAATAGTATACGATTATTATCTTTTCCTATTTTCCCCCTTTTTTTTTTCATTTACAAAACAAGAATAAGGACAAATATGTCTAAATCTTTTACTGCGACTGTTTGGAAGTCAGGGTAGTTGTGTTATCATGAATTGCTGAAAGTGTCAGAAATCCAGCCTGCTAATGTTAACAGGTCTGGACGTCATATAGTAACTGAAAGAGCAGATGAAGCAAAGCTTCAGATCTGTTGTTGACACACTTCTGTACAGCTGTACTTTGACTGACAAACCTTTTGTGCAAAGAACTGTAGCATATAGATTGAGAAGTTAGAAGTATAAATGGATTTGGTTTGACAATAATAAAAAACAACCTTAAAGGTCACAGGGTGACTGACTAAAGCTTCAACACTGCGACCTGTTAATATAATACACAGCAATGACAGATTACTCCTGGCATGTCATCCATCCACATCAATCTCTTTGACAAGCTGCAAAATGATGGAGGAACGAACAAGAGAGAGAGAGAGGGAGAGAGAGAGAGGGAGAGAGAGAGAGGGAGAGAGAGAGGGGAGAGAGAGAGGGGGGAGAGAGAGGGGAGATAGAGAGGGAGACAGAGAGAGAGGGAGAGGGAGGGAGGGAGAGAGAAAGGGAGAGAGTGAGGGAGAGAGAGAGAGATCCTAATTTTCAATCGTCATGTTAAGAACAACTATGTTCGGTAAATAAAATCTCTCTCTTTCTCTCTCTCTCTCTCTCTCTCTCTCTCTCTCTCTCTCTCTCTCTCTCTCTCTCCTCTCTCTCTCTCTCTCTCTCTCTCTCTTTGTGGCATGACCAGTTTGTCTAACAACTCATTTCTTTTCTTCCTACTTTCCCTTTTTGTTTTCTGACAAAATAATTATTCCTCTCCAAACCACAACGACACTTTTTCTCTAAGAAGAAACAGGACGACACACAGACACACACAGACACACACAGCGAGACACACACATACACACAGACATGCACACACAGGCACAGACACAAACACAGGCACACACACACAAGACACACACAGAGACACAGACACACACACACACAAAACACACAAACCTATTGAATCAGCGCAAATCTGGAAATATTGACAGTAAAACAAAGGTACAACAAAACACAGCACAGGCAAAGTTTCCCGTGAATGCAGGGCCACGCTTTGTAGGCAAAGAAAACCTCCCCTGAGTACAAACAAAAAAGAGAGCAGCGACCAACTTATAGCTTAAAAAAACAAAACATGCTAGAGGGAAAAATAATAATAAGAATAATAATATAGCAAAATACCCATTCTACACAAACGCAAACAAAGAAGAAGAAGAAAAATTGGTCAGCCAAAAATGCATGCTTCGTGTACAGTGTTGTATTGTGTATCTTGTATAATTATGCAGTTGTGTGTGTGTGTGTGTGTGTGTGTGTGTGTGTGTGTGTGTGTGTGTGTGTGTGTGTGTGTGTGTGTGTGTGTGTTGTATAAGCAGTTGTGTGTGTGTGTGTTGTATAAGCAGTTTGTGTGTGTTGTATAAGCTATGAACAACGCTCTGGTAATCACAAAAGAATGAATTATTAAAGCAAATTCAGATTACAGCAGAGCAGGTGAAGAAGAAGAAGAAGAAGAAGAAGAAGAAGAAGATGATGATGATGATGATGATGATGAAGAAGAAGATGAAGAATAATTGCGAAGAAGAAGAAGAAGGAAGAAGGAGAAGAAGGAGGAGAAGAAAAAAATACATGAAAGAAATAGCACAAAATCAATAAAAGTAGAAACAGATGTAAATGAGAAAAAAAGGAGAGCAAGCGAGCAAGGCGAGCGAGAGAGAGAGAGAGAGAGAGAGAGAGAGAGAGAGAGAGAGAGAGAGGAGAGAGAGAGAGAGAGAGAGAGGGAAAGAAATAGAGAGAGTGACAGACAGACAGACAGAGAAAGAGACACACACACTCACAGAGAGAGACAGAGACAGCGAGAGAGAGAGAGAGAGAGAGAGAGAGAGGGGAGAGAGAGAGAGAGAGAGAAGAGAGAGGAGAGAGACAAAGAAATAGAGAGAGTGAGAGACAGACAGACAGACAGAGAAGCAGACACACACACTCACAAAGAGAAGAGAGAGAGAGAGAGAGAGAGAGAGAGAGAGAGAGAGGAGAGAGAGAGAGAGGAGAGAGAGAGAGAGGAGAGAGAGAGAGAGAGAGAGAAACACAGTAGTTGATTTTTCTGAGAACAATCACGCTGACCTGCAAGTTTTTGTGGACCCATTTTAAAGCCAGAGGCCCCCCCACCCTCTCTCTCTCTTTCTCTCACACACAAACACAAGCAAGACACAACACCCACACACACAAACATTCAACACACACACACAACACACACACAACACACACACAACACACACACAAAACAAGCAATAAATATTGTCAGACCTTTACCTTAACTACAATTCGTGGACAGTTCGACTCGGGCCATAAAAACAGCTGAAAGGAAGTGGAGGGCAGAAGAAGAGAAAAAGAAACAACACTGCAGTGACAGGCAACACAGCCAGTTTGTCACCAGCAACTGAGAAACAATGTCGTCGCAGAGACAGAAGCCGGAAAGAGGGAGATGTTTTGTCCGCTGAAATAAACCATGACTTTATCTACTGACATAAAATAGATGATTTATCTACTGAAACACGATAGATGGTTTATTGACTGGAATAAAAAAAAAAACCCCAGATGATTTATCGACTGGAGTGTAATGGTTATATGTTTTATTGACTGAAATAAAACAGATGTGTTATCTTCTGAAAGGAAATATATGTTTTATCTACTGAAATAAAAAAAGATCTTCTGAAAATGAAAAGGATATTTTATCTTCTGATATAAAAGATATTTTATAATTTAAAAAAAAAGAAGATATTTCATCATCCGATTTCAAATTTATGTCTTATCTTCTGAAACCTTAAAATAGATGTTTTACCTTCTAAAAAAAACATGAGGTGTTTTATCACCCGAATTCAAATAGATGTTTCATCTTCTGATATAAAATGAATATTTTATCTTCAGAAAAGCAAGAGGTATCTTATCATACGAAAAAAAATAGATGTTTTATCTACTAAAAATAAAATAAATGTTTGATTTCCTGAAATAAAATTGAAAATTTATCTCCAGAACTAAAAGGGATGTTTTTGTACTGAAAAATAAAAGTCAAACGAAGGGGTCAGCTATTGTGTTACCTAAGATTATGTGTGATGCAATCAGTGTCATGCTTTTTGACCTTGGAATTGCTGATGAATGCAACCAAAAAGGAGTAGACAATGACAATGACCAATTCTTTTATTTCGAGGATAATGAATAAGCACTCATGTGCTTTTTTACATCAAGTCCCCGAATAGATAGAGACAGAGACAGAGAGAGAGAGAGAGAGAGAGAGAGGAGAGAGAGAGAGAGAGAGAGAGAGAGAGAGAGAGAGAGAGAGAGAAGAGAGACAAGAGAAACAGAGAGAGGAAGAGACAGAGACAGACAAGAGACAGAGACAGACAGAGACACAGAGACAGAGAGAGAGAGAGAGAGAGAGAGAGGGGGGGGGGGGGGGAGACACAGAGAGAGAAACTGATTTCTCTCACTCCTGTTGCCCACTTTCAGTTTATTCAGGGTGTATCTACCCATTCCTCTCCGCTACCCCAGGGCTTCTCTTTTACCCTCTGTGGCCGACCCACACTGTGTTGATGTTGGTTTTATGTTGTTTTCTTCATATTGTTTTCACATCCTTCTCCCTCCCCTGAAACGTAATAACAATAGAAAGGTTGTGTGGGGGGAAATTTGGGGCCATTGCGTTTTATTTATTTGCTTGGAGGCAAGACCGAAAAGAAATGAAGAAAAAGGTAAGAGGGTGGGGTGGTGGTGGTGGTGGTGGTGGGTAGGTGGGGTGGCATTTGTGTTTATCATTTTCCCTCACAGTCAAAACGCTTTGGCCATTCTTTTGTTGGCTCTCTCTGTCTTTGGCTCTCTCTGTCTCTGTCTCTCTCTCTCTGACTCTCACTGTGTGTGTCTCTCTCTCTGTGTCTCTCTGTCTGTCTCTCTCCCTCCATCCCTCCCTCTCTCTTTTATTTAATTTATTCTTTTATGTCGAGGATAACGGAATAAGCATTTCTGTGCTTTTTTTCATCCAGACCCCGTGTGTAAGCAGTTTTGTAAATTTTGTCATCCGTTCCCACCGGCAAACAATGGCCTACTCTCACGAAAAGCGGAACGGGTTTTAACGTGCGCGCAAGATGTTCTGCGTGCGTTCGCACATGGGACCTCGGTTTTATAGTCTCATGCGAAAGACTTTTGGGGAGAGAGTGGAGTCGGCACTGATGTTATTGTGTGTGTGTGTGTGTGTGTGTGTGTGTGTGTGTGTGTGTGTGTGTGTGTGTGTGTGTGGTGTGTGTGTGTGTGTGTGAGTGTGTGTGTGTGTGTGTGTGTGTGTGTGTGTGTGTGTGCCAGGCTTGCAGGTGTACTGCTAATAGACTATGCCCTGTGCTCCCTTCCCCCACTCACTCCCTTTCTGTCCAGCAGTTGGTTTAAACAGTTTTTATTCAGAAATGAGTATAAGCATTGAAAACAAACAGAATTTTTGAAATCATAGCAACAAGGAGCTTGTAGCTTATGGTGTGTGTGTGTGCTCAATTCAACAATGAAGATTAACATGAACATAACGGTTGCTGCTGAGCTGCAAAATGAAAAACCAACAACATTTTCATCAATTGCAATCTTTGCTAATGTAAAGAAAAAAGGAAAACAGAAAGAAACATATCAAGTTGTAGAGTAAACACACATAAAAACAAACAAAAACTAGTTGGAATAGGAAAACCAGAGAGAGAGAGAGAGGAGAGAGAGAGAGATGAGAGAGAAGAGAGAGAGAGAGAGAGAGAGAGAGAGAGAGAGAGAGAGACAGACAGACAGACAGACAGACAGACAGACAGACAGACAGACAGACAGAGACAATGACAAATTCTTTTATTTCGAGGATAATGAATAAGCACTCATGAGATTTTTTTGTGTATGCGACTGTTTTTGCTCAACATTTGGGTAGCCGCATTCCGACTACCGGGAACAGCTAGAATAATACATGCAGCTGGAAGCGTAGCAAGCAGTCAAAGTTCTGCTTGTTGTAAAAGTCCTATTATGATTGCTGAGGAAGGCACAGAGAAAAGAGAGAGAGAGGGGGGGGAGGGGGGAGGGGGGGGGGGAGGTGTGAGGAAAGAGAGACAGACAGACAGAGACAGAGACAATGACACATTCTTTTATTTCGAGGATAATGAATAAGCATTCATGAGATTTTTTTGCGTATGCGACTGTTTTTGCTCAACATTTGGGTAGCCACATTCCGACTTCTGGGACAGATAGAATAATACATGCAGCTGGCTGCTTAGCAAGCAGTCAAAGTTCTGCTTGTTGTAAAGGTCCTATGATTGCTGAGGAAGGCAGAGAGAGAGAGAGGGCGGGAGAGGGGGAGGAGGGGAGAGGAGGGGAAAGAGAGAGAGAAGAGAGAGACAGACAGAGACAGAGAGAGACAGACAGGGACACAGACAAAGCTACAGAGTAAAAGGAGCTGATTTTTCTCAATCATGTTCAATTTCAGTTTATTCAGGACGAAAAACAAGTTCATCCATACTACTTGAGGGCATCTCTCACTATTTTCTTCCTTCTTTCTTTCTTTTTTCTTCTAAATCTTCTTCTCTGGCACAAGTGAACCCTGTTGATGTTTGCTGCTGCATGTTGTTTCATTCTCATTATAACTTTTTTCTCTGTCTGTCTGTTTATGCAGGGCAGGGAGCATAGAAGGATTGGGAACCTCCGCGTTTTATCTGTGTTGCTGGAGGGCAAGCAAGATGTTAAAAACGAAAAGGCCATTTCCGCTTATCATTTTCCTCCACTTAAAAAAAAAAAAAAAAGATGCCCGCCATTCTTTTCTGCGTTCTCTTCCTCTATATCTACTCTGCCTGGCTTGTCTCGCTATGTCTGGTTCTTTTTTCTTCTTCTTCTTCTTCCTCACCTCCTCTCCTCCCTTTGCTTCCTCCTTCACCCCGCCTCCCCCTAACGTTCCCTGCCAATCCAATGAATTATAAACGCCATAGGCCACCAAAATGTTCTTAGGGAGAGAAA
>CM054143.1:32449439-32451939 GCA_028751875.1 Rapana venosa | reverse complement strand
AAATACACGTTGAGCTGATTATAAAAAAAAAAGAGATTGTACAGTAACAAAAAAAAAGAGTAGGAGAAGGAGGAGGACGAGCAGGAAGGAGGAGCAGGAGGAGAAAGAGGATACACAGAGACAGAGATACCTCCAAAACCTGCAGAAAAAGACAAACAAACAAAACAGACACAAGCAAACAGAGACAGACACGGACACAGCTTATCAGCCTAACAGTTCAGCCCACCTCCACACACAGCAAGCAAGTGGAGTGCTAACCTAACCCCGCGTTAGAAAGAGGAAGCAGTGAGCTGCGTTGTATTACGCTGTGGTTGACAAACACCCCTGACAAGTCCGCAGGGACAGAAGAAGTGCAGATAGCGAGGCCAGGCTACATAGATCTGTCAATAGCAATGCACCCTAACTCATCTCCCGCTATGTGCCACCCCACCTTGGCCCCAGTGGTTAACCGCACTGAACCGTTGGCTGAGAGGTAGAAGTTCGATCCCCATCAGTGACTGATTTACCTTTCAGAATGATTTTTGTTTTTAGGGCTCTGGCGGGCTCTTTGACATAGTTGACAGAGAGAGTGAGCGAATGAGAGAGAGAGAGAGAGGAGGGGGGTGGAGTTAGATAGAGACAGAAATACAGACAGAGACAGGCAGACAGACAGACAATGACAACGGTTTATTGTGGTAAGCTTTCAAGCCCATTCACAAGGGGACAGTGAGAAAGGGACTTGGCACAAACACATATTTAACTAAGAACAAAAAAACCCATTTCACAACAGCCCAGATAATCATCATGGCATGTGGATTCCACATCATGGTTTAATAGCTGCAATGAACACAAGTGTTGGAGTTATGATCTTAATTCCCAAAAGAAGCCTTGCAACCAGTCTGGCTCTCATACTTGAAAAAAAAAAGCTATTGCCAATCAAAGGACTCAATCAATGATGCCCCACATATCAGCACAGACACCTCTTAGCTATGTCCATCCAAAAAATTGACACAGCAGCAGTGCAGGGCCTCTTCAGGCTGATGGCCTCAAAGTAGCCCCACAAGAATGGAAGCATGTGGCATGCTTGGTGAAGGCAGTATGAACAAAAAGAAATCAAGCAAAACAAAACAACAACACACAAAAAACAAACAAAAAACGAAAAAGCAAAAAACAAACCAAAACAAAAAAAACCCTACCCAGAATCTGGTTATTATTCAATCCTATTCTATTTATTTCAAAATACTCTCACTATCTCACACAGAGAATTCCTTATCCCGCTGTTATGGCTGAGCGTGTATGCCGCTGGAGACCACAGCACTCGACACCTCGACCAAGAATTGAGAGTACTCCCTCCCATCCCCCCCACCCACACCATCCCCCCCCCCCTCCCCAACCCCCCCCCCCCCCCCCACTCCTTCCTCCTCCTCTCCCCCCCCCTCCCCTCCCCCCCCCCCCCCCCCTCCCCTCCCCCCCCCCCCCCCCCCCCCCCCCCCCCCCCCCCCCCCCCCCCCCCCCCCCCCCCCCCTACCCCCAGAAAAAAAACTGATTGGAGTGAGGAGCAAAGAGTGTCTCTGCCAAAGGCTGTCATTTCTGCAGCCAGGCTCTCTGTCTATCAATCTATCTATCTATCGCTCAGTTTCCCTCCTGTCCCTTTGCCAGCCCCCTTCTACTCTGTCAGTGTGGCTGATGATAGCGTTGATTGAAGCCATGTTAGGGCTGAAGTAGTATCCCTGACTGTGTGTACAAGTGTGTGTGTGTGTGTGTTTCTGTGGTGTGTGTGTGTGTGTGGACTTCGATTCTTCCCTCGTTTTCTTTTCTTTTTTTGTTGTTGTTGTTGTCTTCGATTTTACGTCTGTTCACTCTCAGTGATATTAGACGAGAAAAAAACCAAACCAAAACCACATATATACAAGGGGTGTATGAGTATTGAGGTGGTGGTAGAGGCCCTACTGAAAAAAGCGAAGGGGGAAAAGTAGTCTAATCATGAAAAGAAACCGCACAAAGCAAAAGATACAATATAAAAAAAAAATTAAAAACCGAAACAAAAACATAAAAAGTTATTAACGTTAATGAAACTATAACAAATGTCCTATAGGACTCTGCCAGAGACCTTTTGCAATATCAAATGCCAAATTCAAGTTATTGAATATGCTTCTAAGGGAGTTTTCAGAAAATTGGGGTAAAAAAAGCTTTTGTATTCTTACATTCAAATATTATATGAGTATTAGAAATATTCTCACCACACAGACATTTACTGTGTCTACTGAATTTGGTTACGAATGCATTAAGTTTTATTCTATAAAACAAACTATTCACTCTTCGTGCTGTGGAGATATTTGAGCAATCCCTAGAATGACTCACGACTCTTGCTTGATCAGTTTTGATGACAGATCTGTTTAGAAATCTCTCTTTTAGGAGATACGTTTCTGTGACCTTTTTCCATGATGTTTGTTCTAATAAGTGGTAGCCCTCTTGTAATGATAAAGGCACGTGCAATGTTGCTGATTTCCGTTCATGCTTT
>CM054143.1:32439439-32444439 GCA_028751875.1 Rapana venosa | reverse complement strand
AGAGAGGAGAGAGGAGAGAGAGAGAGAGAGGAGAGAGAGAGAGAGAGAGAGAGAGAGAGAACGGGACAGAGAGAGAAAAAAGGAGAGACAGAAAGACAGACAGACAAAAAGTCAGAGAGAGACAGACAGACAGACAGACAGACAAAAAGTCAGAGAGAGAGAGAGAGACAGACAGACAAAGTCAGAGAGAGAGAGAGAGAGAGGAGAGCGGGACAGAGAGAGAGAGAGAGAGAGAGACAGACAGACAGACAGACAGACAGAGAGGAGGGGTGTAAAAGTGTGTGGGGAAGGGAAGGAGGGGAGAGAGGAAGAGAACTACATGTTCCCATTCACGCTGCACTGCCAATGACCTCCTGACTGTTCATTGGGCCTCTGCCCTCTCCCTCATTAACTCCCGCCACTTGTTTTTAGTTCTTTTTTTTGTGTTATTATATTTTATTATTTTATTATTGCTACAGCCTCGCACACTTCCTTTGCCTTCACACTTTCTCACACTCCCTGTGTCACCCGGGGCCTGAAAGCTGTGTCCGTTAGTATTGACGGTAAGCGAAGTGCTCTGACCTACATTGAAACTGTTGTTGTGCTTTCCACTGTTATGTGGGAGGGTCTTCAGCCATGATAAGCTCTTAGCAGAACAATCCTGTACTCTCCACTAGAGGAGAATTTTTTATATATAAAAAATTGCTCTGAAGTAGAAAAGTATGGCTGCTTATATGTTATGGCGAGGAATTTGGAAAAAAACCAGCCATTATAATTATATATACGCACGCTTGTCATCTAGCCTGTATGTGTGGTCTCACAGTGATTTCCAGGTGATGTGTGTGAAACTGGGTGCATATTCTGGGTGAACCCCACGGTGTTAAGCTGGGGAACGCCCAGCAACACCCTCAACCCCCTTCTCCCGCTCCCCCGCCCTTTTAACCCATTCCTTCAACTCTACCTCATTAACGTAACATCCTCTTTCTTTCAAACATCACTTTTTTTCAGTTCTTTTATTTCGAGGATAACGAATAAGCACTCATTAGCTTAAATTTTTAAAATTTTTATATTCAGTCCCTGTGTACATGCTGTTTTGTAAATGTTGTCATCCGTTCCCACTGACACACAATTACCTTCTCTTCCGAAAGGCGGAACGGGTTTTAACGTGTGCGCAAGATGTTCTGCATGCGTGCGTGCGCACACAGGACCTCGGTGTGTAGTCTCCTCTGATGCCTACAATTACCTTGTGGGTGCAAATATGCGTAAAAGGAGCATTGAAGTTCAATAAATCAATCATCCAACAAGAAAACTGTAGAGAAGGGGACAGAAAGTATAATAATAATAATAATAATAATAATAATGTATGGAATTTATATAGCGCTGAATCTTGTAAAGGAACATATTAAATATAATTAATAATCATTCATGACAAACTGGAGGTAAGTGATCACCCAAACCAAACAACTTAACAATGGCATTATCATAATAATAAAACAATCGTTCAAACATTCTTCTTTTCACACACACACACACAACACACACACACACACACACACACACACACACACACACACACACACGCACATCAGTAGAACCAAGCTTCACCCTAGCATGCACATAGTTTTGACCAAGAATGTGAACCCCAAGAAACTATTTCTCTCTTCAATTCTATTTGCACTAGTACTTCCTCTCACGAGAGCTCTCAGCACATGACAAAGCCATCAAAATCGAGAGTACAAGGATTACACACTCACAAAATATCAATATCCACAGTACATACAGGGCTCACACTACGCAATCTTAGTTCCCTCTCCTTCCACTTTCACCTAAAACCTCGGCACACAAACCCCAAAAGAGAACTTTCTTTGTCGAACGCTCAGACAGCAACTATTGTTGCCTGTCATACGAGTGGAAATGGGTTGCGTTGCCGTTAGGCACCTGGCAAGTCAGGCCCAGCACATCCAATTTTGGCGTGGTGGGAGAGAAGAGTTCTCTTTTAAGACTTTCTGGGGAAAAAGAGTCAGGAGAATGGAGAAAGAAGGCAGAAAATAGACAAGAAGGAGGTGACAGGACGAAAAGGAACAAGGCAATAAGAAAGAGAGGGAAAGTAGAGAGGAAATTCCTAGCGCAGACTTTTCCAGAAGGTGGGGATGCTGTTTATACTGACGATGGGGAAAAAGAGAACTTCTGAAAAGTGGGTCTGTGTGGGAGACAAACCGCTTGTTATCTTCCATAGGGAAGGGGGAATTCGAGAGCAAGTTGTTGCAAGAGAGAAAACACATGGCCAGAACTGTATAGGTTAATTTCATAAAGTAATCGACTAAGAGTGCTTAAGGTATGAGTATTATGTGCTTAGTAGTCGTCCTGAGATAAGAATACACTTTTTCTTTTGTATTTTTATGTCTCTCTGTGTCTGGTGTGTGTGTGTGTGCGTGCGTGCGTTGTGTGTGTGTGTGTGTGTGTGTGTGTGTGTGTATCTTCTTCGTTAATTTAACGTCTCTTCATCAAAGCGATATTCAGCCAGCAAGAAAATTATGTTCAAAGTTTTACAAAATCATATGACATCAAGAGAATGGTGTGTGTGTGTGAGTGCGTGCGCGCGTGTTTGCGCGCGTGTGTGCGCGCGCCTGTGTGTGCCTATGTGTGCCTGCGTGCGTGCGTACATGAACGCACTCTGTAAACTTTCTTTTCCAAGTTTTAAACAGAATGTTACCTTGTACCCGGAATTAAGTGTCTGGGCAAAAATCCCTTTATTCAATAAACGAGTAATGAAACACCAGCTTCTGAACAGCACACCAGGGTCTCCTTTTCAAAGTCTGCCCTGAGAGAGGGAGGGAAGGAGTGAGGGAGGGTGGTGCGCGCACACACACACACACACAGAAGCACACACACATACACACCTCTCTCTCTCTCTTACACACACACGCATGCACACACATATAATATCCACACACACTCTCTCTCATACACACAACACAAACACATACAAACACACACACACATAAAACACACACACAAAATTACACATAACACACACAGACACCTCCCCCACCACACACATTCTCTCTCTCTCTCTCTCGCTCCTCTCTCTCTCTCTCTCTCTCACCACAACACACACCAACATAACACACACTACTACTACTACTACTTCTACTTCTTCTACTTCTATTACTTCCACATAGACAGAGAAAATAAGTTTACAGGAAAGAGACGCCTGACTTCATAGCACCCAGCGCCGGATCTTTCCTATGGCCTCTTTGTTTCCAGGGGGGGTCCACACCAACCAATAGCAGAGGTCCAGGCCAGACAGCAGCCAATCAACACCCCTTCATTCCCTCCTCTTCTTTATCGCCCTGCCGACGACCCCTAGGGACCTATAAGGGCTGGCGCCCTGTGTGAGAGAAAACCACTATCGATGACGTATTGAAACCGAAGCTAACGACCGTGAATTTCAAAAAAATACCGGATTGTCTGAACCGAAATGGAGTAGAACGATATGGAAACGAGCTGTGAAGGCATCAAGTGCTGGATATGACTTGTGTGTGTCTGAGGTTTTGTGTGTGTTTTTTTCTCCGTAGAACAAAAAGGAAAGGGGCAAAATGTTAAAGGTAGAGTGTGGCCTGAAGGTAGAGGGGGGTGGGGGGGGGGGAACAAAGGGAAAATTCTCCTAGCATAACCTTTGCCTTGAAGTTATACTTTGCCTTGATAGGGGGCAGTGGGTACTATTCTTGTTCATTCATTGTGTGGCATAGTTTTGTGTTTCTGTTCTTCCCCTCCCCCCCTCCTCCACCTCTTTAACCTTATACCACCAAGCATTTTTCTTGACTTGAACTTTGTAAGCAGCAAAAAAAGTTACTGTATTTATTCATTGTGTGGTATGTATCACACACACACATACTCTCTCTCTCATTTTAAGCTTTTACTGCCAAACATTTTCCCTGACTTAAAAATCGTACTGCACCTTCTTCTGGGGGTAAAAGTAACTTGGTCATTGTGTAAAGTATTTATCCCATCCAAATGTTGCTTCTATACTCTCCCCATACCCTTTACTCAGCTAAGCATTTCTGTCCCTGTCAAAAGCTGTGATCTCCACACAGTTCCCCGATCCTGGTGATGAATAATGCCGCAGCTGTATACAGCAACTCTACTACATTTTCTTCGATTGGTTTTCCTATCTGTCACTTTCTTTCTTCCCTCCTTTCCCTCTTCTTTTAAACTACAAATACGCGACTTCTATTTCATCAAAAACATGTCACTACGGACAAGGCAAGCATATTAACCCTGGGTACATAGCTGATGATAAAAAAAAGAAGGCAGAGAGAGAGAGAGAGAGAGAGAGAGAGAGAGAGAGAGAGAGAGAGAACACATGTACGTTAATACAAACTTCAAGTGTGCACATGTACTCCGTAACCCAACAAGTTCCAGTACTTGAGGAGTATGAAAGAAGAACAGGCAGGAAATGGAAGTGTGTGTGTGCGTGTGTAAGTGTGTGTGTGTGTGTGTGTGTGTGTGTGCGTGTGTGCGTGCGTGTGTGTGTGTGGGTGTGTGTGTGCATGTTTTGTGTGTGTGTGTGTGAAAGAGTGAGAAAGTGAGAGAGAGAGAGAGTGAGAGGGAGGGAGGGAGGAAGGGAAGGGAAGGGGAGGGGAGACACAGAGAGACAGACAGAGACAGAGAGACAGACAGAGAAACAGAGGGACAGACAGATACAGAGAGAGACACACACAGAGCAGAGACAGACAGAGACAGAGACAGAGGGGGGGGGGGGGGGGGGGAAGAAACAGAAAGAGACAGAGGAAAGACAGACAGACAGACAGCCAAACAGACAGACAGACAGAGAGAGACAGCCAGCCAAACAGAGAGAGAGAGAGAGAGAGAGAGAGAGAGAGAGAGAGAGAGAGAAAAGAGAGGAGAGAGAGAGAGAGAGAGAGAGAGAGAGAGAGAGAAGGAAAACGAGAGAGAGTGACAGAGAGGCAACACACACACATAGAGAGAGAGGGGGGAGAAAGGGTGGACGAGAAGGG
>CM054143.1:32406939-32424439 GCA_028751875.1 Rapana venosa | reverse complement strand
AGAAAAGAAGACATAAATGAATAGGGCGAGGACGTGTTAAAAAAAAAAGAGAGAGATAGAAAGGAGGCCTGACAGAGCGAACAAAAAGGTCCCCCATTTGATCGAAAAATACATGAACAAAAATTTCGGATGAAGTGTCAGTCGGAACTCGTGGTAAAAACCAGCCTCAGATTGGCAGCCTTCGGGGAAAGAAAAAGCATGAAACATGCTTCAGATTGTCTCCTTTGTCTTCTTTTCCTGCTTCTTCATCGTCTTCTTTCTTTCTTCTTGTTCTTGTTCTTCTTCATCTTCTCTCTCTCTGTCTATCTCTCTCTCTGTCTTCTTCTTTCCTTCAGCTTCCTCCCCCACCACCTCCTCTTTCTTCTAAGTCTTTGTCAGGTGGACACCTCAGTCTCTGTGTTCTTTATGGTCAGACTCTCTTCCTCTCCAAACAAGGAATTTATCACACACACACATACATACACACACTACCACACCACACCACCACACACACACACCACACACCACACCACACCACACACACACTCAAACACACACACAGGCAGCCTGTCGGTTCTTCTGTACCCAGATTGCTGGTACTACTTTGTAATTCCCCGGTGCTGTCTCCCCAAACAGTCCATTAGGCATTCATTCACAGGCCTGCACCACTAAATCAGCACCACCCGCAACATCAATACTCACCTTTGCAAACCCAAGTCACCTACTCTCTGAACTTCTTTGTTTTTCCTCCTCCTCCTCCTCCTCCTCTTCCTCTCTCTCCCTCCATCCTCTTCCTTTCCTCCTCCTCCTCCTCCACTTCGTCTGCTTCTTTTTCCCACCACAACTGAGATTCTTGTAGTAGAGGCCAAGGATGGAACTAATAGATGGAAAGAAGGAGAAGAACAGAAGGAAACAGAAAACCAGACATGCTTTCCAGTAAGTTTTAAAGCGAGCGAGAGAGGATGAAAAAGGGAGAGACAGAGGCACATGGGGAGGTAGGGAGGGAGAAGGGAGAAAGAGAGAGAAGTGTGTGTGTGTGTGTGTGTGTGTGAGAGAGAGACAGAGAGAGAGGGGAGGGGGGGGCAGAGAGAAAGAGAGACAAAGAGAGAAGGGGGACGGAGAGACAGAGAGAGAGAGAGAAATTGACAGAAAAAGATAGACAGAAAGACTGACAAAGAGAGAAGCAGACAGACAGACAGACAAAGGAGAGAGAGAGAAGAGAGAGAGAGAGAGAGAGAGAGAGAGAGAGAGAGAGAGGCAGACAGACAGAAACAGACAAACAGACTGAAAGACAAAGACATACAGACAGAAAGGGACAGAGGCTGACAATGACAAACAGACACACAGAGAGAGAAGAAGGGAGAGGACTAGGCCTAGCTAGAAGAGAAATAGGTCGCCCGCCAAAGCAGACACAAGTAACAGTCTTTCCTGCTGAGCAGTACATGTGGTGCTGGTGACTATACAAGAAAGAAAGAAAAGAAAGAAAGAAAGAAAGAAAGAAAAGAAAAGAAAAGTGAAAGAGAAAAGTCACTGGTTGCTTGCTGCTGCTGGTGGTGGGGGAAGGAGTTGAAAGTTTTAATGAAAGACAACATCCAGAATCGCGGCATTATTTCAAGCCCCATCGCTACCTCGGCATGTTATCTTTTGTCATTCCAGTCTCCTGTCTCTCCGTCTCCAAGTCTCCAGTCTGTCATTTCAGTTTCCAGCCTGTCTGTCTGTCTGTTTGTCTGCTTGTCTGTCTGCCTGTCTGCTTGTCTGTTTGCCTGCCTGTCTGTCTGTCGGCCTGTCTGCCTGCCTGCCTGTCTGCCTGCCTGTCTGTCGGCCTGCCTGCCTCTCTGCCTGTCTGTCTGTTTGTCTGCCTTTCAGTCCCCAGTTCTTGCTTCCCACGCTTTTCATGTTTACTTCGACTCGTTTTCTTTAGGTCTTTTTCGCCTTTGATTCCAATCGCTGTCTCTGTCTTGTATCATTAAACACTCTGTGTGTTGTGTGTGTGTGTGTGTGTGTGTGTGTGCGTGTGTGCGCGCGCGCGTGCGTGCGTGTGTGTGTGTCCGTGTGTGAGTGTGTGTGAGTGTGTGTAGTGTGTGTATGTGTGTGTGCGTGTGTGTGTGTGTGTACACGCGCGCGCGCGCAACTCTCCCCCCACCCCCTTCCCTCGAACTTCCCCTATGGGGTGAGAGCTAGCGGAAGATGAAGTATGTTTTGCTTATTTTATCACATTCGGAAATAAGAACTTTGGTTTGATTAATTGATTCAATGCACACGCACACACAAGCGCGCGCGCGCACACACACACACACACACCATTCTCATTTTTCTTCTTCTTTTTTTTAGCTCTCGAGCTCTAATCGAAACCCACCCATTTCAATATAAAACAAGACAAAAGATTAACTGACACATTTGACAAAAAAGGACTCTTGTGTTTTATTCTTTTTCCCCCCTTCTTTTATTCATTCTAATTTTTATTCTTTTTTCCCCCTTCTTTTATTCATTCTAATTTTAAAATTCTTTTCTTCTTCTTCTCTCACGTTCTGCTTTTATTCGTGACAAGCACAGAATCTTTTTCTTTCTTTTCTTCTTTTTTTCCCCCCTCCTGACATCTTTCACTCTCTGTGCACACACTTCAGAAACGTAATAATGTTTTTGAAGTGTGCCTGTTTGTCTCTCTGCTTCTTCTCTCTCTCTCTCTCTCTCATCTCTCTCCTCTCTCTCTCTCATCTCTCCTCTCTCTCTCCTCTCTCTCTCTCTCTCTCTCTCTCTCTCTCTCCTTTCTTTCTTTCGTTCTTCACCTTCCTCGTCAGTCTGTCTTTCTGCTCTTTCTCTCACTCTCTTGTTACTCTCTCTCTCTCTCTCTCTCTCTCTCTCTCTCTCTCCTCTCTCTCCTCTCTCTCTCTCTCCTCTCTCTCTCTCTCTCTCGCTTTCTCTGTAACATATTTCCTTCTCTCTTACGCATGCAGTATCCCTCCATCTGTCTGTCAACCTCCCCCCCCCCCTCTCTCTCTCTCTTTATGTTCTATGCAGCTCTCTCTCTCTCTCTCTCTCTCCTCTCTCTCTCTCTCTCTCTCCTTCTTCTTTTTTCTTCTCTCTCTCTCCCCATCTCTTTCTCTCTCTCTCCTTGTTTCTCTCTTTCTCTTGTTTTTCTCTCCCCCCTCTCTCTTGTTACTTTCTAACTCTCTCTCCTCTCTCTCTCCTCTCTCTCTCTCTCCTCTCTCTCTCTCTCTCCTCTCCTCTCTCTCTCTCTCTCTCTCTCTCTCTCTCCTCATTATCCTCGAAATAAAAGAATTTGTCATGGTCACTGTCATTGTCATTGTCTCTAACTCACTCTCCCATGTCTGTCTGTCTCTCTCTTCTCCCCCCCCCCCCCCCCCCCCTCTCTCTCTCTGTGAGTATTCGAAGTCACACTTTGAAACTCAAGGACTTCCATCTAGGGAGCAGCTAGGCAAGACTGGGCAGGCAAGACAGACGCTGCTGGTTCTTCTGCATACATGTAGTACACTGGTCTGTCTGTCTGTCTGTGTGCCTCAGTGTCTGTGTACTGCCAAAGACACCTTCCTTCCTCCCTTCCCTACTCCATTTATTCGTTTTCCCTGCAGCAGCTCTCAAACTGCCTGGTTAGTGTGATCGCAGTCCCCCACACTGCCTGTGTGATGTTGTGTGTGTGTGTGAGGTATGGTTGCGTGTGGTGAGTGAGTGAGTGTGAGTGTGTGTTGCGTGCGGTGTGTGTGTGAGTGGTGTGTGTGTGTGTGTATGGTGTGGTGAGTGATGTGAGTGTGTGTGTGTGGTCCCCTTCCCAATTTGCTGCTGTTGTGGAGAGCGATAGGGATGGTTGGGAGTTTGGTATTTTTGTTTGCTTTATTTGTTTTCTTCCCAGCACCAGAATAGCTATTCTCTCAGAAATCAGTCTGAAGGCATCATGACAAGTTTGTGGAGATAGCAGTGACGAACTGGTTCACCTTTTGCTCTAAGTTGTTTTTTGTTTGTTTGTTTGCCCTTTTTCTGATTTTGAGAAAGAGAGAGGAGAGAGAGAGAGAGAGAGAGAGAGAGAGAGAGAGAGAGAGAGAGAGAGAGAGAGAGAGAGAGAGAGAGAGAGAGAGAAGAGAGAGAGAGAGAAAGCGAAAGAAAGAGCATGGAGAAAAGAGAGAGAGACAGACGACAAGAGACAGAGACAGAAAATTTTATTTAAGAGGGTAAACAGAATAAGTGTAACAATTGCTTTTTTTACATTCAGTCCTCTAGGGAGAAAAATGCAGAGAAACGGAGAGAGAGAGAACTTACACACACACACACTCAAACACACACACACACACACACACACACACAACACACATACGCGCGCGCGACACACCCAAAAAACAACCTCCCCACCACCACCAACAAGGGAGAGGATCGTGACACGGACTCATCTTAGCAGCAAAACCCCCAGGGCAAGGGAGTTCATCAGGAAATTGAAGCCGTCTCAGGAGTTACGGTCCTTGACTGAAGGGAAATACCATGGCTGGAGAGTAACTCTTCACTTCCGGAAGTTACGGAGACAGGCAGGTGCGCGTTAGGCAGATGTTGTTCAAAATAGGACGTTCTTCATCACAGCATCCCCCCACCCCACCCCCCTCCCGTACCTTACGTTTATTTTCTGAGTAGGGGGGGAGTGGAGTGTTGAACCCGAAGAGCAGGGGGCTGAAGAAAAAAAAAGACTGTTTTTGTCTTTTCCACTTATGTGCCATTATGCACTCTGCCATCCTTGTCAGCCCCCCCCCCCCCCCCCAGCCGCCTCTCTCTCTCTCTCTCTCTCTCTCTCTCTCTCTCTCTCTCTCTCTCTCTCTCTCTCTCTCTCTCTCTCTCTCTCTTCTTTCTCAAAACTTCAGAACTTGATTTTTCAATTTCTGGAAGGAGGAAGCGCTCTTTTTCATCTTAATTATTTCTCTGCGCACTTGAAATATCTGACTCATGCCTATACTCACTCACTCATACGTAAGTGCAGGCATACATCGATTCTACAAAATACGAAATTTCTGACCACACACACACACACACACACACACACACACACATTCAAACACACGTACAAGGTAAACAGTTTGCATTAATTCAACGAAACACACCCGCTTACAAAAACACATGGAAGACTTCACACCAACCCCCTAAAACCCCAAAAGGGAGTAAAACGTGGATGCAATTGCCAATTAGTTCTATTCAGAGACTTTATTTCTATTTTATTCCCTCCCAATCCTAAGTAGCTACCCCCACCCACCAACTCATTCCTTATAGTACCCCCCCCCCCCCCTCCCCCCTCAACCTCCTCTTATCCACCAATAATCAGCCATAAAAAGGATCACGTAGGCAGGTGGAACACGTCACTGTTTGTTTGGGGGAAGGACAATTCCCATTGGCAGGCTCATCAAGTTCAGGGTCAAAGTTCAATTCCGCTGGCAGCAAGGAACCCCCCACCCCCCCCCCCCACCCCTCTCTCTCTCTCCCCACCTACTATACTACAGCTTTCAAGGGGGGTAGGGGGGAGGGGGAGATCCAGGAGATTTGCATCTCGCGACGCCTAATTTCACCGATTCGTCTGGCGTAAGCTCCGCCACCACTCAGGAGGTGTTATCAGCTAGCTAGCTCCTGGCTCTGACAGACAGACAGACAGGCAGCAGTCGATGTGCAGCTGGCCTGCTGCTTTGACGTCACAGCGCCTGCATGTCACGCGCATGACACCCTACCTTCTGTCTGTACGTGTCACGCGCGTGCGCCTTCCTTGATTGTTGGGCTAATGACGTACATTTTCGTCTGCCAGCACTGCTTGCTGGGTAGGGAGAATGAATAGAACGGCTGAAGTCTTGGTAGGACCTTTTGTTCCGTCTTTTTTTTTTAGACAAAGACAAAGACAAAGACTGCGCGAGGTGCGTTGCCGGCATGGTTTTGTTGAATGTGGTGGTGGTGGTGATGTGTGCGAGACCAGACAAAGAACGTTTTGGAAAAGGGGGTGTTACCTTACTGTTTGTGAAAGTCAACATAGGGCCTAGTGTAGATAGATAGCCCTCTCCTGCTTGATCTCTGACGCGTGCGGACGAAGGGAGGGGGGGGGGGGAGGAGAGAGGAGAGAGGGAGAGGAGGGGGGGGGGGGGGAGAGGGATTGAGAGAGAGAGGGGAGGGGATGAGAGAGAGAGAGAGAGGGGGGAGGGAGGTTGAGAGAGAGAAGAGAGAGGGATTGAGAGAGAGAAAGAGAGAGGGATTGAGAGAGAGAAAGAGAGAGGGATTGAGAGAGAGAGGCCCCTAAAGAGAAAGATGGAGAGAGGTGGTCTTTGTGTACAGGTCGTTATAGCCGTGTGTTTATTCCATTTTTCATCTGCCTGCCTACCTCCTGTCCAGCCTTACACAATGTTCTCCGCTGCTAGATAACCCAATCCCTTTAACCCCCTTATCTTGGGTAATGGGAGAGCTCTCTCTATCCATCAGTGATAGACTGTCTCGTATGGGTGTGATTATATATAATATTTATACTATACTTTTCTCACTGGCTATACTTCTCTCTCCTTGCTCTCTCTCCCTCTCTCTCTCTCTCTCTCTCTCTCTCTCTCTCTCTCTCGTCCCTCTCTCTCTCCTCTCTCCTCTCTCTCTCTCTCTCTCTCTCTCTCTCTCTCCTCTCTCTCTCGCTTTCCGTGTTGTTGTTGTTGTTGCTGCTGCTATTGTTGCTGTTGGGCGTTCTCTAGCTGCACATCCTGGGAGTCACCTAGAATACCCACCCTGTCTTATTCATCACACCTGTGAATCACTGTGAGACAGTAAGTACATATGAACGAGAAGTTTACCGGTATATCTGTTTTAAAGTGTCACGCTCATATAGGCAGCCATACTTCAACTAAGATGTCTCCTTTAAAAGTAGAGAGCAGGCTGTTGTTATGCCAAGAGCCCGTCATGGCTGAAGACATTCTGAAAATGACGTTTCAATGCAAACGACTATTTTAATGTGGGGCTTGACAAATAGCTTACATCGATAATTGACAAAAGCGTTTGACCTCGGCCAATTATTTCTTTTTGGGCATTGAATTCTGTTGGGTTTTTTCCACCCACACTATCAACTCTCGGCCATATCATTACAACAATGAATACTAAGAGTTTCCTACTCTGCAACTTTATAAACTAAAATGTCTTCCTTTAAACGATATCGAAAAACCATCTTTAAAATAAAAATTCCCTTTTGTAATTCTTTCTCTCTCTCTCTCTCTCTCTCTTCTCTCTCTCTCCTCATCTCTCTCTCTCTCTCTCTCTCCTATTTTCATCCTTATTACCTCCCACGACGACACATTATAAACTCAATTTCTTTCTTTAAACGTTATCAAAAGACCATCTTAAGAATACGCATTCCCGTTTGTATTATTCTATCTATCTCTCTCCCTCTTCTCCCCCCCTCCTCTCCTCTCTCTCTCGTTACTTTCATCCTTATCACTTCCCACGACGACACATTATAAAGTCAATGTCATTCTTTAAACGATATCAAAAGACCATTAAGAATACACACACACTCTCCCCCCCCCCCCCCTCCTCTCCGCTTCCCCCTCTCCCCCCCCCCCCCCCCCCCCCCCCCCCCCCCCACTCTCTCTCTCTCTCGTTACTTTCATCCTTATGACTTCCCACGCGGCGATCTGTATTGTCTCTGCTGCCCCTGCCAGCCTGGGTAAACCCCCTCACCAGAAGATCAGACGATAGGAAATCAGCGATAAAGATGCAAATAGTATGCATAGGACGGAGAGAGAGAAAGATGTGAAGGGGATTGAGGAAAGGAAGGAGGGGGGGGGGGGGGGAGAAGAAGGTGGGGGGGGGGGGGGGGGTTCAAAGGGTTCGTTTAACGCGGCTGTAGTCAGACTGACTGGAAGCTGCCGAGGTTGTGACCGGGTCTGATGCTTTCTGTTGCTCCTTTGCTAAATCCATGTCCCTCTTTGACCGTTTCTTCCGATCGTCTCATCTCTGCTTCTGTGCTTTCTTTCTGCGTCCGCGTGTGTCTCTGTACTTGACTGTCTGTCTGTCTGTCTGTCTGGCTGACTTGGGTTTTGATTTTTAAGACACACACACACCACACACACACACACACACACACACACACACACACACACACACACACACACACACACGCATGCACGCACTTAGACACCACACACATAACACAAGACGTTACAACACACACACACACACACACACACACACACACACACACACACACACACACACACACACACACACACTCACAAACACACACACACAGAGCATATAGACATAGGCACAGACAGACAGGTAGACAGAAAGAGGCATAGACAGAGACACCGACAGAGATCACAGACACAGATACACACACAATCGCGCACGCACACACGCACGCACGCGTGCGTAAGCACGTGATATTATCTCCACGTGCACAAAGGCACACACACACTCTAGCACGCACGCATGCACTGACAGAGGAGGAGAGAGAAGAGAGAGAGAGAGAGAGAGAGAGAGAGAGAGAGAGAGAGAGAGAGAGAGAGAGAGAGAGAGAGACAGACAGACAGACAGACAGACAGACACACAGAGACAGACAGTCAGACAGACAGACAGACAGACACACAGAGACAGACAGACAGGCAGACAGACAGACACACAGAGACAGACAGACAGCAGACAGACAGATAGACAGAAAGGCAGGCAGTAGCCAGGAGACAGACCGACAGAGACAGCGGCAGAGAAGAAGACAGACTGTTGCAAAAACATTGACAGATAATCGTAGCTACAACAACAACAACAACAGCAATAAAGGCAACAACAGCAACAACAACAATAATACAATTAATATCATCATCTTCTTCGGAGATTTATACTACATGATAAAAGATGAAGTTTACCAGAAACACTATACGAGGAAAAGGGAAAGCACCCATGCATGCACATAGATATAGATAGACAGGCTGGTATCACTGGCACACACAATACGTTTCCCAGACACACAGAGGATAAGATACAGCCTCCCTGCCTTCTATCCGCAATGATTTATCGTTCGCTTTAGCACGTTTGTTTGTCTGTTTGCTTGTTTGCTTGCTTGTCTATGCTTTTGGTGTGTGTGTGTGTGTGTGTGTGTGTGTGTGTGTGTGTGTGTGTGTGTGTGTGTGTGTATCTGAACACCCCTACCCCCATCCACCCCTATCAATGACACGGTATGTTGTAAAATTTTTGTCATTGCCCCTCTGGTCTCTCTCTCTCTCTCTCTCTCTCTCTCTCTCTCTCTCTCTCTCTCTCTCTCTCTCTTCTCTCTCTCTCTCTCTCTCTCTCTCTGTGAGCGTGAGTGAGTCAAGTCAAGTCAAGTCAAATTTTTATTTCCAGATGGCACATTGAATAAGCAATGCATTTGCTTTTTTCCATTAAGCCATCTATCTAAGAACAAATTTCTAAATGATAATACTGAAATACAACAACTGAGCGAGTGAGTGTGTGAGTGAGTGAATATGTTTGTTAGTGTGTGTATATGAGTGCGTGTGTGTGTGTTTGTGTGTGTGAGTGTGTGTTTGTGTGTGAGTGTGTGTGTGTGGTGTGTGCGCGCGCGTGTGCATGAACGTGTGTGAGTGCGCGCGCGTGTGCATGAACG
This sequence comes from Rapana venosa, assembly GCA_028751875.1. Taxonomy (NCBI): domain Eukaryota; kingdom Metazoa; phylum Mollusca; class Gastropoda; order Neogastropoda; family Muricidae; genus Rapana; species Rapana venosa. Next base: position 32,414,859 of record CM054143.1, on the reverse strand, counting down.
TGTGTGAGTGCGCGCGCGCGTGTGCATGCCTGCATGCATACATTGCCTGCATGCGCACGAACGTTGGAGGTAAGTTCACACTGTCGATAAAAGGAATAGAAAGCCTCTCTCTACTCCTCCCGCTGTGAGGAAAAAGCCACGTTTTGTTACAGACCCTGCAGAGGGTACCACACTGTTTATGACGTCCTGTCAACAACGCAAGGGCAACGTTTCCCCCCTGATTGCCAGGGAGAGAGAGAGAGAGGGGGGGGGGGGGGGGGGGGGGGGGGGGGGGGGGAGATTGAGAGAGAGGAGTGAGGAGGAGAGAGGAGAGGGGGGGGGGGGGGGGGGGGAGATGAGAGAGGAGAGAGGGGAGGAGGTGAGGAGGAGAGAGAGGGGGGGGAGAGAGAGGAGAGAGGGGAGAGGGAGATGAGAGAGAGGAGTGTGGTGTGTGGTGTGTGTGTGGTGTGAGAGGGGGGGGAGGTGAGAGAGAGAGAGTAGGACCCCCCCCCCCGTTCAAGGTTTAACCCTCTGGATAGGACCTTTGACGTGATGGCAAGTTGGCAGCATTTCGTTCTCTCTTCAGATGCGTTGACATATTATCGGTCTTAAAATGATGAAAACTGTCGCTAGACAGGTTAGCTAGCTACCTGCACACACAGACTCACGCGCGGCGCACGCACGCAGAGAGATAGAGAGAAAGAGAGAGAGGATCGAAACAAAACGACAGGACACTCAACAAAACTTTTATTTTATGGGGCTATTGGAATCAGTAGAGATACTTTTTTCATCTAGCTTGCATCCAGAGAGAGAGAGAGGGGGGGGGGGGGGGAAAGGGGAGAGAGAGAGAGGAGAGAGAGGGGGGGGGAGGGAGAGGGGGGAGGAGATAGAGATGGAGGAGAGAGAGAGAGAGAGAGAGAGAGAGAGAGAGGAGAGAGAGAGAGAGAGAGAGAGAGAGAGAGAGAGGAGAGAGAGAGAGAGAGAGTGAGAGAGGGAGGGGAACTAGCTTTATATATCTACATACTTTTTCGTGTATGTTAATAATTTATGCCCAATATCTTTATTACACAGGCGAAATGATAAAACGGAGCAGTTCTATTTCGGGCAAATTAAGGGGATTACTTTTGGGTTTGTTGTTGTTGTTGGGGTTTTTTTTCATACAAGAGCCTCCTCCACTTCATGTTACTTCACTGCAGTTTTATGTCATTGCATTTCCTTCTCCATTATCCTGATTAATCTAGATTTACCGTAGGTCAAAACGAGAGAGGGGGAGCCATTAATGCTAAGACACCGGTGCCTCTTTACCTCCGGACTTATGCCCGGGCGGAACAGTCCATTAACTGTCAGAGCTTATAAAAGAGTCCCTTCATCCTAATTACTCCCCATCACAAACTACTCTTTTCAACGGCCAAACTTAATGGTAATACTTTTCTACACTAATGCTCTCCCCTCCTTGCCTTTCAGTTTTAAGAGCTGCGAGTTGTGGTGATGATGGTGGTGCTGGTGTTGGTTTATGTGGAGAAGGAGATGGTGGTGGTGATGGTGGTGGTGGTGTGTGTGTGTATGTGTGTGTGTGCGTGTGTGTGTGTGTGTGTGTGTGTGTGTGTGTGTGTGTGATGATGATGATGATGATGATGCTGACGAAAGATAAACATGAAGGCTAAAGGCATCTGATTTCATGTGTGTGAGTATCTATCCTTGCCCATCTGTTTTCAATCTTTGTCTGTCTGTCTGTCTGTCTCTCTGTGCACGCGCGCGTGTGTGTATGTATGTATGAATGTTTGTATGTTTGTTTGTATGTATGTATGTAAGTATGTATATGTGTATGTATGTATGTGTGTGTGTATGTATGTGTGTGTGTGTGCATGTGCATGTACGCACGTGCGTTCATCTACCAATGACTTAGATTTCTCTTATATCAATTGAGGTATTGGCAAAAAAGAAAAAAGTGAAAACGCCAAACAAAAAACAAAAAAACAAACCCTGACATTTTCTTGTCAAGGTTTGGTATTTCTTCTCCTCACCATCACCTGTTCTCATCACTATCCTCGTTATCGTTACCCAGCAGCTTACTTGTAGCTCTCTGCCCTCCTACTGTCTTAACACAATGGTTAGAGTCAAACCCGCTGGCTTCCTAGTCATTGTACGAGTGTCAGAAACCTCAGGGTTTCTAGAATATGCACAGCATTTGGACACGAACGTACCTTTTCTGAGTCTACAAGAGAGAAGACCGCTCTTTCCTGTGCACACGAGAGTAGACTACCCTTTCTGTGTATATTCTTCTTCGTTGAACACTCAGACAGACACTCCAGAGGCCCTGACGAATGCTGTGGAATACCGAAGACCCTCTTGGGTTCTGAACGTATGAGAAAACAGACCAACATATTTTTTTTTGCCTGCAAGAGAGCAGACTTCCCTTTGTGAGCCTACGAGAGAGCACATTACCCTTTGTGAGCCTATGAGAGAGCAGACTATTACCCTTTGTGAGCCTACGAGAGAGCACATTACCCTTTGTGAGCGTATGAGAGAGCACATTACCCTTTGTGAGCCTACGAGAGAGCAGATGACCCTTAGTGAGCCTATGAGAGAGCAGACTTCCCTTTGTGAGCCTATAAGAGAGCACATTACCCTTTGTGAGCCTATGAGAAAGCAGATTATCCATAGTGAGCCTATGAGAGAGAGCAGATTACCCTTTGTGAGCCTATGAGAGAGCAGATGTCCCTTTGTGAGCCTATGAGAGAGCAGATTACCCTTTGCAGCTTTCGAGAGAGCAGATGACCCTTAGTGAGCCTACAAGAGAGCAGACTTCCCTATGTGACCCCTATGAGAGAGCAGACTACCTTCTATATACACAGGAAGTGACGTAGATACTACTTACTATGTAAGCAAGGCTTAACGGTTTGTTGAGTCAGTGGGGAGGAAGGGGCCTCGTAAATCACGGCTTCCAATTTACCGCCGTCATTAACTGGCTGTGTGCTTGTTTGCCCATCTTGAAGTCGTTTCAATACACACCACCAATACCTAACGGTGCTCGAGTCTCCTCCCCCTCCCTCAACAAACACTCTCGTTAAAAAACAAACAACAACCAGAGCCGCCGCTGCTGCTGCTATAAGTTAAAACAGCCACAGCTCTCCTCTCACCACGTCATCTCATTTTCCACTTTCAAGAAAGTCAAAAACGGTTCCACATTCTCTCTCTCTCTCTGTCTCTCTGTCTCTCTGTCTCTCTCTCTCCACCAGAACACAAACAACAATTACAGAAAGATCTACGCGGACCATTACTGTGACAGTGTTACTCTCCCGTCCAACTGAAAGGGACAGGTCCTACTTGGGTGTAATAGTTAAAGACGTATATTTATTTTAAGGGTTGAGGCGGTTTCCTTTCTACGCGCTCTGATAATTGCAGCAAGACTTTTGGCCTGACGCACGCTGAGCGGGTTTTCTTGTGTACGAGGTTTCACATGCCATATATCTGCTAGTTGTAATTTCTTTCAATTCAATTCCATAATCCCGAAATCGGAATGTGACTACCTAAATGGGGGGGGGGGGAGGACGGTCGCATACCCCCAAAATCTGACTATTGGTAAACCTTGGAGCTCTAGCCAAAGAAGGAAAATGTTGATGCAGTTGTGATATCATTCAACTTTATATAGTTGTGGTATCGTTCAATTTTATGTACTTGCAATAGTATTCCATTTTTATTTAGTTGTGATATCAATTTATGAAGTTGTAATATCTAATATTATACTTCCTTAGAGGTGGAGAAGTAGATAGGATAATGAAATTATTCTTGTAAGAAAATTTAAATATCTTTTTAGGTTTTAAGGAAGGTAACCCGTGATCAGAAGAAGCGGGTGAAAAGCGCGAAAAAGAAGAAAGGAATGACGACAAAAAGGAACTCCTAGAATACAAAACCACACAGGTCAAGTGCTTCATGTCTGCTGGGAAGCTATTTTGGACACGAGGACTGGCGACTGCCCACAGTGCAATAACACTACGCCACCACCCAGACCACCGCGATAGCCTCCGGCCTAGCCTTCCGCCACAACAACCCAATCCTTTTAGGTTAACTTAGGGGAGAAATCGTCATGCCACTTCAACCACATTCAATCCTGTACAAATACATAATAGGGGAAATTGCCCCGCTTTTTGCTTGGGAAGGGGCGGGACGGGAACGGGGTGGCAGATAACTAAAAGAAGTATGGCCAAACAGTACAGTAGAAGAGATAAAGACAAAGAAAAAATACGAAAGGAACAGGAGAAGCCAAGCTCCTGATGTCAGAGTATTCCAAACAGTCAGCGAGCCCAGCTCCAATCAGCTCGCCCCGCAGCCCCACCTCAGCTCGCATGGTCCATCAGTCCTGTCCAACCACCTTTCACGAGGCCTTTCATGATTCTGCCCCAAACGAACCAACTGGCATGGGGATCTTATTCTTGCAATCTGGGATGGCCCGTCTAGTATGGAGACGCGCGGCACTGGGGGGAGATAGTACTACTAACGGATTGCCAAGGGAAGAAGCCTAGAATCGCCAGATGACAGATGCAAGCAAAATTGCAGTAGTGTTTCTTAACGTATCAGGGTGGCACTGGGATCCTGTCACTAGAGTAGCTGTACATGAAATTTGCCCAAGGTCTGAAGACTCTGGGGTCTCTATGTTCTCTGTTACTGGATGGCGTAGAGAGGAGGGTACAGGAGTATTGGGGGGGATAGTTTTTGAACGGTTTTGCAGAGAAGGTATTTTGATAGATTCATAAGATAAAAATTTTTAAACAAAAAAAATATTGATGTATTTTAAACGTTTTGTAGATGAAAGTAGCTGATAATTTATAGAGATGGGAATTTTAACCAAAAAAATTTGACATGGTTTGAACCTTCCGTAAACGAGTGGTTGTCTTAAAGAGTAGAATTTTTTGAAACAAAAATATTGAAAAGTGTTGAACATTTTCGTAGAATAAAAAGTGATACATTTATTTTATTATATTATTTAATTCGAGGGTATGGAAAAAAACTTATGGTTTTTTTACATCCATTTCGTGTTTTTATATGATAGTGTTGAAACATTCATAGGTATTTTATATATTGAAACATTCATAGAAATTTATAGAGTTGAAACATTCATGAGTATTTGATGTAGTTGAACTTTTATAGGAAAATTTTATAGTATTGAAACATTCATAGGTATTTGTAGTAGTTGAAACATTTCATAGAGTATTTGATAGTTGTTGAAAAATTATAGAGTTTTGATAGTAGTTGAAAATTTTATAGAGATTTGATAGTATTGAACACATAAATATTTGATAGTAGTTGAAACATTCATAAGAATTGATAGTAGTTTAAACATTATAGATATTTGATAGTAGTTGAAAAATTCTAGGTATTTGAAGTAGTTGAAAATTTATAAGTTTTTATAGTAGTTGAAAAATTCATAGAGTATTTGATAGTAGTTGAAACATTCATAGATATTTGTAGTAGTTGAAAAATTCCTAGAGTATTTTTATTGTTGAAAAATTCATGAGTATTTTATAGTAGTTGAAACATTCTAGGTATTTGATAGTAGTTGAAACATTCAAAGAGTATTTGATAGTGTTGAAACATTCATAATATTTGATAGTGTTGAAACTTCAAGAGTATTTTATAGTTTGAACATTCAAGAGTATTTGAAGTAGTTGAAACATTCATGAGTATTTTATAGTAGTTGAAACATTATAAGGGTTTTTTAGTAGTTGAAACATTCTAGAGTATTTGAAGAGTTGAACTTCATAGAGTATTTGATAGTATTGAAACATTTTATAAGTTTTTTATGTAGTTGAAACATTCATGGTATTTATAGTTGTTGAAAAATTCATAGAGTATTTGATAGTGTTTAAAATTATAGGTTTTTGATAGTAGTTAAACATTCAAGGAATTTGTAGTGTTGAAAATTCATAGAGTATTTGATAGTAGTTGAAACATTCATAGAGTATTTGATAGTAGTTGAAACATTCATAGAGTATTTGATAGTAGTTGAAACATTCATAGAGTATTTGATAGTAGTTGATACATTCATAGAGTATTTGATAGTAGTTGAAACATTCATAGAGTATTTGATAGTAGTTGATACATTCATAGAGTATTTGGCAATAATGTTTAATATGTTCACGAAACTATAGTAGTTGCCACGTTCATAGAATATTGGGCAATAGTGTTAAACATGTTCATGGAAATACAATTGATACATTCACTGAGTATTTGGCAATAGTGTTGAACACACCCATATAGATATTGTTGTCGACACATTCATAGAGTATTTAATTATACTGTTGAACCCATTCGTAGAAATAATATAGTAGTTGAGACTTTCACGGAGCATTTGACATATTCACGGTGAAAGAGTATCAATTTTGACACATCGTGGAGATGTGATATTGTACACATCCACAGAAGGTGAGAGTAATACGGATAGTCAGAATACTAGTGGTCGTGACAAATTCATTTTTAGTGACATCACCCAAGCTGACGATTATTTAACTTCTAATATATCATCACATACATGAGTGCAGATGTTGACGATGATAATGGTGCTGTTGTCGTTGTTGTTGGAGGAGGAGGAGGAGGAGGAAACATTATTATCATGAAGAGAAAACCAGAAGCATAAAAAGTTACAGGAGTAGTGGATGGAGAAATAACTTTCAAAAGACTGGGCTTCCAGCCAACGAAAGAAACCAGTTGTTAACGAGACAACTCCCCCCCCCCTTCTCTGTCTCTCTCCTCCTTCCCCCTCTCGCTCCCCTCCCCCCCCCCCTCCCCCCCCTCCCCTCCTCTCTCTCTCTCTCTCACACAGTCATATTCCACAGTAATTAATGATGCTTTGTTTATCATACATCTGGAAATTATCTCCTGCTTTTTTTCTATTCTATTTAACCTCCCTCCACCCCCCCCCCCCCTCCTTCCCCCCAGTCTTTTTCTCTTTTTTCTCCTTGTACACGATCCAACCAAGACATAAATTCTGCACTAGACAGACTAAGCCTATGTGTGGGTTGGTTTTTTTTGTGTGTGCGTAATCCTTTATTTATGTTGAAGTCCACTCCCCTCTTTTTGGGTACAGCTTTCTTCTTTTGAGCTGGTTCGCCATTTTAGTCTTAGGTTCATACACACATACGCACGCACGCACACACTCACGCATGCACGCACGCACGCGCGTACACATACACACACACACACAACACTACGTAATTAATAAATCATGCACAAACAGTATTTAGACACACATAAGAACATTTTCTTAACATATGGCTTTATGACAAAACAACACATAACCATTCTTATTAATGTTACCATCTGGACAATAAATTTGACGACCTACTTGACTGACACCACATCACACACAAAACACACTCTCTCTCTCTCACACCACACAACACAACACACACACATTACGTCATGCACACAACACACACACTATCGCGCATACATACACCACACACAACAAAACACTCCCACCACTACACAACACGCACGCACGCACACACACACTATCTCTCTACATCAACACACAACACAAACACACACACACACACACACACACACACAACACACACCCACTTTTACTACCCTCAATTTGCTAAAAACAGTGGTAGTAAATCGTTCTACACAAAACAACTTCCATCACACTTCTTCCTCTTCCCTCTCACCCCCACCCCCATCCCCACTCCATCCCCCACGTCACGCTTACTCAAACCAACACCACTATCCTCTCCCTCCTCCCCCCCTCCTCCTTTCTCCCCCCAGTCCACTTTCTCCCTCAAACAGCGGTGAGTGCAGCGAGGCAGGGAGAAAAAGGAGAGCTCAATGGGGGTCATAAAAACGGTAATAATTACAATTCATAATTGTGTTATGTTGAAAAGTCTTTGACAGAGCTTTTCCCTCGTTTTTTACTCTTTGTTCACACCTGTGTAAGAGGGC
>CM054143.1:32391939-32396939 GCA_028751875.1 Rapana venosa | reverse complement strand
GCAAGTGGGCGTAAGGACAGTCAGCGTTGGAGATGTTCTCCAAAAGGCCAACCAGCCCCCAGGGCTGCAGCACATAAAGACTGTGCGAGTCAAGCCTCCTAGTCAGAGAGTCATAGTCGATCACTAAAGACTAAGCTGTAAAGTGGAATTCCATGAGTGGGAAAGCCACTGGTCATACAGCCTCTCACTTTGCTGTTGCCCCCAGCGTCAATGGTTTAACTGTGATAAAGCCCAGGCGCTGGCTATTAAGCACTATTGAGAGATATACCTTATATTGAGAGATATACCTTATATTGAGAGATATACCTTGAGAGATATAACTTACCTTAACGACATTTTCCCCTCCAATGAAACTAAAAAAAAATAACACACATCCCAATATTGATGAGCAATGAATCGTAGCAACAACTCACAGAACAGACCATATAAATACAACTGATGTTTTTCCCCCATATAATTGAGATCTCAGATCGGAATCAGCAAAAGGGAAAACCGTCTCAAAAGAGACGCCATTGTCACATATACAATAACACTCTGCAAATACGTAACTCGCAGATCACATATTTTTTCCCGCCAATAAGTACACCCTGCCCCCCAAGATCTGCACAGCTTCTAATGATTCTGAGGGCTTAGCAAGAAGAGTAAAGGACTATGAATGGACGTGAGCAGAAAAGGTACTGCTCACAATGCATGCAGACACGAGACGAGAATGAGGAGAGAGAGAGGGAGAGAGAGAGAGAGAGAAAGGGGAAATGAGAGAGAGAGAAGAAGAAGAGAGAGAGAGAGAGAAGGAGAGAAAGAGAGAGAAGAGAGAGAGAGAGAGAGAGAGAGAGAGAAGAGAGAGAGAGAGAAGAGAGAGAGAGAAGAGAGGAGGAGCGAGCATGCAGTCACCCCAAAACACAATCACATCAATAACCCTAAACCAAAACACCACAAGAATGTACTCAGCAGTCACCCCCCCCCCCCCCCTTTTCCCCAAACATTCTCAGAGACCTTCCAATTCCCAGGGGCTACGATGGAAGAGGCGGTATGGATGGATAGCGGGAGGAGGAGGAGGAGGAGGGGGGGGGGTGTGATATACCACCAGTCGCTTTACCACTTTACCCACCCTTCCCCCCTGATAGAATCTTGATGCTCATCTAAGCTGACTGCGATGACGACGACAAATGTGCTGGTACAGGGAGGGATGGAGGGATGGAGGGAGGGAGGGAGGCTGGCAGTAGTGTTCACTCGTGTCCTTATCTTCTTCAGCTCTATCCCCCCAGGGAAGAGAGCATGTCGTCCTCAATGTAGACAGGCAGGGAGGCAGGCAGGGAGGCAGGGAAGGAGACTGGCGACAGACTTTTAGCTTAGCTGCCATGTCGCTCCTGTCCTCATCTGTACTACTTAGCTCCAAAGTTTTCCAGTACAGCGTACGCGCTCAACCCTACCTCCTACCCTCTGACAGTGTGTGTTTGTGTGTGTGTGTTGGGGGGGGGGGGGGGGGGGTGTAGGGTGTAGTTGTGTGAGTGTGCGTGTAAAAAGTCTTTTGTTTTCATGGTGTGTGTGTGTGTGTGTGTGTGTGCGTGCCCGCGCAAAAAATCTGGCTTTTTTTATGGTTCGTGTGTGTGTGTGTGTGTGTGTGGAGTGTGTGTTGTGTGAGTGTGGTGTGGTGTGTGTGTGTTGTGTATGTGTGTGTAGTGTGATTCTATATTTGAGGATAAGGAATAATCACTTGGTGCTTTTTTTTTTTAAAGGTCCAGCGTGTATGCGTGTTTAGTAACTTTTTGTCATCGTTTCTTTGTGTGTGAGGGATTTTCTGTATTTTTAGGGTACACATAAAATCATATCCTGCCGTGATACAGAAGTATCTTTAGTTACATGTTCACAAGGTCCCATTGTCCTACACAATGCGCTCTGAGTCAAATCACCATCCGTGGTGCAGACTTTACTTTTGACTCAACCACCACCACCACCACCCCCTATCAGAGTATATCATTTACAGAATAGATTTTTGTGGAAAATATAGCTCGTTCTCTTTCCACAAATGAATAGCAAAGAAGACTCAACAGAACATCATTTCCCCCATACAGAAATACACTTGAAGAATATGTGGAGACAAGTAATTACTTGTTACAACAAATGACACAGCAAAATGAATGCACTACTTTCTTTTTTTAAAAAACCAACAAATCATATCTAATCACAATAATTCTATTTCACCTGAAGAAAGAATGTCATTTCTTCTCTCACTCTCATCTTCTAATCTCATCTCTCTCCTCTCTCATCTCTCTCTCTCTCTCCTCTCTCTCTCTCTCTCTCTCTCATGAGACAACTTTAACAAATCTTGCCATATATGTTCATCATGCACTGAAAAGGGTAAATACTGCGCTATGGTAATATTAGAAATGCATATACTTATTTGTTGCAACTTTACGTTGACTGTAGATAGCTGGGAAATATGTTGTGGTTCTTGTTGTTGTTCATGATGATAAGTAACCCCCTTCAGAAAGGGGCCATGGTCTAAAATCTGAATAAACTATTCGCATTCGCATTTTCTCTCTCTCTCTCTCTCTCTCTCTCCTCTCTCTCTCACTTCTCCTCTCTCTCTCTCTCTCCTCTCTCTCCCTCTTCATCCTCCCTACTTCCCCCCCCCCCCCTCTCTCTCTTCTCCCCTCTCTCCCCCTGTCTGTCTGTCTCCCCCTCCTTCACCTAGCCAGATAAAAGCGAGGGTCCATATACTACGCCTCTCTCTCTCTCTCTATCTCAGATGCCATCTCATATTGCCTATATTCTCCACGAAGCTTTCGCTTATCGCGTAACGAACCGTCTCCTAATTCACCTCACGCAGAATTCCATGCTGGTGGCCTGCGCATAATATGCACCTGCCCCGTGAGCACTCAGAACAGTCGGCCCTGCACTGCTGCTGCACTAGGCTAGACTATATGTATATATATATACCGTCTTCCTGCAGCCTTGTAGTGGTGCTATCTTCCCCATTAGGAGGCTCACCCCTCCCCTCCCTCTTTCCCCTAAACCACACATGATGCGACTTTGTTTTTAGGCTTGTGGGTTTCTTTTTTTTTTTTTTTTTTTTTTTTTTGGGGGGGGGGGTGTGGGGGGGGGGGGGGGGGGGGGGGGGGGGGGGGGGGGGGGGGGGGGTTGTTTGGTGTTTTTTCTTTCTATCTCCTTACCCTCCTTTACTTTTTTTGTTTTTTCTCCACTAATTCGCTACAGTCTTGCTGTTCTGGCTGCGAGTTGCTCTTCTCTCTCTCTCACTCACTCACTCACTCACTTCTCTCTTCCTCCCCCCCCCCCCCCCTCTCTCTCTCTCTCTTTCTTTCCTCTCTCAGTGTGTGTCAAAGCAATTTACTCCCTACCTACGGTAATGAAGTCCACGTTTAGCTTTAATCACGCCCCCATGGCGCTTCTTTACCTTTTGTTTCCAGACCCCCCTCCTCTTTGTTTTCAACTCCCTCCCCTCCCCCTTCCCCTTCATCCTCTTCTTACGTATTCCTCCACATTCTCCATTGTCAAGAATCTCCACCAGAGAAATACACAGTCTCACTCAACTTTCTGAACTTTTTTCCCCCTCTTCCTAGTTATGATAGTATTTCTCTTCTCTCAGCGTCCGTCATTCCTGTATTAATAGGGTGAAAGGGAAGAGGGGTAGTTTCGGGGTTGACATTGCATTTACCCCCTGTGGGTACCCGGGTTGTGTCAGGGTACATAGAGACAGATCTCACAGGCTAGGCAGGGGTGTGTGGAGGCCAGGTGTTGTTGATGCAGACAGGCTCCTGGGTTATTGTGTCTACTGCTATGCTACCAGGGCTGTTGGAGGTAGAGAGAGGTCGGTCGCGTGTTTTTTTTTTGGTTTTGTTGTTGGTTTTTTGGTGGGGAGTGGGGGGTGGGGTGGAAGGATGGAGATATAACTAATTTTGTGTGGGTTGAGGGATGGTGCGTGTGTGTGTGTGTGTTTTGGTGTTGTTTGTGTGTGTGTAAGTGTGTGTGTGTGTGTGTGTGATGTAAGAGGAGAGGAGAGAGAGAGAGAGAGAGAAGAGAAGAGAAGAGAGAGAGAGAGAGAGAGAGAGAGAGAGAGAGAGAGAGAGAGAGAGAGAGAGAGAGAGAGAGAGAGAGAGAGAGAGAGAGAGAGAGAAAGGTGTGTGAGTAGGATGAATGTCATTTCGTCTGAAACTTCACATTTTCATCCTCATAATTATTTCATTATTACCTCTTAGTTCCAAAATATTGACAGAGTGACTGTATGTCATCATGGTTTATGTTTGTTTGTTTGGCTGGTTGGTTGGTTTGGTTAGCTGGTTGAATTGCTGTTGTTGCTGATGTTGTTGATGATTCCCCAAGGATTACACATGCATTCACATTGCACGAAATCATCTGCATATTCCTTCATTTCTTTCTTTGCTAATGTTAAAGAAGTCTCTTTGCAGTGCGCATTTCTAGTAAGCACAGAGTTCCGCGTGCTTTACACTAACACTTATAGTAATGACAAAAGACACGACCAACCAATAAAACCAAACACACACACACACACACACATAACACACACACACACACACACACACACACACACACACACACACACACACACACACCACACACACACACGCACTCACACCACTACACACACAACACACATCACACACACACACACACACACAACACACAGCCAACACAACACACACACAACACAACACACACCAACACAACACACACACACACAAACACACAACACACACCACCACACACACACAGACTCAAAGACAGAGAGAGAACATTCCTCACAGCCTTCAACCAAATACTGACTTCACCCACCTATTCCCCCACATCTCCCCAAGCACCCACCCATTTATCAAAGCACAGCACAGCGCAGTTAGCCTAGCCATGAAAACTTACACCAGGTCTTTCACACTGGAAAACAAAAAGTCGCCACCGAACCAAAAGCAACATATTGCTGCCCCCCGCTGCTGAGCCTTTATCCCTATATCTTCTCCCAGATCTGC
>CM054143.1:32371939-32384439 GCA_028751875.1 Rapana venosa | reverse complement strand
GTGGAGGTGGTGGTGGTTGGTGGTGGTGGTGGTCTCTTTCTTGATGGCTAGGAAGCAGGGGAGCAGAAGCCAGGTCCTGTAATTCCATGTCTGATGTCTTCTCCTGTCCCAAAGCCTCAATGTGTCCAGTTAGACTAGCTAGCTATTAGAGAGAGGTGGAGGGTCGGGGTGGACGGGTGGGTGGTGTTTAGCACCAAGCTGTGACACGGTCCCTGTGGTCAGGCTGGACTATAAACAACATGACTGTTAACTGAGAGGTTGCCGGGATTGAGAGGAGGGGTGGGGGTGGGGGGCGGGCAGGGAGTGGAGATTGGGGGGGGGGGGGGGGGGGGGGGGGGGGAGGGCGCGGTCGACCTCATGGGACATGCTTTGCCACAGGTCCTGATATGATAATAGTGCGGATTTTTTGTATGGTGTTGTTTTCGGGGTTGTTTGTTTGCTTGTTTGCTTGTTGTTGTTGTTTTGTTTCGCTGCCTTATCTTGTGTCACGTTCCTTGTCCTGCTGTTCTCACGCCGCTCATTTCTTCCAATCTATCTGCTCCTGATGATAATGGTGTTCACCCCCCCCCCCTTCCTCTGCTGCTTGGCTGATGATGTCAATGACAAGGATAATTTTTCATCCCGTGATATCCCTTTTTTGAGTTACTGAGAAATAAACTGGCATTTCTACAGGTGAATGATGGATTAGGAGTGAAATGAAGTCAGCCTTTGTCCGCTCTCTTTTTTCTTCTTTTACTTTGGAATAATGTAGTAAAGGACTTCTAAGACAGAGATACAGACAGACAGACAGAAAGTCAGCCAGAAACAGAAACAGAGACAGAGACAGAGAATGCCAGTGGAACGCTAGCACCCACCCATGCGAGTGTCTCTTCTCCTTCTTCACGTAGTTACGTTACACACAGGACTGACTATATTTAATGAGCAGTGTGACATCCAGACAGGGCAATTAGTGGACTTCTTCTGGCATGCTATCCAGGGCACAAGAAACTGACTGACTTGTCAGCAGCGCAAGGAACCAACCAACACCTGTCCTGACTTCTCACCTCACTGCTGGCTCCACAATAAAGCAGCGCAGCTACAGCTGAAACACAACTCCACCTCTTTCCTCCTTCTCTTCTTGCCTGTGGGAAGGAAGACAGGCAGCGGTGCCAAGTGTAATGAGCGGTGACGATAAACAACGCAATCAGGCCGGCGCTTTGGCCATTAGCACAGGAGACACAGGTGCGAAGAAAAAGTCCGTTTGGTTTCTTTGGATGGTAGAATTTTTGCTGCTGATAGTCCTTCCAACTAACTAACTGACTCCGCATCAGGGGTATGTATGTATTCCCAAACCAGGATTTACGATTAAGAAAACTAACAGAACAAAAGTTGAAATATTGCTGAACGTGAAGCTGAAAGATTGAAAGGCCGCGTTTCGGAGCAACAGCAAACCTGGAAACAGCAGCAACAGGCTGGATTTGTCGCAACACCAGTAACTGATGAACAGCATTAACCACGAGAACAGTGACAAAGAGCAACAACAACGACGATCGCAACAACAACAGCAATGACAACACAGCAACAACAACAACCCTCCCCTCCTCCCCCCCCCCAAAAAAAATCATACTTTCAAAACCCTGCAACGGCAGTGACAGTAATAATGACAGGTACCACAGCACAGGTGGAGAATTAATACGTTTCTCGTGTGTTGCCTGCGCACGACTGCCTCCATCCCAAAGACCGTTTAGCTGACACACACACCAGACAAAAACACTGACGCCAACAGAGACAAAGAACTTCCGGACACTTTTAGCCAATCACAAGGTAAAACCGAAAAAGAGAAAGGGAGAGACAGAGACAGAGAGAGAGAAAGAGACAGAGAGAGACAGACAGAGACAGAGGCCTAAAATCTCCCAGACTGCAGCACACCGAAACGACGACTTCCGCTGCAGCTCCGAAACCCGATCCTGCGCATAGAGCGAGTTTGACAGCAACTGTCAACGTTGGAAACCCAGGTTCTCACGCAACACTGTCAAACAAAGGACTCCCCGGGCCCCGGCACAGCCCCACAAACCAACCACCAGCCAGCCAGCCAGCCAGTCTTATCCCTGCTCCCATCTTCTTCTCAACTCCCACCCCCCTCCCGTCTTCCAGGCTCAACCCCAGGTGGTGGTGCTAGGCTAGGTGCGGCGGTGTGTTGTCGTCAGTAAGGGGGATGGTTCACCTGTGTGACGTATCGAGACCTCATCTCTCGCCGCTCGCTTCCATCAAACAGAGGAGAGAAAGGGGGTAGGCAGGCTCCAGTCCCTAAGAGTTCCAGTCCTCCCCCCACAGGCTTCAGAGAGAGATGAGGCTTTAAGATGGATGAGATTTCTGGCTGTTTTGGGGGGCAAGGAAATGAAAAGAAAACATATAACAAGCTTGAGGTCGGGTGTTGACAGCTTTGCTTTGAAGGTGTTTGGGCCGATGAGTGGTTTCACCACCACCAAAATGACAGGAGAAGAATAGCTTTACTCTCAGGAAAGGACAGTTTTGTGGGTTTCTAGTGGGGTTTTTTTGGTGTTTTAGTCTTCGAGGAATTTTTGACACTCGTCTGTTTGTTAGCGTTGGCAGTTCTCATCACTTTTTCTAAAGCGTTTCCAGAAGAAGGAGTCCCGTACCATACAGGCGCCCTGTGAACAGCAACTACTAAAGAAAGAGAGAATAAGGGAGGGGGGGGGGGGGGAGGGGAATAAGGCAATAAAAAGACAAAAAGACACACACACACACACACAACACACACACACACACATATAATATATATATCTATATCTATATATATATATATATATATTCAAAGATAGAGTTAGACATATGCAGAAAGACAGATAAAAGTGGTAATAAAACAAACTTACAAACATAAATGCACGCACAAAAGACAAACCATTTCAGTAAATGATTTCAGAATGTCGCACCCCCCTCCCCCCCCACAAACACGCATACCACAACGTTTCAAAGAGTCTGCATCAAACAACAAAAAACGAACGTAAGCAGAGGATAATAATTATTATGCTGAACGAAAACCTGTCACTACTTCACAACATATAAAACCAGCGTTGATCACTTTAAGCAAACAAACAAAATGCAACAAAACCTCACAACAAACAACGCATTAACAAAGCGAAACAAACAAAAACACTCAGAACCAATATAAAAGAAACACGTTCATCTTAGCGAACTAATCATGTAAAACAAGAGCACTGTCTAAAAAGTCAAGAGCCGTTTCAAGCGTACAACTCCAAACAAAACAAAACTGAGATTGTCATGTTTCTGGAGACAGAGTTCCAAGTCGACGGCAGATTATATTCGGCAAAACACACACACACACACACACACACACACACACACACACACACACACACACACATGAACAAAATACTTGGTTGCTGTTGTTTTGGTTGTTCGCTAGTATCTTTTTTTAAATTTGTTTACTACTTAACGGGAAAAAATAATTCTCTCTTTAAAAACAAAACAACAACAAAAACCTCTCAACCACCAACTCCTGAAAACAACATATTTTTTGTAGAAACTAGCAACGAAACAAATGAATAACTAGAACGCTCTAGCATAACTTGGGGTTAACATGACGCCGCATTTTGGGTGTCATACAAGCAAAGGCAAAAGGGTCCGTTGTCAGTTGTCAACAACTTCGTTTGCTTTCAAACAGCATACATCATCGACTTTTACCAGAAAAAAATAAATAAAGCTTCCAGAATGCGTTTAATCAGATGCAAAAAACAAACAAACCTTGGGCAAAAAGGAAAACAGTATATATTGGAGTGAAAACAAATCGATTTTTGGCCTTCTCTACATGAAAGTATGGTCCATACACTGGCATCAGCAGATTTAAATGTCATGGGTAGCAGAATTTATCGTGTTCCTCGATTTTCTTACACGCACATGTGCCTGCTTGTGCGTACGTATCCACGCACGCACACACAACACACACATATACACACACAACGCGCACGCACACACACACTTACACACATACACATACACTCACATACACAGTGTAGCACATGCACGCTAATGCATCGGCTTGCGCAAACAAAGTCACATATACATACTGAAGAATAAAAGACAAAGACACGGAACACGGAATACTGAGAGAGAGAGAGAGAGAGAGAGAGAGAGAGAGAGAGAGAGAGAGAGAGAGACAGACAGACAGACAGAAGACAGACAGACAGACAGACAGAGACAGAGAGATAGAGACAGAGACAGGACATAGAGACACAGAGAGAGACAGAGACAGACTGACTGACTGACGAGAGACAGAGACAGAGACAGAGACAGACAGTGACTAACCAGTACATTGAGATAGACAGAGGCAGAGAGACAGACAGACAGAGACAGACGGAGACAGACAGACAGAGACAGACAGACAGAGACAGAAAGATAGACGAACAGAGAGGCTGACATACAGACAGGTGAACATTCAGTAACAGGAGACATGGCACGAGAAAGGGTTCAAGTGAATGACAGCCATTGTCACTAAACTCTTTCTGGAAAGGAGAAAAAAGCCTCTCTTCTTTTTCAACCTCTTCCCATCCTCACCTCTCTCTCTCTCTCTCTCTCTCTCTTCATCTCTCGTCTACCATCTCTCTCATCTCTCATATCAATACTATCTATCTAGACTTCATCGATAATTAAAATACAATAGAATGAACCTAAATGATGGCGGGAACGATGTAACAAAAAAGCACATGAGTGTTGTTTATCACATAAATCCTCGAAAAAAATAATTTTGCCTTGCCTTACCTGCCGTGCCCTCTCTCTCTCCTGACCTCTCTCTCTCTCTCATCACTCTCTCATCTCTCTCATCACTCTCTCTCTCTCTCTCTCTCCTCAGCTCTTCTCTGTCAGTCTCTCTCCACTTTAACCATCCACTACCATCCATTATCCTCAAAATAAAAGAATACAAAAAATCCTCTCTCTCTCTCTCTCTCTATTTACCATCCACTCCGTGTGGGAGCACTCGCTTTCTCCCCACCAGTTAAGCACGTCGAGCTGGTTACCAGTTGGATGGGGTGACCGTTTGCGCGCCTTGGCTTCATAAGTTCCTCCAGTTCACCCCACTGTAAATAGGTACCTGCCCTCTTTAGGGTCAGGAAGGTAAAGCGCGATGGAGAGAGATGGGCTCCGCCCTCAATATTTGGCCCTAGGAAGTGAGGTCCTCTGACGCCTCGCTCCCCTACGACCTTAATATTCATGGACCCTTTACCTTACCTTTACCTTAACCATCCATTAACCCTCCCAAAATAAAAGAATTTATTAAAAAAACAACCTCTCTCTCTCTCTCTCTTCCCCCCCCCCCCTCTCTCTCTCTTTCCATTTTACCATCTACAATATCCTCACTACCCACACCTCCTATGTACCTACCTACCCCTCAGCGGTAAGTTTTCTCTCTTTCTTTGATGAAGGGATCTCTAACTAACTAACTGTGTGGCATGCTAGTTGTGGTTGGTTCACAGTGCAATTCCCCTCCTACTTCCCCCCTACCCCTCTCCCCCCTCACCTAACCTCCAACCCCCTAACCTCCCTCCATCCATCCACCCCCCACCCCCCCCCCATCCCAGATGTCCCCCATAGATCCTGCTTCTTTATAATTACTTTTCTTCTTTTTTTTTTTTTTGTTGTTTTTGTTTTGCTTCTTTTTGTTCCCCTCTTCCATTCTTCTTCTTCTTCTTCTCTCTCTTCTCTCTCTTCTCTCTCTCTCATCTCTCTCTCTCTCTCTCTCTCTCTCTCTCTCCTCATCTCTCTCCCTCTCTCTCTCTCTCTCTCCTCTCTCTCTCTCTATCTCTCTGCCCCCCTCCCCTCACCCACCCCCCTGCGGTTTTTTTCTATCCTTTAAAAAAAAAAAACTTTTTTCTTTTCTGTTTTCATTTTTGTCGTTTCTTTCTTTTCTAATCGAATTTTTTTGTTTTCTTGTTTCTTTCTTGTTTATGTTGTGTTTTTTTTTCCTGTTCTTTTCTTGTACTTGTTTTTGTCCCTTTTGTTCTTCTTTCTTTCTGTTCTTTTTTGCTTTTGTTGGTTTTTTATTTCTGATTTGTGCTTTCTTTTTTTTTTTTCGTCTTTCTTTCTTTTCTATCATTACTTTTAATTTCGTTCTTTCTTGGTTTCTTTCTTTCAACTTGTATTTCTTCCTTTCTTATTTTTCTTTCTTCTCCTAACTCCCCTCCCCCCCCCCCCCCCCCCCCCCCCCCACTCTTTTCTTTTCGCTTCTTTCTTTTTTGTTTGTTTCTTTTCTTTCTTTCCTTTTTTTCTTTCTTTGTCGTTCTTCCTTTTCTTTCTTTTGTCCTTTTTTCTTTCTATCTTTCTTTTCTTTCTGTCTTTCTTTACCTTTCTTTCTTCTTCTTTCTGTCTTTTCTTTTTTTCTTTCTTTCTTTTCCTGTCTTTTCTTTTCTTCCTTTCATTCTGTTTTCCCCCCCCCCTCGCCGGAGCCAAACGAACATTGGTGATGAATGAGCACCTGGACAGATGTGGTCGGCAGGGAAGATGCAGGGGAGAGGGAGAGGGAGAGAGGTGATGGGGGGAAAGAGGGGAGTGATGGAGGGGAGGGATGGAGGGAAAGGGGGGGGGGGGGGGAGAGGGGGGATTGTGGTCATGCTATGTGCCTCCTCTCAGAGACAAGGCAGACTGGTGGGGGTACTAAAACTGCGCGGTAATAGACCGTTCACTTAACTCCATGGGGGTGAGAGAGAGAAGAGAGAAAAGGAGAGAGAGAGGAGAGAGGAGAGAGAGAGAGAGAAGAGAGAGAGAGAGAGGGAGAGGAGAGAGAGAGAGGGGTGGGGGTGGGTGGGAGGGGGAGTGGGGGTGGGGGCTTGTTGGCATGGAAGCACACTAGTGAAAAAAACGTGTGGGTGTTGTTTTTTTTTCTAGGTTTTTTTTTTCCTTCTTCAGTTTCTTTCTGTCTTTTCCTTTACTTTTCATTTCTTTTCTTTCTTTCTTTCTTTTCTTTCTTTTCTTCTTTCTTTCTTTCTTTTTCTTTCTTTCTTTCTATCTTCTGTCTTCTGTCTGTCTGTCTTTTTTTACTTTCTTTCTGTCTGTCTGTCTTCTTCTTTCTTTGTGGTCTGTCTGTATGTCTGTCTCTCTTTCTTTCTTTACTTATTTACTTTCTTTCTGTCCGTCTTTCTTTCTTTGTCGTCGGTCTGGTCTGTCCTGTCTGTCTGTCTGTCTGTCTGTCGTCTGTCTTGTCTGTCTTCTCTCTTCTCTATCTCTCTCTCTCTCTCTCTCTCTCTCTCTCTCCTCTCTCTTCCTCTCTCTCTCTCTCTCTCTCTCTCGTAGTCCCTCATAAAGAGCTGGGCTGGTCGAAAAACATTAAGTACATGCTTCTCTTGAAGCCTTGACAATAAAAGGTCATCATTATTATCACCATCATCATTACTGTCTCTCTCTCAGTCTGTCTATCTGTATCTATCTGTCTGTCTCTGTTTATCTCTCTCTCTCTTCTGTCTCTGTCTGTCTGTCTCTCTGAACGTGAACTTACGCAGACACCTTTTCATGTATGACCTTGGCCAAAAATTGCACTGCAGCCCTCTCCACCTGACATTTTTAACATATTTATGCCGGGGAACAGATGTTTAGGGGAAAAAATGTCAGGAAAAAGCATAATAATTCACTCTCTTGACCTTTGTAGGATAGAAGTGCTTACCAATAACCTTGTTGAAAAATGAATTAAAAAAAAACAAACAACAAAAAAAGCCTACCCTATGTTATCACTACTATCTACATGATAACATCATCTTACAATAATTTTGTTTCAAAAAGAGCGAATGAGTAACTTGAGAATACAACTTCTTCAGAAAAATGTCTTTGTGTTCTTTAAGCTAACATTTTCTTTCAGCTAAAAGCTTGGCCAACAGACAATGAAGACTAAACTAAAATCACACACACACACACACACACACACACACACACACACACCATACACACACACACACACACACCACACACACACAACACACACACACACACACACAGGGAGGTACGCAAAGTCTGAGGTAAAATACAGCATTTTTGTTTTAAACGAAAGAATACAATATATCGATCTGAAAAGGACTGGCAAATCTCTCCTGTTATTCTTTGTTGTTGTTGTTGTTGTTGATTTTTTTTTTTTTTGGGGGGGGGGGAGGGTGGAGCGAGACAGAGAGAGAGAGAGAGAGAGAGAGAGAGAGAGAAAGACAGACAGACAGACAGAGAGACGGACAGAAGAGACAGAGACAGACGAGATGAGGCAAGCCAGCGACACAGTGAGAGTGACAAACACATACACAGAGACGAACAGAGATTTTTAAAAAATCTTTTATTCTTTTATATAGAGGATAATGAAATAAGCACTTATGTGTTTTTTTTTTACATCTAGTCCCCGTGTGTTTGCGGTTTTGTAAGTTCTGTCTTCTGTTCCCACCGGCACACAATGGCCTACTCTTACGAAAAGCAGAACAGGATTTAACGTGTGCGCAAGATGTTCTGCGTGCGTTCGCACACGGGACTTCGGTTTATAGTCTCATCCGAAGAATGAAGGATCGAAGATGGGTAGACTGACAGACAGACGGAAAGACAGTCAAACAAACAAAGCCAATACTCAGTAACCGCAGTGACATGCCACAAAGCATCCTAAAAGCGAATGGCAGCAACTGTGACACTGATCTTCTCTCTTTCCAGAAAGATCCCCTCCCCCAAGAAAAACACCCACTACCACCACCACCACCAGCAAATTAAAAAAAACAACCAACAACACCATGCCCCCTCCACAATGCACGCACGCACGCACGCACCACACACACACACACACACACACACACACACACACACACACACACACACACATTAAAAAAAAAAAATTGTTTCTCTAATCTACAGATTGAAATTAAATGCCTTTCGAGCAAAATTTGCCAAAAATGTACAATGTATATGCGGTGACAAATTTTCTAATGTTCATGTTCTGTATCAATGTCAAGGTTTAAAAACGTTTTTACCATCATTTCAAGATAAGTCTCTGCAGGAAGTTTTAACCAATCCAGAGTTATTATGTGAGATAGCCTTGTCTCTGTTGCAATCCCCAGTATTCTCTTTTTTGTAAAGTATGGTCGTGGAATCTACATTTGCTTGTTTCACAGCTGCCCTTACAAGTAGTTTCAAAATTGTTTGTTTTCAAACATTAGAGTATTTTTCAATTGTTGTGGGTTTTTTGTTAATTTTTGTAGTTCTATGCCATGTTTTTTTGCAACATACTATTTATATAGATTGGAATAATCTTTTAATGTGCATTCATACCAAACGTATCTATTCTACTTAAAGCCCTTATCTCATTATGTTCCCCCCCCCCCCCCCAATCCCCCCCTGCCTCCATCGTCTAATATCACTTAAGTGAACAGACGTAAAATTGAAGACACACACACATTAAAACGTTAAAATCCTGTTCCGCTTTTCGTAAAAGTAGGCCCTTGTATGCCGGTGGGAACAGATGACAAAATTTACAAAACCGCATACACACGGGGACTGGATGTAAAAAAGCACATGAATGCTTATTCCATTATCCTCGATATAAAAGAATAAATTAAATAAAAAAATGAACACACAACACATCAGCTCACAAAAAATACAAAAATCACAATAAACAAAAAGAAAACCTCCAAAAAAGCAAAAATTGAACAACAACAAAAAGCACCGTCAACCCCACCCCCCACAAAAAAACAACAACACAAAAAACCCCTCAAAACCCCCCCAACAACAACCAAAAAACCCTCAAAAAACAAAAAAACAACAACAACAACAACAAAACAAACAGCCCCACATCACTTCGTTTTGCCCTTTTCGTTTTTTGCTCTGTACGTGAGCCCTCTCCCTACCTCCAGAACCAAGGCTTTTTTCTTCTTTTTTATATTTTTAAAGTGGAGCGACCTTGGCTGAAGCAACCAGCCTATCGCCACCTTCCTTCCACGTGGCATTATGGACATATCTGGAGGGGCTGGGATGCCAGGAAATGGAAACACAAGCGAGAGAATGTGTGTGTGTATAAGAGAGAGAGAGAGGGGGTGGCGGGGAGACTGTGTGTAAGTGTGTGTGTAAGTGTGTGTGTGTTTTCAAATGCTCATTCATTTTTTATATTTATTTTATTTATTTATGTATTCTTTTATATCGAGGATAATGGAATAAGCACTCATGTGCTTTTTTACATCTAGACCCCGTATGTATGCGGTTTTGTAAATTTTGTCATCTGGTTCCACCGGCACACAATGGCCTACTCTTCAGAAAAGCGGAACAGGATTTAACGTGTGCACAAGATGTTCTGCATGCGTTCGAACACAGGGCCTCGGTTTACAGTCTCATCCATATTAGAGAGAGAGAGAGAGAGAGAGAGAGAGAGAGGAGAGAGAGAGAGAGGGGTGTGTTTGTGTGTGTGTGTGTGTGTGTGCGTGTGTGTGTGTGGGAGTGGGTGTTTTCAAATGCTGATTCATTTTGATATTATTATTATTATGCATTTTGATATGCATAATACTTTTTTACTATCTACGATTGTTTATAGTACGTGGAGTGGTTTTGATTTTGAAGTGCCACCACTCTTGGAATATTTAAACCAATATGAAACATAGCTTTCTAGTGTCTTTTCGCATTATGATTCCTCTCATGGTTCCCTCCCCCCTCCCCCCCCCCCCCCCCACCCCCCACTGCCCCCCTTCCCCCCCCAACCAGTATCGTAATTGCCCTTCATGGGACGATTGAAGTGTTTTTGACTTGACTTGACTCTGAATTGACTCTCTCTCAAGGCTTATATTTTGTTCACAGAGTAAAATCACAAACATCGCTTTCCTTCTATTATATTAATCTTTCACATAAAAATGTAGCTGTCGGCGTTTATTAACCAAGTCAATACTATTTAATTGAACTGAACCTATAGAGGCGCAGCTGACGCCACCCACATACCTGACAAAACATACAGCGAAGCTAGCAGGACCAGCCTCTCTCTTTCTTTCACTCAGATAAACCACACCTACTCTTTGCCTTCTCTCAGACCCTATCCATACGTTCAGAAGTTGTCCCTTTAATTAATTAATCTCCTGCAGTAATACACAGCCCCATTTATATTTCCCTTGTTTCTCTTGAGCAATTTTTTTTTAATCCACTACAGGCTAACTAGGCCCGTCGTAGTTTCACCAGAGCCCCGTTGATTATGTTATAATCTTTCACCTAAAAATATAGCTGTCAGTGGCAGAAACGCTGAAAGTCCATGGATTGTCCCTCCTCCTCCAAGCTACCCGCCTTGCAGCAGACAGACAGTTATATATATCTCCCCGCGACGCCACAGTGTACAAGCGGAAGGAAAAAGTAAAGTAAAAGTAAAGTAATACACTGCACTTCAGGAGACAACTCTATGCAAGGGAACATCCTTTCTTTTTCTGCCGCTGTCTCTCTCTCTCTCTCTCTCTCTCTATCTCTCTCTCTCTCTCTCTCTCTCTCTCTCTCTCTCTCTCTCTCTTCTTCTTCTTCTCCTTCTTCTTCTTCATTCTCTACGTTTTCTTTCCCCACTCTCTGATCTGACTCATACACTAGTCATCTGCATAACATCAACACATTGTGGAAGAGACAGACGCCGCCAACAAAGCATCATTAATGCCCTCACTCTGTCGGAATCCAGGACTAACCAGGCACTGTTTATGCTAATGGCCTTATCGGAAACGAAGGATAACGAAGCAGAGGTCGTTTCCGATATTCTTGCAAGACAAACAAAACAGCTATGAAAATGAGGTTGCGTACAAACAATGGGTTCTAAAATGATGGATGTCACTCTCTTATTGTTCACAGATGAAAGAAAGGTCATGTGGTAACAGACAGAGAAAGATTGACGAGAGAGAGAGAGAGAGAGGAGAGAGAGAGAGAGAGAGAGAGAGAAAAGAACAAAGAGAGAGAGAGAGAGAGAGAGAGAGAGAGAGAGAGAGAGAGACACACACACACACACACACACACACAACACACACACACACACACACACAAGCAGACGCAAAGGCAGACAAAAACATTTAGAGACACAGAGACCAAGAACCAACCCACCAACCAACCAACCAACCAACCATACAGTAAGTAAGTAAAGAAAGTAATAAGCCTCTACAGGGGGTCCTCACCAACCGTTAGTTCAATCCAACACTAATTTAACAACAACTAATGAATCAAGGAAAGGAAACGATAACGAAGAAGAAAACAAACAACAACAACAACAAAAAGGCTTCTGACCATATTCCTCTAAGTTCCTCCCCTCCCCCCTCCCCCAATTCTTGGATTCTCCACAGACTCTGACCATATTGGTCTCAGTTGCTCCTGGATTCGTAATCCAGAGGTCGCGGGTTCGATCCCCGCTCGGCTCGGTGTTGTGTCCTTGGGAAAGACACTTTACTCCTATTTTCCTCACTCCACCCAGGTGTACAAGTGGGTACCAGCTCTGCTGGGGAAGTATCTGGCGACAGACTAGCGTCCTGTCACAG
>CM054143.1:32364439-32366939 GCA_028751875.1 Rapana venosa | reverse complement strand
CCCCCCCCCCCCCCCCCAACCCTCTGACCCCATCATCCCCAGTACACATCCTCCTTCACTACCTACTAGAACTTTAGCTTTCTGTTTCCTGCCAATTAATTTCTACATTTTATGGAGTACACTTTTACAGCGACCTGACACCCCAAAAAAAGTCTTCACAATTCATCAAACTTTTTTTCCCCCTCTTAAAATCTACCCTAATGGTACTTTATGAGCCACCCAAGATGTCCCCTTTTTTCTTGAACTTTGTGTCCCGTTTATGCTGTGCGAGGTCAGGATGAAGCCAGCCAGACCTCTGTAGTAAGCTTTTAGTCTCCGTCCTTGTTAATTAAAGGCTCTAACTACTGTAATCAGTGTCAAAGCCACGACCCGAAGACCGGTCTGGTTAGGTAGGTCGACGTCGAAACCATTTTCACCAAGACGGCTGGAATGTTCAATTTGCTCAACCTAGAAAGTTCCGTCTGCAATAGTCGTTAAGTCACCAGCCAGCCTCTCTCCTTCCTTCCTTCCTTCTTTCTTTCTTTCTTTCTTCCTTCCTTCTTTCTTTCTTTCTTTCTTTCTTTCCTTCTTTCCTCGGAAGCCTGGGTCAGGCAGGAGGCCGATGCTCATTTTCAACTTCTACGTTTCTTTCATTTCCTGAACTGAAAAGTCGTTTTTCGTCTTCTGTCAAAGGTTAGAGAATGAATGACTTTAATCTTTTCAGGTTTGATGCCTTGAAAGAGTCTGAGAAAGGGCATAGGCTGGTGGTGGTGGTGGTGGTGGTGGTGGTGGTGGTAGTAGTAGTAGTAGTAGTAGTAGTAGTAGTAGTAGTAGTAGTAGTAGTAGTAGTAGTAGTAGTAGTAAGTAGTAGCAGTAGTGGTGTGCTATAGTCTGTCTGACTTTGAGGTTCGTTTGAAAACTGTTTCGTCTTCCTGTCTTTTTTGTTGTTGTTTTTTTTACACTGTCCTTTCCTCCCCTTTGCGCTTTCTCCTATCTACCACCATCAAATCAGAGCTCTCTCTCTCTCTGTCTCTCTGTCTCTCACTGTGTCTCTCTGTGTCTCTCTCTGTCTGTCTGTCTTTCTCTCCTCTGTCTATGTCCTCCCCCTTTGCGTCTCTCACAAACAAATCTACTTATTTCTAATCAGTCCACTCCGCCTGTCTCTCTCTCCCACTCTCTCTCTCTCTCCCTCTCCCTCTCCCTCCTCTCTCTCTCTCCCCATCCTTCTATCCTTCCTTTCCCTCTATCCACCCCTCTCCCCCCCAACTTCTCTCTCCATCCTCTCTCTCTCCTCCCTCCTCCCCTCCATCTCCCTCTCTCCCCCCTCCCTCTCCTCTCCCCCTCCCTCTCTCCTTCCCTCCTCTCCCTCTCCTCCTCTCTCCCTCCCTTCCCTCTCTTCTCTCCCCCCTCTCACCCTCCTCTCTTCTCCCTCCCCCCTCTCTCTCTTTCTCTCCTTCTCCCTCCCCCCCTCTCTCTTTCCTCCTTCTCCCCCCCCCTCTCTCTCTTCTCCTCTCCCTCCCCTCTCTCTCCCTCCCTCTCTCTCCTTCTCTCCTTCCCTCTCTCTCTCTCGTCTCAACGATGGTGGCAGGCAGACAGACTAATGGTCTGGCGGGCAGGCAGCATGGCAGGGAAGAGAGAGAGAGAGAGAGAGAGAGAGAGAGAGAGAGAGAGAGAGAGAGAGAGAGAGAGAGAGAGAGAGAGAGAGCACCATCCATCATAGTCCAAGAGAGCAAGTCTGGCAGTCAAGACCCTTCCTTCCTTCCTTCCTCCCTTCTGGGCAAACGTGCGTAACTGGAGAACCCTCCGCCCTCTTTAACCCCCCCCCCCCCCCCCCCCCCCCCCCCTATCCATCCATCCCACTACCTACCCACCTACCTACCTACCTCCCTACCTACCTACCTCCCGTGCATTACCAGTTACAGTGTGTGGCTGATGGACTGAAGTTGTTCACGGTGGGAAGACGGCGGAAAACGAGGGAACAAAGGACTGGCAAGCATGTCTAATGAGCGGTC
This sequence comes from Rapana venosa, assembly GCA_028751875.1. Lineage (NCBI taxonomy): Eukaryota > Metazoa > Mollusca > Gastropoda > Neogastropoda > Muricidae > Rapana > Rapana venosa. The sequence continues at coordinate 32,364,948 of CM054143.1, read as the reverse complement.
CAGACCGTGGGCCGACACCCGAGCCCATTCCGTTGCCAGGCTTTTGATGTGGTTTCTTCATCATCATCATCATCATCATCATCATCGTCCCTTGGCCAATTGACCAGGGTGCAGTCTCCGTAGGGGTTACCTAGGTCTCGGTCGTGGTGGATGTTGGGTGAAGTACTGGAAAGTCCTTTCAGGACGGCTTCCTTTCCCAGCATCTCAGTCTGGAAGTGCCATTAAAAGGCGGAAAGGGGGGCTGGTTGGCTGGCTGGTTGGTAGGTGATTACCGTGCGGTTGTCTGTCCCCCTTGCCTGGTGGCATCTTTTAGTGTTCGTCTCCCGTGTGGTCTGGGAAGTGGGACGGGTTTGTGTGCAGTTTTTAGAAGTGCTGTGGATTGGTAGGCTATTCCTGCATGCACAATCTATTTAGAGGCGAGAAAAAAAAAAAGGGGGGGGGGGGGGGGAGTTCGACTTATGTGTGTGTGTGTGTGTGTGTGTATTATGCATAAATATATATATATAATA
>CM054143.1:32351939-32354439 GCA_028751875.1 Rapana venosa | reverse complement strand
AAGACAGAGAGAGAAGAGACAGAGAAGACAGACAGACAGGCAGTAGAGACGAGAGAGAGAGAGAGAGAGAGAGAGAGAAGGAGAGAGAGACAGACAGACAGACAGACAGATATACAGACAGATAGCAGAGAAGACAGACAGAGAGACAGACAGACAGACAGGCAGAGAGAGATTGAGAGACAGAAGACAGACAGACACACAGGCAGAGAGATAGAGGAGGAGGAGAGAGAGAGAGAGCAATCGATGGACAGTAGATTTGTTGCAAGCCTGCTATCCTTCTGTGCTGCAGAAACCAGCCAGCAAAATAAAACAAATAAAATAAAATAAAATAAAACTGGAAGAGAAGAAAGAAAGAAAAATAAAAGGAATACATACTTTAAAGAAAAGGAGTAAGTTAATCACAAGAAAATGGAAAAGAAAAGAAAGAAAGAAAAAGAGACGAAAGAGAAAGAGAGCGAGAGTGAGAGTGATTGAGAGAGAGAGAAGAAGGAAGAAAGAAAGAAAAGAAGAGAGGGTGGAGAGAGAGAGAGAGAGAGAGAGAGAGAGAGAGAGAAGAAGAGTGAGTGAGAAGAGAAGAGAGAGAGAGAGAGAGAGAGAGAGAGAGGAGAGAGAGAGAGAGAGAGAGAGAGAGAGACACACACACAAAGAGAGAGAGAGAGAATGTAGTGAGACAGAGAAGAGGAGAGAGAGAGAGAGAGAGAGAGAGAGAGAGACACAAAAGAGAGAACAGAGACAGAGACAGGGAGGGAGGGAGAGAGAGGCAGACAGACAGACAGATAGACAGAAAGAAAGACAGGCAGACAAAAAAAAGCAAAGACAAGAAGAAGACTCAGTCGCTACAGGAATAATCTAATTATACGTCAGTGAAAGAAAAGAAAGAAAGAAAGAAGCAGCCATACAGCACACAGGTAAACACCCCCCCCCCCCCCCCCCCCCCCCTCGCTTGTTTACAACTAACTTGACCTGGAAATTGCCTACATCCATCTCTCTCTCTCTCTCTCTCTCTCTCTCTCTCTCTCTCTCTCTCTCTCTCTCTCTCTCCTCTCTCTCTCTCTCTCTCTCCCTCTCTTCCTCTCTCTCTCCCTCTCTCTCCTCTCTCTCTCTCTCTCCCTCCCTCCCTCCCTCCCTCCCTCCCTCTCTCTCCTCTCTCTCTCTCTCCTCTCTCCCCTCTCTCTCTCCTCTCCTCTCCTCTCACACATACACACACAAACACACACATACAAACACACACAAACACACAACACACTCACTCACTCACGCACATGCACAAACACATAACACACACAAAAGCACACACACAAACACAACGCAAAACCACACAAAAACCACACACAAACACACACACATAACAACACACACAAACCACTTATATAAAACAGCACTACCATTAACCACAAAAAAAATAATCCCTCCCCCCCCCCCCCCCCCCCCAAAAAAAAAAAAAAAATGACGCAGAACTCTCTAACAGTTCGCTAAACTCATCACTGAAGTTTGAAGTATCCCCAGAAGCACTAAGAAGCAATTCCCTTCAACCCCCCCCCCCCCCCCTCCATCCCTCACCCCCCCCCCCCCATTCCCCTTCCCACCATCATCATCTCCGATCTCTCATCATCAACTCCCTCCATCAACCCCCCATCCCCCATCCCTACACAACACCACACACACACACACACACACACACACACACACACACACACACACACACACACACCACACACACACACACGCGCCGCGCTTTACAAGTTTCTCAATTCTTTTGACTATCTACACGCACGCGCGCGCGCTCGCACGCACGCACGCACACACACACACACACACACACGCACGCGGCGCGCGCGCACGCACACACACAGGATTTACAAGTTTCTCAATTCTCTTGACTATATCTTTTCCTGTACTCAGCATCTCCTCCTCACTAAAGCCTTTAAGCTTCATCCTACTTTCCTCCACTTCAAAAAAGAAAGAAAAAGAAAAAAAAATGTTTGACATGAAATCTATGTACCTTTAGGTGCTGGTTCGTTTTTCCGTGCTGTTCCGTCCCTATCTTAAACTTTTACTGGTAAAGTAGGCAGGCATGCTGGCTGGAATATTATTGGGGGAGGAGGGAGGGTGCAGGGGGGAGAGGGGGAGGAGGGGAGGAGGGGGAATCCATTGTAAAGCCGTGGTATATGTCCTCTTTTTATATTATAAAGTGATCTTTGAAAAAAATCGTATGAAAAGTGTGTGCGGTGTGGCGCGCGCGCGCGCGCGTGTGTGTGGTGTTGTGTGTGTGTGTGTATGTGAGTGAGTGTGTGTGTGTGTGTGTTGTGTGTGAATAGTGAATGTGTGAGTCAGTGAGTCATTGAGTGATAATGTGTATGTGTATGTGCGTGCGCGCGTGCGCGTGTGTTAAAATGCATACCTCAGCTGTATGGCCAATGCTTCAATGTGGAACTGATATAAAATGCTACTCTTTACTTGCTCTGGTTACAGCACTTGATTTATCGCCACATCACTACGA
>CM054143.1:32339439-32349439 GCA_028751875.1 Rapana venosa | reverse complement strand
ACACAGAGAATCTTCCTCCTTCTCTCATTCAATGCCTCCTGTTAGAGAGCCTCTCAGGTGGTGCCCTAGGCCTCTTAACGTGCAGAACAAGAGAAAGACGACATAGCCAAGCTAGCTGCGCTTAGTTCAGCATCACACACACACACACACACACACACACACTGGACTAATGCTGGCTGTTGTTGGGTCTGTTGATGCCCGGAAAGCCATTGAATGAAAGAAGGAGGAAGATTCTGTATTTGTTTTGGTTGAGGGTGTGTGTGTGTGTTTGGGTTGTTGTGTTGTGTGTGTGTGTGTGTGTGTGTGTGTGTGTGTGTGTGTGTGTTGTGTGTGTGTGTGGGTGGGGGGCGTGTTGTGTTGTGTGTGTGTATGCCCGCGTGTGTTTATGTGCATACTTGTGTATGCCTGTGTGTGCACACACGCGTATGTTCGCACAAATGTGCATGTGCGCACATGCTTTTCCTGCGAGCATCATTATGCACTTTGCTCGCGCAGAAACACATACACACACCCACACTACACACACACTACAGGATTTCCAGAGCTGTTTCGCCTTCCATTAAAGTAACATTACAGCTTCCTGCAAGCTTTTTTTAACTAACGCAAAGGGGACCATGAACAAAGTCCAGTATGAAAATGCGTACAAAAGCCTGGGTTGTTTCCCGGTTGGTTTGTTGGGATGGTTTTGTTATTGGTCGTCTTTGTTTATTTTGCTAATATCATTGACCCTGCTAGGAAACTTTGAGAGAGAGAGAGAGAGAGAGAGAGAGAGAGAGAGAGAGAGAGAGAGAGAGAGAGAGAGAGAGAGAGAGAGAGGGACCAAAATAAACCAGAGAAGAGAGAGAAACGAGAGAAAGCATGCGTTTTGATATAGCACAGTGTAGTGTGGTGTGGTGTGGTGTGGTGTCTTGTGTGGTGGGTGAGGTGTGGTGTGGTGTGGTGTGGTGTAGTGTGTAAAGTGGTGTGGTGTGGAGTGGCGTGGTGTGGTATGGTGTAGAGTTGAGTAGTGTGGTGTAATGTGGTGTGGTGTGGTGTAGCGTAATGTGGTGTGGTTTGGTGTGGTGTAGCGTAGTGTGATGTGTGTTGTGATGTGTTGTGTTGTAGTGTGGTGTGGTGTGGTGTTGTGTAATGTAGTATAATGTTGTGCAATGCAATGTGTTTTTGTGTTTTCAAAGTTCTGCATAAAACGTTTATTTTTACAGCTGCAAAATGTGTCCAGAAAAAAAGAAGCATAAAACCAAGAAAGTAAATAAGTTTTTAAAAAAAAAATATATATATATATACAAAAACCTCTTTAAAAAAACAGAAAAGTAAAAAAACAAGAGAAAAAAGAAACGAAATAAAACCATCAAACAAGAAAAACAGTTATCTGAAGAAAAAAAAAACGGAACAGAAAGAAAAAGAAAAAAGAAAAAGCGACGGAAATTCAAGAAGTAAATCTCAGCACGGACAGGGGAGACAAATCAGATGCTTCCAAACGGAACAAAAGCGCCGAGGGCTATGCACATGCGCGAAGACAGGAAGGGGAAGCAACATACCTTCCGCATTTGATCCCTGCCTTCCCAGCAATGTTATTTATTAGCGAAATTCGAGGATGTTTCGTTTTCTTTCTTTCTTTCTTTCTTCCTTCTTTGTTCTCTTCTTTCAGTCAGGATAAAACAGACGAAGAATGACGTAAAGGATGGGCGATTCGGAAGAAAAACTCTGGGAATTAGTTTTCGAGATAAGAAAGAAAGTGGGAGAAGTATTAGCTTTAAAGAAGAGGGGGGGGGGGGGGGGGGGAAGTAGGATATTTACCAGAAAGGAAAAAAAATTGACTGATAATAGCAAAGAAAAAAAAAGGAGGTGATAAGGAGGAGGGCGGAGAATAAAAGGAAGAAGGAAGAGGAGGAGGAGGAGGAGGAGAAAAAGAAGAGGAGAAGTCGAGAGAGGGAAAAGAAGAGAAGGAGAAGGAGAAGAAAGAGAACAGTAGAGGAGGAGGAGAACGAGAAAGAAGAGGAACAAGATGAAGAAAATAAGAAGAAGAGGAAGAGGAAGTAGTAGTAGAAGAAGAAATAATAATAATAATAATATGATGATAATAATAATGATAAATGGAATTTATATAGCGCTATATCTTGCAAAAACAAATCAAAGCGCTTAAGAATAAGAAGTAGTAGAAGAAGAAGAAGAAGAAGAAAGAAGAAGAAGAAGAAGAAGAAGAAGAAGGACAACAACAACAACAGCAACAGACAGCAACAACAAAAAGATTAGCAACAACAAAAACGACAGCAACAACAAAAAGATTAGAAAGAACAAAAACAACACCACCACCACCACCAACAAAAAACACTAAAAACATAACTTTCCTCTTTTAAAAAAAACACAAAAACAAAAGTGGTCAGAACAAAACAACTCTCATATAAAAGCATTAACCTTACCAAAAGGAAAAACACAACACACAAAAAAACCCCAACCAAACAAGACAAGGGAAAAAACACCCCCCAAAACAACACCAAAGAAAACCCTCACAAGAGTCCAAACGAGCAAGGCAAAGCCCAGGGTAATCCACAAAGCACAAGTCACACATACACACACACACACACACAAAGGGGAAGAAAAAAAAACAACTGCGCTAATGCCCTCCCTTTGCGCTGCTATCATGTGTGCCATCAGGGACCCCATTCTGCTTCAACTCCTAATCCTGTCCCCCCCCCCCCCCCCCCCCCCCCCATCCCCCCCCCCCACCCCCCCCCCCACACACACACACAACTCCCCTCCTCCTCCCCTTGACACATACATACACATACATCTATCTACTACATGCATGTATTACGTCGTGCGTGCGTGCGTGCGTGCGTGTGTGTGTGTGGTGTGTGTGTGTGTGTGTGTGTGTGTGTGTGTGTGTGTGTGTGTGCAGATGATATATATGCATGCTTACACGCATGCATATATATATATATATAGGTATATATATAGGTACGCGCACGCAAGCATGCACAAACTGAACGCAGACTTGCGCACCTGCCTACACAAAAGCCGGCAAGCACGAATACATACACACTCAGGCGCGCTCCTCTGTGTGTGTGTGCGTGTATGCGCGCGCGCGCGCGTGCGTGTGTATGTGCGCGCGCGCGCGCATACACACACACACAGAGAGGAGCAGAAGAAAAATAACAAACAAGTGGGGCAGGTGGAATAGAAAGAGAGAATGAAAAAAAGAAGAAAGAAGAACAAAAAGTAAAGGGGGGGGGGGGGGGGGGGGGGGGGGGGGGGAGAAGAAAGCAGGAGAAAGGGAGGAAGGAGATGGAGGGCAGATGGGGTGAGGAGGGGGGGGGGGGGGGAGGGGAGAACTGTTCAAGCCTGTAAAAGAATGTACGCTTCTGTTTTTTTGTTTGTTTGTTGGTTTGTGTGCTTGGTTTTGTGGCTTTTGTTTGTCTGATTTTTTGGTCTGTTTTTATTTTGGCTTGGTTTTGTGTTTGACTGTTTTGCCTGGTTTCTCTTTGTTTGTTTATCTGGGTTTTGTTTGTTTGTTTATCTGGGTTTCTGTTTGTTTGTTTATCTGTGTTTGTTGTTTGTTTATCTGGGTTTCTGTTTGTTTGTTTATCTGGGTTTCGTGTTTGTTTATCTGGGTTCTGTTTGTTTTATCTGGGTTTCTGTTTGTTTGTTTATCTGGGTTTCTGTTGTTTATTGGGTTTCTGTTTGTTGTTTATCTGGGTTTCTGTTTGTTTTATCTGGGTTTCTGTTTGTTTATCTGGGTTTCTGTTTGTTTATCTGGGTTTCTGTGTTTGTTTATCTGGGTTTCTGTTTGTTTTGTTTATCTGGGTTTCTGTTTGTTTTTTATCTGGGTTTTGTTTGTTTGTTTATTGGGTTTCTGTTTGTTTGTTTATCTGGGTTTCTGTTTGTTTATCTGGGTTTCTGTTTGTTTGTTCTGGGTTTTGTTGTTTGTTTATCTGGGTTTCTGTTTGTTTGTTTATCTGGGTTTCTGTTTGTTTATCTGGGTTTCTGTTTGTTTGTTTATCTGGGTTTCTGTTTGTTTGTTTATCTGGGTTTCTGTTTGTTTATCTGGGTTTCTGTTTGTTTATCTGGGTTTCTGTTTGTTTATCTGGGTTTCTGTTTGTTTGTTTATCTGGGTTTCTGTTTGTTTGTTTATCTGAGTTTCTGTTTGTTTGTTTATCTGGGTTTCTGTTTGTTTGATCTGAGGTTTGTGTGTTGTTTTTGGTTTGTTTGGTTTTGTTGTTTGTTGGTTTGTTTTGGTTTGGTTTGTTTGTTTTGTTTGCTTAGTTTTGTGTTTGTTGGTTTGTTTGGTTTGGTTTGTTTGTTTGCTTAGTTTACTGTTTGTTGGTTTGCTTGGTTGTTTCTTTTCGTTGGGTATTGTGTGTGTGTGTGTGTGTGCGCGCACGCGCGTGTGTGTGTTTGGGTGTTTTGATGGGGTTTTGTGTGCTGTGGGGATGGGGGGGAAGCGAGTGTTCCATCCAAGAGTGTAGATAACAAAAATCAACATTGAAAGTCTCTCTCTCTCTGTCTGTCTGTCTGTCTCTCTCTCTCTCTCTCTCTCTCTCTCCTCTCTCTCACACACACAGAACCATCACCTCCCATAGGCTGTGAGAGGAAACAGAAAGGGAAGCCTGTGAGCCGCTTAATCAAGACAGAACCCGAGACTGCAACAACACAACACATCCCCCTAATGAGCACACACTGCGGGCCACACTCGCTCTCTACACCCCAGTCCCCTCTAAACATCCCCCCCAACACACACACACATGCACACACATACACACACAACCACGCACACCACACACATACACACACACGCATATACACACACACGCATGACACACACACACACACACGCATGCACACACACAAACACACACGTACACACAACCACATGCATGCACACACTGCAGGCCACACTCACTCTATAGCCCAGTCCCCTCTAACACCCTCCCCCCCAACACACACACACACGCGCGCGCGCATACACACACACAAACACACACCCGCGCACGCACACACAACCACGTATGCACATACACACACACACACACACCACACACACACACATGCACATACGCCAGGAAGGGAGGAAGGCGCTGGGATGTGCAATCCAAATTCGACACCCCTCTAACAAAACCAAAAAAATCCAACCCAAATAAATAAACAAACAAAAAACCCTCCAAATTCCATAACCCCCCCCCCCCTCCCCTCTACCCCAACCCCCACCCCCCAAAAAAACAACAACAACCCCACCCTTGCAGGTAAAAATTCAAAACCGATGCAATACAGTATACATATAACCTATTGTGATACAACAGAATGTATATAATACGACTGACACGGTTCAGCTCAATAGATATGCATGTTGTCAGCACCATCGAGGAAACCGCACACTGAGGTGATTGTTGTACTGTCACAGAGGTAAAAGTAACTATTCCTCCCAGGCTATCCATCGCCTTTGATAAAGCTTCACCGCAAATGACTACAACAAGTACAACCATTCTTGCGGCGTACATTAAAAGAAAAAGATAGATACAGACATGAATAGATGGATAAGCTTGCACTTAACACATGAAGAACAGGTCGCATGTAGTGTTACGAAATCTGGAGGCATTTATTAAACAAAAGCCAAAAAACAAAAAACTATTTTTGAGTCAACTTTCCTACTTGCACGTTCGTGTGTTGTTTGTGTGTGTGTGTGTGGTGTGTGTGTTTGTGTGTGTGTGTGTGTGTGTGTTTGTGTGGTGTGTGTGTGTGTGTGTGTGTGTGTGTTTGTGTGTTTGTGTATGTATGTGTGTTTCGTGCGAGCATGCACGCGCGCGTGTATATATGTGTAAGGCGAGCACACATAATTATAAGAAAGACACAGAAGTCAGAGAAATGCAGAGACGTCAAAAAAGAGAAAGAGTTAGAAACAGACAGACGACAACAGAGCGACACAAGACACAGTGTCTGGGACTAGACTAGAGAAATAGGAAGCTACTTCTATCCCAGGCTAGACTTAAAAAAAAAAAGAGGGTGTGTAGATAGACCTCCACCTCCTCTTTGGCTAGACAATGTACGCCAGAGAGAGAGAGAGAGAGAGAGAGAGAGAGAGGGGGGGGGGAGAGAGGAGGGGGGGAGAGAGGAGAGAGAGAGAGAGAGAGAGAAGAGAGAGGGAGAGAGAGAAAGAGAGAGAAGGGAGAGAGAGGGGGAGAGGAAGAGAGGAGAGAAAGAGAGAGAGAGAGAGGGATAGAGAGAGAGAGATAGATAGAGAGAGAGAGAGAGAGGAGAGAGAGAAAGAAAGAGGAAAGAAAGAAAGAGAGAGAGAGAGAGGGAGAGAGAGAAAGAGAGAGCGAGAGAGAGGAGAGAGAGAGAGAGAGAGGAGAGAGAAAGAAAGAGAGAGAGAAGAGAGAGGGAGAGGGAGAGAGAGGGAGTACAATTATGTAAGTAGGCCTGGTGGCCCTCTGGCAGCTAGTGAGCTAGCCGGAGTCAGTCAGACGGCAGCAGATTGGAAAGCCTGAAAGACCCCCTGCCAACAGACACCCCGCAAATAGGAACATCGCCACGGATTAGGAACCAGCTGCAGACACCACGATATTAACCCACCACACTATTAACTTGAACTCTCTCCCTCTTCCCACTCTCCCTCCTCTCTCTCTCTCCCTCCTTGTCCCGTCTCTCTGTCTCCTCTGAAAGACAAGAAAAAAGAAAAAGAAGAAAAAAAAAGGGGGGGGGGGGGGGGGGGGCGCCGGAAATGAAAGTCGCCATCTTTCTCATCTATGTCGGCTGCGACGTCGCCAGCGAAAAACCAAAGACGAGAGGCTGACCTTTAGTTCACCTTCATCAATGTCCTTGACCCTTTTCTTGCCTTCGGCTGCACACCATCTTTAATTGGTGCCCCTTTTTCCTTCTGTTTTGCTATATACGTTATTGTCATTATTATTATTATTATTACTTTTGCATTCGTGCCACACGTACTAAGGCATCCACAGAATTAAAAACCCCTTTTCGTGAAAGACTAGCCTCTGACTCAAAAGTCATATAGTTTTGCACAAAATGAATTTGGTTAAGTTTGATTTTTTTTTTTGAAATTGTCAACAAATGCTGTACTCCCTCAGTACTTTGTCGTCTGCTAGCTTCCTAACCGCAATATGCATGCGCGGGGTCAACACTGTAAGAACGCAAGCAATCTTCATTTGAGGATCATTTCCAACTTTCTCGTGACTACCAGGTATTGCTCTATGTCCTCTATCCCCCAAAACAAGTACACACAGTACATTTTTCATACGTTGAACATCTTTTGAACATCACAAACAATTTTTTTTCCGGCTAGCACTGTATAGAAGATACTACATGAGCAGCAAGCTAAAGCAGGAGTGCAGCCTTCAAGCACAGCAGAATGGGCGGAGGTGGACAACAATCAGGGAGGGAAAATGGGGGAGTCAGAGAAGAGGGGGACACGACAGACCCACTAAGACTGGTACCAGGAGTTCTGTCTCCTTTCTATAGCAGTTTAATGTCGTGAGACATTTACGAGGTTTAGCCCTTCTTCAGGGGTTTAAAGTGGTGCTAGGAAACGCTGTGTGTGTGTGTGTGTGTGTGCGGTGTGTGTGTGTGTGTGTGTGAGTGTGAGAGAGAGGAGAGTGAGAGAGTGTGTGTGAGAGGAGAGAGAGTGTGTGTGTGTGTGTGTGAGGAGAGGAGAGAGAGGAGAGAGAGAGAGATGTGTTGGTATGTGTGTGAGTGTGTGTGTGTGTGTGTGTGAGAGAGAGAGAGAGAGAGAGTGGTGTGAGAGAGAGAGAGGGAGTGTGTGTGTGTGAGAGAGAGAGAGTGTGTGTGTGTGTGTGAGAGAGAGAGAGTGTGTGTGTGTATGTGTGGAGTGTGTGTGTGTGAGAGAGTGTGTGTGTGTGAGAGAGAGAGTGTGTGTGTGAGAGAGAGAGAGAGGTAGTGTGTGTGTGTGAGAGAGAGAGAGTGTGTGTGTGTATGTGTGTGTGTGTGTGCGCGCGCGCGTGCGTGCGTGTGCGTGTGAGTGTGTGTGTAGCAATTCCGAACTTTTATCCCTGGCATTTCACAGCGCAGGAAAACGAATCTTGGCAGTTTAATTTCCAAGATTTTGAAACAAAGCTTTTGGGATTTGCTGTTTTTGCCAGTCCATGCCAGGCTTGGTTGGGGGTGATTGCAATTTTCCTCAACCAGACCAGCTTCTTTCAACGTGCCGCCATCACCAGGGAATCTCCAACACGAGATGAGGAAAACAAGAATCTCATCTGCCGCTAATGTTCCTAACAGAGATACTTGTTTTGCGATTGTGGCTGACCGACGAGATAACTGATCCTGGCAATTGTGGTAGAGAAGTTGTCTTGCATTGCATGTGCCAACTAGGCGACATAATATCAAGATGGTTAAATCAAATGCTAACGGGACGAGAGGGGATCAAACCAGCTACCTTTAAAACAACCAGTCCGCGACCACAGGCACAAAAACTGCGAGGGCATCAACTGTCATCTTACAGTTTCTCAAGCTGTCGTTACGGAAGGAATGCTCCACATACGTTAGTTAAACCTACCAATAAACTCTACGCAGCGAAGCTTGTCTAATTGCTTTAGCCAACGCATCGAATGCATGCTGGGGGGCATGTTCGTGTTTCTGCCAACCGTGAAACGCTGACACGAATGCCGTGATCTTTCAATCTTTACTTCATCTTCTGCATGCATGTTTGTCCACAAAAGGAACCGGTTAAGTTTGCATTATACGCTGACCTGGACAATTCTCAACTCTCATTTCACCGTGCACCTCCCGGAATAAAACCCGCCACTTCACAACAAACAACAAAAAAAAGGACAAGGAGTCCATTTCTTCGCCCATACAGCCACCAAATCCACCTACCTCTCAGTAACAACGACAAACAAACAAAAAAACTCAATAAAAATTGTATAAAAAGAAAACTCAACCACCTCCAGTGTACGCCATCGTATATGTAATCTGCTAAGAATGGCAACTGTCAAATTCTATTTCACATCCCCTACCCCCCTTCCCCAAAAAATCATTTTTTTCTTTATACCATTACTCCAAGTATCTCTCCCCATCCATTTCTTTTTCTCCCCCCCCCCCCCCAATTCCATTGTCCCTCCCTTTTTCCCCTGAGGATCAGCACTCTCTTCTCCACGTCAGCTTTCCGTCTTTTCAATCTGTTCACACCTCTCCTTGCCGGCTCCTTTCACGTCCAATCGTCTGCACCTTTGGCTGGAAAACTCAACAGGCTTCGATGTTTCTCACACAGATACCCCCCCACACACACCCTGACTTGACTTGACTTGACACACACACACACACACACAAAGTTGAAATCGTATTGAAAGTTTGCCAGAAACTTTGTCATAAAAGCACAAGGGGTGAAACAAGATCGCCAGGTCAGCAGAAAAGAAGAAAAAAATCAGCATATAAGAATAAGTTAAATTGTAAAAATTTGTTTGGTGTTTTTTGTTGTTGGTTTTTTTTTCTTGAGGAGAAAGGGGGGTAGTGTTGCATAATACTTACCCAAAAGAACACAGAAAAAAATACACAAAAAATTAACAGCACACACACGCACGCACATGCCTGTTTACTATGTTGATTTTGTTTGGTTTTGGGGGTGGTTTTTTCTTTTTTACATTTTTGTTTATAAAGTGGCAGCAACCACAGTGCAAGCCTTTTCTGCTATCTTTCTCTCTGAATCTGCTGCTCTTTATGCTTCGAATGTTTGAACTGGAAACACTGAAATTATGAGTGGAAACCTTTCAGTGCTTGTTTACACATAGCGCGCGCGCGCAAAACACACACACACACACACACACACACACACACACACACACACACACACGTATACACGCGCGTGCATGCAAGCACACACACACACACAACGTACAAACACCACCACCACCACCACAACACAACACACACACTAATGCACACAAACACACTAATGCTCACAAACACACACGCACACGCACACACACACACACAAAGCGAGCAAGAGAGAGAGAGAGAGAGAGAGAGAGAGAGA
>CM054143.1:32319439-32334439 GCA_028751875.1 Rapana venosa | reverse complement strand
AGCATAAACAAGACCAAAACCAACCCCAGCAAACCAAGCAACACACACACACAACACACAACACCAGCAGTACCAAGCTGAAGAAAAGGCGCAAGGAGGAGGAGGGGTTGTGGGTTTCCACCCTAACCTGCCTGCTTCAGAAGCGACTTGCAATCCCCCCTGCATCCACCAGGACCCTGCCCAAACACTGCCCTGCCCTGCCTCGCACTGCTCTGCACTGCTCTGCACTGCATCACATCGCATACACATCAGCTTTACAGCTGCAAAACCTCCCCCTCTGGCCCTAACTGCTACTTCAAAACAACCCCGAAAAGAGAGAGAGAAAAAGAAAAAGGATCCAGGTGCTGTTCTTCATTTTATACCCCCCTGTCACTTTATAGCTCCTTTCAAGCGTCTATGATACATGCAAGTGAAGTGTGTAAAACCGATTCACTCACTGGTGAAAGGACGGGTTAAATAAATCAAGTAAAAGTCCTAACATATGTTTTGGTTGGTTTTTTTTTTTTGGTTGTTGTTGATAAACTGATATTTTGAAATGTATGAGACAGAATGAAATGAAATCGTGGGTGTCAGTAGGTACGCCATGCAGCCCTGTCTGATTGTCTGAACAGTTATAGCGGGCATAAAAATGGTGACACTAGCAAGCCTTCTGCCTCTCCCCCTGCACAAGAATACATTTTTATATATATATATATATATATATATATATATATATATATATATATATATATATATATATTGCGCTAAGTCCAAATGACCTTATGGATTATAGTAGTTACAATATCGCAGATACCATGGAATAATTTCAACTGAAAAAAATCCATGTGCTATACTACATTAATGTTTTTAGCATGTTTTTCTTGTTCGCAATAAAACGTGATTTTTTTATGCTCATGAATAAGAAATACATACAAAAACATTTTGTTCAGAAATGTAGAACAACTTCATATTACTTATTGTCGGGGTAAATATGAGGCAACATTAATTATGTTGGAAGCAACGCAGGAATTTTCCTTAGTATATTGCTGGATGGTTATGTAAATTAGGAGAAGAGAGAACACAATTAATATCCATTGGTACACCCACTATATCCCCTGTGTTTGTACGCGCGCGCGCGCGCGCACACACACACACACACGGGCCAGCAGCAAAAAATAAGGTATCCATCTCTCTCTCTCTCTCCTGCACACACTCCCTCCCTCCCTCTCTACACACATACCCTCCCCTTCCCCCTCTCCCCACCTTCCCGCCCCCCCCCCCCCCCCCCCCCCCCCCCCCCCCCCCCCCCCCCCACACATACCCCTCCACCCCAGCCACCCCAACACAAATACACCAACACCAACAAATATGGCATGTAGTTCAATATTGTACCCCCTCCCTCTTCCCTTCCCCCCCTGTTTAAATGGGCAGCTGCACAAAACGTGCACACGTACACCACACACACACACACACACACACACGCACGCACGCACACGCGCGCGCACACACACACACACGAAATAAGGCATGTAGTTCAATATTGTAACCCTCTCTCTCTCTCTCTGTGTTGGGCAGCTGCACAAAACGTGGCATGCAAACACACACACACACACACACACACACCACACACACACCCCACACACACACACACACACACACACAAAATAAGGCATGTAGCTCAATATTGTAACCCTCTCCCTCTTCTCTCTCTCTCTCTCTCTCTCTCTCTCTCTCTCTACTCTCTCTCTCTCTACTCTCTATCTCTCTGTTGGGCAGCTGCACAAAACGTGGCATGCAAACACACAAACACACACACACAAACACACACTACACACAAACACACAAACAAACACACACTACACACAAACACACACAAACACACACACACACACACACACAAACAACACTACACACACACACACACACACAAACACAAACACTACACACACAGACACACACACACAAACACACACACACAAACACACACACACACAAACACACACTACACACAAACACACACAAAACACAAACAAACACACACTACACACAAACACACACACACACAAACACAAACACACACACACAAACACACACTACACACAAACACACACACACACACACACACAGACCCTCCCTCTCCCCACTCCCCTGGCACCACTGCCTGTTGCCCAACACTTGGGATGCTGCTTACATGCATGCAATGTCCGGGGTGGGGTGGGAAGTAGGGTGGAGCGAGGGGTGGAGTGGTCTCTTGCGGCACCATGTGTGCAGCGTGTGAATTAGCTGATAGATAACGTCTCCGAGGCGTAGAGTGCAGTCCTGATAGTGCCCTTAGCTTAGAGGGTAGGGTGCCTCCCACCTGTGTAGTGTGTCTGTGCTGTCCGCGTGATAACGAGGGAGGCTCCTTCCTATTCCCCTAGTCAGAAAAGTTTTGGAAATTTGTTATATTATTCTTTTTGTTTGTTTTGGGGTTGTTGTTTTTTTTTGGTTTGGGTTTGGGTTTTTGTTTTTGTTTGATTGTTTTTTTGGGTTTTTTTTTTTGGGGGGGCGCGGTTCGTGGTGGTGGTGGTGGTTTCTTTACCTTTGCGTACAGGAGGAGAAAAGACAAACGCACGACCTTGAGTGTAGGAATGTCAGAATGCACTCGCGTGCATATCCACGCTTTCATACGTATATAGTTACGCAAGTCGAGGAAATGCAAGCAAGCGAGTACCCACACACAAGCACATGAACACGTACGAAAGCATGCACGCACACCGCACACACACACGCGCGCGCACACCACACACACACAAGCACCCACACCACTTCCACCCTCCACCCACCCATCCTTCACCCCTCACCCCCTCCCCCCCCCACCCCCCCCCCCCCCCCCCCCCCCCCCCCCCCCCCCCCCCCCCCCCCACACACATACACACACACACAAACACAACCAGACCGACAGACAGAGAGAATAGAAGTATAGCTCTTCGTGCTTATCAACCTTCGCAAAACTGTCACGATAACAGGAGGTAGCCCAGTGCAAAGCCCAGAAAAGAAGATGCCTTTCTCCCCAAGTCCCCCCTCATGAAATCGCTATTCACCATGATGTACTGTACAGATTTCCCATTCTCTGCAGCCTGCAGAAAGGCAGGCAGGCAGGCAGGCAGGCAGGCGGAGGGAGGGAGGGAGGGAAGGAGGGAGGGAGGATGTCTTCTTATCGGTCCTTGTCTGGCACAGTCGTTTGTATTCCGACTGATGCAACTCTATACACAAATCAGTCACAGTTCTCGTCTCTGAGTACATACACGACAAGCTCCGTGAAAGTTTACGTAGTGCTTGCTAATCATTGGAGAGTATTTTCCTTGCTTCCCTGTCGTCGCTTTGTGTTTGTTTCTTGGTGGTGGTCGTCGTTTGTTTCCATAACATGCCTCATTCTTCCTTTATGACTGCAGTAGTATGACGGAACGGGGAAGCACACCACACATACATATGCATCCATGTATATACATACACGCACGCAAGCAAGCACGTGCACCACCTCCCTTCACACACATCCCACCCACCTCACTCTCTCTCTCTCTCTTTCTCTCTTCTCTCTCAAACACATATACTCATGCGGACACACACACGCACGCACACAAACACATACACCCATTCCCCCCCCCCCCCAACCCCCCCACACACACACACACACACACACACACACTGACACTCTGCAGGTACAGTATGGGCGAAAGTCTTCGAAGATTTATGGTGTGATTTATCTGGCAGCGGGAACAAGGCGCTGTGTCAGTTAGCAGATCAGTATCTGTACAGCCTAGCTATTGTTGTGCTTGCTTGCCAGCTTGCAACTAAATGCCCAGCTCTTACTTACTTCTCTTTTCTACTCTACTCCTCTCTCTCTCTCTCTCTCTCTCTCTCACTCTTGCTACTTGCTCTGTTGCGCTTTCTTAGCTCAGAGAGGAAATAAAGAAAGCTGTTGGAAGTATGTGAGTTTGTGTGTGTGAGAGAGTGAGTGAGTGCGTGTGTGCGTGCGTGCGTGTGTATGTGTGTGAGTGACAGAGAGAGAGAGAGAGAGAGAGAGAGAGAGAGAGAGAGAAGGAGGGGAGAAGGAGAGAAGACAGAGAGAAAGAGAGAGGGAGGGAGAGATTGAGAACAGTAACAAGAAAGACGAAGAGAAACAGGGAGGGAGGGGGGGGGGGGGGGGTGAAGAAAACGCACACAGATAGAGAGAACAACAGAGGGAGAGACAGACAGACAGACAGAGACAGACAGACAGACAGCTATAGAGTCAGAGAGAGAAAGAAAGCCACAGAGAAAGAAATGAGAGGGAGAAAAGGACATCGGGGAGAACACAGAGAAAAGAGAACACAGAGAGAGAGAGAGAGAGAGAGAGAGAGAGAGAGAGGAGGGTGGAGTAAGGACAATGTACTAACAGACCGAGACACACAAACAGGCAGACGACAAAGACAAAGAGAGTGGTGCCAAAGTCTAAGGTCATCCAGGGTGAAATCACACACACGCGCGCGCGCGCGCGCGCGCACGCACGAACGCGCACACACACACACTCACACACTACTCTGCTGCACTCATTATGTGCCGAGTAACATTACACTGATGAGAGAGGACACTCCAAATAGAGCACAGTCTGGTTTCTCAGGAAACTCCCCTTTCACACACACACACACACACACCACCACCACCACCACCACCACCAACCAACCCACCACCACCACTCACACACACACCACACAAACACCACATCCACACACACACACCCCCCCCCCTTCCACACACACACACACACCCACACCCACAACACCCCATCTCTCCCCACCCCCACCCCACACACTACAATGTCCTGTCCTCTGTCATTTTCTCGAACAAACCGATTAAAAGCTGCCGGCAAATACGATCAGCTGCCTGTTCCATTAAAGGCAAAAGCTTGAGCAATTTCCCCTACTGTGTTTACGGACTTCGGAACCAGTTGAAATCCAACACCAGTCAAGCAGAGTGGATGGGACCAGGATGACGCCACGGGGGATTTGCTTTAGGCTGTTTTTTCATTGGCCCGGAGCGAAAACAAGGGGAGGCTACCTCCCCTCAGGACGAGTGTTGGCCAATCAACATGGAGCACTTTGTGTTTGACCAAGTCGATAGTTAGCAAACAGTGAGAACTATCAGGGAACAAAACTCTACGCCCGCCTTGAAAAAAACACCGCACACCCTACAGACTAACTAGGACAAAGTTGTCAACCTGATATCCATCAAATCAGTCATTCCGTCGTGCTAAGTGATCGTTAAACTGAATGATTAAGTTCAAGCTGCGGTTGGTCCATTGCTATGATCTGAGCGAAGTGCATTCCACTCTGTTGGTCCTACATTTTGCGGTAGCATGGGAAGAGAGTGTGTGTTTGCATGCACTCGTCTGAGTTTTAGATTTAAAAGAAACAAAAAAGGTTTTGTCCCTTGCGAAAATCTTTCAGTCTCTCTCTGTCTCTGTCTCTCTCATTTCGTTTTCAGCAATACCTCCTGCAATCCAAGTCTGGTAACAATCTGATTCCATTTTCAAATCATTTTTAGCTCCAATTTCCTGTTCTCCTGGTCAGTTCAGCAACAGGATTAACCTTTCCATTTCTGAGTTATTGATTGCGGAGTTTCAAGTCCACACACCTCCCAATACATCCTTGCTGACTGCATGCTGGAGGAATATTGCAGCGGATTCTGACTGATGAAGAAGTTAGATAGAATGGTGCATATATCTGCAGGAAAACAGATTTTCCCTTTCTATGTACGTCATTTCCGAAGTCTAAATGCGTACCTTCAAGGTGTGTAAAAACGTTTGCATACGCAAAATCTTGCCATTGGTGAACTTGGGAGCTGTAGCCGAGGAAAGCAAAAGGTCTGCAGGTTAACAGTGCCTTGCAACCATTTATTACACTTTTTAAAAGCATAGGTTTTGGTCATAGGATTCTGCATTTCTCAATTTTCTTAACAGTGTCTTGCAACCATTTATTACACTTTTTTAAAACCATAGGTTTTGGTTATAGGATTCTGCATTTATATTTCTTTCCGTAATAATATCCACGCTTCAGGTTACGCGTCTGTTCTTTGGGTTTTATTTCAGTATCAAGTGACAGCCATAACTTTGATGACACGACTCTCAGCTCAGCCACGAACGAGCATTTGCTTTTACACAAGGATATTCAAAGTTGGAAATCACATAAGAAACGTAAGTTCACTGGCCAAAGATCCCCGAAGTCGGAAAGCGGCTACATAATTGGTAGGTCACAATGGCCGAATCAGCAGCACTCTAGGATCGGGATAGGTAGCCGATAGGCAGAGTGAGGCTTGTTCTGCCTATGATGAAAATGGCCGAATACGGCAAAATCTCACGATTGGTGAACCTCGGAGTTCTAGCCGGGAAACGAAAACAAAACTTGGCTCAAGGAATGCTTTTATGGCTCAGTAATGACCATACTCAACAAAGCATTCTGCGGGTAGTCTACGCTGATCCAAGAAATCTTTTAGCTTTCCAGTAACATAATGGTCTAGTAATAGGATAGCTGAATAATTATATGGTGCCATATGGTGGGACATTACCATAAAGATCGGAATCGTTCTCTACAGATTTTACGGCGTGGTATCAAAGACAAAGAGGTCCACTAGCAGTGACAATGTGGGGTTTTGTGAATGTGATCGATGACATGATTCAATAACTTGCGGCCCATTGATACTGTGCTTTGATGACGCTTTGACGAAATGATCAGACACTATGTACATGTCTGATAATTATCATAGCTGTCTGATGACAAAGCAGCAGCCTAGACATAGCAATCCTAGACATAGCAATGACATGACTGCAAAACCTTACCGAATTCAATACTCTCACCTTACCGGCACTGTCTTCAGGCACCTGACACCTGACAGGAGTCACCAACCAGCCAGCATCAGTAACAGACTGCACAGACCCTGGGCACTGCTGACAATAATTAGTGTCAGAAGACCAGGCGGGCAGATTGCCACGGGTCATAAAGACAGACAACCCTCTGCTTGGAGTAGGGACAGGCTTGTAGGCCGTCATCATCCCTCTGTCATGACTGCACTCTTTATTGTCTGGCTTCTCTGCTGCTGGGCCTTCTTTGTCTTCGAACTTCTGTCAAACTGTCTGTCTGTCTCTCTCTCTCTCTCTGTCTCTGTGTGTGTGTGTGTATGTGTGTGTGTGTGTGTGAGAGAGAGAGAATGCAGGTGTCTCTCACATAATTATGTGCGCGCGCGCGCGTGTGTGTGTGTGTGTGTGTATGATGATGGGTGTGAGGATATGTGGGTCTGTACGGGGGTGTGTGTGTTTATTTTATTTATTTATTATTTTTATTCTTTTATATCAAGGATAATGGAATGAGCACTTATGTGCTTTTTCACATCCAGTTCCCGTATGTATGCGGTTTTTGTATTCTGTCATCTGTTCCCACCGGCACACAATGGCCTACTCTTACGAAAAGCGGGACAGGATTTAACGTGTGCGCAAGATGTTCTGCGTGCGTTCGCACACGGGGCCTCGGTTTATAGTCTCATCCGAAGGTGTGTAAAAGAGTGAGAGAGAGAGAGGAAAGGGGGGGATGAGGAGTTAGGAGGACACGTAAACAAGACCATTCACCGAACATTACGATCGTTTTCACCACCCACACACAGAGATAACACGCCGTAGACATAGCATACCCTACAACACTGAACTAGCCTAATCTGGCAAGCTGGGCTCATCGGCAATCCGCTCAGTCTTCATTCTGGACATTCCTATTCAGAACAACCAATCGCCTGCCACCTTATTCCCGGCCGAAATAAGCAGTGCGGGGATTGGGTCAATAAATCCTGGCTGTCTGACCAGTGGGCCATACAAGCAGGGCTTCTGTATAGCTAACACCATAGATGACCATCCCCGAGAACACGGGCTGTATGGGCGACAAATGCGCTGATGCAG
Source organism: Rapana venosa (assembly GCA_028751875.1). NCBI lineage: Eukaryota > Metazoa > Mollusca > Gastropoda > Neogastropoda > Muricidae > Rapana > Rapana venosa. Next base: position 32,326,500 of record CM054143.1, on the reverse strand, counting down.
TCATCATCAAGTGTCATTTCTTCTGGTTCCAACGTCAGATATTTATGTGTAGTGTGTGTTGTTGTTTGTGTTGTGTGTGTGTGTGTTGTGTGTGGGGTTTGTGTTTTCTCTCTCTCTCTCTCTCTCTCTCTCTCTCTCTCTCTCTCTCTCTCTTTCTCTCTCTCCCTTATAACCTTCTATTTTATGTACTGTTTTACTTATTACGCTATCTAATAAAGTTGATATTTTAAACACACACACTCACGTCAATTCTTACCCACTATTATCTTGCCTGCCCCCCTTTCTCTCTCTCTCTCTCTCTCTCTCTCTCTCTCTCTCTCTCCTCTCTCTCTCTCTCTCTCTCTCATGTTTGAACTATGTTTTACAGAGTTCTGAGGCAAACAACCCCTTCAGAAATATGGCTTTTGTCCCAAACACGCTGGCTCCAATGGCCAATAACTGCTCGTCTGGAATATGTACATGAAGAAATAATACGTCTGTTGCTGTTGTTGTTTTTTTGGCTTACAGCCCAAGCCATTATGTAGAGAGCCATATTGTTTATATCCAGGCTGAAATCACTCTACATATAAAATACACATCTCTTGGAGAAGAGCCCTCCTCACACACACACACACACATCACACACACACACAACACTCTCTCTCCCTCTCTCTCCCCACACACACACACACACACACACACACACAACACACACACTTCTTTTCCACCCCACCCCACTCCAAATCCGTTTTTAACTCTCGTTTTTACCATCCAATTATTATTTTCGTGTTCTCTTTCATGCTTAAAAACCAGGCATTCTCCTTTCAAGCAGATATAATTCAATTAACCTACATCAATAACGAGTTGTTTGTTCTTCGGCTAAAGCTCCGCGGTTCACTTATGGTGAGAGTTTTGCGTATGCCACCATTTACCCACCAATAAGGTAGCCGCATTCCGACTTCAGGGATGTAATGAGATTCAAAATAATGTTGGAAGTTAATGGACCTGCTGCACTGGGTCTCTACGAAACAGCTCATTAATTTTGTTCTTGAAACAGGCGATGGTTCTCTAGCTGTGTGCTGTTTCGTTGTTCATGGAGTTTTGTCGTGGATAAAGGTTAGCGCATGAACATAAATTGTTTATTCCCCGCCGGGGAGAGTTTTTGCCCTGAAGTCAGAATGCGGCTACCTTCATGTTGGGCAAAAAACGGCATATGTGTAAAAATCTCATCATTGGTACACATTGGAGCTTTAGCCGAGTTCGAAAAAAAAGGTTGACAATTACAAAGGATGTCTAAACATGGAGCTCCAGCCCAGGAATGAAAACCAAAAAAGAAAAAATGTTTAGAATTACAAAGGTTGTCTGTTGGACAAAACCATGAAACTGACTGAACAATGAGCATGTGTTAAAAAGGGGGACGGACGGTAGAAGGGGTAAGGGATGGGGGGAACATGTCTCCAAGGTTTTTAAAATTACTTATACAAGTCTTTATAATGCCGGCTCGAACGGTAATAAAATATTTTGATGTTTGTCACCTCAACCTCTTCAGCTTATAATCATATATGTGCATTAAACAAGAGGCATCTCTGTATATCTCAGCATTCTTTCAGACAACTTAGACACCACGCATCATCTATCTTGTCTTCCAAAGCAGAGGAGTGGGTGGCGTTGCGTTACAGGGAAGCTTCCTCCCTGGGTATTTCATCCCAATAACTTGGAATAATCTGCCAAACTTTTCGCATGGTTTAGAAATCCAATTTTTCCAATCATTTCCTTTTTTGTTTTGTTTTTGGCGTTCTTGTCATTTGTCTGTAAACAAATTTGTTTGCATGCACGATGTTTCATTCTTGCTCTTTAAAAGGGTTCTAAAGCAATTTATACAGGCTACAGCATTACATTACACGACACTACGCTCCACTATGCTATACTACGCTACATTACACTACGCTGCGCTAAATTAGGTTCCATTACGCTACACTACAATACACTACACTATGCTACACTACACTATGCTAAACTACACTCCACTCCATTTCAGTACCCTCCACTTCAGTACACTTCACTCCACTACGCTACACTATGCTACACTACACTGCACTGCACTAAGCTTCGTTACATTACGCTACACTACCCTTTGCTACATTGTACTACCCTAAGCTATGCTACACTACACTACACCACACCACACTTCACTACACTACTTTACACTACACTACATTCACTACAATAGTCCCTTAATCGAGGATGGTCGTGGGGGTGGTGGTTGATGACGACAAATGTGATTTAAGGTCAGTACATTTTGAATAGAACGTCTCCCTGGTTGTTTGTGACGCTAACGCATTTACAACTATCTGAATATGTTGATAAAAACTAAAAGCTTACGTTTGATTACAATTTTAATTCTTTTACTAAATGCAGACGTAGACACAATGAAATCCAGTTAATGTACATTTTCCTTTTCATTCAAATTATTGTCTCTAGTATCACTCGTTCAATCAGTATTGCACTCAATCAGTCAATCAAACCTCTCAATCATTCAAACAAACAATTTATTCTCAATTCTTCCTTCTGCTTTCATTACCCATCGCCAGTTCAGCAGAACATAATACTACAACCCAAGTGTGCTGTACATTCCCATTACTTGCCTTACCTCTGCACACACCATGGGAGGGAGAGAGACAAAGAGAGACAGAGACAGAGACAGAGAGACAGACAGACAGGCAGAGGGTGGTGGTGGTGGTGGTAGTAAAGAGTAGAAGGGGACACTAAAGCTTATTTTACTTTCCTGGGCTGAACTCAACAACAACCCTTCCCAATAAATATTCCCCTTTGCAAAAGCGGCACCCCAGGCAATTTATGCCCCACAATTTCAAAAGAGGGGGGCTCAGGAACACTGCCAGCAAAAACCTGGGAGGTTCAGAAGTGGAGTATGCCACGAGCGCTCAACTCGGAATTCCTGCGTCCACAGTCCGGCCTAGTCCAATGACAAAGAAATGAAGATGTAGTGCACGGCCCGCCACCCTAGCTATTCAGCGAAAGGAGCCGCTGGTACAGACGGAATTCGCTCTCCAAATTCCAGCGGTGGAAAGTTCATGCCAGATTTAATGAAAATAAACGAGCAGCGCTAATTCCCCGGGGCGCGAGACAGTTCTAATATCCGCCAAGTCTCCGGGAAAGGAGAGGCGAGGAGAGGACGGGCAAGAGAGAGAGAGAGAGAGAATCGTGGGCGGCGCTTTTACCACGACCACAGTCTGTGCTTTTCCCTACCCTACCCTACCCTCACACTCAGTTCACTTCCATCCACTGGTCCTTGTGTAGGCTAGTGGCTGGATGGCCGGTGGGTGGGTGTTGTTGAAGGCTGGGATAATGGGCGAGTGGTTGATTTGGGTGGTTGGCTTGTCCAGAGTGGCTTTGGTCCGCGGAACTGGAAGATAAAGCACGCCTAATGGAGACCACCTCAAGGCAAACCCATTTCTCAAGTCTAGTGGTGTAGTGGGTGGTTTTAGGGGAGAGAGGGTGTTTGGTTTCCAAGTGAGAAGAAGAGTTGAGGTTATAAGGATAGGTTGACGGCGCGACAGCATTAACTTGACTCCGCCACTTCTAGCGTTGAAAGGGTCTAGTGTAATAGATGGATAACCCCTGAGTTCGTTCGTGTTACTGACTTAAGTTCAAGCCAGCCTTAGTGGTGGTAAATGGTAAAGTCTCTTGGTTATACTGTCTTCACAGTGGAGGTTGATTTGGCTGTCAGTCTTATGCTCATAGCCTTGCTTTAATTAAGAGCTATTCCGAAATGTGCTGAGGTGGTATTTTGCAGACTGAAATAAATATTGTGTTATACCAATATGCTCACATACAATTTTCAAGATGGAACGATTCATGATTTTTGTATACTTTCGTTCTTACATTTTATTAATTTTCGCGGTGATAAATCATTGGTTCAGAAGTAAATAAAAATAATGCTCAAGATCGTTTATCTGTGTCATCTCATACACATATTACGGACTTCAAAGAAATGTGCTATGACAGTTCAGTTTCCAGAGAATGATATATTGCAGTTATTACATAAAGTGAAGATGAGGTATGAAATTGACCACACTGGTTCGCGTTTTTCTTCATTGTTTCATTTCTTATTTCTTCCCCTTTAAAAAAATTCCCCTAAGACACATAGATACACACTCTATGTATTTGTAATAATGAAATGAGTAGTAGCAGCAGCAGCAGCTGCTGCAGTAGCAGCAGCAGCAGCAGCAGTAGTAGTAGTAGTAGTAGTAGTAGTAATAGTAGCAGCAGCAGCAGCAGCAGCAGCAGCAGCAGCAGCAGTAGTAGTAGTAGTAGTAGTAGTAGTAGTAATCACACACATTCCCTCTCTAAAAATTAATATAGGAGAGAGAGGGAGGGGGAGACAGACAGTCAGACACACACAGTCAGAAACTAACAGAAAAACAGACTAGTCCCTTAACAAGACATAGGACAGCAACAAAGGGGGAAAAAGAAAGATTAAAAAAAAAATCCCAAACAGGCGAGACATCTAAACACTTTATAACCACGTCGATTAGAGGCAGCCACTTTTGGCCATTTGGTGTGTGTCAGACAAGAGAGAGAACAGAGGCAGGCAGGGCCCTCTCACTACAAATCCAAACAGCTGTCCCAGAAAACAAAACTCGCTTCCCTCTGGCATCCATCCACCCCACTGTACGCCCTGTACTGGTCTTCTGTGCCGCAAAGTGATGGTTTCAAGATAATGTAATGGAGAGAATTATGCAGTACACTTTTTTGCTGTGTTTGAAGATTTTTGTTTTGGAGGACTGCTGCTATGCTAAAAAGTTTACATATAAATGTTTGTTGAAAAAATATAGCTCGTTTACTGTGGTGGTGGTGGTGGTGGTGGTAAGGTGTGTGTGTGTGTGTGTGTGTGTGTGTGTGTGTGTGTGTGTGTGTGTGTGTGCGCGTGTGTGTGTGTTGTTCGATTTCATTTATAGCAAATGTCTCATCATAATCTAAGATATTAGACGATGTGTGTGTGAGTGGGGTGGGGGAGGGTGTACGTGCGCGTGTGTGCGCATGTGTGTGAGTACGTGCGTATGTGTGTGTGTGCGCACGCACGTGTGTGTGTGTGTGTAGAAAAAAGAGAAAGAGAGACATAAAAGACACAGTCACTCAGAAGACGACACGCAAGACAAACAAGACAGAAAAAAATTAAACAATCCCCAAGAACACACAGAACAAAAAGTCCCCTTCTTTCCCTTCCCCTACGAAAAACAAAGGGGACAAAAGATATCCCCAAAACCCACTATCTTTTACCTCGACTCGTCTACAGGGGAAATTTAAAAATCACGGGAGAAAAGAAAGCCAAGTTTTAACAGCGAGAGGCACCTTAACTATAACGTATGGTTCTCTTCGTGGATATTTCATACAGTACTAGCTCCGGGTTCTTCCCCTTGACGTTTATTTTCCTACTGTACGCGGGCTTTTTACCGGTGTCGCTGGCCTTTGTGCTTTGTTTTAGCTATCAAAATCCCCGGCACACCCCCCTTTCCCCCCCCTCTTTCCCCCTCTCCTAACTGACCTTGAGTGGTGGGCTGGGTATTAAATTTTTTTTTAATGCGTAAATGAAAAATAGCAAAAGAAAACAACAACAACAAGTGCTGTATTTCGGGCACCATGTTATAAGTCACCCCGAACGTAAACCCATCCAGACAGAAAACAAAACAAAAAAAAAGCAAGGCAAGGCAAAGGTAAGGAAAGGGAAAGGCGAGGCGAGGCGGCGAGCAACCAGGCAAGGCAAGGAAAGGCAAATAGGCAAGGAAAAGGGCAAGATAAGGCAAGGCAAAGCAAGATGAGGAAAGGGCAAGGCAAGATGGGGCAAGGCAAAGGCAAGAGAGCAAGCAAGGGCAAGTGAGCAAGGCAAGGCAAGATAGGAAAGGGGAAAAGGGAAAGATGGGGAAAGGCAAGATGGGGAAAAGGGAAAGATGAGGAAGGGGCAAGATGAGGAAAGCAAGGCATTGCGAAGCAAGACAAAGCAAAACAATCGCACTGTTTCAAACTTCTCTTTTTTTACAAAGGGAAAATGAAACAAAAGCAAAGGAAAAGAATGACCAAACTAAAAGTTAAACAGAAAAACCCGAAAATGAACGCGGTGTGTGTGTGTGTGTTTGGGTGTGTGTGTGTGTGTGTGTGTATGCCCGCACGAGTGTGTTAAAAATGTGTTGCGAGTGAGTGTACCTACACGGTGTACACATAAGGGAACCCAAAAAAACCCCATACCGCATGCCGCCAACTGCCTGATTTTCCCTACACGCGCGCGCACACACACAACACACACACACACACACACACGCATGCTCACACGAACGCGCTAATATTTCTGTAGGGCAGATTGATCAGAGAACAAAGATTAGGGAGGGATAGGAGGCCGTGTTGTGTTGGCTCCTACATCGGCCATGGTCGGGTTGTGTTGCTGGGTCGGTGGGCTGGCTGCACTGAAGAAGTCATGACTCGTTTAACTTGGGGCATATAAATCAACACATAAACATGATGTTGGGTGGTCCGGAGAGGGAAGGGGGAAGGAAGGAAGGAAGGTAAAGCAAGCTTGATGTATGCGCCATTATCTGGCCCAGATTTCCCCTTTGTGATTTCGTTTTCATCCGGTGGTTATGTTTATTTGTCGGGTTGATTCCTTCTGATTCTTCCTGCCTGCCAACCCCCTTCCATCTCTCTCTCTCTCTCTCTCTCTCTCTCTCTCTCTCTCTCTCTCTCTCTCTCTCTCTCTCTCTCTCTCTCTCTCCTCTCCTCTCCTCTCCTCTCCTCTCCCCAGGCTCGTCTTTCCATCTTTGGTCAAAGACAGTATTGTTTATTCCTATTACCTTTCTTTCTTCATTGTTCTGCCTGTATAGTGAGTGGTGTGGGAGGAGGGCGACAGAAGGTGGTAGAACTCAGCAGAGGCATAGCTAGAGAGATTCCGAGCCCTGGTGGTGGCATTGCGTGGAGCCTCTACTGACGACAGCGGGGATGGAGACTGATGAGTTGAGTTCCATCCGCGCGCGCGCGCGCGCGCACACACACACACACACACACACACACTA
>CM054143.1:32301939-32314439 GCA_028751875.1 Rapana venosa | reverse complement strand
TCTCCCCAAAAGTCCTTCGGATGAGACTTTAAACCGAGGCCCCGTGTGCGAACGCATGCAGAACATCTTGCGCACATGTTAAATCCTGTTCCGCTTTTCGTAAGAGTAGGCCAATGTGTGTCGGTGGGAACGGATGACAGAATTTACAAAGCCGCATACACACGGGGACTGGATGTAAAAAAGCACATAAGTGCTTATTCCATTATCCTCGATACAAAAATTTTTATTTAAAAAAATCTCTCTCACACACACCCACACACACCCACACACAACAATTCACATTTTAAGGCAACACACCCTCTCACATGACCTGATATATTGCACTCCCTCACTCCCCAACCTCTGTCTGTCTCTATTAGCTTGTCTGTCTGTCTGTCTGTCTGTCTGTCTGTCTGTCTGTCTGTCTGTCTGTCTCTCTCTCTCTCTCTCTCTCTCTCTCTCTCTCTCTCTCTCTCTCTCCTCTCTCTCTCTCTCCTTCTTCCAAGCCTCTCGACTTCATTTCAACCTCATCCAAATACCACTGGCACGCCACCATCAGTTGTCTTTTACTTGAAGAAAGGTATAGTAGGCAGTGAAGCATCAAGGCACTTACCATTTACTGCCATGAGCTGCTCTCCCCCCCCCCCCCCCCCCCCCCTCCACTCTCTCTCTCTCTCCCTCTCTCTTGTTCAATTTCATCCAAAGGCCTATAGTGCTTTGAGCTTTGGCGTTTTAAGCTTCTAACTTAAGAACACGTCATTCACTTAAGTTATTCCTCCTTGCTTCCACTCAGTAAGAGAGAGAGAGAGCGAGAGAGAGAGAGAGAGAGAGTGTGTTTGTGTGTGTGTGTGTGTGTGTGTGTGTGTGTGTGTGTGTGTGTGTGGCTCTGTGTGTGTCTGTGTCTGTGAGAGTGTGTGTGAGAGTACGCACGCACGCTAGAGTGAGTGTGTACATGCAAATACACATGAATTCATGCACAATACTATCTTAAAAGGGGGAAAAAACCTCAACCCTCCCCCTTCCCTAAAAAATTCAAAACAAAACAGCACAAAACACGTACAATAAAAAAAGAAACGACAAATAAAAAAATAAAAATGAGCAAAGCCAGAAATGAATGGAAAAAGCTTAAAAAATTTGCCTGAAACAAAGAAGATGTGGGTTTTTTTATACACATTTCTGCCCATTATGCTGTGTGTGTGTGTGTGTGTGTGTGTGTGTGTGTGTGTGTGTGTGTGTGTGTGTGTGTGTATGTGTGTGAGTGTGTCTGTGTGTGTGTGTGTGTGTGTGTGTGTGTGTGGCTCTGTGTGTGGCTCTGTGTGTGTCTGTGTCTGTGAGAGTGTGTGTGAGAGTACGCACGCACGCTAGAGTGAGTGTGTACATGCAAATACACATGAATTCATGCACAATACTATCTTAAAAGGGGAAAAAAACCTCAACCCTCCCCCTTCCCTAAAAAATTCAAAACAAAACAGTACAAAACACGTACAATAAAAAAACGACAAATAAAAAAAACACAAAAGAAAAATGAACAAAGCCAGAAATGAATGGAAAAAGCTTAAAAAATTTGCCTGAAACAAAGAAGATGTGGGTTTTTTTTATACACATCTCTGCCCATTATGCTGTGTGTGTGTGTGTGTGTGTGTGTGTGTGTGTGTGTGTGTGTTGTGTGTAGTGTGTGGTTGTGTTGTGTGTGTGTGTGTGTGTGTGGATGTGTGTGGTGAGAGTGTGAGGTGTGTGTGTGTGTGTAGTGTGTGTGTGTGTGTGTCGTGTCTGTGTGAGTGTGAGTCGTGTGTGTGTGTGTGTGTTGTGTGTGTGTAGTGTGTGCAGTGTGTAGTATGTGTGTGTGGAAGTGTATGTGTGTGTATGTAGTGTTGGGTGTGCAGTAGTGTGTGTAAGTGAGTGATAGTGTGTGTGTATGTGTGTTGTGTGTGTGTGCCTCAGAGACACACACGTGCACAGCGGATCACGTCAGCTTCAGACACGCAAGAACGCTCCCCTCTCCATTTTTGAAGCAGTTTCGGAAGCTGTCCTCAGCAACGGCTGAACGCACCCGCCAAAAGGACTGCCTGTGTTCCATCTCCACCCTGAGTAAACGTTTCTTGCATCAAGGCCAGCCACTCAGGCGAAACCAGTATAGTTTATGGGAGGAAGTCCCCCCCCCCCCCCCCCCCCCGTGAAATCAATGGAGATTTCATTTGTTCTTTCCTGTGTTACTCTTTCTTTGTTTTAGTTTTGTTCCTTGTCTCTTCTTTGCTCTGTCTTTTTTGTTTGTCTGTTTGTTTGTCTTTTCCTTTTTTTTCCCCTTTTCCTTCATTCTTTTCTTCCTTTTCTTATTCCTTTGCTTCACTTCCTTCCTTTATTCCAACTGTTTTATTTCCTTCCTTCCAGCTTTCATTCCATCCTTCCGTCATTTCTACATTCCTTACCTCCTTCATTTCTTCCTTCCTCCCTTCTTTCTTTCTTTCTTTTTCATGACTGGACAACAAAACTTAATCCCTGAAGCACCAAAAATATCACACAACACGTACATGGGTGTAAAAAGTTGACGGGAGCCGAATCTGACATAGCATGATTGCACTTTATTGCAGGTTCCATGCAGGGAGGGGGGGAGGGGGGGGGGGGGGGGGGGGGGGGGGGGGGGGGGGGGGGGGGTGGGGGGGGAAAACCCACGAGGATGGAGCAAGCAGGAAGCTGGACCATAAACGAAGAGTGAAAAAAACAACAACAAATCCCAACATAAGGGCTTGGGATGTGAAGGGAAAGAGAGGTGATGGGAGGGAGTGGGGTTGAGGAGTGGGGGGCAAGGGAGGTAGGAAAACATTGTGACAGGTAGTGGCAGTTAAGAGTAAGAAATGAAAGACGGGATGATGCTTTGAGGCACGTGCCTGAGTACGGTGACTGTTTGAGAAATTATCATAGGCAGCATGGGAGACGGTGACAGGTTCCCCTTATTCAGTGGTTCTGGCAGGTAAAGTCATTTCGTGAGAATATAGCAGCACTTGAGGAGGATGAGATGAGGGCGGTGCAGTTGATCTGTTGTGGCATCGTGAATGGAAACGATACGTTTGCGTCCTGAGTGTATTTGTGTGTCAGTGAGTGAGTGTGTGTATGTGTGTGTGTGTGTCTACATGTGTGTGTGTCAGTGAGGGAAGGGAGGGAGAGGAGAGAGAGAGAGAGAGAGAGGAGAGAGAGAGAGAGAGAGAGAGAGAGAGAGAGAGAGAGAGAGAGGCAGAGGCAGAGACAGAGACAAATTCTTTTATTTCGAGGATAATGAATAAGCACCTATGTGCTTTTTTACATCCAGTCCCCGAGGGGAGAGAGAGAGAAGCAGAGACAGAAACAAAGACAATGACAAATTCTTTTATTTCGAGGATAATGAATAAGCACCTATGTGCTTTTTTACATCCAGTCCCCGAGGGGAGAGAGAGAGAGGCAGAGACAGAAACAAAGACAATAACAAATTCTTTTATTTCGAGGATAATGAATAAGCACCTATGTGCTTTTTTTTACATCCAGTCCCGAGAGGGGAGAGGAACGTGAGAGGAGAGGCAAGAGGAGAGAGACACAGAGAGAAGAGGAGGAGAGAAGAGAGAGAGAGAGAGAGAGAGAGAGAGAGAGAGAGAGAGGAGCATGAACACAAATGCCTACTTGTGGCTACTCCATGCACCCTTGTTACATTTACATTGTACAAATCGTCAGGCCAAGCACAAACATAATTATACATCCATAAACGTCCACACAGTGACGCATTACATAATTACCACTATGTTTATTTTGCATGCACATACATACACACACACGCATTCGCACCTGCATGGGAGGACTACACACAGCGCATCTTCCTCTACCTGTGCACAGATAAGATGCACACACACGGTCATGAGGATGGAGAAAGCAGGGGCAGAGAACTCTAATGGCTGCAAGCTGCTCCCCAGATGGCGTTCCCCCACTTCCTGCAAATGAAGCAGTCAAGAGGAGAGAAGCCACATCCGGTGTTCCTAGTTAACCTCCCCTTCCTCCTCTGTCCCTGCTTTTTTCCCCCTCAGGATTCTTTCTTTTTCCTCTGTCTTCACTTCCTCCTGTCTTTGTTCTGTGGATTTGTCCTGGTTGGGGTCCATCTTTTCCTTCTTCAACAGTTCCTCTTTTCTTTGAAGTCTTTACTTCAACACACTGATCAATTACTGCCTGATGAGCTTGTCTGTGTTAGTCTCTCTCTCTCTCCTCTTTTTAAGACCTCCTGCATGTATGCAAATGAACAGAAGCAAACACACATGTTCACAGGCACACACACGCGTGCGCGTGCACACACACATAATGTAGGCTCTCTCTCTCTCCTCCCCCCTCTCTCTCTCTCTTTCAGCTCAATTTCAAGCCCATTCACACACAACTGGCACGCAAGCATCATGTCAAGAAAGGCAGGCAGTGAAGCATCAATACAGGCAGGGCACTTGGCATTCACTACCATTAACTGTGCTCTCTCTACCTTGTTCAATTTCATCCAAAGAGCTACAGTGCTTTCCGCTCCGATGTTGCAAGCTTCGTTTCCTAAGAATGCGTCCTTCATAAAACTACTTTCCCCCCATCCACCCAATGAGAGAGTGTGCGTTGTGTGTGTGTGTGTGTGTGTGTGTGTGTGTGCGCGCGCGCGCGCGTGTGCGTGTGTGTTTGTGTTTGTGTGCGCGTCTGTGTGTGTGTGTGTGTGTGTGTGTGTGTGTGTGTGTGTGTGTGTGTGTTGTATGTGTGTGTGTGTGTGCGTTCTTAGCATTATTCAGTGTTGATTTCTGCTTTATGCAGGTGGTGCCATGAGCATGATAATGATCGATCCTTCACGTTCTACAGTACTGACCTGCCACAATGCCTATTTCACTGAGAAGATAAAAGTTGTTATAACTAATCATACACTGTATAATTATGTGAAATGACTGAATGTGACAGACTTTGGACTACGGCTAGTATTGTTTCTCCTTTAAGATGAGCATTTCGTCTAAAATGAAAATAATTCTCTACGAGATAATCAGATGTATGTATGTTTGTCCGTTGTGTTCGACGATGACCTCCAAAACAGCAGAGGAGGTAGTTGCTGTTTCGGAAACTGGGCAGAAATTTGATTATAGTGGAGATGCCTTGCCCACAGTACATCCCCACTCTCTCGGCCAAGTGGGCATAAGGACAGTCAGCGTTGGAGATGTTCTCCAAAGGCCAACTAGCCCCCAGGGCTGCAGAACATTAAGGACTGTGCAAGTCAAGCCTCCTAGTCAGAGAGTCATAGTCGATCACTAAAGACTAAGCTGTAAAGTGGAATTCCATGAGTGGAAAAGCCACTGGTCATACAGCCTCTCACTTTGCTGCTGCCCCCAGCGTCAATGGTTTAATCAAGAACTGTGGTAAATAGTGTGATGTGGTATCACGACGAATAGACTGTGATAGCATGATGATGATGATGATGATGATGATGATGATGCAACTACACCTGATATCCATTCTTTTTAAGGAAATAAAGCAGTTTTTCCTTGTTCTTGAAATTCTTGCACACACCCACACCCATCGCCCTTTGTGGTTGCTTTTTTAAGGTACACAGATGATTGATTTTACCGAAAGCTGAAAACAACCCCATTGCTTTTTTTGTTACCACACCTTTTTTTCCAAACAGTTTGCTGTTTTTGACTTACATGATGGATGCGAACGTATTCTCTCTCCTCCCTCCTCTCTCTCTCTCTCTCTCTCTCTCTCTCTCTCTCTCTCTCTCTCTCTCTTCTCTCTGTCTCTCTCTCTCTTGTCTCTATCCGCTCCTCTCTCTCTCCCCTCCCACTTGTCTCTCAACTTGCTCGTTACATTGAACCTTCTGGAATACTACACATCACTCTCATTTATAGCTTTTTTACGAGCTACTGGATACACCTTAAAAGCTGTAGTGAAAGAGTTAAGTCTCACCCCTCCTCTCCTGTGTCTGTCTATATCTGTCTCTCTGTCTTTCTCTCTTTCTCTGGAGTCTGTATCTCTCTCTCTCTCTTCTCTATCTCTTTCTCCCTCCTTCTACATCTCTCTCTCTCTCTCTCTCTCTCTCTCTCTCTCTCTCCCTAAACCCTCTCTCCTCTGCTCTCTTCTCTTTCTGAAGGTTGTGTACCCTTTCTTTTTCTAGCTTGAAGGCAGCTATCTTGACAGTGGAGAAGTTAGTTGTTGACTTGTTGGAAAGGGGCAATGGTTCTGACAGGTTGTGTTAGACAATCAGAAAAACAACCCCCCCAACCCCCCTTCACCTTGCCCGTGTGTTCTTTCACAACCATCATTCTGAACACCTTTCCGTCCTGAAGAGGAGAGCTGCTGATGGAAACTCTTGCTGGTTTGTGTGATTGTTTGTTTGTTTGTGTGTTTGTTACCTGCCTGCCTGTCTGCTTGTCTCTGAGACTCTGCCTGTCTTTCTTTACGACCGTGCCCCTGCTCGCGCGAGAGAGAACACACACACACACACACACACACACACACACACAGAGACACACACAGAGACAGACACACACTTTCTCTCTCACACACACACACACACAGACACATACACACACAGACACAGACAGCACAGCACAACACACACACAGACACACACACAGACACACACACAGATACACAGACACACAGACACACACACACTCTCTCTCTCACATACACACACACACACTCTCTCTCACATACACACGCAAAGACACACACACACTCTCTCTCTCTCTCTCACATACACACACACTCTCACATACACACACATATTTTGTCTAATATCACTTAATAGGAAAAAACGTTAAATTAAAGAAGATACACACACAGACACACACACACACACACACACACTCTCTCTCTCTCTCTCTCTCACACACACACACAACACATACCACACACACACACACACACACACACACACACACACACACACACACACACACACATAGAAACAAAAGTTCAAACTAAGCAAAAAGGGACCGTCTCCCATCAACTCCCATCTCATCTGACACACACCACGTCAGCCACAGACATAGATTCTCCCTCCCCCCTAACAAACACCCCTCCTACCACCACCACTTCTACCACCACTACTGACGTTACGTCTGTGAAGCAAGGTTGTGGTGAAATATATGTAGGTACCTGATCCATCCATCCGTACCCCAGCCACCACACCCCCTTACCTGTGAACAGTTGCCCATCCTCCTCAAAAGCCACTACACGAGCTTCTGCCCGCGCGCCAAAGCCATTGGCACTGCCGTAAAACCCATTGAAGTCACCTTAAACAATCACAGGGCCTAATGGGCCATCGTAAAGGGCCAGATTTAGCAACAGCATGAGCGAGACCCATCAAGAGCGAGAGAGAGAGAGTGGGGGGGGAGGGGAGAGGAGGGAGAGAGAGAGGGGAGAGAGAGAGGGGGAGAGAGAGGGGGAGAGAGGAGAGGAGAGGAGGGGAGAGAGAGAGGGGAGAGAGAGGGAGAGAGAGAGAGAGGGAGAGGAGAGAGAGAGGGAGAGAGAGAGGAGGAGAGAGAGAGAGAGAGAGGAGAGAGAGAGGAGAGACAGATAGAGAGAGAGAGGAGAGAGAGGGAGGAGAGAGAGAGGGGGGGGGGAGGGGAGAGAGAGAGAGAGAGAAGGAGAGAGAGGGAGACAGACAGAGAAAAGGAGAGAAGGAGAGAGAGGGAGACAGAGAGAGACAGAGGAGAGGAGAGAGAGGAAGAGAGAGAGGAGAGCATTGATAGAGAAAAGGGAGGGGGAACTACGAAACGGAATACGAATACAGAGAAGTTTTAGAGAGGTAAAGTGGAAGGTTACAGCTTCTTTACACAATGCCTGCAGGCTCCACCCACCATTTTCTCCAAAGAAAGACGAGGTAGAAAGCTAGAACATGCTCAATTTTATAATAATTGCATAAAAAAGTTCCAAGTTAATAAAAGAGTATGAGGGACATGAGCGGGAGAGAGGAGGACGAGAGGATGAGAAGGAGAAGAGTGGAGACAGAGAAGTGGATCAGACAGACAACGGGGGAACAGAGAGAGGAGTCATGTGCTGGCAAGGAAGGGGTGGTGGGGGGCTGATGAGAATGCCGCCTGTCCCCCTCATCAATACATGCCAGCGGGTATACAGAGCCCAGCACTAATTGTCCAGGACGGCTCTTACCCAAAAGGTCTTTGAGGATCTCGCCATGCCCCGGGAAGGTCAGGCAGGGGTGATGGAAAGCCGTTTGCTCAGGAATGTCCTGGATCCTCCCTCCCTCCCTCGTGGGGCTGGCGGCCTAGCGGTCACGTGCTTGTCTTAGAAAGCCAGAGAGTTGTGGGTTCAACTCCCGTTTGAAAAACCATTTTTTTGCCCCTTTTACAAGACCTTCAGTGGTGGTGTTTTGATGCTGGTCTTTTTTTTGTTGGGAACGATGGACTGAGGTGCTTGTATGTAACATGCATTTAGCGCACGTAAAAGAGTCCTTGGCAGCAAGAGAATTTGTTCAGGCAAAAATTCTGTGGGGAAAAAAATAGAGTCACTCTCTGATGGAAACAAATCCATATGAAGACAGGGAGGAAAATATTAAGTAAAATAATGACAAAAATAATGGATCGCGTTACTCCTTTGGCAATGAACTCTTTCTAGCGACAGCAGTCCAAATTGCAGAGAAATCTGCCCTGACTAAAAGTGGTACACGATACAGTGCCGTACGATACAATGCAATACAATACCATCCAAACCGATACAACGCAATACATAACCCATCACCAGCATCATCAAAACTTTCCTGAGAACACTAGATATGTTCGAACCAAAGAACTTGAATCCTTGTTAAAGTGTTATCATTTTAAGTCAAACGACTTTCACGTTTCTACATGGACTGAATGATAGAATAGAAAGAAGGCGGGGAATGCGGGTAGACGGGAGGACTGAATGAGAACACAAGCAGCAGGAGCAGCTAAAGGAGAGAAGGAGCAGAAGAAGAATGCGCAGAGACAGAATGATGATGATGATGAGGAGGAGGAGGATAATGATGATAAAACACTTCGTTTTTTTGCTGCTGCAGTGGGTGGGGGGTAATAACTGATGATAATGATGTTGATGCTGATGCTGATGATAATGATTTCGTTTTCTGCTGATGAAGTAAATGTGTGATCCTTGATGATGGTGATGGTGATAATGATGATGACGACGACGATGATGATGATGATGATGATGATGATGATGATGATGATGATGATGATGATGATGATGATATATCATCATGGGGATAGAATAAGAAAAATAACATCATTATATTTTTTTTAGTACACAGGATATGATTTAAAGAAGAAAAAAGAAAAGTGACGTGAAGGGGCACCAGATGAGAAGATTTGGAACACTAATCCCTGCCCCGAACACACACACACCACACACACACACACACACACACATACACACACACTGTCTCTAACTCACACACACATACACATACACCACACTATCTCTCTCACTCACACACACACTTTCTCTCTCACTCACACACAAACACTCTCTCTCACTCACACACACATATACACACACTATCTCTCTCACTCACACACACACTGTCTCTCTCACTCACACACACATACACACACTATCTCTCTCACTCACACACACACTGTCTCTCTCACTCACACACACATACACACACACATACGCCTCCCCCCCCCCCCCTCCCCTCCCACACACACGCGTTACCCAAACAGCCAGACTAAAGGAGTCAGTCAGCAAGTCATTGGCATTGTATTGTGCTATACTATGCAACTTAGTGCATAGAGAAGCGCTACGCATTACAACCAAACGGCAGGATGACAAGCCTGTCTGTCAGCGTGTTTGCCCACCTAATGGATGATGACCCCCCACCCCCTTCCCCCGCCCTCTTCCCCTTCTGGTGGCATATAGCCCTGACCTGGGGGAAAGGGAGGGGGAAGGGGGGAGGGGTAGGGAGAGGGGGGGGGGGGGGCAGATATTATCCTGTATCTTGTTGTTGTGGCTGGTTGTCATACAACGAGGATGCTCTTTCTTCCTCTTTTGTGCTGGTTATTAGTTTGTCGGCGCTAGTTCTCTGAAGTTGTGTTAATATACTAGCCCCCCCCCCCCCTCCTCTCTCTCTCTCTTCTCTCTCTCTCTCTCTCTCTCTCTCTCTCTCTCTCTCTCTCTCTCTCTCTCTCTCTCTCTCTCTCTCTCTCTCTTCTCTCTCTGTGTGAGTGTGTAATCGATTTCGTTTTACGTCTCTTCACTAAATGTGATATTAGACACAAAAGGGCTAGGGGTGAGGGGATGGGGGATCTGGGAGTTGGTTGGGGGTGGGGGGGGGGGGGATAATTTACTAAATCTACAATAAACAAGTAAGAAAATGCACATCTAAAGTTACTCTTAAATACAGAACAGCAAAACCACAATTTCTAACAGAGTGTAACCAAGGAACAATAAAAAGATATTTTTCAACTATAACCAACAAGAGAAAATAATTATAGTCCAAAGGAAGATAGCGTCTCTAGAGTCCATAATAATCATCAAAATGAATAATGAGTGTGTGTATGCGTGCGTGTGCGTGTGTGTTGTGTGTATGTGTGTGCGTGTGTTTGTGCGTGGGGGTGGGTGTGTGTGTGTGTGTTTTGGTGTTTTTTGTTTGTTTGTTTCTTTGTTGTTTTTGTTGGGGGTTTTTCTTGGGGGATGGGGAAGGGGGGGGGGGGGGGGGGGGGGGGGGTAAGGTTCGTTGCTTGGCTAGAGCTCCGAGGTTCACCAATGGTGAGATTTTTGCGTATGCGACCGTCACATCCCCACCCCACCCCACCCCGTAACCATTTAGGTAGCCGCTATTCCGACTTCGGGGTTAATTTTACATGTACTACTGGTTGCGCGGGTCTCTGTTTCTCTAGTTTCCCTGTTCGTGTCTACGCTGTAAGGAAAAACAACCACCTTATTCCAGCACTCGTTCTGTCTCTCAGGCACGCGCGTTTTGTGACACTTCATTCATTTCTGGAACCCTGCAAAACAAAATTATTACGGAGTCCAACCAGGCTCAACTTCCCCACGACAAACTGCCTACCTAGTACCTCCTCCCCTCCCCCCAAAAAAATGCAGTTCAGAGCCTCCAACGACTCCCCTCAACGAGAAATCACGTGCAGTCGAGTCTTGTTAGTCCTGAGATATCGGTAAGCCCTCCCGTCCTCCTTCCTCCCTCCCTGCCTCTCATGGGAGCGTGAGAGGCTTGAACCCGAGGAGCAGGGCTTTGGTCCACGATCCTGATACCGTCTGGCTCTGGGACACATCAAGCCGTGGGTTACTGCCTGATAAACTAAAGTCCCTAAAGAGACTGGAAGAGAGCGAGCGAGGAGAGAGGAGCAGGAGAGAGCGAGACGAGCGAGAGAGAGAGAGAGAGAGAGAGAGATAAGGACGAGACGAGAGGAGAGGAGAGGGAAGAAGACGAGACGAGAGAAGAGAGAGAGAGAGAGAGAGAGACGAAGAGACGAGAGCAAGAGACAGAAGAGAGAGACAGAAGAGAGAAGAAGAAGAGACGAGACAAGAGAGAGAGAGAAGAGAGAAGAAGAGACAGAGAGACAGAGAGAGAAGAGAGAGGACAGAAAGACGAAGAGAACAAAGAGAGAGACACAGAGACAGAGGAGAGACAAGAGAACAGAGAGAGACAACAGAAGAAGAGACAAAGAAGAGACGAGACAGACAGAGAACAGAAGAGAGACGACAGACAGACAGAGACACACAGAAGAGAAAGAGAGGAAAGAGGAGACAGAGAGAGAGAGACAGACAGGAGAGAGACACACAGAAGAGAACAAAGAGAGAAGAGAGAGAGAGAGAGACAGAGAGAGAGAAGAGACAGAGACAGAGACTGGTCAGAGAAACGACTGGAAGTGACGGGGAGGGGGAGGGGGGGGGGGGGGGGGGAGGAAAAAACAAACAGGAAAATAACTGAGGGCAGAAGTTAGATGAAGCAGATTTTCCAGTCCTGACATTTTCTCACAGGACTACTGGGGTTTCCTCCTCCTCCTCCTCCCCTTCCTCCTCCTCTGACGATCATCATTTCCTGAAGGAAAAGGTCTCCTTCCTTCCCTTCTATCCTCCCCCCCCCTCCACCACACACACACTTCCCTCTGTCTCTGGGTCTCTGCCTCTCTGTCTGTGTGTCTCTCTGTCTGTCTGTCTGTCTGTCTGTCAGAATCTCTTTCTCGTGCGTGCGTGCGTGTGTGTTTGTGTATGTGTGTGCAAGTGCGGGGACTGGGTGTAAAAAGAAAGAAACCCAAATCAGTGTTTATTCATTATCTTCGAAATAAAAGCATTTAATTTGATTTGATTTGATTTGATTTATGATTTGATTTGCTCTCTCTCTCTCTTCTCTCTCTCTCTCTCTCTCTCTCTCTCTCTCTCTCTCTCTCTCTCTCTCTCTCTCTCTCTCTCTCTCTCTCGGTGTGTATATCCTTTCTGAGTTAAATGTCAAAACACTCAAATTTTCTGATGGAGGCAAAGCGGATCATGTTCAACGAGAAATTGGAAAAGATGACAGTTCTGACGATCAG
>CM054143.1:32269439-32284439 GCA_028751875.1 Rapana venosa | reverse complement strand
CTGCACTCGCCAACTGCCCTGTTGGGGTCAACTGTAGCTCCGGGAAACGCTCCCGCGCACGCACGCACGCACGAAATACACGAAAAGGCTCACGTGCGCGCGCGCGCGCGCGTGCATACTCAGGTATATGTGGCACGCGTACACGTAGGCTATATATACATGTGCGTGCATACACATCTACACATACGCATTATAGGCTACACTCCCATCCACACACGTACGTACAACCACCACACATGCAAACATGAGAGAGACAGACAGACAGACAGACGGACATACAGATAGAGGCAGACAATGCAAACACACACACATACTCTAACACACACACATGCCATGTACGCGCGCACACGCGCGCTAAAGAGAGGGGGGGGGGGAGTAGATAGATAGATAGATAGAACAGAGACACAGAGACAGACAGACAGAGAGACAGACAACACGCACGCACACACACAAATCACAGACAGACAGCGCAGACAACAGACAGACAACAGACAGACAGACAGAGAGAGAGAGGAGAGAGAGAGAGAGAGAGAGAGAGAGAGAGAGAGAGAGAGAGAGAGAGAGAGAGAGAGAGAGAGAGAGAGAGAGAGAGAGAGAGAGAGCCAGAAACCAAAAGAGAAACAGACAGACAGACAGAAGAGCAATTCAATTAACGTTATCGTTTGGTTGGCATTTTGGGATCGATGGCTACAGAGACAAGGAGAAGAGAAACAACAACTGTGAACAAGGACCAACCATCAGTACAATCATTAGAACAAAAGAAGTAACAACACCACCAGTCTAGATTATCATTATATAATGAAACTGGTCATACACTCGGAGACCCCCACCTCACGGGCATCTGCACCCTCGAAGTAGTTCGGTGGTCTAAGATACCGTACATACCTCCATAAAATCGAGAGTTTGTGATGGGTGTTGTGTGGTGTGATCTGTGTGTATCGTGTTTGTGAGTGTGTGTGTGTGTTGTGTGTGGTGTGTGTGTGAGTGTGATGTGTGTGTGTGTGTGTCGCGTGTGTGTTCGATTCTTCTTTGAGCCCAAACTGGCTTCTTCTGTAACCTTACTTGCTTCTTCTTTATCTTTACTTGGCTTCTTCTTTATCTTTACTTGGCTTCTTCTTTAACTTCTTGCTACTTCTTTTAACTTGACTTGCCTACTTCTTTAACTTGACTTGCCTACTTCTTTTAACTTGACTTGCCTACTTCTTTAACCTGACTTGCCTACTTCTTTTAACTTGACTTGCCTACTTCTTTAACTTGACTTGCCTACTTCTTTTAACTTTACTTGCCTACTTCTTTAACTTTACTTGGCTTCTTCTTTAACCCGACTTGACCTTTTTAATTGTACTTGGCCACTTCTGTAACTTCTTTAAGAATCGTTAGAGCAGTGCACCGAATTTTTTCAACACAGTATATTATAGAGTACTTCGCAAACAAAGCTGAACCTAGCAGAGCCTCTCCCTCCATCAATAAAATTGGAGGGGGGAAAAAAACCCACCCCCTAACAAAGAACGAACGGTAACTGCGCTTCATCTGGAGCCGATATTACCTACGTTCACACAGCATGCAATTCACGCTGGGCTTGCACACTGGAATAGGGCAAGGTTGGGGGGAAAAAACCAAAAAAAAACACCTAAACAAACCGCAAGGTAGAAAGACAACATGAACTACAACGTTACGCAAGACAGTACGGGGGAAAAAGCAACTTGCAGCTATCTGTCTGTCTGGCAGACCACAGACTGAAAATCCTTCATGCAACAACTCTCTCCCTTTCAAGACTAGAGGATGGTTATTGAATGGGAAGAAGTCAATACGGAAACAACAGTCTTCTACTGTCTGGATATTTTGTGCATGCAAGCGCCACCGGCTTTTTTCGCGTGCGTAATAACATGGGAAGCGGTTTATACATTGTTTTCGGAAGACGCTGAATATTATGAGGGTGAGAGAGAGAGAGAGAGAGAGAGAGAGAGAGAGAGAGAGAGAGAGCGAGAGAGAGAGAGAGAGAGAGACAGAGACAGAGAGAGACAGAGAGAGAATGGGGAAGGGAGGAAGAGAGAGAGGGAGAAAAGAGAGAAGAGGGAGAAGGAAGAGGAGAGAAGAGAGAGAGAGAGAGAGAGAGAGATGGAGGAAGGAGAGAGAGACAAGACAGACAGGCAGGCAGGCAGGCAGGCAGGCAAGCAGGCAGAAAAGAGTAAGAAAGAGAGCATCCTAAATGCCAAACAAAAGAAACAGGAGCGTAAAGAACCTGAGTTACATCACTACTGTAACCGATGACACAACGATGTCAAGAAAGCTAAAACAACATAATTATGCGCATGCACAAAGTAAACATATTCTCTCCCCCCCCCCCCCCCCCAAAAAAAAAAATAAAAGCAACAAAATAATATAATATTATAGACAGTTAAAAACAGAACTGAAAGAAGGGCCTGTGAAACTACAAGGAAAAAAAACCCAAACAACAACAACCAAGAACAGAAACATAAACAAAATGAAGTTGAACAGCAAATGTTGTTATCCTATCACCTGCTGCAATGCAGACTCTCGTCTTCTTCCCATCACACACACACAACACACACACACACACACACACACACAACACACATCTTAACGCAGACCTCACTCCGGCTCTTCAACTTTTTCTTAAAGTCTCCAAACCCCAGACTCCCCCCCCCCCCCCCCCCCCACACCACCACACACACCCACCCACCGCCCTTTCCCCGCTCTCTCCATGTACTCCTCAAAACCATAACCAAGCCTCAACAACAAACAACAACAATGACACCAACAAAACATCAACAACGACAACAATGACATAACATCCACCATCCAACATCAATCACACCCCCCCCCCCCCCCCCCTCCCTTCCCAGCTACTCAGACCCTGTCAAATGCCGTACATAACACACACAACCACCGTTGACACGGTTTGTCCCCGCGCCGCTTCCCCCCCCCCCCCCCCCCTCCACCCCCTCACCCCCCACCCCTCCACCCCCTCACCTCACCCCCAGCCCCCCACCCCTCCCTCCTAGATCCTCCCAATCCTTCTTCCCTTATCCCCGGCGCCGTGTTGCTCAATCGATGCAGAGCGTTTGCCTGCCCCCCCCCCCCCCCCCCCTCCCCTTCCCTGCCCCCCCCCCCCCCCCCCCCCCCCCCACCCGCCCTCCCTCCTCCCCCCGCGTCTCTCTTTTTATTCTTCTTTCCCTGTAGCCCCCTTAAACCCCCCTCCCATTCCCTTTTTTTCACTTTCATCTTCATTCATCACCCAGTCCTCCCCCCCCCACCCCCCCCTTTCCATTCCTCCCCCCTTCTCCATCTCTTTTTCTCTCTCTCTCTCTCTCTCTCCTTGTGGTTTTCATTCATTTTCGGCAGCAGTAGGGAGTCTGTGTGTCTGTGTGCTGTTTCTCTCTGTCTTCACTTTTGGGAGGGGGGGAGGGGGGGGGGAGCGAAAAAAGAAAAAGAAAGAAGAGAAAAGGAAACAGAAAAAGAGGCAAGGCTAAAGTCAATCAAGGTTCAAGGCACAAAGAGAGAGAGAGAGGAGGAGGAGAGAGAGAAGAGAGAGAGAGAGAGAGAGAGAGCAGACAGACGAGGGAAGAAGACAGACATAAGACAGACAGACAGAAGCAGACAGACAGACAGACAGACAGAGTCAAGTCAAGTCAAGAACACTTTAATCATCCCACGAAGGTCAATTACAATAATGGCGGGCTCATTGATACGAATCGTGATCTCGAAAAACACACACACACAAAGCTACATTTCATATTGGTATAAACATTCCATGATAACTTCAAATAAAAAAAAATCACAACATGCACACACACACACACAATATACTCAAAGGGACACACACACACACACACACAACATACACACACAGAGACGCGCAAGAGAGAGAAGAGAGAGAGAGAGAGAGAGAGAGAGAGAGAGAGAGACAGACAGACAGACAGAGAGACAGAGAGAGACACAGAGAAACAAAGACAGACACGGAGACCCAGAAACACAAAGAAAAGCGTTTAAAAAAACTTCAAAAAACCAAACTTTAAAATTCATCATCTTTCCTCTCTCTCTCTGTAAACAGAGCCTGGGAAAAGAGGAGCAAAAAGCGAAAAAGCCATTTCCACGCCGCCCCAGCTTTTAAGACAAGTTAGCAGGCATATTATAAGCACAGGCCTTCCTTCTTTCTTTCTTTCCTCCTTTCTTTCTTTCTTTCTTCCTATACTACTTTGCCTGGCCTGGGAGAACAATGGACAAAACAGCTGCAGCTAATTAGTGCATCCATCCACCACAGCAACCTTCGCTTAAACAAGCACCAGCAGGCAAAACCCATCTCCCGGCGGAAACGACACATAAACACATACACACACGGACACACAGAGAGGCATAACAACAACGCAGACGCGTCGTGTAAGTATATATATATATATATATATATATATATATATATATATATATATATATATATATATATATATATATATATATGCACGCACACACACACAATGGTCGGACACATACACTGCTTTGTGCATGCAACGAGGGTGTGCGTGAACACACACACACACACACACACACACACACACACACACACACACAACACACACACACACACAGGTATGTGTTTGTATACCACACATTGACAATGTTGGCTGCCACACACACTGGACAATAGTTCTAAAGGTATGTGAGGAAGACAGGGCATTGGAAGAAGCACACACACACACACACTCTCTCGTAGAAAAAAAAGGACGTGCAAGGGTCTAAAAAAAGAATTTCATCTCTCACAGACTGATAGACTGACTCAATATTTCATCTCTCACTAGATCACTGACTCTCTCTCTCTCTCTCTCTCTCTCTCTCTCTCTCTCTCTGTGTCACGAATGGGTTTAAAAACCTAACACAATAAAATCTTTGTCATTGTCATTGTCTCTCTCTGTCCACACCCAACACACCACACACACACACACAACCACACACACACACAACCGCGCGAAGATGGGTACCGATCGGAAGCACACCCACACGCACACCCACGAAAAAACGTGATGGATCAAATGATGGGCTTTTATCACGCGCGCGCGCACGCACACACACACACACACACACACACACACACACACACACACCGAGAAAGCAGGCAGGAGCAGAAGCTGTTTACAGCCTAGTCAACAACGACACAGACCACTTCACAAGTGCTGAGGCCACACCAACACACAACAACGACGACAAACCAGCTCCACACACCAGTCTAAAATAGTGAAAGAAAAGCCAGGGACAAGAAAATGGAACCTATCAAGATGTAGCCTACATACTGTGCCAAAAGGTGGGTGGGAACAGATGACAGAATTTACAAAACCGCATACACACGGGGACTGGATGTAAAAAAAAACACCTGAGTGCTTATTCCATTATCCTCGATATTAAAAAAAAAAAGTTGTATTATCAGAACAGGCATAATACTCTTTGGCTTGAGCTCTACACCTCCTGCATTTTGTCACAAGGACTTCTATAACTACCTGACTATTTCAGATAGAGAAGAGATTCAAGATAACATCACCTATAATACACTGTGCCACTAAAATAAAACCAGGACACAAAGCCACCCTCCATGTGCAAGAAAATTTAGTTTAAAAAACTTTTCACATGCTTCGTATATCACTACAGGCCCATGAATACCGACCGTAAAACTTTAAAAAAGAAAAAGAAAAGAAAAAAGCAAAAAACAAAAAACCACCACCACCCCAAAGCCCCCCACAAAAAACACATAAAAACAACCAAACCAATAATACACAAAACTGCAAAATCGCAGTTACGGACTCTAAAGGATGCATACATCACACCCTGAAGCAGGGGGGTGGAATAGCCTAGTGGTTAGAGCATTGTGCTCGTGATCTGACGGCTCGGGATCGAACCAACACGGAGACACCCGTTTTAAGGGATTTTACCCTGGAGTTAACATCAATACCGACTCCACTCCCCCCAAAAGTCCTTCGGGTAAGACTATAAACTGAGGCCCCGTGTGACAACGCACGCAGAACATCTTGCCCACATGTTAACAAACCCATTCCGT
Source organism: Rapana venosa (assembly GCA_028751875.1). Classification (NCBI taxonomy): domain Eukaryota; kingdom Metazoa; phylum Mollusca; class Gastropoda; order Neogastropoda; family Muricidae; genus Rapana; species Rapana venosa. Next base: position 32,278,375 of record CM054143.1, on the reverse strand, counting down.
CTTTCGGAAGAGTAGGTCATTCCGTGCCAGTAGGGACGGATGACAAAATCAAAATAAACGCATCCTCACAGGTGTTGTGTTTCGAAACCATCCTTGAAGTCGGAATGCGGATACCTTAATGGTGGGGTATAAGCGGTCGCATTTATACGCAAAATCTCACCATTGGTAATAAACCTCAGAGCTCTCGCCGAGGAACGAAAACAACAACAACAACAACAACAACAACAAAGCCCAGACGCAAACATGACAGTAGAAATGCACCCAGTTATTTTCAGATGGATCTAACAACAACGACAACAACAACAACAACAAAGCTCCGACGAAAACATGATCGTAGAAATGCACCCAGTTATTTTAATAATAATAATAATAATAATAATAATAATAATAATAATAAAAATAATAATAATGTATGGAATTTATATAGCGCTGAATCTTGTAAAGCAACATTTTCAGATGGATCTAACAACAACAACAAAACAACAAAGCCCAGACGCAAACACGATAGTACAAATGCACCCAGTTATTTTCAGATGGATCTAACAACAACAACAACAAAGCCCAACCAAACACGTATACAATGCACCCAGTTATTCAGATGGATTAAAAACACACAACAACACCAATCACAAGCCAGACACAACACGACAATAAATGCACCATATTGATGGATCTAACAACAACAACAACAACAAAACAAGAAAGCCCCAGACGCAAACACGACATCAGAAATGCACCCAGTTCTTTTCATTTCAGACAAGAACTACGTCTGCAGAAGAAAAGTTTCTGGAATATAGGTGACTGAATCGACGAGACAGTGAGACAGGCTGCGAGAGGAAAAGTGACAGTACAGGGGGGAGGGAAAGAAGTGGTGAACAGGAGGGCAAGGAAGAACACACACTTACACACTTACACACACACACAACAGAAGTGCCGCCAGAAAAGTGGGGAATTTCTAGCTGGGGAGGATTTGTCATATCACACAGCCTGATATCAGTGCAGGGGTGGGGAGAGCAGCACACACAGATGGAGGGGAGGGACACTGACTGCTGCGAGACACCCACTGTGAAACGACAACACTGACAGAAACACACCAAAGTCACGGGAGCTGATTTTTACACACACACACACACACACACACACACACACACACACACACACACAGCACACAAGGAGATAGAGAGAGAGAAAGAGAATAATAATAATATATATATAATATAATAATAAAAGATAGAATAGATAGATAGATAGATAGATAGATAGATAGATAGAGAGCAGAGATAATAGATAGTAGATAGAGTAGATAGAGAATAGATAGATAGAATAGAGAGATAGATAGACAGACAGAAGATAGATAGAAGAAGATAGATAGATAGATAGATAGATAGATAGATAGAGAGAAGAGGAGAAGATAGAGAGAGAGAGAGAAGAGAGGACGAAGGAGAGAGCAAAGAGAAAGAGCACGAGACACGAGCGACAAAGAAAGACACAGACACAGGAACAGACAGACAGTCAGACAAGACAGACTCACTGACGGTCACAAGAAAACACCAACGACACAAAAAACCCACGCCAACGTCTGAACCTGTCTTACCTTGTGAGCAAGACTGTAGTGTGGGGGCAGACTACTATCGGCGGTGGCGCGGTCACTGCTGTGCTGAGAATATCCGTTGCTGTGACTGGGGGTGGTGGCGGAGATGGAGGTAGCACGGCTGTAGTGGGAGTACCCATCACCCCAGTCCACACCCCCATCCAGCTCCTGACGGTCGCTGAAAATCCCGTACATTATGTTGTCTGTCCACCTTGCCTTATTGTCTCTCTCCTACCTTACCACCTTCCAAAATCCCACAGAAGAAAAAGAGAGGTTTGGTGTCTTTTCACAGTACACGATTTTCCGGGTTTGTTTTTTTTCACTGTGAGAAATGACTGAAGTTGTTCATGACATAATCCAATCACGGATTCCCAATTGTACAAACGACGAACACTACACTTCCACACCGAAAAAGTAGTTTCTATAACAATGTTTTGCTGTAATGATTTTTGACTTTTTTTTCTCAAGAAATGTTATCAAAATACGAAGGTGTTAGAATAATACTTGCCCCCAAATCAGACCCGATTTCAAACAACAAGTCCACACCAACACAACACCAACATCACACAGGAAACAAGAAAAGGGAATCTTCCCAACAGTGTGTGTGTGTGTGCACAGAGCGGTGCAGGGAAGTTAGGCACACATCCAGCCTCCCTCATCCAGTTTTGCACGCTCCAGTGAAGAAACAAACTGTCCTCCCTGGAGAGGTGGTAGTTTTCACGCTCCACTGAGGCCAACAGATGAAGGCGGAGGGGGGAACAGCCGTTGGCCAGAAGCGCTGCCTTGGTAGGGGAGAGGGATCAATAACGAACTAGTGTACAGCAGACAGCACCTGTGATTGTCACCGCTTACCTTTCCCTGACATCTCGCCCGCCCAGTCAAGCGTGGGGTGCTAAGCGTGTGTCCATCCTATCGATTTCCTGACAGGCAGTGACCGGCGACCACACACGTCGTTGACTTGCGGGGACAACCACGGCCACACCGATCACCCCCCCTGCCACGGTTATGGCCCTAGCACTGTGTCCAACAAGTCAGGGCTAGCTGTACTTTTGCTCTGCTCAGGCACGTGCAACACAGCTACTCCGGCTCCCACACAACCTGAGGATTACAGAGCTGCCTGCGCCGCTGGACAGGCGGCTACCATGAAGAAATGGAAAGGGTTTGATGTCACCCTGCATTTAGCTGATAGCTTTCGCCGCCAGATCTCTATCTCTCTCTCCTTCTCTCTCCTTCTCTCACCATCACTTTATAAAAGGAAGCCAGCGAATGTGCTGACTAAAGCACAAACATGAAAACACAAATAAATAAATAAATAAAAAGACGTAGTCTCCAGGCGCACAAGTGACAGACGACAAATTATTTTATCCACATCCTTGGAGAAAACCACAGCAGCGTTTTTGGAGTGTCACGTTCACACCCGTTCTCCTCCTCCTCCTCCTCTCCTCCCTTTCTTCACGTGTGATCAGGAAGGCTTGAGACACAGCAGGTAGGCAGGCAGGCAGGCATGAGGTGCTGGCAGGGCGCTGAAGAACTGCTTTGTGTTGGTCTATGGCACTGGCGTTGCGTCACAAAAAGAGCCCCTCAGAAGCTGAGAGCCGTCCACTCCAGGCCTCAATCACCACTTGTGCAGCGATGGAGATCAAGGGTCAAGCATAAAGGAAGCCCATTCATTACTCGTGGGCCCCCTTTCCCACACACACACACACAGACACAGAGACCTCGCTGGAGCTGTTATTGCTGCAATTTCCGAGAGGAAACCCTGCGGAGGAAACCCCTCACGATGCTCACAAATCCTACTCACAAAGCAGCGCTCACAGGGACAACAATACTGACTGACTCACACACACACTGTAACAATGATGAAGCCAGTCTCCACTAGGCTGCACTCTCTCACCACGCCTGCTTCCTGTATGTCTAATAGCATCGAGGGAAATGTCCACCTCTGGCTTTTTTTGTTTGTTCCTGGAGGGAGTAATTATCCCCACATAATGAACGACAGGGCTCTACAATCCACTGGCACTCACTGATACCACCACTGACACCAACCTCCACCACTGTACCAAAATCAAGGCTGGTTATTGGTGGGAGGAGGGGGGTGGGTGCACTGAATCAGCCACGCTCCCACAAGTATGGATGTCCCTGCTCAAGCTTGCTCAAGTATCCGCAGTCAGAAAAATCACAATCATCCAAACCGTTATATCACCAGACAAGCAGCACTTCCCCACGAAAAAAAACAACAACGAAAAAAGCAACACAGCACTTTAAATCACAAAAAATATCTTCCCGGCCACTTCAATTTCTCACCACACAAAACAAAACACACACCAAAAAAATCCTGCAGAATTGAACATTTGAAATTCTCTCTTCTTCAAGGTCTACGAGGACCTCAGCAGATGACGCGCTGTAGGGTTTGTTTGGGCCGGCAGTGACACGGCCTGTCTCCGTCACCAACAGGCAATCCTGAAGTGTAAGCACCTCAGCAGGACGTTAGTGATGTTTACAGAAACCCGAGCCTGGCAGAGGCTCAGTGACAGACACACAGCCACACTACACCACACCGCTGACTGGTCGTCGGTCGGTGGCAGGGGTGGAGGGAGGGAGGGAAGGAGGGTGTCCCAGGATGGCAGGCAGCAGTAGCACCCCCTAATGACTTGAAAAGCGAGAAGCACCGTCTTCACCAAGCCACTAAACGAGGGTGGGAGGAAAACGGGAGGCGGAGTGAGCAGCAGCAGCAGCAGCAGGAGGAGGAGGAGGAGAAGGAGGAGGAGGAGGGCACAGTGGCGCAGAGTGCTGTCATTCCAACCATGTCTGCAGCACGTGGCTCTCTCTCTCTCTCTCTCTCTCTCTCTCTCTCTCTCTCTTACTTTTTCTCTTTTCGCTGTCTTCGCCACACGCAACACGGCACCACTCTGGCACTACCACCTCTTCCCCCTTCGCGGCCGCCACCACCACCACCACCTCCACCACCACAGGCACCACCACCACCACCACCAATGTCCCGAACGATCTTACACAGCTTTTGCATAGATCAAGGAAAACCCCCTCTTTCGGATTTTTTTTTTTTTTTGGTTGGTTACCCCACCTCTCTCTCTCTATCCCTTCTAAGTCCAGATGGCCTGATGCGCGGCTAGGAAATGTAAACTGCTCAGCAGACGCGCCCTGTCCGGGAGACTATCGCTTTCAATCTGTCATTGGTGCCAGAAACAGGCAGGCGTTCATTGACACGCCACGAACCAGCGCGGTAGCACAGGGCACTCTCTCTCTACTGTCCGTGGCGCCGGCACAGGAAACTCTACTCCGCTCCGTAACGGTACGAACAGCAGCATCCCTGCTACTAGCCTAGGCCAGGCTACTACTACAACTTTGTGCATACAATCTATCTGCCAGTGCACAGCGAGGGGAAGAGAGAGAGAGGGGAATGGCTGGTTGCCTAGCGTGTTTGGAGATGCACTGATGGGTGGTGGGTGGTGGTAGCCTACTCCTCACCGTGTCTCTCTCAGGTGTCTGTCGTTGGTGTGTTTATCGGAGACGCTATGCGGATCGGCGACGGCAGTTTGCTAAACAGCGACTAACTGGGTAGGAAGGAGGCAGCTCAGGCATCATTACAGCGTGAGAAACTTTCTCTTACTCCCCCCCCCCTACCCACACACACACACCTTCCTTCTTCACACATGTTCAGTGAGACTGCTCTGCTAACGTGGCTGGTAGTAGTTAGTACTGAGTGCTTCAGCAGAAGAAACTTATTGATTGCAAATTCCCGTCCCGGTCCTGGAACAACAAAACAGAAAAGTAGTAGAGCTGGGGCGGCCAATTTGTCACCACCATTCACAAGAGGTATTGAATGAGGGGCTTTGTGAAGAATGCGCCTGTCAAGCGTTGATGTGGCTGGGCCCCCGTCTTTGATCTGGCCTCTGAAAAGAAAGAGAGAGAAGAGAAAAGATGAATTAGCGGCATTGGGCATGGTCATTTAGCTCTCTCTCTCCTTTTTCCAGTGACAGGCAACAGCCTGTTCATGAATAAATCCATCTCTGTCTCTGTTGGTCTGTCTGTCTGTCTGTCACACACACACACATACACACATATATATATACACACACATGTATGCACGCGCGCACGCACGCTCGCACGCACCACACATACAAAGTCACTGGAATTGTAATAGATGCTATTTGTATAACTGTCCAACTCTTTTTAATCTATATCCTCAAAATGTATAATGTATCTGCGTAGTTGTATCAAGATTAATCAACACGGTATTGTAATATCCACCCCAGTAACATTCCCCGTACTGTTTCACCAATTCTAGAACCCAATAATTATGTGTGCCGTTTTTGGTTTTTTTATTCTTTAATATCGAGGATAATGGAAGTGCTGTTTTGCATGTAGTCCCCCTGTGTATGCGGTTTTGTAAATTCTGTCATCTGCTCCCACCGGCACACAATGGCCTACTCATACGAAAAGCAAAACAGGATTTAATGTGTGCGCAAGATGTTCTGCGCGCGTTCGCACACGGGGCCTCGGTTTATAGTCTCATCCGAAGGACTTTTGGGGAGAGTGGAGTCGGCACTGATGCTAACTCCAGGGTAAAATAACCCCTTGAACGGGAATCGAACCCGGGTCGTCAGATTGCGAGCGCAATGTTCCAACCACTAGGCTACCTCGTCCCGTGTGTGTGTGTGTGTGTGTGTGTGTGTGTGTGTCTGTCTGTCTGTCTGTCTGTCTACGAGCGTGCGCGCGCGCACATACGCGCTGCACAAACATACTTCCGTGTAAGAGTGCATGTGAGTAAAAAAAAAAAATCCAATCCATCTTCATGATGAGCTGAGCAAATAAAAGCGGAAGCTAAAGCAATTATGACGACGGCTACATGACAATGACGAAGTCATAGCTGTGCTCAGACGACTCGTACATTCATAGTTTTCTGACACTGGTACAAAGCGCTGTGGCTGGTTCAGTAACAACTACATCATCCCTTTTCACCACAAAAAAGAAAAGAAAAAGAAAACAACAGTCATCAACAACGCATTATCATGCGGGGAAAAAATCCACAGCACCCAAAACAAAGTTATTTCATTCTGGCCACCCCAACCCCCTCCCCCCTTCCCCTCCTCTTGCCCTCTCTCTCTCTTGCTGCACTCGGTACCACGACTGCACACACACACACAGACACAGACACACACACAGACACAGACACACACACACAGACACACACACACACCACGCACAGAACGAACAGCCCTTTGTAATTAAAGGGCAATAATTCAAGCAGAAGTAAACACGGCTGTTATCGACAGTGATCTCAGTGAAAGGGAAATATTCCTGTGCCGGAATCCCCCCCCCCCCCCCCCCCCCTCCACCTCCCCTCTCTCTCTCTCTCTCTCTCTCTCTCTCTGTTGCTGTTGTTTTGTTTATTGTTTTATTATTTTATTATATATACTAAGTAGTTCGGAAATACCCTTCATATGACCTTTTTGTGAATGGATCATTCGAGTTCCAGTTCTCTCTCTCTGTGCAAGTTGGTGATACGTGCACTCACACCCTTACACACAAACCACACACACACACACACACACACACACACACACACACACACACCACACCAGACAGGCACATGCATATCTATCTGTACGCGCACTGGAACACACACACACACACACACACACACACACCACACACACACACACACACACACACACACACACACACACACACACACACACGTAGTGTTTCGCCTTGTTTCAGTAAACTTAAGATAGTGGCCATTGAAAACAGCCCTTTATTTTTAGGTCATTGGGTTGCGTTAATGCATCAGCAATCAAACTCGATTGATTTATTCATGAAAAGGCCATTGGGCTACACACACATTATATATATATATATATATATATATTATATATATATATATATATATATATATATATATATATATATATATATATGCATTTGCATACGACAAATTCACAGCAGATTTATCTGCATGAAATTCGGGCTACTCTCCCCGGGGAGAGCCCATTGCCACAAATGCAGCGCCACCCATTATCCTTACTTTCCTATCCGCATCTAGTCCCTATTTACAACAGACTTTTGCCAGGGACAACTCTCTAGTTTCTGTGGGTTCTTTTACGTCTCATACAAAAAGACTAGCACCCATACCACCACTCACAGTCTAATGGATGGGGGGAAAGTTTTTTGCTCTAGCGGGAATCGAACCTGGACTTCTTGCTTTCTAGACAAGTGCATTAGCTCTAGTATAAGTAAAGTATGTTCTTTCGAGCCAGAAGGCCCATAGAGCCGGAGCTTATCCCGGTTTCTGTAGCGTTAAGCGAACTGATGGTTTTTCATCACCCCTGTGACAGGACGCTAGTCTGTCGCCAGATACTTCCCCAGCAGAGCTGGTACCCACTTGTACACCTGGGTGGAGTGAGGAAAATAGGAGTAAAGTGTCTTTCCCAAGGACACAACACCGAGCCGAGCGGGGATCGAACCCGCGACCTCTGGATCACGAGTTGACCGCCTAAACCACTCGACCACGGCGCCTCCTGCATTAGCTCTAGACCACCGATCAATATAATTATTTATATTATGTGTATGTGTGTAGGTGCACATGTGCACAAGCACACGCTCATGCATACGTGTGTGAGAGTGTGCACGTGCGTACGCGCACGCTCGCCAGCACACGCTTGTGTATGTGTTCGCAAGTGCATGGGGGCAACAAGCTTAATTTTCCTGCCTTCGTGCTCTGTGTAGGGGGGGGGGGGGGGGGGGGGGGGGGGGGGGGGGGGGGGGGGGGGGGGGGGGGGGGGGGGGGGGGGGGGGGTAACGGACGGGATAGCCTAGTGGTTAGAACATTGCGCTCGCAATCTGACAACCCGGGTTCGATTCCCGTTCAAGGTGGGGATATTTTCCTCTGGAGTTAACATCAGTGCAGACTCCACTCTCCCCAAAAGTCCGGATAAGACTATAAACCGAGGTCCCGTGTGCGAATGCACGCATTACATCTTGCGCATAGTTAAATCCTGTTCCGCTTTTCGTAAAAGTAGGCCACTGTGTGCTGGTGGGAACAGATGACAGAATTTACAAAACCACATACACACGGGGACTGGATGTAAAAAAGCGCATAAATGCTTATTCCATTATCCTCACTATAAAAGAATTTTTTAAAATATATATGTATATATTAAAAAAAAAGACATATATATATATATATATATATGCTCCAAAGAATGGGAGGGTGTGAGCACTGGCGCGTATTAATGAAAACGATGTGAACACAACAGATTTTGCACCACAGGCAGTAGTCGCGTTGGTGAAGTATGGCCCTGTGTTGTGCCCTAAAATAGTTGAG
>CM054143.1:32234439-32266939 GCA_028751875.1 Rapana venosa | reverse complement strand
GCAGCCCAACTAGTGAAGGTGGGTACATTCACTTCAGCATTTAACAAAATACAAATGCATTCAGTTCAAGACTAAATCATATTCATCGAAAACACAGCACTGATGGGAAAAATTGTATACCACCTTAAGTCACGGCATATTTCCTTGTGCGAAATTTGGGCTGCTCTCCCTGGGGAGAGCACGTTGCTCATCCATTATTTTTTTCTTTTTCTTTTCCTGTCTGCAACTGTATTTCTTTCCCCTATCACAATGGCTTTTTTTCTACAGAATTTTGCCAGGGACAACTCTCTTTTTGCCATGGGTTCTTTAACATGCGCTAAATGATTATGTAAAACACACGGGACCTCGGTTTATCGTCTCATCCGAAAGACTAGCACCCAGACCATCCATCACTCACGGTCTAGTGGATGGGGGAAAGTTTCTGGCCCAAAATGGGGATCAAACCACGACACACTTCGAGCCCAGCTTTTTTGCTTTCTAGGGAGGTGCGTTACCTCTAGACCACCAATCCGCTGTGCCTTGGTCTAGCATTCGATCATTTACCAAAAAAACAAAACGGTACACATTATTCTATAGGAAGTTTCCAGACCAGGGGGGGGGGGGGGGGGGGGGGGGGGGGGGGGGGGGGGGGGGGCAGTTCCTACCTCTGTCAAAGCCTGTCCACTTTACGACAACCACCACCTAACGACACCACCACAGAAGGCCGCTGTACAACGCGGCACGCATGATCGCACGTGGTCGCGTGCGGCCGCGCGTTTGACGAGCAGTCAGTCAGACATGAAATGAAAAGCACAGTAAGCTGGCAGTGCTGAAGACGTAGAACGGCTGACAATAAATCTAAGCCCACATCAACAGACAGTACAGGCAGGTCTTGGTGGCTAGGGAACAGACCAGCAAGGTTGTGTGAAACAAGATACAAAGGGAGAAAATGGATTTGTGTGGGGTTTTTTTTGGTTTGTTTGGTGGTGGTGGTGGTGGTGGTTTTTGTTTTTTTTATTATTGTGTGTTTGTTTTGTCTTGATGGGAGAAAATGAAGACAGATTTGGGGGGTGTGGTAAGAGAGAGAGAGAGAGAGGGGGGGGAGAGAAGAGGGGGGGGGAGAGAGAGAGAGAGAGGGGGGGAGAAGAGAGAGAGAGAGAGGAGAGAGAGAGAGAAGAGGGGAGAGAGAGAGAGAGAGAGGAGAGAGAGAGAGAGAGGTGATGAACAAGGGGATTCCTTTTTTTTAAATTACCATTCTTTTATTTAGAGGATAATGGAATAAACATTCATGTGCTTTTTTCATCCAGTCCCCGTGTGTATGCAGTTTTGTAAATTTTGTCATCCGTTCCCACCGGCACACAATGGCTACTCTTCCGAAAAGCGGAACGGGTTTCAGCGTGTGCGCAAGATGTTCTGCGTGCGTTCGCACACGGGGCCTCGGTTTATAGTCTCATCCGAAGGGCTTTTGGGGCGAGTGGAGTCGGCACTAATGTTAACTCCAGAGGAAAAATCCTCTTGAACGACATTCGAACCCGGGTCAGCAGATCACGAATACATCACTCTAACCATCAGGCTGTCCCGTCCCCCTTCAGGCTTCTAGCCCCTGGAGTGGGGTCAAACAAAGCAACAACAAAACTTCATGGCATATGTGGCAACTGCCAAAACGTAACAACTGTGAACATGGGTCCATACACATTAAGACAAATTTAAAAGTCTACTTGGAATGATCGTATTCATTATACCGTTTCTCGCTGTTAAATGCCCATTAAAAAAAAAAAAACCCACACAAAATCATGCCGTATTTACAAGACAATGAGCTGATAAAAACCCAGACCGCAAACGGTAGGAGCAGAACCGAGCTTTAACAAATGTACATTACTAGATTACTAGAGTCCAAATATCTCTGTCTGATATTATCACAAAGAATGCGACTCTTTTAAAGGGCTTCTCATCTTCCAATACATTACCACCGTACACAGTCATGTGGTCAGAATTCGACTTAAAAAAGTCTTCTGAAGAAATGATCCCCTAGTTGGTAAGAAGCCAAGACGAGGTTTTATCAAACCGTCCCCAAACACTGTAATTATATATGTGCAAAGGGGAGGGCAAAGAGAGGCAGACAGGCACACACACACACATACACAACACCACACATACACACACACAGGGAGACAGGGAGAGGGAGTAATAGAGACAATAAAGTGTCACTCGTATGTGAAAAAAGAAGAAGAGAACAAATGAATAAACAGATAAATAAATGAATAAATACACTGAAGAATGATTAGGGGACCAACCACCTTAGCGCAGTGATTAGCGCCTTGGGGACTGGAAGGTCGTGGGTTTAAATCCCATAAGGCTCTGCCCAGCTTCTTTCTACTCACAGAGAGATTGCATTGGGCTCAGTGGGAAGAATGGAACCACACAGTTGACCTTCATCCACTTTACGAATCCGAGTTGGAGAGTGTCGCTCAAATTATTGGTCCAACACTGCAGATGTCTGTATCTCTCGGGCCCTATTACTGCCAGATATATTATGACAGGAAGTGTAAAGTACAACCCTGTCAAGTTGTCTCAAAGCCCATGCACTTCCACAGCAGCAGCATCCTCATCGCCACTGATCATCATGCAATAAAACAAATTTGTCTCTGATTCGGTGGCACCAGTTGCTCTGGTCTCACGGTGACCTCAGATTCGGTTTGTCCATACACTTCTGTACCTGTGGTGAATTTGTGTCAAAATCTTCGTGGTTGGATGTTCACAGGAGACGGTCGTTGAAGGAACATTGTGGTGGTTGCCACCTTGGGTGGGCATCTCACTCAGTCCGGCTCCGCGACTGAGCGAATACTGTCTTTAGCAGGGGGCTTGGTAGGTGATGCCCTGCCTATGTTAGCTCAGAAATGGCACCACAGAACACCACCAAAGCAAGTGTAGGTCTCCTCTTGTTGGTGTCCTTGCAGCGGCCTGACATTGATAGGCTCTCTATGGATTTCTGACCTGGAGGATAAGACTTAATGAATCTGGGTAGTGCCCTTCTACCTTAACATGAATACATGGAATAAATGGATCAACGGATGGATAGACTATATGCCTGTGTTTTGGAGGAAGAAAATCATTTTGCTAAAGGGTGCCAGGTATGATGAATTCAGCACAAACCACCACCGGGATTTCCAAAGTTTCCACCCAGGGGGCAAAACTCCAGTCTAGTCTATCACAAGGCATGGCATTTCATGCAGCAGCCAAGCACCATTTATGCTGTCATGACGACAACAACAACAACAACTAAAACATATTAAAAAAAACTTTTAAGTATAGTTTTTAAAGATGAGGAACCTGCAATAAGCTACCTGCACTACTTGTTTTATCTACGGCTGCTTGCGCGTGTATGACATGATGTATGTGCGTGTATGATATATATATTATTATATATATATATATATATATATATATATATATATATATATATATATATATATATATATATGTGTGTGTGTGTGTGTGTGTGTGTGTGTGTGTGTGTGTGTGTGTGTGTGTGTGTGTGTGTGTGTGTGTGTGTGTGTTTTGTTTTGTGTGTTTGTGTGTGTGTATGTGGTATATGTATATATAGCCAGGTATAAGAATCAAGGAGTAAATGAAGCAATAACAAAAGAGCAAACGAAAACTGCTGAAATAAATGAAACTACAAAACACACTCAAAGTCTATACCCCACCACCACCAAAAACAAACATATTAAAAAAACGACAAACACAAACCACCAAAAGGCACACACACACACCAACCAACAAACAAATAAAATCAGCAGAAAAAACCAAAACAAACTTAGATGTCTCAACTACAGTAATGTTTTGTTGAAAATAGTTCTTTAAGGAATGTAAGCAAACTCCAGACTTCCACAAAATTAACAAGCTCTTGCCTTTCCTGCGCTTAGAGGAAGCTCCCCCCCCCCCCCCCCCCCCCCCCCCCCCCCCCCCCCCCCTTCACTTTTCATCCCCTGCCCCACCCTCAACCCCATATGGGAGACACACTAGTATGGATGAAAAGACTACGTGACTGAGATAACATAAATTGTTAACTAGTGAGAACCAGTAAAACTTTTTTTCCATGACAAATTTTACAACTACAACATTGACTGATCAGATGAAACCAAATGACTGACTGATTGATCTACCGATTGGAAAAAGTGACCAAAGAAAATTGATGATTTTTAAAATAAATAGGTAAGAGGCTTCTTCTCTTCTTCAAGTGTCCGGTCTGGTCCTGCAGACATCGACGATCATGGCTCTCCATTCTTCCCTGTTCTCGGTCCCTCTCATGAGCTCATTGTTAGTGCCCTCTTTATTCGTTGCGAATTTGTTTAAGCTGTCTGTGAATTTTGTGCGTTGTCTTCCTCTGCTCTTGTTTCCACAGATTTTGCCACTCCATAACAGTTTCTCTAGTCCGTCAGCCCTGATTATATGGCCGAAAAATTTGAGCTGTCTTTCTCTGATGGTGTTGAGAAGGGATCTCTTGTACCCAGCCATTTCCATTACTTCTGCATTAGTTTTTTTTTTTTGTCCATGAGATTTTCATGATTCTCCGGATGAACCACATTTCCACTGCTTCTAGTCGCTGTTCTGTGTCTTTGGCTAGGGTCCAGCACTCACATCCGTACAGAAGAATGGACCATACGTAGGCTCTCAAAACATGGATCTTTGTCTTGAGGCTTATCTTACTGTTGGTAAAAATGCATTTCATGTTGTTAAAAGTTGCCTTAGATTGACCGATTCTCTTCTTGATTTCTGTGTCACACTTGCCGTCCGGGGTGATAGTACAACCAAGGTATTTAAAGGTGTTTACTTGTCTGATTCTCTCTCCTTTACAGGCTATGAAATAGGTCACAATGCACAAACGAACTTTCAAAACCGACAGATAAATAAGCACAACAAACACAGATGAACAGAGAAAACAAACCAATCACGGAAGACAAACTCCAGAAACACACCAAAGTCAACAACACCCACGCACGACAACAGAAACATAAACCAAACCAAAACCAAACAACCCCACCGCCAGAACGAAACGAAACAAGAACACAAGGGAAACCACTGGAACACGCAGACCCCCAGACCACGCGATAATCACCCAGTTTTGTGCGGGTCTGGTCTGAGTGGTGATTGTCTTTGTGGCCTGTACTGGCTTCGTTATATAGCTAGCTAGCTAGCAAGCCAGCAAGCCATGCTGAATACCAAGAGGCAGCCTGGGCTTGTTTTGCTTTAACACCTCACATCTAAGCTGAAAACTCCCCAAGCCAGACTTCCTTCGACCCTACCATTACCGTACCACCACTGCAGGGCCTGTTTTGTTATAACACCTCACATCTAAGCTGAAAACTCCCCAAGCCAGACTTCTTTCGACCCTACCATTACCGTACCACCACTGCAGGGCCTGTTTTGTTATAACACCTAACATCTAAGCCGAAAAACTCCAACCAGACCTCCACAGTACCATTACCGTACCCATGGCAGTAGTAGGGCCTGCCTGCCTGCCTGTGCGGTATGGTATGGCAGCAGCCACTCCAAGGTAGGCCTACACTAGTGTTGTGAGATGCGATTCTCTGGGCCCTGGCAGTCAGCTGTAGAGGCGGAAGCTAATGAGCTCCCTTTGATGGGGCCTCTTCCCAGCTGCCTTCCATCAGCTCTCTCACCGTGCCCCTCCCTCCTCTCCTTCCATCCCCTCTTTCTCTTCTCTTCTTCCTGCCAGTTGGGAAATAGGCCACCTACCTACCTCTACCTGCCTGCCTGCCTGCCTTGCCTTATACCCCACCCAGTGCAGGCAGACTTGTACTATATTATTATCCTCCTCTCTTAGTTTCTGAGGCTTCTTGCTATTTCTGTGGTGTATACTGGGAGGTATCGGAGACATTTGTAGTTCTCTGGTATGCCGCACGCAAGTCTAACTCCCACCTACATCTTTCTTCTATGCGGGGAAGCGTTCTAGGTTTTGTTGTTGTTTTGTTTGTTTATTGCTTGCGAAAGTGTTTTTAGGTTTTTGTGTGTGTGTTTGTTTATTTGGCGCTTGCGAAAATGTTTTGGTTTGTTTTGTGTTTGTTTGTTTGGCGCTTGCGAAAATGTTTTGGTTTGTTTTGCGTTTGTTTTGTTTGTTTGGCGCTTGCGAGAGTGTTCTGGTTTGTTTTATGTTTGTTTGTTTGTGTAGTGCTTGCGAGCGTGTTCTGGTTTGTTTTGTGTTTGTTTGTTTAATTGTTTTCTATCTTTCTTTTCTCTCTTTCCTCCTTCCTTTCTTTTCGTGAGTTATTTTGGAGTTTTCACTTCATGCCCGGGAGTAAATTCGTGACGAAAAAGTTGTTGAATCAAACTGGGAGAAAGCGTTCTGGTTTGTTTCATGTTTGTTTGTTTGTTGTTTTGTGTATATTTGTTTACCTTTCTTTTTCCTTTTTGTTTCTCTTTTCTTACGTTATTTTGGAGTGTTCTGTGCGTGCCCGGGAGTAAATTCGTGACGAAAGAGTTGTAGAATTACAGTGGGATTTTTAAAAATAAAGTTGTTGTTTGGGTCTGTTTGTTTTGTTTCTTTTTTTGATTGTGGGTGCATTTTTTGTTGGTTTTGTTTGGTTTTGTTGATTATTTTTTGGGTTGTTTTTTTTTAGGGGGGGGGGGGGAGTTGGTGTGTGTGTTGTTTGTTTTTTGGTTGTTATTGTTGTTGTTCAGTTGGGGTTCTTTTTGTTTGTTTGTTTGTTGTTGTTGTAGTTTTTTGGTTTTTTTTTTGGGGGGGGGGGGTGTTCTTAAGATCTGTCACTATGCATTCCACACTTGACTATGTTCTCTCTCCTCTCTCTCTCTCTCTCCTCTCTCTCTCTCTCTCTCTTTTCAAGATTGTTCTGTCACCTCTTTCTCCTTTAAACAAAATTCTTTCTTTTCCTGTCTATAGTTATCTCTTTTACTTTGTACTCTCTCTCTCTCTCTCTCTCTCTCTCTCTCTCTCTCTCTCTCTCTCTCTTCTTTCCAGTCCTGTCGCGACCCCATCAGTATGTTTGTTTCCTTTGCTCTCGTGGTAACTCTAACTCCGCCCCTCAACCCCCGCCCCCCCCCCCCCCCCCCCCCCCCCCCCCCCCTCCTTTCCTGATGGCATTCTACAATGCCTTTCTGACACTTCTCTGTATATCCCCTTCCATCTGCGCCTTCTGGGAGTTTTAGGGGCTAGAAAAATCCCCCTTTCTACCACATAGCAATTTGGGCCTTTTTTCCTGTTCTTCCCGACAATTCTGATGTGTTAATGGTCTTTTTTTCCCACGCCTATTTTCCTGCCATTTTAAAAACAAACCACTCCCCCTTTTTTCTTCATGAAATGATCTGCAATTTGTATAGTTTATTTTTCTGAGTAACCGGAGACTGTGAACTCAGGGATGACCACAGGATGCTTGTTTTTCAGTGTCGTCTGCGTATTTTGGCATTTTAATTTTTTTTCTTATTATCATTACTTTGATGATTTGGGGGGGTTAGCTTCTTTTTTTGTGTACGGTAATTAATTTAGGAATGATAAATCAAGGGAAACGTTGATATAACGTCCTCTTCACGGACAAATCTTATTTGCTTTCAAGACTTCTGTCTGTCTGTCTGTCTGTCTTTGTTTTTCTGCATCCATCAAAAGGGCAGAGCACCC
Source organism: Rapana venosa (assembly GCA_028751875.1). Classification (NCBI taxonomy): domain Eukaryota; kingdom Metazoa; phylum Mollusca; class Gastropoda; order Neogastropoda; family Muricidae; genus Rapana; species Rapana venosa. The sequence goes on along the minus strand of CM054143.1, from coordinate 32,259,309 downwards.
CAGTCTCTGCAATGAAGGCAGCAATACACTGCAGGTCCTCCACGTCGCCTCAGAGTTCTTGGCCACTGAGGTGAAGTCGGGTCAGAGTCTCTGAGCTTTGGCAGTGCATTGTGCGCGTGTCGCGGGCAGGACTGCAGCACACGTTCTGTTGTGCGCCTTACCTGCCAGTCTCGTGCACAAGCGAACTACGCTGCATGACCTATTCGGGGCTATATTAAGATTATCCGAGAGAAATTCAACAAAACAATTTTATTATTTTTTATTTTTTTTATTCTTTTATATCGAGGATAATGGAATAAGTACTCATGTGCTTTTTTACATCCAGTCCCCGTGTGTACGCGGTTTTGTAAATTCCGTCATCTGTTCCCACCGGCACACAATGGCCTACTCTTCCGAAAAGCGGAACAGGATTTAACGTGTGCGCAAGATGTTCTGCATGCGTTCGAACACGGGGCCTCGGTTTATAGTCTCATCCGAAGGACAACAAGACAACAGTATGTGATGAATGGCGTACTTAAGGATGTTAGCAAACCTGTTAGTTAAAGCAAAGGTAAAGGTGTCCCATAACCTATGTGGTCGTAGGGGAACGAGGCATCGGAGACCTCAGCTTCTCTAAGAGTCAGCATATTGAGGGCGGCGCCCATCTCCTCTCCCTCGCTGCTTTACCTTCCCTGACCCTAAAGAGGCCAGGTACCCATTTACAGCTGGGTGAACTGGAGGACTGTACTGAAGCCAAGGCGCGCAAACGGTCACCTATCCAACTGGTAACCACGCTCGATGCTGCTTAACATTGGCTGGGGGAAAGGGAGTGTTCTGACCACTGAGCTATCCCGACCCAAGTGTTAGTTAGCGAAGACTGATAATGACTTTTTTCTTTTTGGTTTGTTTGGTTTTTACTTGACATACTAGCATTGGGGCAGCCCTGGTGTGGCCTTAGCAGCCGACTGTGTAATATGTTAAAAGCATGAAATGAAATCCTATACAACAGTTCAATCGCCATTTCTTTTTCATGTTCTTGTTCTTCTTTTTTCGCTTGCTCTGGGCATACGCACCAACGTGTGTGTGTGTGTGTGTGTGTGTGTGTGTGTGTGTGTGTGTGTGTGTGTGTGTGTGTGTGTGTGTGTGTGTGTGTGTGTGTGTGTGTGTGTGTGTGTGTGTATTATGTTTGTGTGTGTGTGTATGTGTATGTGTGTGTTGTTGTTGTTGTTCTTTTGATTTAACGTCTTTTCACTATAACTGATGTTAGACGAAGGGAGACAGATAGGGAGAAATGTAGGGGGAAAAAAGGATATGCTTACGTGTGACTGAAATTTTATTTTGTCACTTGTAATGTGTGTGTGCATGCTTGCGTGCAGTCTGCATGTACGCCTGCGCGTGTGTGAGCGTGTGTATGTGCACACACGTGTATATGTGCATGCACGCAACGCGTGAGTGTGTGTGTGTGCGTGTATGTGTGTGCGCGTGCGTGCGTGTGTGTGTGCGTGTGTGTGCGTGTATGTTCCTCTTTCACGCTTCCCTCTCTTCTTCCCTCCAATCCCGCCATCTTCTTCTTTTCAATTCCTCTGCATTCTTCCTACACTTCTTCATTGTCCTGCCTGCCCCTGTACTGCCTTCTTTGTTTTATTTTTTATTTATTTATACCACTAAGTCACGAGATTTCTCTGCGTTAAATTCGGGCTGCTCTCCCCGGGGACAGCGCGTCGCCACAAGAGCAGTGCCACCTTTTTTTCCCTTTTTTTTTGGTGTGCAACTCATGGTCTAATGGATGGGGGAAAAGTTTCGGGCCCAAACGGGATTCGAACCACCGCACACTTCCGACCCGGACTTTTCGGCTTCTAGACAGGCGCGTTACCTCTAGACCACCGATCCACCCTTTGCCATCATCATACAGCAGTAAATATGATGATAATTCTATCAGACGCACTTCACTCTGCTCCACATTCTGTCTGTCTGTCTGTCTGTCTGTCCTCAAGTCGCTACAGGCCGCGGAGTGCATGACTGTAACCAGGACAAACACCGACACCTTCTTTCCCTGGACGGGGCTGGTGCCGATAGCCTGTCAAGTGGAACCGTCCACACAGCCAGATAAGAGTGGAATAGCTGACTTTGTGTGTGTGTGTTGTGTGTTGTTGTGTGTTGTTGTGTGTGTGTGTTGTGGGTGTTGTGGTGGTGTGGTGTGTGTAAGTGTGTGTGTGTGTGTGTGTGTGTGTAAGTGGTGTGTGTGCTTGTGTGTGTGCGTGTGCGTGTGTGTGTGTGTGTGTGTGTAAGTGTGTGTGTGAGGTGTGTGTGTAATGTGTGTGTGTGTGTGTAAGTGTGTAAGAGCGTAAGTGTGTGTGTGATGTGTGTGTGTGTGTGTGTCCATCCTTCTCTCTGTCCCTTCTGCTTCTCTGTCTCTGTCTCTAAAGGTGTCTGTCTGTCTGCTTGTCTCTATATGTGTGTGTGTGTGTGTGTGATGTGTGTAAGTGTGTGTGTGATATGTGTGTGATATGTGTGTGATGTGTGAGTATGTGTGTGTCTGTCCCCTTCTTTATCTCTGTCTCTTCTGCTTTTCTGCCCCTGTCTCTCGTTCTCCCAGAAGATCTCTTTCTGTGTGTGTGTGTGTGTGTGTGTGTGTGTGTGTGTGTGTGTGTGTGTGTGTGTGTGTGTGGTGTGTGTGTGTGTGTGTGTGTGTTTTGTGTGTGTGTGTGTGTGTAAGTGTGCGTGTATTTGTGTGTGTAAGTGTGTAAAAGTGTAAGTGTCTGTGTGTGTGATATGTGTGATGTGTATGTGTGTCCCTCTTTCTCTCTGTCTCTTGTGCTTCTCAATCTCTGTCTCTGAAGGTGTCTATCTATTTGCTTGTCTGCCTCTGTCTCTCGTTCTCCCTAAAGGTCTGTGTGTGTGTGTGTGTGTGTGTGTGTGTGTGTGTGTGTGTGTGTGTGTGTGTGTGTGTGTGTGTGTGTGTGTGTGTGTAAGTGTGTGTATGTGTGTGTGGTGTGTGTGGTGTGTGTTTGTGTGTGTGTGTGGTGTGTGTGGTGTGTGTAAGTGTGTAAGAGTGTGACTGTGTGTGTGATATGTGTGGTGTGTGTGTGTCCATTTTTCTCTTTGACCCTTCTGCTTCTCTGTCTCTGAAGGTGTCTATCTGTCTGCTTGTCTGAGTGTGTGTGTGTGTGTGTGTGTGTGTGTGTGTGTGTGTGTGTGTGTGTGTGTGTGTGTGTGTGTGTGTGTGTGTGTGTGTGTGTGTGTGGTGTGTGTGTGTGTGTGTGTGTGTGTGTGTGTGTGTGTGTGTGTGTGGTGTGTGTGTGTGTGTGTGTGTGTGGTGTAAGTGTGTAAGAGAAGTGTGTGTGTGTGTGTGTGTGTGGTGTGTGTGTGTGTGTGTGTGTTGTGTGTGTGTGTGTGTGTGTGTGTTGCGTGTGCGTGTCCCTCTTTCTCTTTGTCCCTCCTGCTTCTCTGTCTCTGTCTCTGAAGGTGTCTGTCTGCTTGTCTGTATCTGTCTCTCGTTCTCCCTGAAGGCCTCTTTCTCAGTGTGTGTGTGTGTGTGTGTGTGTGTGTGCGCGCGCGCTTGTGTGTGTCCCTCTTTCTCTCTTTGTCTTCTGCTTCCCTGTCTCTGATGGTGTCTGTTTGCTTGTCTGTCTTTGTTGCACCTCTCTATCTATCTCTCTCTCTCTCTCTCTCTCTCTCTCTCTCTCTCTCTCTCTCTCTCTCTCTCTCTCTCTCTCTTGATCGTGTGAGTGTGTGAGGGTGTGTATGGGGGCTCCTAATGGATCTTGGGCAAGATTAACAAAACAACAGCATGTGTTGCTTATCTACCACACTTCACACTGGGTACCGAAGACATCCACTCCTTGTGCCTCAGAGAGAGAGAGAGACAGACAGACAGACAGACAGACCGACAGACTTTGTGTCTCAGAGAGAGAGAGAGAGAGAGAGAGAGAGAGAGAGAGAGAGAGAGAGAAGAGAGAGAGAGAGAGAGACTGACAGACATACAGACAGACAGACTTTGTGTCTTAGAGAGCGCGCGCGCGCGCGCGAGAGAGAGAGAGAGAGAGAGAGAGAGAGAGAGAAGACAGACAGACAGACAGACAGAGACAGACAGATACAGTCACACACACACACAGATAGAGAGAGAGGAGAGAGAGAGCGTGTGTGTGTGTGTGTGTGCGTGCGTGCGTGCGTGCGTGCGTGCGTGCGTGCGTGCGTGCGTGCGTGCGTGTTGTGTGTGTGTGTGTGTGTGTGTGTGTGTGTGTGTGTGTGTGTGTGTGTGTGTGTGTGTGTGTGTGTGTGCGCGCGTGTTCTCTATGCGGAAAGAGCTACAACAAAAGCCGGAGTTGCTGATTCAACACCTTATTCAGCTATTGATTTCTCTCATATAACAATCTGTACACGTCAGTTTCTGTCTCTGAAGACTTGTTGTGACGACAGTATTGTTGTTGTTTTTGATTGAAACATATACATTAAACAGAGAGATTGTCTGCTGCGTGTTTCTGTCTTTCTTTCTTTCCAATTTCTTTATTTTGTTGTTGTTTTGTTTGTTTTGTTGTTATTTATTTGACTGGGGAGGGGTATCGTTTTGTTTTAACAATTCGATTTCTAGATTCTAGAATAGAGTATTTCGTATCATGTGAAGGAGAGACTACGAGTGCTTCGCCTGTTTAATTAGCTGTTTCCAAAACAAAACAAAAAAAATCGATAATGATACAAAGAGATAATAACAATGATCGAATAATACAGGGGGGGTAGGGTAAACTAGTGGTTTGAGCGTTACGTTCGCGATCTGATGGCCTGGGGTCGAGCCAAGGTTCGAACCATCACCCAGACGCCCGTTCACAGGGATTTACCCACCGGATTTACCAGCATCGGTACTGACTCCACTGCCCCGAAACTCCTCCCGATGAGACTATAAAACGTGAACCTATGTGCGAACACACGCAGAATATCTTGCGCACACGGTAAAAACTGTTCTGCCTTTCGAAGGAGTAGGCCATTTGTGCCGGTAAGAATGGATGACCAAAAAAAGAAAAAAAATCACACTGGTGTCATGTTTAGACATCCATCCCCGAAGTTGTAATGCAGCTACCTTAAGTACGGGCAAAAACGGTCGCATACGCAAGAATCTCACCATTGGTGAACCTCAGAGCTCTAACCAAGTAACAAAAAAAGTATATAATATATATGTTATATATATATATATATATATATATATATATATATATATATATATATATATATATATATATTTGTGTGTGTGTGTGTGTGTGTGTGTGTGTGTGTGTGTGTGTGTGTGTGTGTGTGTGTGTTGTGTGTGTGTGTGTGTGTGTGTGTGTGTGTGTGTGTGTGTGTGTGTGTGTGTGTGTGTGTGTGAGAAAGAGAGCTCTGAAAGCATTTATTCATAAAAGGCCGTTGACTCATACATGAAGGGGGTTACTGATCAATTCACTGAATAATGATAGGAATACACTGTGAAGTACAGCTGAGACACAGATGTAAACAAACCCACAGGGAGAAAAAACCAGCATGACCGTACGACAACATAAGATCTCTTATCTGAAAGGCTTTCATATAAATATAAAGCTAGGTTGCTAATGATATTAGGATTACTACACACTAGGAGCAAACCTTAGGATGAGACTATAAACCGAAGCTCCGTGTTCGAACGCATGCAGAACATATTGCGCACACGTTAAATATTGTTCCGCTTTTCGGAAAAGTAGGCCATTGTGTGCCGGTGGAAACAGATGACAAAATTTACAAAACCGCACACACACGGGGACTGGATGTAATAAAGCACATGAGTGCTTATTCCATTATCCTCGATATAAAACAATAAATAAATAAATAACAGAGTCTAAATGCATTAGGCTGGTTGGTATATTTTGCTGGGATATATTTTGCCTAATGTCATTAAAGGGGGAACAACTTAAGACAAAATGCACTCCATGCTATGTTGCTTCATTACATAAAGAGCATGTTGTATCAGATTCACTCTGCATTCTGTATCTAAGTTTATGAACATTCATATCTGACACATCCAGTCTGAATTTAGCCATTATGCATATCCATTCCAAGCTTTAAATAAGATTTCACATATGTAAGCTTGTGAATTGTCTATCACTAGTTTGAATATGATCATTTCAACGTTGCCAATGACAACCAACCAATCTTTGTCTAAAAGCAGCAATGAACTCTTTTAGACTTCCAAACCTTGATTTAACCAGACATATCCAACGCCATTATTTGAATAAGCAAATGTGTGTTTGCGTGGCCCAGTTTTTCTTTCCCTTAGCATCTAAATCATAGAGCATCCTATAAGATTTGAATGGTAGTCTGTGCTCTTCCATGTCCAAAAATTCAAGTCAATACCTAATACATCTTACAGTAAAAGTAATGGTAAGCGGTTGTCTACTTGTTTCGCTGTAGTCTACACAGAGAGAGAGAGAGAGGGGGGGGGGGGGGGGAGAGAGAGAGAGAGAGAGAGAGAGAGAGAGAGAGAGAGAGAGAGAGAGAGAGAGGAGAGAGAGAGAGAGAGAGAGAAGGGCAGAAAAAAGGAAAGAATACTGGGATAGAGATGTTTTTCTTCAACACACATAGGTGACCTTTCAATCAGCTTATTGGATTGTAAAAACTTCTGAACATAAGCAATAAAGAGAACTAACGAGTTTAACACCACAAAAGATGACAGTATTCAGCAAGAAAGAACAATATGAACACAAAAATGACAGTATTCAACAAAACAGAACAATTTGAACACAAAAATGACAGTCTTTAACGACACAGAACTAAAGGGTTTAACACTATATAAATAAGACAGTATCTAACAACACAAAACTAACTTTCACTTAAGTTATCTGAAGTTTTGTTTCCGATCAACCCCACAAGGGTTACACCACCACAACCATCACCACCATTACTACCATCATCAGCACCATCAACATCATAACCACCGATACCATCAACAACAGGAATAACGACAGGAAAAGATCAGGAAGGGGGAAAAAAGGAAAACAGACAGAAAAAAAAGGACAATGTTACAGTAAAAGGCATGTGCATGTTGCTGCTACTTATCACAGTGAATGATCAAATGTTCACGCATTTTAACTAACACACAACATACCTCGCTCTAGCTCTCTCTCTCTCTCGCTCTCTCTCTCCTCCTCCCTCCCCCCCCCCCCCCCCCCCCCCCCCCCCACACACACACAAACACTCTCTCTCTCTCTCTCTCCCTCCCCTCCCCCCCCCCTTAAACACACACACACACTCCTCTCTCTCTCTCTCTCTCTCTCTCTCTCTCTCTCTCTCTCCCTCCCCTCCCCCCTCAAACACACTCTCTCTCTCTCTCTCTCTCTCTCTCTCTCTCTCTCCCTCCCCTCCCCCCTCAAACACACACACTCTCTCTCTCTCTCTCTCTCTCTCTCCTCTCTCTCTCTCTCTCTCTCTCTCTCTCTCTCTCCCTCCCCCCCCCTCCCCTCCCCCCTCAAACACACACACACTCTCTCTTCTCTCTCTCTCTCTCCTCTCTCTCTCTCTCCTCTCCTCTCTCTCTCTGCTTCCTTGCCCTTCCTAGGAAGGAGGGTTTTGGCAGGAGGCATGACTATTTTGGACCATCTTCACTTTGCAGATGCGCTCTAATGCATATGGAACCGCTCGTGCACGGAAACGCTTTCTTTGAACGCCCTGAAATGCCTGCAACATTGATGATGGCGCACTGAGAGCGAGCGAGCGTGAGAGTGAGTGACAAAGGAACAAGAGAGAGAGAGAGACAGAGAGAGACAGAGAGAGAGAGGCAGGCAATCAACGACTGGAAAAGAATCCCTGCAGACTGACAGTAAACAAATCAGGAAAAGAAAACTGGACCGGCAGGCATGCATGCAAGAAATAAACAGAGACAGACAAACGGGTTAGAATGGCAGCCTGCCGAACAGACAGACAGACAGACAGACAGACAGATGCACAAACATACTGACTGACATACAACTAATGAATGAATTCAACGCAGCAGAATAGCGAATACAGTTATAGTGGTTTTTGAAAGTGGGTAAAAAGTGGTCGGCTCAATACAGGCGCTGATTGGCTGGCTGACTGTCTGTTTCTTCAGTGTCCCAAGACAGGTGGCTTAATTAAAAGGTAAAAGGTAAAGGAGTTCCATAACCTATAACGTCGTAGGGGAGCGAGGCGTCAGAGACCTCACTTCTCTAGGGCCAGCATATTGAGGGCGGCGCCCATCTCCTCTCCCTCGCTGCTTTACTTTCCCTGACCCTAAAGAGGCAGGTACCCATTTACAGCTGGGTGAACTGGGGCAAGGCGCGCAAACGGTCACCCATGCAACTGGTAACCACGCTCGACGCTGCTTAACTTGGCTGGGGGGAAAGCGAGTGCTCCGACCACTGAGCTATCCCGTCCCCAAAATTAATTAAACAGACGTTTATTCAGAACAGACGTACCGTACCACACATTGGTAATCACGGCATCACTAGCTTATTGTTTATGGCCTGCTCTTACACAGAAAATACACACATATCAGTTGGCAGCTGAAAAACATCTGTCGTCACTTCATAAGAAACGAAAGAAAAAGACGACTTTGTATATTATACACCTGTTCCGCTTTTCGGAAGACTAGGCCATTGCGTGTCGGTGGGGACAGATGATAAAATTTACAAAACTGCATACACACGTGGACAGGATGTAAAAAAAAAAAGGAACATGAGCGCTTATTGCATTATCCTTGAAATTAAAAAAGTAAAACATGATATAGAAATAAAGAAATGTTATCGTTGAGTATCCCCCAGCTTTTGTTTTCTTGCTTATTTTATGTTGTCGTTGTTGTTGTTGTTTTCGTACCTCAGCTAGAGCTCTGATGTATGCTAATGGTGATATTTTTCGTATGCAACCGTTTCCCCACCATTAAGGTAGCCGCATTCCAACTCAAGAAATAGTGTCTAAACGCGACACCAGTGTGCATGCGTTTTTAACTTTCTTGTTATCCGTTCCTACCGGTACGAAATGGTCTACTCTTTCAAAAGGCACAACGGGTTTTTTAACGTATGCACAACATGTCATGCGTACGTTCGTACATGAAACCTCGGTTTATGGTCTCATCCGAAGGACTTTCGGGGGAGTGGAGGTCTGTCCTGATGTTAACACCCAGGGGCAAAAAATCCCCTCGAACGGGCGCCTCGAGGATGGCTCAAACCCAGGCCGTCGGATTGCCTGCAAGATCCATGCTTTAACCACTAGACTATCCCGCCACCACCCCCCCCCCCCCCCCCCCACCCCCATCACGCCTCCCCCAACTTGACACCCCGGGTGTCACCCAGAAGAGGCCCTCTGTTTTACTCATCACATCTGGGAATTGCTCTGAGACCGTGAGGACACACCGGATAAGGAGTGTGTCTGCATAGCCGTTCTCAAGTACCACGCCGTTTAGGCAGCCATACTCCAACTTCGGATGATTTTTCCTTTCATCGAAAGTACAGATTGATATGCTTGGAGCTTGTCATGGCTGAAGACGATCTCAACGTAACATTTAAAAAAATAACATTTTAATGAAGGCCTGGGTACTTTGTTTACATCAGTTACTGACAAAGCTTTCGGCCTGGGCCCAAAAAGAATGCACACACACACACACACATATACAGAGAGAGAAAGAGGCACAGAGAGAGAGAGAGAAAGAGAGAGAGAGAGAAAAGAGAGAGAGAGAGAGAGAGAGAGAGAGAGAGAGAGAGAGAGAGGCACAGAGAGAGAGAGGGAGAGAGAAAGAGAGAGAGAGAGAGAGAGAGAGAGAGACAGAGAGAGACAGAGAGAGACAGAATGAAAGCAAAAAGCAACAGTTAAGAGAAGTGCATGTCGCTGGCCCAATTCTGAGAAGGAATTGAACTGTCATTTTCAACGCTCTCTCAAGAGTCTGACAATCAGATGAAACAAAATCTGAGGAAGGTTTGTTCTGAGGAAGGTTTGTTCTGAGGAAGGTTTGTTCGCCTCGTCAGGTCACACTTCATTCACGTCTGACGTCTTATGGGGATAGGAAACACATACTGTTTTTTGTCGTTCTTGTTTCTTTTAGTGTGCATGGCCAATCGTCTGCGAGAGACAATCAAAGACGAAGTATAATGAATAATGTGTGTTTATAAGTTCATTGCTTTGTCAAATATGTCCTTGTCTGTTTGGGAGGATAGGCGGAATTATCTGAGGATTTGTGAAGATGGGAATGATGTACCCAGTGTGTGTGTGGGGGGGGGGGGGGGGGGGGGGGGGGGGGGGGGGGGGGGGAGGGGAGGGGTGGTGATGGTGGTGGTGGTCGTGGTGTGTGTGTGTGTGTGAGTGTGTGTGGTGATGGTGGTGGTGGTAGTGTGTGTGTGTGTGTGTGTGGTGATGGTGTGTGTGTGTGGTGGTGTGTGTGTATGTGTGTGGTGATGGTGGTGGTGTGTGTGTGTGTGTGTGTTTGTGGTGATGGTGGTGGTGGTGGTGGTGGTGTGTGTGTGTGTGTGGTGTTTGTATGTGTGAGAAGTGGTTGAAGATGTGTGTGCGCATGAGTGAGTTAGATGTGTGTGTGTGTGTGTGTGTGTGTGTGAGTGTGTGTGAAGTCGTTGAAGATGTATGTGTGTGTGTGAAGAGGTGGAAGACGTGTGTGTTTGTTTGTGTGTGCGCGTGCGTGTGGTGTGTGTGCGTGCGTGCGTGCATAATTATATCAGCGTGTGCGTGTGGCTATGCCTGAGCACATGCCTGTGTCCATGTATATGTACACAAGGGGTGGAGCAGTCGAAAACTCAACAAAAAACCAGGGGGAAAGCATCAGCAGCCACCGGAAGAAGAAATGGATGGCTTCCGGTATGTGAGGAGGAAGGTCATATTTTCCAACAGCAGGTGCGGCAAGAATGACAAGCACGTGCACTCCGTCGGCTCACGCACGTGAATCATCGAGGAGGGGGGGAAGCAGGACCTGCAGTTACGTCATTCATCGTGCGCGCGTGCGCCGGGCTAATTAATCATGAGGCTGGCCTCTGAGGCAGCAGAGTTGGTGAGAGAGACACAGAGAGAGAGAGAGAGGGAGAGAGAGAGAGAGAGACAGAGAGAGAGAGAGACAGAGAGACAGAGAGAGACAGAGAGAGAGAAAAGTCAGCAGCCATCATGGCGACGCTTTCTGACAGGAGATAACCAGGCTCGGCCTAGCTGTAGCTGGCTCTTTCTGCCCCCCCTCTGTCACACTGTTGCATCTGCGTTCAGTCCTTGTTTACTGCCTGACTGAAAGCGTTACTGGGGAGTTGTCGGGTTTTCAACAAAAGAACCAAAAAAGTTTTTTTGGGGGGAAGAATGTATTTGAAGACTCTCCCTCTGTCTCTCTTTGTGTGTGTCTCTCTCTGTGTGTCTGTCTCTGTCTGTCTCTCTCCTCTCTCTCTCATATTGTTATCCTAAGTCATATTTTTGTGGCTGACTTTTTGTTATACAGTAACATGTTGTCGTTACTATTGCTTTTACCCCCACCAAAATACTAAGCAGTTCGGCAACCCACTTCATGTATGGGCCAATGACCTTTATGTGACTAAATCCTTCGAGTTCGAGTTTTCTCTCTCTCTCTCTCTTCTCTCTCTCTCTCTCTCTCTCTCTCTCTCTCTCTCTCTCTCTCTCTCTCTCTCTCTCTATCTCCCTCTTTTACACACACACATACACATACACGCACACACACGACCCTCGGAAGTCATTTTCAACAGAGGAGTTTCCCCATAAATACACCAAGCTTTTTTACTTATTTTTTAAGAGTTCTTTTTGAACGGGTAAAGGAACTGACGAAGACCAGCCAGCTTCCCCAAGAATCAGTACTTATAAATTATTGTCAAAGTCATTATTCAAGACAAATTTTGGAAGACCCCCCCCCCCCCCCCCCCCCCCTCCGCAACCCTAACGCATTCGCCCAAATCACTGTAAAGTCATTGAATAACGCCCCGCCAAGAACATGACAAGATGAACAACAAGAAAACATGGTAAAAACAAACAAAAACCTCAAACAACAACAACAACAAAAACCTGACATGTTCACCATAGACACAGTTATGTGGGTTTTTTTTGTTTTTGTTTGTTTTGTTTGTTTGTTTGGGGAGGGGGTTGGTTGGTTTTTGTGTAAAATTTTGCTTTTGAAGCGTTTAGTCGTATATAATATGGTGGAAGACAGAACTTGACCATCTTAAGTGTTATGCGGAATGATGCAAAAATCCTCTTTTAATAACATTGCCAAGTAAACGAGACTGTTTTAGTCGCAAAGACTAAAGATTCGTAAAACCGATTCCATGATGTTAACCCAAGCAAAGTGTAGGCTTATGTTTCTTTCACGAATGGAACAAATTGTATTGTTACTGATTGTTCAGAAAAATTCGCACCTCTTTTTGCCGCTTTACCTGCTAAACCAGTACTGTACAGATCACCATGGGAGGGCACCCAACAGAAGCCGACAGAAAGAACCTTGAATCATTAGACAGTAGGTTTCTCTTATTTGTTCCTCGGCTACAGCTCCGAGGTTCCCCACTGGCGAGATTTTTTGCGTCCCCCCCCCCTCCCCCCTTCTCGCCCCACCACCATTCAGGTAGCCGAATTCAGACTTCGGATTATGTGTCTAAACACAACACCTGTGTGCATGCGTTTTCTTAAGATTTTGTCACCCGTTCTTACGGGCACGAAAAGGCCTATCCTTTCGAAAGGAAGAACAGGTTTTTAACGTGCGCGCAAGATTTTCTGCGTGTATTCGCACACGGGGCCTCAGTTTATTTTATAGTTATACCCTAAGAACTTTGACATTCAGTTCGATTTTCTCATTAAACTGTGGAGAAAGGGCAAGGCTGGGTGGGAATCGAACCCAGAGCTTCAAGGTTTACTTGTTAGACAGGTGAACGTCTTAACCATCCTGCCACCTTCCTTTTTTAGACGGTGTATGAGATGTTTGACCTCCATAACTAAATCAGGTTTTATTTCAGTATTGAAAGTCTTAGACTTAGAATCAACAAAGAATACTACAACATACGGAATGACTGGAAAATTAACCAGAAAGTCTAATGTTAGAATGATAGCAATAAGTTCAACTATGAAAAATGATACGTTGTTTCCAATAGAATATGACTTTTCAAGTTTAAGGGCAGGAATTGTAAAAGCTGAGCCAACATTTTCTTTTGTTAACAAAAATTGATTCATCAGTTAAAACATGAACATTTTCGGATATCTTTCCGCAATATGTCGTATTAACCATTATATATTGATGTTTTCATCCTTTTTCATACCGGTATATTCAATATCGAATGTAGATTTTAACACTTCACATTTTGGAATGGGTGCACATGACCGGTTTTGAGCTAACTCGTTCATGTTAACGCCAGATTGTGTTATCAGTTTGGAGGTGTAGTAGGTTGCAACAGACACCTGGGACAAAATTAAATTTGCTCCTTTTTGATAAAGGGGTGTCAGATCTTATTTTGAGCTCCCCACCTGCCAAGATCATCTGTACTGTTGTTCTTCAGATAAACATTGCAGTAGCCAAATCTCTGTAATGATCAAAGGAGAGAGTGCAAGGTAACTTAAGGACCCTGATTGGATGTGTGCACTGGTACACCCAAAACAAGTTTTCTGCGTTTCCAGTTTACACTTTGTATTTTCTTCAACAGATATTTTGGTGCACTAAAGAACGCCTCTTCAGCGTATGATAGCTTTGATCTTATAAGAGCTAAAAGCAAGTGAATCCAAGAGAGAGAGAGAGGGGGGGGGAGAGAAAGAGAGAGAGAGAGAGAGAGAGAGAGAGTGTGTGTGTGTGTGTGTGTGTGTGTGTGTGTGTTTGTGCGCACACGCGTGTGCGCATGTGTGTATTTGCGCGCGAACGCGCGGGCGTACACGAGCAGGCGTGTAACTTTGACAATCTGACTCTCTTGGAAGCTCTGTCCTCTTCAAAAAACCCAAAGTGGCAGAAGTGCAGACATGATGTATTGCCTTTCCAAAGGTCACCATAACGATGATGTAAAACGAAGGCAATCATGCGATGGGAGATAGCTCTAGTCGTTCAAGTAGGAAACGGAAAACAATGCTCTCTCAGGATGCTGAGGCGATAACTGTCCTGTTCCTCTTCATCAAAGGATTTTCATTTCCAACTCAAACACACGCGCGCGCGCATACACACACACACACACACACACACACACGTACGCACGCAAGCGCGCACGCGTGTGTGTGTATTGTGTGTTTGTGTGTGTGTGTGTAGTGGAGGAGACAGACAAACTTGTTCACCCTCTACTGCCCGTGTCAGCACTTAAGGTGTCTGGCAATGTTTGGGTTATCATCTTTATCCAGCTAGGACTGTCCCATTGGCTGGCTATAGGATCTTCCTTACATCCTTTTATAAAAATTTTAATAAAAAGGAGATCCCCAAACATAAGGCACAAAGATCCACAAGCTGTTTATTCCATTCCAAAATTAATGTACTTATTTTACAACGAAATTACTTTAAGTATATTTTTCTCTTTTCTCTTTTTTTCATCTTTTGATGGCAGCGGTGGTAGGCCACAGGAATATCTATTTTATTCTTACGGCTGCAAAATAATACTTGTGAATTATGAAAAGTGCCTTGTTCTAAGATACCACAAAGGGTTTGATTTTATTTTTATTGTTTCTTCATTTTATTCTTTTATATCGAGGATAATGGAATAAGTACTTATGTGCTTTTTTACATCCAGTCCCAGTGTGTATGCGGTTTTGTAAATTCTGTTATCAGTTCCCTTCCGCACACAATGGCCTACTCTTACAAAAAACGGAACAGGATTGAACGCGTGCGCAAGATGTTCTGCGTGCGTTCGCACACGGGGCCTCGGTTTATAGTCTCACTCGAAGGACTTTGGGGAAGAACAGAGTCTGCACTTATGTTAACTCCAGGGGAAAAATATCCCCTTGAACGGGAATCGAACCCGGGTCTTCAGATTGCGAGCGTAATGTTCTCCCGCTCCCCCACAATGAGGACCTCTGAGGAGTACTCAACCAGAGGCCAAAACTCGCTCAGACCAGGCCAAAAACACAATCAATAAGTCCTCAAATATTATCTTCACATTTCTTTTGAATCGTATATTAAAATTTTAATACCGAATCTTCGACAATAAAATCACTATCAGGATGAAAAATTTGACACTGCACGTGTTTATCACTGCTATATATTCTCAAATATATACATATAATCTTATATATATTTTCTCATATATTTCTTTCTTTCATTAAAACAAAACTTGCGCATTGTCTTTACACCTGCGAAAGCTTAATGCAGTGAATAAGTAAACAAAACAACTTCTTTAATTGTCGACTAACTTGTAGTAGTAGTGATTGAGGTCACAGTGGCAGCAGCAATAACAGCAGTAGCTATAATCTAAAACTGTCGCTAAATACATCAGCAACAGTCGTTTTCCCTTTAGGGTCAACACGATCTTCTTGTCCTTGAAGTGACTTTATATTCAGATTTTATACTTTGTTCGTGTAAACACAAAAGCGTGACCTTTTCACTGTAAATGCCAATCTCCTTCAACAGAAATCCTTTTACTAAAGTACAGAACAGCCGGCAAAAGTCTATACTATTCTCACTAAACTATTCTTGGATTATCTATTTGACTGAGTGCATAATTTATTTATTTATCATTTGATTTTTGCCGTTCGCTCATTTTATGCTTCTTTTGTCCCTAATCCTTATCTTCATGAAAAAAGTAAAGGATGATAACATCATTGAGCATTACCATGGAAAAGACATCACTGAGCATTATTATCAAGAAGACAATATCCACAAGCTTTCATACTATTAATGTGTCTTTTGAGCATAATGCATGTTGTGGCTATGCTGCTGATAATGGTTGTTCATATGATGCTCTGTGTAATCAAATCTGGCTAAACCACAAGGATACAGTTAAATCGCTGGAGCAAATCTCTGCGCCATCTATGGATCAAGGGTGTAGGGATGACGATCTTATGGAAGAGCACAGTCATGTACGAACCTGCTTATTCCTAAATTACAGTGTGTGTGTGTGTGTGTGTGTGTGTGTGTGTGTGTGTGTGTGTGTGTGTGTGTGTGTGTGTGTGTGTGTGTGTGTGTGTGTGTGTGTGTGTGTGTTTATGAACAACACCAAATATCCATGTTCAAAACTGGTGTTGCAGAAACAGAAATACTCACTACCTTATAGGAGGAGACTCTACAAGCCTAAATAGTAATGCGGTGGCCATGAACTAGTTAAGGGGGTTTTCCTCGAGTATTTCTCATACATTTTAGCAGACACAGAATCTTCCCCAGCGACAAACTGCTCGAAAAACTGAAATATGAAGAGTGAAATTATCAGAAGAGATTTATACAATTTCAAACTTTGAATCTTTTTATGGGGGGAAAAGAACAAGCACTTCACACATGACGGCTTTTTAACATCCAGCCCTCGGTCGAAGAAAATCATACTAACAATGAGAGAGAGAGAGGGGCTGTGTGCACGCGCGCGCGTGTGTGCGTGCACGTGTGTATACGCGTGTGTGGTGTGCCACAATCATCTCAGCTACCGGAACACACATATACATACACACAAAACAAGTTCCGGTATATGTATTTTTAAAAACCCAACCCAAACTGGCCGGGCAAGAATTGACAATGAAGCTGCAAGATGAACCTTGCAGGGCTCAGTCTCCCTGTAGGCAGACAGACAGACAGGTCTCTGTCTGTACTGAAGGGATGACAGGGGAGTCACTGAGTGCATCAGGCAGAGCAAACCCTGGAGTCGAGAGGATAGGGCCCAGGTATAATTAGTCTGACTCATCCATCCAACCACCATTAACTCCTCTGGGAACTCTGTGACTTTTTCCCCTTTTTGGGGGGGAGACAGAGGGAGAGAGAGAGAGAGAGAGAAGAGAGAGAGAGAGAGAGGAGAGAGAGGAGAGAGAGAAGAGAGAGAGAGAGAGAGAGAGAGAGAGAGGCCGTTAGAGCCCCCATTACACTGATCCACTGTTAATCAGCCACGCCAGCAGAAACGAGGACTTGGATTTGCGGTGCATTACAAACGTAATGGTAGGGGCGTCTGCAAATTAGCTCGATCTAAACTCCCCATAATAACTGCTGTACATTTCGAGTTAGGGAAAGGTGGGGGGGTGGGGGAGAGAGAGAGGGAGAATGAATGATTCAGAGAGAGAGAGAGAGAGAATGAATGATTCAGAGAGACAGACAAACGTACAGACAGAGAGGTGGGGGCAGACAGGCAGGCAGCCAGGCAGGCAGACAGAGAGAGGAGAGAGAGAGAGAGAGAGAGAGAGAGAGAGAGGAGAGAGAGGAGAGAGAGAGAGAGAGTGGGAGGGAGAGAGAGAGAGAGCGAGAGAGAGAGAAACAGACAGACAGACAGACAGACAAAGACAGAGAGAGACATGCAGGCATGCAGGCAGACTGAGAGAGAGAGAGGAGGAGGAGAAAACAGACAGACAGACAGACATACAAACTGGCAGGCAGGTAGGCAGACAGAAAGACAGCGAGGAACTGAGATTTAACGCGCTCAGAACTTATGGTTCATCAAACTACTTTCTCTCAACTTCAGACACGTAAACTCAGCCATAAAGCAAAAACTAAAACAGACAGACCTAGTTTCATTGCACTTCCTTGTTTCATGTTAGATAACAAAAGAAAAAACTTCTGAATTCAGGTACAAAAAAGATGAGGAAAGCAAGCATCCTAGTGAAAACAAGAGAGGTAACTTTGTTCTCTCCAAACAAAAATCTAAATCTTTCATTCTTATAGTTCTCAGCAGCTAGCATTGAGGATAAGGAAATGTCTGGAAGCTATCTTTAAAAACTACATAATTATTGACTCTATTATACACATAGCTTACGTGCGCTCGAAACAGAAAGGACATATGCAACATGTACACACATACAGTGTTTTCTGATTTGGTTTTAACCTTTTGAATAAGCTGATTAACTTTTTATTATCTAACAATTGTATACCATCAGAACAAAACAAAATTAATGCTAAAAGGGTTATACTATTTCTTTTTCATCAAGCGCTCAAACAGCAACTATTATTGTCTGTCATATGAGCAAAAATGCACTGCGCTTCCGTTAAGCGCCTGAAAAGTCAGGCCCAGCACATCCGACTTCGGCGTAGGAGAAAATTCTCTGTTAACTCTTTCCTGGAAAAAAAAAAGGCAGGCGAATGAACCCAGAGGGCAGAAAAGAGACAAGACGGGGCAACAGGAAGGAAAGGAACAAGGCGGAAACAAAGAGAGAGATAGACAACAAGGAGTTCCTAGCACAGAATTTCCAGAAGGTGGGAATGCTATTTATACTGACAGGCCCCGCACGGGTGAGGACCATTTCATACCTTTGATGTGTGTGGCATGTTCAAAACCCAACATGTTTTATCATATACTAGTATGCTTCCTTGTAGGCAACATGAGGATCCTTGGGGAGAGATATGGAGGCTTTATTTTTGAGAGAATCGAACTTCCACAGCCAGGACACCTACGTGGTGCCAACAGTGGCCTAGTGTTCTTAGCTGAGAGTTCCAACACTGACGGTTAACCAACACTGGCCTGTCCCTATCTGCAGCTGGCCCAAGGTTCTAGCTAACCAAGACATGGTCCTCCGGTTGGGAGAGAGCTGGACCTCCTAGATCCTAAGGTGATGTGTATACTGAATATTGATGCGCTGAATAGATAGGATGCCATTTTTCTTTTCAAATGTGAATTATTTTATGTAGTGTCAGAGCATTTGAAAAAGCAGCAAGATGGTCATTTTCTAAACAAATTTCTTTTGATTCATTATGAGTTACATGAACACGAGTGGAAAGTATTCAAGCTGCAGTCGACACGTATATAGAATCAAGTTTTGTCCTGTTGAACTTTTATATCAATTTTTTTCAAAACTTATTTGTTTTGTTTTTGTTTGGTTATCGGATGGTTCTTTTTTTAGTCGTTAAGAACACATTATAAAACAAGATGCTGACATGGATCTCAACGCACACATAGCCAGGTTTTGCTTACCCATACTGTCTTTAATCCTTGTGAGTGTGAGAGCTCCTTGAAAAACAAAAGGTCAATGATGTCACACAGTTCCTGCAGAATAAGTGTTTCACACATACACACACCCAGTCCGCCCCCCCTCACACAACTACACACACACACACACACACACACACAACACACACACACACACACACACACACACACACACAACAACACACACACACACCACACACCCCCAGGTCCAGTAGGGTGGACAAAAAAACGACATTCTTAGTTCATTCCCACCCAAAAAAATCTTCTTTCTCTCTCCTCTCACACCTCTCCACCCTGTATATACCATAAGGCGGACTGGATGTAAAAACTGCACATGGGTGCTTATTCTTATCCGCGAAATAAAGAATTTGTCATGTCATTTCCAACAACCATACACACACTGATAACAAAGCACAACACCAACCAACAACAAACAACAACAGTGCCTGTCTTCTACTTCTATCGTACTGCTACTTCAGGAATGTGATACCTACAACCAGCTGCTCTGCAAGTGCATTTACCTCGCATTACAAATAATGCACTATTCAACATGACATTACTGAGGCTTATGTAAACAGACAGGTAAAGAAGATAGAACGACAGAGAAAGACAAGACAGACAAGCAGGCAGGCAGTAAGACACGTGGGCCGATGGACAGGGAGGCACTTATGCAGCCTGACAAAGAAAAAGAGAGAAGCACCCATCAATAAATAAACACGGGGCAGGAGACAGGATCTAAGTGTTTTCTGGCACCCACCATTCAGCCTGACGGCAACGGAGACAAGCCAGGAAGACAAAACCATACAACTACAATCTCTGCGATCTATTTCCCTGCAGTGTCCGATAACCGACCATGACTATTCCCCTTGTTTTCATTTCATCACCCAGGTCCCATCAAAACATTGTTCAAGAAGTTCTTGCAATTGGTCCACAGTGACTATGATTGTATCCTGAAGAAACCTTGAAATAACCTTCACGTTGTGGCACCCTCAATGTTCGCTAGAACCACCTCTGCTATAGGCATATCATGGGTGACCGTTTGCGCGCCTTGGCTTCAGTACAGTTCCCCAGTTTACCCAGCTGTAAATGGGTACCTGCCTCTTTAGGGTCAGGGAAGGTAAAGCAGCGAGGGAGAGGAGATGGGCCCTCAATATGCTGGCCCCGAGAGAAGTGAGGTCTCTGACGCCTCGCTCCCCTACGACCTTATAGGTTATGGGACACATTTACTTTTTATAGGCATACCCCCAGGATCACCACGTGGTGGATGTTCTGCAAATCGGAGAGGACTTTTCCTTTCAGCTAACTCAGCGAGGCACACAGAGGAGGCTCTGCAGCTCGAGTCTGAATGAAGGCACACAGTCTGAAGCAGCGAAGACACTGAAAGTCGGTACGGAAAGTCTGCAGCAGCATGAGAACTTGTTCATGACTGCTGTCAGATTGAAAAGGGCCTTTGGTAAACTTTTCAGATTATGTCTATGGCCTTTGGTGATGATGACTTTATATATGCAGTACCATATGCAATGCCAGTACTGGTCCGGGAAAATGCATGACTTTTTTTAAAAGTATGTGTTCTTTGTTTGTTCGTTTGTTTGTCCCTCCGTGGTCATTTTGTCTCTCTGATATTCTGTCTGTGTGTGTCTATTTTACGTGCTCTCTCTCTCTCTCTCTCTCTCTCTCTCTCCTCTCTCTCTCTCTCTCTCTCTCTCTCTTTGTGTGTGTGTGTGAGAGAGAGAGCATGTGTGCGTGCGTATGTACGTATGTGTGTATGTGTGTGCATGTGTGTAGGTGCGCGTGTGTGTGTGCGTGCTTGCGTGCGTGCTGTTGTTGTTTTAGTTTCTGCGATCATTTTCCTCCAAATTCAGCATCGACCAACAACAACAATGCAGGAGAAAGTCACAGTCACTACTTTCCTTGTGGACAGGACAAAGAAGGGTTTGACATTAACGCCTACCCAAAGGCTGACGCGACCTTTACCGGGGATTACTCCAGGATAGCTTTCACTCTTTGTCTTCCAGGACAGGTACCCTCCGCTGACTCGTCACATGGCGATAACACATCTGGAAGTGAAGAGAAATAAGCTCATACCTTTTGGAGCAAAGTCTGCTGGATTCTCTTTCCCCAGGTCTCTCTCTCTCTCTCTCTCTCTCTCTCTCTCTCTCTCTCTCTCTCTCTCTGATATTCTTGTCTACTCTCTCTCTCTCTCTGATATTCTTTTCTACTCTCTCTCTCTCTCACTGTCTCTCTGTGCGCACGCGTGTGCACACGTGCGTTTGTGTGTGTATGTATGTGTGTGGGTGGGTGGGTGTCTGTTGGTGTGTGGGTGTGAGTGTGTGCGTGTGCATGTGTATGCGTGTGTGTTGGGTGTGTGTGTGTGTGTGTGATCTTGTAAAAGGTAATTGCTGTGCATACACTACACAAGCTTTGGAACAATGTGTGGTCGATGGGAGTGCGGGGAAAGAAGCCATTAGATGATTGATCGATAGATCGATCGATAGAGAGATAGAGAGAAATAGAGATAGAGAGAAGAGAGACAGACAGACTGACAGAAAAACAGGCACACATACACACAGACAGACAGAGGGAAAATATTATTAGTTATCAGGGAAAAAAGGACCGGCTGCCGGTCTGTGATTCAATCAGTGTGTAGTGATCACCAGGAATAACGGCTGATGGAAGACAGTCTGTGTGTATCGCTCCACTGGTGATTATCGCCAAGACACGGACAGGGAGGGCCCTGTGAATAGCAGTGGCTGGATGGAGAACTTGTGTCTGTCCCTGGTGGGAATGTGGAGGGATCACTTTACAAATTAGTAGCGTATTTTCCCATAGACCCATCGGCAATCTCAGGAACTTTCACTGTGGTTCATATGTATACAACAATGACCATGAATTACTGTCACTCTTAATCCATTTGCTACCCCAAACTGCAGTGTGGGAGTGTTTATTCTGTGTTACTTTATTGTCTTACAAAGCATTGGTGCTTTAAATATAAAAAGACTTAGATATCTGTTGGGTTTTTTTTGTTTTTGGGTTTTTCAAAAATTATTTGAACAAGAAATCTTACAAGAATTAGGAATATATCATCATGTGCGTGTGTGTTCTGTTATGTGTGAATGTGTGTGTGTGTGTGGTGTGTGTGTGTGTGTGTGTGTGTGTGTGTGTGTGTGTGTGTGGTGTGTGTGTGTGCGCGCGCGCGGTGTGTGTGTGTGTGTGTGTGTGTGTACCCATGATCTATAAATGGTGTGATACCAAGCATTTCTGCTTATGGTGTAGAGACAAACTGTATGAGACAATAATGCAGAACACAATTTCACAGTCAGGCACACAACGAGAATTGTGTTGCTTAGAGGAAATGCCATTCTATGGGCTTCACCGTATTGACCTTTCCACAGAAACTGTTTATTAGCTGAGTCAGCATGGACTGGGGTGAAAACAAACGTATGATATAACAGACGGAAAATCTTGGACACAAAAAGGTTAGTGAACATGATTTTCTTTAAAGGAATAATCTTGAAAATGGCACATTGTAAAGGTACAGGAAAACTATGGAAGTGTTTGTTTGTTTGTGTGTGTGAAAAGACCACTCCGAAAATCCAGAAAAAACCCACAAAGTCCTCTAGATCATAAAGGAGCAAGAAGGAGAGTAAGACAGAGACAGACAGAAAGACACAGACAGATACAGAGAGACAAACAGATAGCACAAAAACTTCTAAGCAACCGAAACACGAATATTTGTGGTGGTTAGAAGGATTATTGATTCAACTTACAATCCAGAAGATATCCCTAAAGCCATGATCCATGATATAAAAAAAAACAACTGTTATGCCAGCAAGCCTTTTTGTTTATGGCATGGAGACAAACTGTATGAGACAATAATGCTGAATATGATTGCACAGTCAGTCACAAAATGAGGACTGTATTGTTTAGAAGAGATGCCATTCCAAGGAATTCACCATATTGGCCTTTGCACAGATCTGGGTGAAAAGAAAGCATATCATATGATAGATTGGAAATCTTGGACATTGAAAGGTTATTGAACATGGATTTGGTTTTTGTTGGGTTTTTTGCTTCTTCTTTTTTTTAATAAATGGAGTTCGCATGAAAATGGCTTTTCGCAAACATTCTGGAGAAAACCCTGTGATTGTGTGTGTGTGAGTGAGTGCGTTTCGTGTGTGTGTGTGTGTGTGTGTGTGTGTGTGTGTGTGTGTGTGTGTGTGTGTGTGTGTGTGTGTGTGTGTGTGTGTGTTGTGTGACAGACTAAGAGAGACAGAGAAAGAGGTAAAATATTATTCGTTATCAGGGGGAAAAAGAACCGCAGCCGTCTGTGATTCAATCAGTGTGTAGAGATCACTAGGAATAATGGCTGATGGAAGACAGTCTGTGTGTATCGCTCCGCTGGTGATTATCGCCGAGACACGGACAGGGAGGGCCCTGTGAATAGCAGTGGCTGGCTGGATAACTTGTGGTGTCTGTCCCTGGTGGGAATGTGAAGAGATCGTTTCATCAACCAGTGAGCTATTTCTTAAAGCCATAGCATCCGATCCCTGGGATAAGGTCTGGGAGGCAAAGAATATCTTAAGTGAAAGAAAGGATGTGTCCAGCAGAGGATGTGTCCAGCAGAGGAAGGACGTGTCAGCAGAGGATGTGTCAGCAGAGGATGTGTCAACAGAGGATGTGTCAGCAGAGGATGTGTCCAGCAGAGATGTATCAGCAGAGGATGTGTCAGCAGAGGATGTGTCAACAGAGGATGTGTCAGCAGAGGATGTGTCCAGCAGAGGATGTGTCAGCAGAGGATGTGTCAACAGAGGATGCGTCAGCAGAGGATGTGTCCAGCAGAGGATGTGTCAGCAGAGGATGTGTCCAGCAGAGGATGTGTCAGCAGAGGAAGGATGTGTCAGCAGAGGATGTGTCAGCAGAGGATGTGTCAGCAGAGGATGTGTCCAGCAGAGGATGTGTCAGCAGAGGAAGGATGTGTCAGCAGAGGATGTGTCAGCAGAGGAAGAATGTGCCCAGCAAAGGAAGGATGTGTCAGCAGAGGATGTGTCAGCAGAGGATGTGTCAGCAGAGGATGTGTCAGCACAGGATGTGTCCAGCAGAGGATGTGTCAGCAGAGGATGTGTCAGCAGAGGAAGGACGTGTCAGCAGAGGATGTGTCAGCAGAGGATGTGTCAACAGAGGATGTGTCAGCAGAGGATGTGTCCAGCAGAGGATGTGTCAGCAGAGGATGTGTCAGCAGAGGATGTGTCAACAGAGGATGTGTCAGCAGAGGATGTGTCAGCAGAGGATGTGTCAGCAGAGGATGTGTCAGCAGAGGATGTGTCAACAGAGGATGTGTCAGCAGAGGATGTGTCAGCAGAGGATGTGTCAGCAGAGGATGTGTCAGCAGAGGATGTGTCAGCAGAGGATGTGTCCAGCAGAGGATGTGTCAGCAGAGGATGTGTCAGCAGAGGATGTGTCCAGCAGAGGAAGGATGTGTCAGCAGAGGATGTGTCAGCAGAGGAAGGATGTGTCAGCAGAAGATGTGTCAGCAGAGGATGTGTCCAGCAGCGGATGTGCCCAGCAAAGGAAGGATGTGTCATCAGAGGATGTGTCATCAGAGGACGTGTCCAGCAGAGGATGTGTCATCAGAGGATGTGTCCAGCAGAGGATGTGTCCAGCAGAGGATGTGTCATCAGAGGATGTGTCAGCAGAGGATGTGTCCAGCAGAGGATGTGTCATCAGAGGATGTGTCATCAGAGGATGTGTCAGCAGAGGATGTGTCCAGCAGAGGATGTGTCAGCAGAGGATGTGTCAGCAGAGGAAGGATGTGTCAGCAGAGGATGTGTCAGCAGAGGATGTGTCCAGCAGAGGAAGGATGTGTCCAACAGAGGAAGGATGTGTT
>CM054143.1:32219439-32226939 GCA_028751875.1 Rapana venosa | reverse complement strand
AGAGACAGAGACACAGGGAGATATTCGTATTGTCTCGTCTAAAAAAAAAATTTGGGGAGGATGGTCAAGAAATATATTAAAATTTGCCCAATCTGCCTATGTCTGTTTATTGTTTATATATAGTGTTTTTGACTTGACTTGACTTGACTTGAGTATATATATATATATATATATATATATATATATATATATATGTGTGTGTGTGTGTGTGTGTGTGTGTGTGTGTGTGTGTGTGTGTGTGTGTGTGTGTGTGTGTGTGTGTGTGTGTGTGTGTGTGTTTGTCCTAAAATATTTGACATAGAGTGGGGAGAAACAGACAGATAGAGACAGAGAGACAGAGAGAGACAGAACCAAACAAATGTCTCATTATACAGACAAATCACGCCAGTTCTGGTCTCCTGACATCGACAGAAGAAGCAGAGACAGACAAGACAAGACAGACAGACAGAAACAATTGCCAGAGGTGGAGAGAGAAAAAAAACACCCAGCAGACAAACATCAGCACAAAGTGAATAAGACACACACGTACACAAGATAACAATACCCAGACAGAGCACAACGAACCAAAGCGCCCACACAATCACCATCCCGTTCCCAAAAGATCAATGTGCTTTCGTTCATAATGTCGATTTTCCATCGCGGTCTGACGATAAGAGCGGTGTTGGATGGGAAATGATAATTCAATTGACATCTTCCGAAGGAATGGAGAAAGAAAAGAAAGGAGAGAATTAGACAGAAAAAGAACAGACACAAAACAAAACAGAAAAACAAATAAACCGCTGTCGAATATTATCCGGTTGGTTTGTTGGGTCATATTGATTTAACGACAATATGCCAGAGAAGAGAGAACACAGTGCTGAGACTCATACAGCCATGGAGGTTTTTCAGGTAGGGATGGCTAGGCCTACCTGCAGACCTGTGGCACAGTGTAGATGGGGTGTTTTGATAAGCTGGCCTCGGGAAGAAAAATGATGCAACCCACTGCTTGCTTAGTCTGACCCTTGGTAAGGCGGAAAGATTGTGTTGTGCCAGTCTATCAAGCAGTTTTGACCGTAAATGTGAAGACTAGAACATCAACATCGTTCATTTTGGGGGGATTGGTTATTTTAGTTTCTTGTCGACTCAGCACCGAAAGAGAAACCAGGAGTGTTCACGTTTTGTGTTTGATTACCCCTGATTCTATTTTATCATTTATTCACGGTAGCCTCCTGTGATTCCTCTGATGCAGACGGGCTTTACACTTCATTCTTTATAAATCTTACAAGCCCAGATACGATTGAGGACGGAAGCCACCATGATATACGAATGAGATGACTCAGAAAGAATCTACGAGGTAGGGTAGTATGATGACACCCGAATGAAACAGATTACACTATTCTGCATTGTTTCTAAGTAGAACTATTAATGTTACTCAAGGTGAGATTTTTGGCTACACAACCGTTTTGAATCCCAGCATCAACATGTAATTCAGATAACAACGTTCCATTTTTGGGGATAAACAGATTACAATAAGCTGGGGATTTAAAAGTGAATAAGATTTTAAAGTTATCTTTATTGCATTAAGCTTTTAGGTCAGGACAACGTGACTGAAGTAGCTCTGAAGTGTTGCTGATTTACAGAACAAAAACGAGGGGGGAAAATCCGCTTGTTTTTGTGGAATGACGATCTTAGCTTCCAAGCTGATCTCAAGAGGGGTTAATTTAAAACAGAAGGAAAGGAGAGAGGAAAAGGAGGGGAAAACAAAGTGGAGGATAAGGAGAAAACAATTTTAAAATGCAAGACTACAAAGAAGAGGAAGAAGAAGAAGAAGAAGAAGAAGAAGAAGAAGAAGAAGAAGAAGAAGAAGAAGAAGAAGAAGAAGAGAAGAAGAAGAAGAAGAAGAAGAAGAAGAAGAAGAAGAACAAGAAGAAGAAGACGAAGAAGAAGAAGAAGAAGAAGAAGAAGAAGAAGAAGAAGAAGAAGAAGAAGAAGAAGAAGAAGAAGAAGAACAAGAACAAAACAAGAACAAGAAGAAGAAGAATTTGTTCACCCACGACAGAAAAGAGACTAACTTATACACTTCAGAGTATCACAGGCAAATACAGTAAAGCAGACATTATCATCGTACAAGAAGACGAGAACATAAAGGTTGGTAGAACATCAAGGTTGGTAGACCATCAAGGTTGGTAGACCATCAAGGTTGGTAGACCATCAAGGTTGGTAATTGTATTGCACTAAAAACTAAATTAACCATTGTAGACCATAACGAAACAATGTCATTCAAGATTGAAGACGTCAACTGGATTTTGCCAGCTACAAAAACAAACAAACAAACAAACAAACTAAGCTCGCTTTTAACCAGCACTCTCGTAAAACAGGCTTTACGATGCTGCACATGGCATGCACCAATGGAATCCATCTCAATCAGACTGACAGCATCCTGCTGCTGAACCAATTTTAACCCAGCATCGGTACAGCGAAAAAGGCATTCCGTGGTGCTGATGCTAAAAGCAATCGTCACAATATCATCACTAATTCTGAGTGAAGCCGAAAAGATGAAGACACTTAGGAAATCACTATTGAAGTTTGATCTTCAAAAGGGTATAGGGCCCTACCATTTCAATCCTGCAAAGGAAAACCAGGCCATAAATCTGGCGACAGCACATTAGGCAAGACAGAAAAATATTAAAGGAAAAAAAAAAGGACGAGGCCGGTGGAGAGGAGCACCAAGAGTAATTTAAAGCAGATGCACTTACAGAAAAAGAATGTGAGAACAATCGAAGAAAGATGAAACGAAAAGAGAAAAAAAAAGGGACGATGGTTTAGGGACAGAGAGAGAGAGTTGAAGAAGAGCTTGAAAGAAAAAGAGTAGAAGAAATTAAAGAAGACGAAGACAAGACAATGAACAAGAACGAGAAGAAAAAAGATCCCATAAAGAAGGACAAGTAGTTGATCAAGTGTTGGAAACACTGGAAGAAGATGAAGTTCCAGTAGAGGCTGCTGCAGCAGAAAAAGAACTTTACACGAAAATGAAAAAAGGAAAATGGGCCGAAGAATTTACCGAAACAAAAAGAGGAAGAGGAGGAGAAAAATAAAAGCAAGAAAAACGAACCTCAAGGATTAGAATAACAAAGAAAAGACATACCAAAAAACCAGGAGGAGGAGGAGGAGGAGAAGAAGAAGAAGAAGAAGAAGAAGAAGAAGAAGAAGAAAGAAGAAGAAGAAGAAGAAGAAGAAGAAGAAGAAGAAGAAGAAGAATGACTTGAAAAAGAGTTCAAAGAAAAAAATTGAAAACGGATCTAAACGTATTTGAGAATTTAAAAAAAGGAGGATGATCAGGGACAAGAATAGACAAGATAGAAGAAGATAAACAAAGAAAACAGGAAAAGAAGAACGAAAAAAAGAATCAGGTTTGAGGAGGGGAGAAGAAAAACAAAAGCACTCACAGAAAAAAAAAAGTGAAAAGAGCCAGAAAAGGAAAAGGAAAACTAAAACCAAGAAAACGAAAACGAAGAAAAACAAGCACAAAAAGAGGAAGAACACACACACACACACACACACACACACACACACACACACACACACACACAACACACACACACACACACACACATACACACGTTATCACGCACGCACACACACACACACACACACACACACACACACACACAACCAACCAACCAACCAAAAGCAAACCACTACCAACACCAGAGAATCACAAGATCTAAAATAAGAACAGTAAGGAGAAAAGCTTCAAATGAAGATTAAACAGGACTAATCACAGAGAGAAAGAGAGAGACAGAGACAGATAGAAAAAGAGACAGAGAGAGTCAGAGAGAGACAGACAGACAGACAAGGTGCACAAATTTGAGAAGAAGAAGAAGAAGAAGAAGAAGAAGAAGAAGAAGAAGAAGAAGAAGAAGAAGAAGAAGAAGACGAAGAAGAAGAAAAAAGGAGAGGAGGAGGAGGAAGAAGAAGAAAAAGATGATGATGATGATGATGATGATGATGATGAGATGATGATGATGATGATAGATGATGATGATGATGATGAAGACGACGACGATGACGATGATGATGAATATTAGGGGAAAAAATTAAGAGGACAAAGACAAATAATTTCAAAAAGAAAAGAAGAAAGAAACATTTAAGGGGAAAAAGAGAAAAAATGATAAGTAGAAACAAAGGATGGAGGAGGAGGAGGAGGAGGAGGAGAGGAGAGGAGAGGAGGAGGAGGAGAAGGAGAAGGAGAAGAGAAGGAGGAGGGGGAGGAGGAGGAGGAAAACATCACGAAGGTAAAGAGAAAGAACCGAAAGATGACGAAAAGGAGACAAAAAAAGCACAGAAAAACAGACGGACAGTAACTATATATGAAAAGTAAGAACAGCAGCAAAGATTTGACAGCAAACAAATATATATATATAAAAGATGTTGAAGACATGGAAAAGGACGGACGAAGAGGAGGAGACTGAGGTAGATAAAGAGGAGGACGAGCAGAAAAAGGACGGAAAGAAAAAAGACAAGGAGAAGGGAAGATGGAATATTTCGGGTAAAAAACGAGTTTTAAGGGGGAAAAAACCCAAAGAAACAAACAAACCAAAAGAAAGAAAGAAAGAAAGAATTGGCAAAAGATAGAAACATAGAAATATTTGCGGAAAAGATGGAGGATAAGGAGCAGGAAGATAAGAACATGAAAATCATCCTGCAAAAGGATTTGAAGAGAACGAAAGAAAGAAGAAAATAAGGAGAAAGGAGCTTCAATCTTTAAAAAAAAAATGAACAAGAAATTCAAGAAGGAAAAGAAGAAGACAGACATACATACAGAGAGAAAGAAAGACAGAAAGAAAGACAGAAAGAAAGGAAAATAAAGAAAGAAAAGAAAAAAGACAGACAGCAAGAAAGACAGACAGACAGGAAGAAAGAAACAAAGAAAGGAAAAGACAGACAGACAGACAGACAGAAAGAAAGGAAAAGAAAGAAAGAAAGCAAGAAAGAAAGAAAGGAAACAAAGAAACAAAGAAAAAGAAAACAAAATGTAAAATAAAGCCGCTCCAGAAGCAGCAGCCCCACAAGAAGAAAAAGACGAAGATTAAAGAAGGAATTGAAAGCTTGGAGAAAGAATTGAAATAAAAAAGATAGACCAGATAAATTTGCACACGGAATTGAAGAAAATTAACATCAGATTAAGAAAAATGGAAAGAAACAAAGAACAAAAGGAGAAGGTCAAGAACAGGAGATAGAAAACCAAGGAGGTGGAAAAGAAGAAAAAGAAGTTGAGGGGAAAGAAATACAAGGAAGAAAGGAAGGAAGGATCGATGGATGGATAGATGGATCGATGGGAAATACAAGGAAGGAAGGAAAGAAGATGGATGGATGGATGGATGGATGGATGGATGGATGGATGGATGGATGGATGGAGGAAATACAAGGAAGGAAAGAAGGAAGGAAGGAAGGAAGGATGGATGGATGGATGGATGGATGGATGGATGGATGGAAGACAAAAGGAAGGAAGGAAGGGAGGGAGGCAGGAATGAAGGAAGGAAGGAAGGGAGGGAGGGAGGGAGGGAGGGAGGGAGGGAGGCAGGAAGGAAGGAAGGGAGGGAGGGAGGGGGAAGGGAGGACGGAAGGAAGGAAGGAAGGAGAGTGTGCTTGGTGAGTTTTGAGCCTATGTTGCTACGCTGTTGCGCTATACAAAAGCTATTCTTCTTCGTCTTATCATTACTATTATTGTTGTTATTGTTGTTGTTGCTGCTGCTGTTATTGCTGTTGCTATCATTTTTCATCATCATCATCATCATCATCATCATTATCATTAGTAGTAGTAGTAGTAGTAGTAGTAGTAGTAGTAGTAGTAGTAGTAGTAGTAGTAGTAGTAGTAGTAGTAGTATCATCACCATTATCATCATCATCATCATCATCATTTTACTATAAAAATCATAACTGATTTTCAGACCAGGACAGACATCATCCACCGTGGCAAAACTCACACCAACCAGGGAGGATAGGAACAGAAATGTATAGACTGTACTGATGACAAAACTGAAACTACAGTATGCACCGCTTTTTTTTCTTTTTATCTTCCTGTATACATTACACTTCCACAGCAAACTTGCCGACAACAACAACAAACAAACAAACCACAAAAACCCCCACCCGAACCAATTGACCCAAAACACACAAAAACAGATAAAGTTGAAACGCAAAGCTACAGACGAAAATGTTGGCAGCCTCTTTTAACAAGACCATAATTATCATGAATGCTGAAGGAAGCAACATCACCAGACACACCCCACACCACTCACTACTATACACACCTCCTCACAACAGTCAAGAAAGGAACACTGAAGTGGTATGGTCATGTCACAAGTCCTTCGAATGAGACTATAAACCGAGGCCCCGTGTTCGAACGCATGCAGAACATCTTGCGCACACGTTAAATCCTGTTCCGCTTTTCGGAAGAGTAGGCCATTGTGTGCCGTGGAAACAGATGACAAAATTTACAAAACCGCATACACACGGGGACTGGATGTAAAAAAAGCACATGAGTGCTTATTCCATTATCCTCGATATAAAACAGACAGCAATGAGCGAAAAAAAAAAATGCTGTTGCGCTGCCGTTAAGCGCCTGACAAGTCAGGCCCAGCGCATCCGACTTCAGCATAATTATGACATCCCTTTAAAGAGTATAAGGAGGCACCGTGGTCGAGTGGTTTAGGCGGTCAACTCGTGATCCAGAGGTCGCGGGTTCGATCCCCGCTCGGCTCGGTGTTGTGTCCTTGGGAAAGACACTTTACTCCTATTTTCCTCACTCCACCCAGGTGTACAAGTGGGTACCAGCTCTGCTGGGGAAGTATCTGGCGACAGACTAGCGTCCTGTCACAGGGGTGGTGAAAAACCATCAGTTCGCTTAACGCTACAGAAACCGGGATAAGCTCCGGCTCTATGGGCCTTCTGGCTCGAAAGAACATACTACTACTTTTAAAGAGTATAATTATTGCCAGGCACAGCTCACAGAGATAGAAGACGGGATGGACAGAGAAAGAACTGTGTGGACATTGTTTCCGAAAGGACAGAATAAGAGAAAGAAGTTTTGCTGAGATTCAGGCATTGGGATACCATGGCCACACATGCAGAAAGCCGCTGGCCTTTTCGACAATACAGCACCCTTAAGACCTCTCTAAGATAGAGGACTAGTGTGATGAAACGCTGAAAGTAGCTTTCTCCTTCTGTGTTATTCCTTTTCTTTTGTTAAAGAGAAGATTTTTGGTAAGAAAGGGATTTTCTTTCTTTTTTTTTTAAAAGAAATTTAAAAAGAAATTGAGAGAAAAGTAATAATAATAATTTAAAAAAACAACAACAAAAAAGAAGAAATGAAAACCAAGAAGGAGGAGGATAATCAAGAAAGAAGAAGAAGAAGACGACGACGACGACGACGACGACGACGACGAAGAAGAAGAAGAAGAAGAAGAAGAACAAGAACAAGAACAAGAAAGAAAAAAACTTTGAAATAGACTTACAGGG
>CM054143.1:32201939-32214439 GCA_028751875.1 Rapana venosa | reverse complement strand
TCTTCTTCTTCTTCTTCTTCTTCTTCTTCTTCTTCTCCTCCTCCTCCTCCTCCTCCTCCTCCTTTCTTATCCTCCTCTTTATTTTTATTCCCCCTGTCCTCCTCTTCCTCCCCCTCCTCCCCATTTATCTTCTCAATCAGAGGAGGTGGGGGACAAAGGGAAAGCAAGTAAAATTGTCATACATCACCGTGGTAGAAACGGCTGCCGGTTCTGTGATTCAATCAGTAGTGATCACTAGGAATAACGGCTGATGGAAGACAGTCTGTGTGTATTGCTCCACTGGTGATTATCGCCAAGACACGGAAAGGGAGGGCCCTGTGAATAGCAGTGGCTAGGAACATTCACAAAGAATAGGAGAGAGGAAGCTAAAGAAAGTAATGCCATAAACGCGGCTATACAAAAATTCAAAGCTCAAAAATTAAAAACCTCAATTGTCAACGTAAGACGGCCCTACAAAAAACCTCAACATCAAGAAAACTGAGTAGATGAAAAATCAGCCCCCATGAGTAAAAAGTAGGCTGAAGAAGAACCAACTCAAATCCAAACAAGAAAGACGGCCCAAGGAATCAATAGAAGTGAAAGGATCGCGCAAATTATTAATATCAAGAATTTTTTTGTTGTTCCTTGACTAGAGCTCCAAAGCTCACCAATAGTTGAATTTGTACATATTATGTGACTGTTTACCCACCATTAAGGAAGCCACACTCAGTCTTCGGGGATATGTCAAGAGAGTAAAGTGACCCCCAAAAATCAAAGAGAAAGACAAATGGGTGGATTAAACAGTCATCACCATACGATGAAGATGGACCAAAGAATCAACAGGGTGAAAGAACCAATATCAAGAAATGAATAAACCAAAGTATCAACACCGAGCAATAGGTTGGACTTTGGTATCAAATATTCATTGACAGTGGTGGACAAAAAGCAATCAACACCCATTAATAGGAGTGGAAAGAAGAATCAAACCCAGTAATAGAAGCGGAAAGAAGAATCAACACCCATTAATAGAAGCGGAAAGAAGAATCAACACCCATTAATAGAAGCGAAAAGAAAAATCAACACCCATTAATAGAAGCGGAAAGAAGAATCAACACCCATTAACAGAAGTGGAAAGAAGAATCAACACCCATTAACAGAAGAGGACCAAACAATCAACACCCGTTAATACAAGTGGACCAAACAATCAACACCCATTAATAGAAGAGGCCCAAACAATCAACACCCGTTAATATAAGTGGACCAAACAATCAACACCCATTAATAAAAGCGGACCAAACAATCAACACCAATTAATAGAAGCGGACCAAACAATCAACACCCATTAATAGAAGCGGACCAAACAATCAACACCCATTTATAGTGATGGACAAATCGAGCACAAAGACACAAAACGATGGCTCCAATCATCAATCATGGGAACGGATGACAAAACTGACAAAACCGCACACACATGGGGACTGGATGTAAAAAGCCGCACACGAACACTAACAAGAAGTCCGATCGTTCAGTATTTGTGGTTTGTTAAAGTTAGTTTTATATTTCAACTTTGTTCTCTGACATTGCTTTCAGCTAGTGTTCAATGTTTCGTTTGGGATTTTTTGGGGGTGGGTCTAAAATCACTTGATATGAATAGACACTAAAATGAAGATATCACACGAGTACTTATTCCATTATCATCAAAATAAAATTATTTTAAAAAATTTAACCTAAAAATTGTAAAGCAAAGAATACAGAAAAAAATTCCCTGTCGAAACAAAAAACAAAATAGAGTGTCCCAAAGAATCAAGAAGACAAAAATAAGAGAGCAAAAAACCCCCAAAAACCAATCACCATCAAGTAGCAAGGAATACCTACGGAGTCACCACAATCATATAAACGTTAGACTAAAGAAAAACAGCAAAAAAATCACCATCAAGTAACAAGGGGGTGACCCACGGAATCACCACATATATAAACAATGTTCAGAGGACCGCTATCACCAGACTGACTGTAGGCACTATTGCCAAGACACAGCCAAAGACACTAGGGATTAAGAAGAACTGATCTACAGCGGTGGTCAGACGGACCACGTAGCCATAAAGGGATGACTCGAGGAAATTATGTCAGTAGTCAGCTGAGGTCGGTGAAAATGTTAACATAGACATAGGGGGGGGGGGGGGGGGGGGGGGGGGGGGGGGGGGGGGGGGGGGAATAATGTAAATGGCTAATCTCTGGTGGTGGGTGGTGGATGTGGTGTTGTGTGTGTGTGTGTGTGTGTGTGTGTGTGTGTGTGTGTGTGTGTGGTGTGTGGTGTTGTGTGTGTTTGTGTTTGTGTGTGTCTGTGTTTCATTTTATTTATTTAATTTTTTAAAATGTTGTTCTTTTATATCGAGGATAATGAAATAAGCATTTACGTGCCTTTTTACATCCAGATATCACACGAGAGCTTATTCCATTATCAACAAAATAAAATAAAAATAGCTTTTTTTTTAAAAACCTAAAGACTGTAAAGCAAAGAAAACAGAAAAAAAAATCCTAACAAAACAAGAAACAAAACAGAGTGTCCCAAAGAATCAAGAAGACAAAAGAAAAAGAGCAAAACAAAACAAAAATCACGTTCACGTAACAAGGAATTCCTACAGAGTCACCACAATCAAACAAACGTTGCTAGACTAAAGAAAAACAGCGAAAAATCACCATCAAGTAACAAGGGGGTGACCCACAGAATCACCACATATATATAAACAATGTTCAGAGGACCGATATCCCCAGACTGACTGTAGGCACTATTGCCAAGACACAGCCAAAGTCACTAGGGATTAAGAAGAACTGATCTACAGCGGTGGTCAGACGGACCACATAGCCATAAAGGGATGACTGGAGGAACTTATGTCAGTAGTCAGCTGAGGTTGGTGAAATGTTAACATAGACATAGGGGGGAATAGCTGCTAAAATGGCTAACTCTTTCCTTCTGTTACAGTGTGTGTGTGTGTGTGTGTGTGTGTGTGTGTGTGTGTGTGTGTGTGTGTGTGTGTGTGTGTGGTGTGTGTGTGTGTGTGTGCGTGCGTGTGTGTTTGTGTGTGTGTGTTTAATTTTATTCATTTAATTTAAAATTTTCTTATTCTTTTATATCGAGGATAATGAAATAAGCACTTATGTGCTTTTTTACATCCAGATATCACACGAGAGCTTATTCCATTATCATCAAAATAAAATAATAATAGAATTTTTTTTAACCTAAAGACTGTAAAGCAAAGAATACAGAAAAAAATCCCAAACAAAATTTAAAACATCAACATGAAGTATCCCAAAGAATCAAGAAGACAAAAGAAAGAGAGCAAAAAGAAAGAAATCACCATCAAGTAACAAGAACGACCTACAGAGTCACCACAATCATACAAACGTTGCTAGACTAAAGAAAAACAGCGAAAATTCACCATCAAGTAACACGGAATACCTACAGAGTCACCACAATCATACAAACGTTGCTAGACTAAAGAAAAACAGCGAAAATTCACCATCAAGTAACACGGAATACCTACAGAGTCACCACAATCATACAAACGTTGCTAGACTAAAGAAAAACAGCGAAAATTCACTATCAAGTAACAAGGAATACCTACAGAGTCACCACAATCATACAAACGGTAGGCTAAAGAAAAACAGCAAAAAATTCACCATCAAGTAAGAAGGGGGTGACCCACGGAATCGCCACATATATAAACAATGTTCAGAGGACCGCTATCACCAGACTGACTGTAGGCACTATTGCCAAGACACAGCCAAAGACACTAGGGATTAAGAAGAACTGATCTACAGCGGTGGTCAGATGGACCACATAGCCATAAAGGGATGACTGGAGGAAATGATGTCAGTAGTCAGCTGAGGTCCTTGAAATGTTAACATAGACATAGGGGGGAATAGCTGCTAAAATGGCTAACCCTTTCCTTCTGTTACAGTGTGTGTGCGTGTGTGTGTGTGTGTGTGTGTGTGTGTGTGTGTGTGTGTGTGTGTGTGTGTGTGTGTGTGTGTGTGTGTGTGTTTGGTGTGTTGTGTGTGTGTGTGTGTGTGTGTGGTGCGTGCGTGTGTGAGAGAGAGAGAAAAGAGAGAAAGAATGAGAAAGAGAGAGAAAGAAAGAGAGAGAGTGAGAGAGAGAAGAAAGACAAATTTCAGAAATAAAACAAAGCGCAAGAAAAACACACCAAAAAGAGTACATTGATAAACAAAACATAAATTCATAGCAAAAAAACAACAACAGAATAGTGTACACAGTGCTAACAGAACAAAGTTAGAAAAATTATTCACACGAACAAAACTACGTGTCCAAAATAGCTGCAACAATACAGGAAACAAACAAAAAGAAATGGCCTAAAACCCACAAACAACACCCACAAACACCCTCTCACACACCCTCCTTCTCTCTCACACACACACTCACACACTACACATACATCCTCACACACACACACACACCCTCAACACACACACACACACACACACACACACCCTCTCTCACACACCACACACCAACACACCCTCTCTCTCTCTCACACACACACAACCACACACACACACACACACCATCACTCACCACACACACACACAACACACACACACACACATACACACACACACATCTCGACAAAAACTGCATTGGGACTGAAATATTTTCCAAAACAGCCCAGCAAAAATTCGGAAGCCCAAAGCAGAGAGCTAGAGATATTTCAGCAGCAGCAGCAAGGACCACACGATGCATAGCTGCAATATCCTGATGAGGAGGAAAGCAATGTCCCCACCTCACGCACACGGCACACAGCCATACATCCTGTCTCCCACTGTGGGTTAATGTGTCCCCTCTCTGGTCTCTTGGCGTATGACATGAGAGAGAGTGTGTGTGTGTGTGTGTGTGTGTGTGTGTGTGTGTGTTGTGTGTGTGTGTGTGTGTGTGTGTGTGTGTGTTGTGTTGTGTTGTGTTGTGTTGTGTTGTTGTGTTTGTTTGGTTGTGGTTGTGGTGTGGTGTGTGTGTGTGTGCGCGCGTGCGTGCGTGTGTGTGTGTGATAGCGCGCGAGAGAGAGAGAGAAAGAGGAGAAGAGAGAAGAGAGAGAGAGAGAGAGAGAGAGAGAGAGAGAGAGAAACTTTTCTCCATCCCGTCTCTCCCCCTTCCCCCAAACCTTTATTATCAATGAATTTTTTAAAAGCCCATCAAACTAAAGGGCAACTGCATACTTCCCAAAAAGAATGATCTTGCACTGATTTTTTCAAGACAGAGGAAGAAAAATATCCCCCCACTCCGCCTTAGCCACACACACTGCATCTAACTCCACATACAGTCTTCTGTCTGGTTCATGGGTCTTCTCTGTTTGTTTCACCTCTGTCACTGATAGTCTGCAATGTACAGAAATGCATCTCTTTTCCATACCTACCCCACCCCCCTCCTCCTCTTCTTCTTCCCCTGCCCCTCCAAAACCGCTGCCACAGACAGTCACAACCAACACACCTCATCACTGTCAGAATAAGTGCAGGGAGGACAAGTGAGGAGGAGGAGGAGGAGGACAGGGTGCTGGGGGAAGGTGGAGGGAGAAAGAAAGGGATCGGTATGGGTTAACCACTTTGTCAGTTTCTTATTGTGCAGACGTTTCATTGATCGGGTGAAAATGCTGCAGCACCCTGTCTGTTATTTCTGGGGAGAAAGAAAGTATGCTCTTCTAAACTTTTGTAAGTATTCTGTACGATACATAAAAAACTGTGTCAGACCTATTCACGACTTTCACCACCTCAGTGATCGGGGGTAACTATCACGGTTCTGGGCTTAATGTCTAGACCTTTATTCTAACTAACAACCAGTTCTTCTTTTCTTCGCCCCATAAAAGCTTGTGTATGGGAGCGGCTTTGAGAGAATAGATGCCCTCATAACCGGGTCATCACAGCGCCCCACTCGCATTCTAAAGGTTGCCACGTTGACAAAAATAAGTTGGGATCAAACAATCCATTATGTTGTTTCTAAGTGTATAGTTTATTTTTGAAAAGAATCTCAAAACTTAAAAAAATAATGTCCTCTCGGAAATAACAATAACATCGAAACTAACCTCTAGCAAACCAGATGTAAAAATAGAAGACAGTTTTGGACAAAAAGGACGGTACAGAAGCTGCATAACAAGCAATTTCAGGTGAACATGTTTAACCTCAAACATTTTCTCTGGGGACAAGCCAGAAGAATTGTTAGATCTTGGAAGAATTAAAAGTTTCCAAGTTTGCATGCCTTTGTCTAGTGGCGCTGAGAAAAAAAAAGGCTGGGATGTATCCTACACGTAGTCACGCATGTTCAGTCATGTCCACCACTGCTGATGAACATCGCTAGCATCTTAGAACTGCAAGCTATTTGTGGTTTCATACGTGAGTCGATCAGTCTAATCTGGGCATAGAAATGCCTGCTGCAGAGAGGAGAGAGAGAGAGAGAGAGAGAGAGAGAGAGAGAGAGAGAGAGAGAAGACAAGGGCAGAGGTTAGTTGCCGTAGTGGTGGTGGTTGCTGTAGTGGTGTGTGCTGTTTGTTCCTTACACAGTAGCTGCCCTATCTCAGCTTCGGATAGTTGTCTGTTTTCAGCAGCTGCTGCACTTTAAGCAAGAAATGTCACCAGGAGGCTCCCTTCGCCTTTTGCTGCATACCGACACAACTGTGACCAATCTTTACAGCTTTGAAAAGGACTGTCTGGGAGACGTTGAAACCGTTGTGTGTTGGGTTTTTTCGTTTGTTGATTTGTTTCGTTGTTTTGTTGGGGGGTTTTGTTGTTTTTTGGGGGGTGCTATTTTAAGAAAAACTAGGGAAGCAAGGCTGGCACCGTCCCTAAAAGTAGCCTAGTTTACACGTGTGAACTCCCCCTTATGTATATGTGTACATGCGCATCCTCTCCCCCCCCCTTACCGAACACTGCAGAGAAGTAGCTGGTTCCCATCCTCCAGTCTCATGACTGTCCCCCAATAACCTGATTACAACAATGGTGGGTCGACGCAGCGCTCCCTCTCTCTCTCTCTCTCTCCTTCAAACACACAACACACACACAACACACACACACACAACCACACTACACCACGCACACACACACACACACACGGGACCAAATGTTCATAAATTTAGATATATAGAACATGTTATGATGACTCAGGTTGCTATGCCTTATATAAGCAAACAGTGAAGATGAAGTTCATTTTGTGCTTTGCTGTCCAGTATTAGAAGATGTAAGACAGAATTACATTCCGGTAAAAGTATAGTAGACAGCCTAATTTATTTAGATTCTGTCTACTCATGGCATTAGTCACCCTGAGATGTGCGCAGCCTGCTTTATATTGTGTAAAGCCTTTTATAGAGATATCTTGGTTTCTTTAGTCATATTCTAACTGATTTTTTTTTTATTGTGGTTTGGGTATACATAACACTTGGGGTTGGGTTGTGTGGTGTTGTTTTTTGTGTGTTTTTTTTTTTTGGGGGGGGGGGGTTGTGTTACTTATTTTTCTCACCAAAATACTAAGCAGCTCAGCAACCCCCCCTTCATGTATGGGCCAATGACCTTTTTGTGAATAAATCTTTCGAGTTCGAGTTCTCTCTCTCACACACACACACTCACACACAAAAATGACAAGTAGCAGACTATGGCTTTGAAATAATGATCAGTTCTTACAGTTCTCATGGAAGGCCGAAGAGATGGTGAATGCAGGGGTTTCTTTAATTCATCATTCTGATATCACTGGGTCTGAAATAATCAAAACGCACTTCACCAAAGCTGTGGCAAGAGCAGAGAGATGATTGTAGAAGATATATGAGGGGGGAAATAGTTTGATGGAGCATAAGACCCTGCCAGTGAAATGATACAGCAGATGTTTGACCTTACGTACAAACACACTGCACAGGTCACAGCTGTTACCTGCACATACAGGCAAAAACTAGGGTGTGATTTGGCAGTGATTGCTTACATTTTTTGAGTGTTGTAGTTTCTTTTCGCGTTTTCATGCTAGCTGGCTATGTGTAATGTAATTCTGATGTGCAGCATATTCCTGCTGAAAAGAAAAACTGTGCTGGAAATAGTGACGCAGCTATATGCTATTAAAGTTGAGTCTGTTAACATTTCTTGCCCTTCATTTTGATGTTAAAATAGATATTCTGTAACAGACACAACTGCTGATCATAGGTAGGCACACATCTGCGTGTTTGTGTATACAAATACATATACACACATGAACATGCGTACACATACACCCGCATGTGCGCTTGCAAGCTGGGCACACGTGCATATGCAGCAAGTACGCGTGCGCACACACACATATATACAATTGCTTGTTGTGCTCAAAGGTACGTATGTGTGTAGTGTGGGTGTATGTGTGTATATGTGATATGTATGTCTGTCTGTCTGTCTGTGTAAGTGTTGTCTGCTCATAAAAGGCGGGAAAGAAGGCAGGAGCAAGGTGCACGCGCAAGTGCGTGTTTGGAAACATTTCTGCCACTTTATTGCACGTTCACAAAAAAGAGCGCCCCTAAAATATTGATGGGAATGTTATTTAGGGTGGGCATGCGCCTGTTTCTAAGTTCGAATCGATAGCCCGACAGAAAGGCAGATGAGAAGAAAGCCAGAAGAGACACAGAGAGAAGTTTTGGGGGGAAAAGCCTATGCAAAAGGGAGAGAACTATTTCTTCCGGAGCAGGGGTCGCAGGGGACGAGTGGGCAGGCAGACAGATAGACAGAGACAGACAGACTGGGGAACAGACAAATACACTGAAACATAGGTACAGTTGAAAAAGAAAATAGAAGAAAGGTAAAGAAGTGAAAAAAGAAGAAAGAGAAGTAAAGTACCAGCAAAAGGAAGAACAGCCTGGATGAATCGATTCAAAATGGTGTTTTGATATCTTTAACATGATTATGTTTTGTCATACTTGAAACAATTTTTACAGCCAGAATGTTCGATCATAACTTTGTGAAATCAAGGCTAATACATACACAAATATATCTATATATCTATCTATCTGTATATCTGTCTATCTATCTATCTATATATCTATATATCTATATATATCTCTCTATCTCTCTATATTTATATATCAATTGACAAAAAAAACCACACATTAACTCACATAACTTCTCTCGCTCTTATACGTGTATACATACATTATTCATACATTACATATATATAATTCAGTGTGTGTTTGTGTGTGCGCGCGCGTGTGTATATGTGTGCATGCATGTTTGCAATGGGTTCATCCCTTTAAAAATACAGTAGATCATTCACTGGACTTGTTCACAACATGTTTCTATTTTGTTGATTTATTTATTTTTTTGGTTGTTAGTTGTGGGTTTTTTTCAAAATTCTTTTTTCAACATGCAGGCAAAATTTCATGCTAAATCAAAGGCAGCCAGTTGCTAAGGAAGAAAACACAGGACAGGCTGTGTGACAGACGGATAGAGCCACTCTGTTCTCATCATGACTCAGATCAACAAATCTGGTTTATTTCATCTGAAGTCAGGCGCCTGGAAGGTGAACGCTGGCCGTAGGAGGGGGTGGGGGTGGGGGTGGTAATGATGGGGGTGAAGGTGCGGTGAAAAGGTAGGGCGGGTAAATCATAATGAATGGAGGCATTTTCTTCTTCGTCTTCTTCTTTCTCTCCTCTCTCACACACGCATACACAAATACGATGTGCATACGCATGCACACGCGCGCGCACGCACACACAGACAAACAGACACACACACACGTTCGCACACACACACACACACACGCACGCACACATACACAATCACACACACACGCGCGCGCGTGGACAGTGTGTGGATTGGCATGTTCACAGGGGCGTGCACTCACTACTCTACAAACATACAGTATACAAAATTATATGTAATAAAGAACTAAACACAGAGAGAGAGAGAGAGAGAGAGAGAGAGAGAGAGAGAGAGAGAGAGAGAGAGAGACTGAGACAGACAGAGACAGACAGAGTAGACAAATAGAAACAGACAATTCAGACTGAGAGAGAGAGAGACAGACAGACAGACATAGACAGACAGACAGACAGAGAGGGAGGGGGAGGGATGAAATAAATCCAGAACAGAGAGGACAAGAAAGTGAATCAGAGGTCACACTAACCTCACCCACAAACCAACTCAGAATGATGAGGCTGATAAGCCCCACAGTGAATGATCAACATTACCATCGTAGGTTGTGTCATTAAGTGGCTCTTGTCGTAAAGTGGACAGGCTCAAACGGAGACAAGAACTCTTCCCTCGGTGTGGAAACTTCCAGTGGATATAAAAACTCCTTTCCTTCACCAAGTGGGCTGCTAATGCGCAGACTGCAAATTGCAAGATAGACGAATCCAAATCTAACCATGTTTATTGTCGTTGTGAGGGAGCGAATTAGGGAAAACAACAGGTTTACCCAGGAAAGTTAGGGAGTAGGCTTGTGTTACGTTTCCAGTCCCGACTCAGCTTTTATTTACAAAAATATATTTTACTCGCCATTATTTTGGTTCATGTTTTTATCTGTACTAGTAGAAAACGAAATGCCCCCCCCCCCCCCCCCCCCAAATTTTTACTTAATTTCTATTTACTTTTTTTTTACTGGGTTCGAGCAGTTGAACGTGTTAAACCAGTTAACGACAAGGAATCCGCGTAAGGACACCACGTACAGTACCTTCACATTCATCCTATCTCTCACACCAGCCCTCCCCTTCATGCTACAGCAGCTCTTCACACGACCAGCGCTAGGCCCGGGCCTAATCTATCTCCTCCCTGTTCCCCCTGACATTAATGGTCTGCATTGTGCTGCAATAGATAACCACCTTTTCCCTGCATCTGCACTCTCCCCCCTCTCTTCCCCTTACACTTCACTTATCCATCCTCCTCCACCTCCACCCCCCCCCCCCCCCCCCACCCCCCCACCATCACAAAACCATCAGCTCAAATGGCGTGAGAGAACCTAGAAAGGATGGAGGAAAGAGAGTGGTGGGGGAGGACCTGGTGACCAGATTGTTAAGCCATTCTCACATCATTTTTGTCTTGGTGGTGTTTTTATTTTTTTTCCCCTTTCTCACTTAATCTTGGTCACTAGATTTGGAAGATTATGGAGAAGTATGAGAACGCGGAAAGTGCCATTTCTCTTTTGTGCATCACAACAGTGATAAATGAGAATGGGAGAGAGGGAGGGAGAGGGAGAGAGAGAGGAGGGAGGGGAGGAGAGAGAGAGAGAGAGAGAGAGAGAGAGAGAGAGAGAGAGAGAGAGAGAGAGAGAGAAGGAGGGAGAGAGAGAGAGAGGGAGGGAGGAGAAGGAGAGAGAGAGATGGAGAGAGAGGGAGAGAGAGAGGGGGGGGGGGGGGGGGGGGGAACAGTGGATCCAGTTTACTCAGAATGTTCATAACTCCATTGACAGAGACCACAAGGCTATATCAGGGCTGTCTCTTCGGGAGGAACGAACGTTCAGATTAAAGTTTGGTATCTCTAGAAAATCATAACACGAAGATTGAAAACCAATTATTCAATAGTACCTTGTATCAAACATTAAGGGCACACCAGAGCAGTCACGTGAAATGGAAAAACGACACAAACGATATTTTAAAATGAGATACAAACAACATTAACAACAACAGCAACAACAAGTGCACATATACACACATGCACGCACGCACACACGCATTCGCACACACACACACACACACAAACACACACCATAATAACGACGACCACCGCTATCCCACTCACAATCTTCACAACCACCACCCACCCACCCACCCAACCACCACCACCACCACCACTACCACTACACTCACAGTGACGCAATATAAATCACCGCCGCACTCCTATAAACGAAGATCAAAGGCGAAAAGAGG
The DNA here is from genome assembly GCA_028751875.1 of Rapana venosa. Classification (NCBI taxonomy): domain Eukaryota; kingdom Metazoa; phylum Mollusca; class Gastropoda; order Neogastropoda; family Muricidae; genus Rapana; species Rapana venosa. The sequence goes on along the minus strand of CM054143.1, from coordinate 32,202,599 downwards.
AAACACCCTTAAAGCAGCTGACTCAGACATGTGACGATTTACACCACGCCGTACGTATCAGCCGACGGGTTCCTCCGATATCAATCACTTGCCCGACCAACCCATGCATGCATACACAGCGCGCGCGTTTCAGCTGTTGAAGCCTCTGAGTGCTGTTGGGCGTTCTCCAGATTGAGCATCATGGGAGTCAGCCAGAATATGTACTGTTTTGCTTATCACGCCTGGGAGACATTGTATGACTGACTATGTAACAACCACTGGGTGAGATTTGTGCTATGTGTGTGGCTATTTTCAGGCACCTCAAGTCAAGTCAAATTTGTATTTCCAGATGGTACGCCTCGTCATATATAAGCAGGTGTACTCTGACATCAGCAGGCTTGGAGTCACCCTGAATATGCATCTCTGTCCCACTCACTCATCACACCTGCAGGAATCTTTGTGAGACTATGTACACACTAGATTTTTTAAAATTTAAAACACCAACAACTCCAGTTAGCTAACTTCCGTGGAAGCATTGCTGTTTAGAGATATACCTGATTAATTCCGTATCTATACCCCGTGTCATTTCTTCAAGCTTAAATGGTCAGGTCCACCATTTCAACAACAAAGAGAAACAGAAAGGCAAATTCAAATCTAAAAAAACACCCAACAACTTGTGAA
>CM054143.1:32184439-32199439 GCA_028751875.1 Rapana venosa | reverse complement strand
AAAAACACCAGCTATAAAGCCAAGATCAGTACAGTAATGTATGAATATTTTAAAGAACTTTTCACAGTTACAGCAAGCACTCCGTGACAATAATTGCAACGTCCACATAGCAAACTTGTTTGTTTTTTGTAACAAAGCCTTGAACAGAATAACAACATCATGTACATAGTAACACAGTGACACTGAACCTAACGTAAACAACATGCATTGATATGAATATTGCCCCATGCAGGATTCCATATGAATGAAAAGAGGGGCTGGCTACAATACCCCAGTTTAATCAGACATGCAATTATTTTAGGAAAATCATTAATTATTATCATTCCGCCATTATCCATTTTCCTTTTCGATTAAAAACTGTTTTTCAGAAGAAAAAAAGAACACTTATGATGTTGTGAAGAGGTTTGCTGTGGATCTGGGATTGTGAATGTTTCTTGCTGTTTATCTCGTGTGCACACGACAGTGATGAATTTGAAATATTGATTAGAAGGCCGCTGAAGCGTTCATGTGTGCAGTTTTAAATTCAAAGCGACTCAGGGAGAAAAAAAAGCTGGAAATGACAGGAAAAAAAGAAACATGTGTGTGGTGAGTGTGCGTGTATGTGCGTGTGTGTGCTCGCGTGTGTGTGTGTGTGTGAGAGAGAGAGAGAGAGAGAGAGAGAGGGGAGGGAGGGGGGAGGAGAGGGGAGAGAGACAGAGACAGAGAGACAAGAGAGACACAGAGAGAGAGCTTAAGATTCCCACAACATTACAGGCTGTGTAATCGCTGCTTAGCAGTGGGGGATTAGAACGGATGAACGGATGATTAATAAAACAAATATTTATTCCCCCCACCCCCTTCCCCACAAAACGAAGAAAACAGAAAATGAACCAAAAAAAACAGAAAATCTCTTTAATCGGGTCAATTGGGGAAAATATCAGCATTTTCTTTCCAAAGCATTAAACAAAATTGAAGTAAACGAAACACGAGCCCCTCTAAGCGTAAACACGGCACGCTGTAACATTAGTGGTCTGTTTTATGAACTCCAGTGTCAGAATCGTCTCTTAACTGCCAACAGGCCATTAAGTGTGAATCCACTGTAACCTGAAGATGGTTAAACCACGTGTCAGTTTTCTTTGCACCAGTGTCTGGGTATTTTCCCCTCACCTTTTAGCAAAACTGTGGCCTAGATACAACATATTATGAGCCCGAAAAGCGTTTGTGGTTACCTCGATTGAAACACCAGCTTAGAATAAAAACACAACAATATTAATTTTAGTTGGCATTTTTTTCGACTAATTCTTTCTACTGTAACGCTCCTCCTGTTCTGCTGTTTTTCCGCCTCTCATGTTGATCCCTCCACTCCAGCCATACCTGGTCTTGACAGTCATATAATGTCCTCAAGAGTCATGAGTCCTCAAGAAACTCATCAATGTAAGGCCCCCATAGGGCCACCAACCAGAATTGCCCTGCAAAGTTTCTAGGTTACTCCATTGGTGTTCAGGGAAGCATGCCTGTTTTGACCAACAAACACAACACACCAAGCAACGAAGCTCTTTACTGATGATAGTAATTACTTAGGGCATCAGTTTAAATGAAAAACCCACCTGGGGTGGGGATCATCACAATGTCCTCCCATGAACCTCTAGCCTTGTAGACTTTAACAACTCACTTCAGATTCAAACGTGTTTGGGAAACCAAAACTGAGGTCACCATAATGTCAAAGTGGCTGAGGACTCTGAATCAGTTACAGTTCTACTGCGTGATGGTCAATGGTGATGAAGATGATGGAGATATGATACAACGGAATTGCACCAGTTTTGAGACTAGTTTACCAAATCGTACTCTATGCTTCCTATCATGATTACAGTGGTATCAACCGGGCCCAAGAGATACAGATACCTGCAGTACTGATCAAGTAATTGGAGCAAAACTCTCAGAATTACATCTGTAAAGCTGGTGATGCTCGCCTGTGTGGTCCCAGTCTCCCAAACGAGCCTACAGCAAACTCATTCTAGGTAGGAGCTGGCTAGAGTCCCCCAAAAAACCTTATGGCCCATGTGGGATTGAACCCACAGCCTATCAGCAGGAATCCAGAGCATTAAATATTTACCATGGCAGCTGGTTTTCCTGTTTGATTTGTCTCCCCTTCTCTCTCAGAGACATGACGAAAAGATTGATAAACTGATTGCAAACAATCTTAAAGAAGATACTGCACTGCACAATTTTATTAATTTTTATGCATGATGTAATATCTTGTGCATGGTTATGTTCTGTATTTTTCATTCTCTCTCATGTGCCTCCCACCTGTTTTCACTGTGGGATGTACAATGAAGAGCCATCAATCGTGTCACCATTTTCTAGAATTCTCATTTGTTATGCAATATTTTTAATTGATGTTTTACTTCAGCGGCTGTCCTGTTCTCTGGGAAAGCTTCCTCCCTCCCCTCTTTCTCTCTCCTGCCTTCTCTCTCCCTCTGTCTTTTTCTCCCCCCCCCCCCCCCCCCCCCCTCCTCACTCTTTCCTGTCTGTTTTCCTGTTATCCGTTTTTAATACTAAACTTTTCTGGGATTTTTTTCTGTACTTCAAGCTTTTGTGTTATTCTTTCACGGTGTGTGCACCCAGACAACGGGAATGAATCTTTCATACATTCTGCTTTTTATGTCTGTTCCTGCACTGGGGGGTGACACGTCAGCTCTGTTGTTGTCTGCCCGCCAGACACAGACATTGATCTGTACCCTGACCACCGCTGTTCTTGTGAACAAGCACAGAGCACCGGGACTTGGTGCTGTATTGCACTGTATTGTATACGACCTTCAGTCACGGCACATTTCAGGCTTCTCTCCTTGGAAAATGTGCTGGGGTACTAAAGCAGCACCATCCATTTTACCCCCCTGTCATCATGTATATTTGTTTCCCTATGACAGGGGGGTACAGATTTCCATGGACAACTGTCTTGTGCCGTGGATTCTTCTACACGGGCTGAATTTGGGTTGCACACGGAATCTTGATTTATCTTTTCATCCCAATGACTAACACCTAGGCCACCACTCCAGGTCTAGTGGATTGGGGAAAAGCTTGGGTACCAAAGGGGGTTGAATTCACACCTCTTGTTTTCTAGGCTGCTGTGTTACCTCTAGACTACCAATAGCTGTGCAGTGTGTGTGTGTGTGTGTGTGTGTGTGTGTGTGTGTGTGTGTGTGTGTACGTGCACGTGTGCGCACATGTGTGTGTTACTCTATGTGTGTGTGTGTGTGTTTGTGTGCATGAGAGAGAGAAAGATAATATATCTCAGCAGACTAACACTATACACCCTGGAAAATAGATAGTTCTGAAATATCATGCATGTTTGAGCTTAATCATCTTCTGTCCTCGGTTATTTTCCTTTTTGTGAGGTTTGAAACAATACCGAATTCTATCATCTTTTTCTTCAAGTATGCACAGAGCAAAGCTTTTCACGCTATTCTAGCCTGTGCTGTGTTTGTTAACCTTGATGAGAAAGTTATCCTGTGTGCAAGTTATCTATTAATTCACTTTGGAAAAATGTTGAAATCAATGATGAAACATATTCATGCAAATGTGGGTATGGCAATACTTTTCAATACGTCTGGGCATAACTGTGGACTGCTTCATGATATTTTTAAGTCCATACTGCTACCCGCAACTGTTTTGACAAAGCCTATTTTAAATCTGGTAATAATGCAACAGTACGTGGGAAAGTATGCCCACACAATCGTGAATAGCTACGATGATATAAAGCGCTTTGATTTGTTTGCTTCACAAGATTCAGCACTGTATAAATACCATCCATTATTATCATTATTATGAAAATAAGATAGTAACTTTGTGGTTAGAAATACCAAGGTTTACAAGATTGTCCTATACTATTCCTTGTTACAGTATGTTAAAGTGCTTGCAGGACTGTCATGAAATAGCTTCTGTCGTTAAATGGCAATGTTATTTTTGTGGGCGAAAGCATAAAAACGCCTATGAAAGAGTGAATTCACCTTTTACCCTCGACATATCATTGATGCTTTTGAGCGTAAATGAACCGTTTGTATGACTACCCAGAAATGGCTTTTCCTATTGGGCTTGTATACGTAAAATAAAATTTAATGCTTGCAAAATGATGTTGAAGTTGCCTTTACTACCAACAACTTGATGTTTCTATAAGCAGTAAAATGCTGGCAATGTTGTCTTGAAATGTTCCTGTGCTGATGCTTGCTGGTTAAACATCAATGCTGACAATATGGCCTTGTGGGGTTAATTGTTGCCCGGGTTTATTGTTGCTTTAGTTCCTTGTTGCTGCAATTCATTTGGGCTACATTCAATTATTGCTCCATTTATTTGTTCCTCCACTCATTGTTGCCAGAGTTAGTTGCTGTTTAGTTAAATGACGCAAGTTGTTTTCTTTGTTTGTATCTGCTCATTCTAGCTCTGTTTTTTTCATTGCCTGTATCCACACAGTCTTGCTTTGTGTGTTTTTTGTTTTTACCTGCTCCATCTTGCTTTATGCGCTTTTGTCTCTAGTCAGTCTTGCTTTGTATGTGGTTGTTTTTCTTTGTATCTGCTTAGTTCTTTCCTTTGTCCATCATGTCTTCAGTTAAGTACTGCTTCAGTCCGTTCTTGCTTTGATTCTTACTTCACTGTCCCTTTGTTGTCTATCTTTCACTGCCAAAATTAATTGTTCTTTTAGTCTGTGTTACTCAGGTTGGCTTTTCTTTGATCCATTGTTACCCAGTTCCTTGCTGCTTCAGCTCATTAATGACTGCAGTTTATAGCTGATTTTTACAAAAATTGCTATGACTTAATGTAACGTTGGATCTTTGCTGCTTTCTGTCATTGTTGTTTCAGATTCTTGCTCCTCGGTTCTCTGATACACTAGCTACTTATCGTATGAAACCCTGTTGCTCCACGTCTACTCTGGCTTATTGTGTGTGGATGGTTCCTTGCTGTCAATCTTGCTGCTCAGTGATCCTGTTCTTCTACTCTGTGTTGTGCAAGCTTCTTGTTACTTAAGCTCCAGATCACTCTGGTCCTTGAATGTCTCCTTGCTCTGGCCTGTTGTGTCACTTCTTGTTGGTACAGCTCCTTGTCTTGTTCTTTTAGGACCTTCCTGCTCCCGCTTTATGTTTGGTCATATGACTCCAACTCCTTGTTGTTTAGCTATTTTCATCCATCTCACCATGTTGTGCATTTGTACAGACTCAAAAGTGGGGATATGAGGAAGTTCGTTTCAGAAGTTTAAGTGCCATCCCCTTCTTGGAAATATAAGTCTTATTCCCTACAGTATATTTTTCCTGTTGAGACACGAATGACTTGCAGCAACACTGGCCTCTGTTTATTGCCACTGCACATGCACTGAGCACCACAGGGGGTAAGCAAGGGGCTCCCCCCCCCCTCCCTCTCTCTCTCACGCACTGTCACAGCTCTACCCTTCTCCTTTCAGCAGATGAGATCTCAGCAGGATCTTATTCAACCTTTACTGGCGTACGCTTCAAGAAACCCAGAGGAGGACAAGGTCACAGCCACTGAGTTTCCGGGTCAACTCAAAACTCGTTTATCACGTGCTGCATCAAGTCCCACAGTGCTGTCGCTACAACATCGGACATGGTCACTTGCCCAGAGACTGCAGCCTGTCACTGGCTACAATCGCCTGTCAGTCATCAGCACGTACAGCACGTTCTGGCACTAACCTTAGGAGATGTAAAGTACAGGTCGTGTCAGGGTGGTCCTTGTGGTTATTATTGGAAGAGTGAAGAGTAAGTGTGTGTGGTGTGTGTGTGGTGTGTGTGTGTGTGTGTGTGTGTGTGTGTGTGTGTGTGTGTGTGTGTGTGGTGTGTGTGTGTGAGAGAGAGAGAGAGAGAGAGAGAGAGAGAGAGAAAGGGGGGGGGGGTTGGCCAGGGTGACAGGATGACTGGATTCAGGAGTCCTGGATGGTAGGAGAGGGAGTGTTTGGTTATTGTGTAAGCTGATGCTGAATATGATCGTTCCAATGGCTGACATTGCTGAGTGAAGCTGAGGTGCAACTGAAGATCAGATTGGTGTTTTGCCACTGTTTGAGAAACAAGGTAATCTCTCTCTCTCCTACTCTTTTTCAGTGCAACAATTTGAAAAACATAGTACATTCTGTACTAAGAAAAAAACCCTGCTTGATTTGATTTGTTCCCATTCATAATCAACTCTTACATAATGTTTAGCCTGTAATTTTGGTATTCCAAAAAAAATTAACATTTATGAAACTCTGTAAGCTGGCTAAAAGACTAGACTACATGGTGGTTTGATCCTGGAGGTTAGATAAACATCCCCATCCTTAGTTGTCAATAAACATTCAAATCATTGACCCCCTTTTGTACCGTGACAATATGTAGTGTAGTTGAGAAACCACCTGCCCACAGCAATTTACCTTCACCAAAACATTGACCTGAGGTAGCCTGTCTACTCAGGAAGTGACAGATCCCGCAGTCCTTAACTCCATCACGTAGGAGTCTGATCTTTTCTGGATTCCTTTTTACCCTGAGTGATGGTTGGGAAACCAATCTGTCAGATGACACACGTGCAGCACGCAACAAGACAATTGTCCCTGACGAACTTGCAGCTTGGCAAAATCCCATTATTTTCAGGTTACCTGATTTGTGGAATAAAATACAAATACACGTCACTATCACATGCATGCATGCATATGGGCACTCACACACCAGTTAATGACAGTGCTTGGAGTTGGTAAAAGATGGAGAAAGTGTCCAGTATGATTTTCTGACACAGACCAACTTGTCCTAGCACTATCAGCAGACTGAACACAGTTGCAAAGACACTAGGATCATTGAAACTCGCTTACAACTGTCACCTTTAGCACCTACAACACACAGGGCAGAAGCTTGCAGATGCAAGATGAAAGAGAAAAAAACAAACATAAGTAAGAACAAAATGCCAGAGCAAATGAAGAAAAGACTGTGAAAGAGACCTACTGCCAAAAGACCATCCATCAGCCCCGTTCCCTAATCAAGACTTATACTATGACTGGCGGTATCTTCCACACACCTCATTCACATCATCCATCAATGTCAACCCCCGGCAAATTACATTCTCCAACACTATTGACCACAAGTCATCTTAGGGAAGGAAATGTAGTAGCACAGTCCATTACAGTACCACTTTGGAACATGAACAACAGTCATACATCAGATTTGTTGTGTAGACTTTTTATACTTTGGAAAGAGATGCAGTACTTTCGGGCGTGGGTTGTAATGCTGAAGTCCCTTCAAGACTGCACTTGACATGAGTGACGGAAAACTGCAAAGTTGGCCCATTTTCTCAGCATTTTTCAACCTCAATGATCCCCATATATTTTATTCTAATACCAGTGTATCAAAAACGCCTCCATGATTCTCTGAATGAGATGTCCATCGGCTTGCAAGGAGACATCAACTCAAGCAAAGTTAAATCGCTAAATGCTGCAAGACAGTTAAAAGTTCTGGGGGGAAAAAGTGAAAACTTTCAGAACTTTTCAAGCCAGATTTTGTGTCGCAGTAATGTGAAAAATATTGTACGGTATAATGCATGGCATCAAAGTTTTTGTCTGCTATCCTTCAATATCACTCCAAACTATACTAACGGGATAAGCCTTCGATTCTCACGAGAGGAGGGGGTGGGGAAGAGAGAGAGAGAGAGAGAGAGAGAGAGAGAGAGAGAGAGAGAGAGAGAGAGGAGAGAGAGAGAGAGAGAGAGAGAGAGAGAGAGAGAGAGAGAGAGAGAGAGAGAGAGAGAGAGAGAGAGAGAGAGAGAGAGAGAGAGGCAGACAGACGACAGAGACAGAGGAGACAGAAACAAAACGACAAGACATAGATATTAGGAGAGGGAGGCGGGAAAGAGAGGAGCAAAAAGCAAAGTTTCAGATCCCAAACTCTATGGTCTACCAATCGTTCTGGACACACGCTTCCTATCGCAGTCTGTGATCTCAAAAGACAATCATTTACTCCACTCTCATGGGTTTTGGATACTGAACAAGGAAACGAGATAGAAAAACAGAAAAATGGTCTGCCTTCAGTGACTACATGGTATATCGTCATGTCTGGACGTCTCGTGGCTTCAATCCATCTCCCTTTCTACTCAGATTGTTGGTCAACTTCAAGAAACATGGGAAGAAGATAGATGATTTTGCATTTTTTGTAACCATAGTGTATAACATGACAGAAAAAAAGATATGGAATGCTACCTGTCCTTGAAAATCTCCATTGAAGAAAAACATGCATGACAGTTTTGCTGAAATCAATATATTTTGTGAAATTTGGAGTGTAGTACCCTTGGGGACGGGATAGTTCAGTGGTAAGAGCACTCGCTTTCCCCCAGCCAAGGTTAGGAAAGCATTGAGCATGGCTTCCTGTTGGATGGGTGACCGTTTGCGCGCCTTGGCTTCAGTACAGTCCCTCAGTTCACCCAGCTGTAAATGGGTACCTGCCTCTTCAGGGTCAGGGAAGGTAAAACAGCGAGGGGGAGGAGATGGGCGCCGCTCTCAATATGCTGGCCCTAGAGAAGGGAGGTCTCTGATGCCTCGCTCCCCTACGACCTTAAAGATTATGGGACACCTTTACCTTTTTTCAGTAGCCTTTCATTCATGTCCACCAAAACCACACTGCTCTTATCTGGAAAGAGTGAGGCAGACAGGGAAGTAAATGAGAGGTGGATGGAAAAAACAGATGAAGGAACAGAGAATGTACAATCAAAAGATGAAAAGAAAAAAAAGAAAAGCAACAACTGATTTTGTTTAGCAGATGTCACCGCATGCCAAATCTGACAAATTCAGAACACTTGAGAGAGAGAGAAGGAGAGAGAGACTGAGATAGACAGACAGACAGACAGACAGGCAGACAGCCAGACAGACAGACAGCCAGAGACAGACAGATAGACACACACACATAGACAGTGAGATAAACATATTTTTCCTTTTTTCTTCGTTTCTCTTTTCTCCGCGACCTTTGCAGAATAACACGATGTCGTGATATTTGATGGAATGGAAAAGAAAAACAGAACAACAACAACAACAGAAAGAAATATACAGAGGAGGGAGGGAGGGAGGGAGAGATGGAGGAAGAAGGGGAAGAGGGGGAAGACTTCTGGTGGCCTTTACTTCACTGTCCTTTCACCAGGGACAGCTCAGAAGAATAGAGGCCTTAGGGATGGCCGTAAGCACACACCAACGCATTCTTCTCTCTCTCTCTCTCTCTCTCTCTCTCTCTCTCTCTCTCTCTCTCTCTCTCTCTCTCTCTCTCTCTCTCTCTCCCTCCTCCCTCTCTCCCTCCCTCCCTCCGTGCAATGTGTTGTCATTCATGCGCTTGTATAATTATGTAAAATGCACAGATGGTCGCAAGCAAACCAAATAAATGCAAGCATGCGCATTCACACACTGCCACCATTCACTGTTTCTATAACCACATACGCACACGCGCGCGTGCACGCATCTATGCTCGCACCCACGCACACACGCGCGCACGCTCGCATGCACACACACACAGTGCGCGTGAATCCATACTCCTATACCAGTAATTGGTTATCTTGAAAATAACCCTCACAGCAAAGATGGGACTCAGATTTCATGTTTTCGAAAATCAAATAAACTGTGTTGCATGTGCAATGAAATTTAAACGTCCTTTCATTGCATTTTCATTTCTGTACGAGAGAGAGAGAGAGAGAGAGGAGAGAGAGAGAGAGAGAGAGAGAGAGAGAGAGAGAGAGAGAGAGACAGAGGCAGGCAGGCAGTTTGTCAGAGAGTCAGACAGATAGACAGACAGACACACAAAGACAGAGACAGGAAGGGAGAAAGGAAGAGAAGGAAAAAAGAGAATCGCACACTTTCCCAATACCTTGCCAAAACATTTTTTTTTGCAGTAAAATAGCCTTCATCCTATCATTCAAACTATTTTGTAACAAAAACAACCGGAAGGGCTCTTCATTAATTTTCATATCATTCGATTTTCTTACATTTCAGATGATTTGCTATTTTCTTTTTATTGAATAAAACAAAAGACGACAACAACAGGATACACGATTCAAACGAGCTTCCTTTCATTAACTAATCTGACACCCCCCCCCCCCCCCCCCCACACACACACACACACAAAATGATACCCCTGGCTTTTTTCTTTTCAACTATCAAAATTTTTTCTAATAATTATGTTCGTTTACTTTTTGTTTACTTTTGCTAAAGGAAATGGATAATGCCAAATGAAATAAGGAGATGGCTAAAATGCGAACTGGGCACAGTGGGGTACGATTGTAGTCTTTACCTTCATCTGTTCTGGAAAGTAAAAGCATAAGTATCTTTTGTGTAAAGTTAACGCTATTCTTTGCCTACTGCTATTGATTCTTTCTTACACCCACAGTCTATAATCTCACAGACGAACAGGTTTTCTCCCGAATGTCACAGGTTCAGCGCGGGTGAAACTGTCGGAATGTCTACGTCCTCGAACAGTCTCTGTTAGATAACTCCTGTTGCGATCTCAAGTGATTACGAATTCGGATATATTTTCTTTTGGTGGAGACATAAAGGAACGTAATGAAAAACCCTTCAAATCATGGAGAATTCTTTTGTGATATAAAAGGAGAAGGTAAAGGGCATGTTTCTCCAAAAATGCAGAGTCTAGCTTTTTACAGGAGAATTATAAGCTGGAGACAAGAGGACGAACAGACAGCATGACAGGGAGAAGAGAGACTCGGCCTCATTCCGATCCAATCTTGTTGTTTACAGCCCCGCCGACCATGAAGGCCACATTGGGATTGTAACCTCCTACCTTTTCTAAATCTCAGACCACACTATTGCAACTAGATACAGATTAAAACAGGGGGTGAAACTAGCATTATTGTAGGTCCTTTGTATCAACGCCCTGGATAGCCATTCGGGTCAGTCAGCCTCATTCATAAAAAAATCAAACTTGGAAAACGAAAAGTACAAGCAAAAATCAGACACACAGAAAGCATTTTAAAAAAATGAATAAATAATAATAATTTTAAAATAATAATAATAATGTATGGAATTTATATAGCGCTGAATCTTGTAAAGCAACAAATCAAAGCGCTCAGATCACTTTTAAAAAAATAATTTATGCGTGTGTATGCGGTTTTGTAAATTTTGTCATCCATTCCCACCGGCACACAATGGCCTACTCTTACGAACAGTGGAACAGGATTTAACGTGTGCGCAAGATGTTCTGCGTGCGTTCGCACACGGGGCCTCGGTTTATAGTCTCATCCGAGACTATCCGATCAGTGCATTTAAAAGTGCAAGATATCTTTTTGTCAGATTACAGTTGGTTTTTCTCACGGAAAGCATAGTTATTTTCAAACAACAACAACAATAGATTATCAAATGTTTCAGAACCTGTCAGGTACGTTAAGTATCTGAACTGTCTGACTGCTTGACAACGACTGTCCCTGGATATTTCATTTCTGTGTCTCACACGACCGTGGGGAGTGAACCAGGTTGGCTGTTTTAGTGCAGACTGTATTTTAGCGTGAGGAAAACGTGTTCCGAGTCCCCTCTCTCTCCGTTCACAGGTCCCCAGTGATGTCAGTGTCCACTGTGTCTGAGCGATGGTTTGCGTGCAGTAGAAAACAACTTTTTTTTTTTCTAGAAGAGAGATGATAAAATGTGATTTGAGAGAGAGAGAGAGAGAGAGAGAGAGAGAGAGAGAGAGAGAGAGAGAGAGAAAGACAGAGATAGAGTCATAGGCAGACAGAAAGTCTGGGACGAAGAGAAACAGAGAAATGAAGAAAGACAGAGGGTTAGAGAGACACAGGTAGGGGGGAAGAGAGAGAGAGAGACAGACAGACAGAAAGACACACAGACAGAGACAGAGAGAGGACAGAGACTAGAGAGGAAGAGAGAGAGAGAGAGAGAAGAGAGAGAGGAGAGAGAGAGAGAGAGAGGAGAGAGAGAGAGAGAGAGGAGAGAGAGAGAGAGAGAGAGAGAGAGAGAGAGAGAGAGAATGGGAAACGAATGTTATTAAATTCATTGACAATCAGTGTATTCTAGTTTCTATAATCGTTGCAAGGTCACAACAGACTTGATCTCGAGAGGGAGAGAGAAGAGGATGGATTGAGTCAGAAAATTAAATAGCAAGGCATAAAGAAAGAGAGAGAGAGAGGGGAAAGAATTCATTATCACAAGACATACACACAAAAAAACATCGGCAATAAAATCTCTTCTCTTGAGACCTTCTGCTGTTCTCTCTAGAGTTCTCTTGTTGATTACTTTGTTTTGCGCCGCTACTGTTGTTTCTGAAAAGAAGCCACAGAGTCGATGGCTCCTGTTTGAATTTTTATCTAACGTTGCTTTTAACCCCGCGCATTCAAAGGAAAGCATTCAATGCAACACACTGGGGGTTTTTTTCCTTTAATTTTGTTTCGTTCAGTTAATGAAACGAAGTAGGCAAAGCCAATCAAACACTCCTAAACGATTTACTACTACCGAGTTTCTTTTGCGTTTATTCCGATTCTTTACTTTCTCTTTTTTACCTCTTTCAATTTCTCGAGGAAAGCGAAGCGCTTTCAATTCCCCGAGAGCGGAGAAAGAGGCCACGAGTAATGTTCTTTCTTTAGACAGTCGAAATTTCTTCAGAAATGTTAAGAGCCGTTGTCTTTCATGCCCCTAGCACTATAGACCGTTTCTCCAGACGTTGGTCTCCAGTACAATATCTTCTTTGTTGGAGAGCTGCATGTTCTACAGAAAAACATCATTCATTATTATGACTTTGCCATTATCCAGCCCTCTCTCTTTGGCTAATACAAAAGCTTTCAGAGAGGAAAAGAGCACTTACTATAATGTGAACGGTTGTGAGGAAGTTTTTTCCTGTCGATCTGGGATTGTAAATGTTTCTTTCTGTTTATCTCGTGTGCACACGACAGTGATGTACCTGAAATATTGATTAGAAGGCCGCTGAGCGTCCATGTGTGCAGTTTTAAATTCAAAGTGACTCATATATTTGTGTGTGTTTGTTTGTTTGTTGTTTGTGTGTGTGTTGTTGTGTGTGTGTTGTGTGTGTGTGTGTGTGTGTGTGTGTGTGTGTGTGTTGTGTGTGTGTGTGTGTGTGTGTGTTGTGTGTGTGTGTGTGTGTGTGTGTGTGTGTTGTGTTGTGTGTGTGTGTGTGTGTGGTGTGTGTGTTGTGTGTGTGTGTGTGTGTGTGGGTTTTTATTGTGTGTGTGTTGTTGTGTTGTGTGTGTGTGTGTTGTGTGTGTGTGTGTGTGGTGGTGTGTGTGTGGTGTGTTGTTGTGTGTGTGTTGTTGATGTGGTGTGTGTTGTGTGGTGTGTGTGTGTGTGTGGTTGTGTGGGTGTGTTTGTGTGTTGTGGTGGTGGGTTTTGGTGTGTGTGTGTGTGTGTGTGTGGTGTGTGTTGTGTTGTGTGTGTGTGTGTGTTGTGTGTGTGTGTGTGTGTGTGTGTGTGCTGTGTGGTGTGTGTGTGTTGTGTGTGTGTGTGTGTGTGTGTGTGTGGTGGTGGTGTGTGTGTTGTGTGTGTGGTGGTGTGTGTGTGGTTGTGTGTGTGTGTGTGTGTGTGTGTGTGTGTGTGTGTGTGTGTGTGTGCTGTGTTGTGTGTGTGTGTGTGTGTGTGTGTGTGTGTGTGTGTGTGTGTGTGTGTGTGTGTGGCTGTGTGTGTGTGTGTGTGTGTGTGTGTGTGTGTGGCTGTGTGTGTGTGTGTGTGTGTGAGTGTGTGTGGGCTGTGTGACCGGCTGCGTGGTTGTGTGTGGTTGTGTGTGGCTGTGTGTGTGTGTCTGTGTGTGTGACTGTCCGTGTACGTTAATATCTGAAAGAGGCAGATAGATACGCAGACAGAAACAGAAGATTTAACACAGATAGAGAGAGAGAGAGAGAGAGAGAGAGAGAAGAGAGAGAGAGAGAGAGAGAGAGAGAACCAAGCGAGTGATTGGGAGAGAGACAGACAGAGACAGATAGAGACAGACAGAGGGACGGACAAACAGACTGATAGACGGAGAATCTGAGAGTGAGACAGACAGACAGACAGAGACACAGTGAGAGAGAGTTTGTTTTCTGTGGCATTATCAGCTTTAATCTTTGTTCTAGGAAGGGGCGGTAAAGTGGATGAACGCATGAATGATATATTGGACATAAAACAACAGAAACACAAAAAACCCTGGAACAAAACAAATAACTTTTTTTCAATCGGGTCAAGTTACACAAAAAAAACAAGTATCAGTGTATCTTCCACAGCATGAAAAAAATAAATCAATAGCAGAAATGAAATACAACGCGTGAACTCGGCCTGCTATAAAACAAGCCATCTGTGTCATGACCCCCGGTGACAGGATCGTCACTTATCTGGAAGAAGGCCGTTAAGTGTGAACTCACCGTAACCTGAAGACCTATAAACCATGGATCAGTTTTCATTGCACAGGGTCTGCTTTTCTTCTCCCCCCCCCCCCCCCCTCCCCCTCCGGCATAACTGTGGCCTGATTTAAGCAGGTGAGCCAGAGCAGTGTTTGTAGTTATTCCCATTGATACATCAGCTTTGTTTTTGTTTTTTCTCCTCTTAGGAATCTTTTTTTAAATAGTCTATTATCAGCAGGCGTGAACTGACTTTGAGCTAAACACCAACAACGATATCAACGCCAGCTTTGGAGTAGAAGGATTGACATTATTCTTGCATTTTTCTGTCTATATTTTATAACTTTTTGTTTTTGTGATGTTCCTGTCTCGCTGTTTCACTTACTCCAATCCTCTCCACCCCAGCGATTCCTCAGCTGATCATGTCGTTAGGCCACCACAGGGCCACCAGCCAAATGTACCCTGCACTGCACCTTGGTCACTTCAGTGGTGTTCAGTGGTGCCTGTTCTGAGCCACAGACGCAGGACGTGGTCGACTAAGGCCCCTACTGATGACGGTAATAACTTTGTCGTGGTGCCAGACTGACAGACAGCTACCTGAGGTGGCAGCTACCACAACATTCTTTCAATGACCTTCTCCGATGAATTTCCAACACTGAAAACTTCGATACCAGCTCACCACAGGCACAG
>CM054143.1:32141939-32179439 GCA_028751875.1 Rapana venosa | reverse complement strand
TAATTTTTAAAGTCTTTTTCCATACCTGACATATTTTTTTTCTATTCAGACAGAAATGACTTGCAGCTACAACTAGCATTCCCTATTGTCACTACACACGCACCAACTATCAAAGATTGGGACAATCTCTCTCTCTCTTTTCATCTCTCGAATTATTTCTTTCTTCCCTTTCTTTGTTACTCCTTCTCCCACAAACACACACACACTCACTCACTCTCTCTCTCTCTCTCTCTCTCTCTCTCTCTCTCACTCACTCACTCACTCACTCACTGACAGAAACACAGACAGCTCCACCTCTCTCTTTCAGGGGAGGAGATCTCAGCAGAATCTCATTCATTTTCACTGGTGCATGCTTCAAGAAACCCAGAGCAGGATGAAGGCCGCAGTTGGTGTGTTCCCAGACCGACTCAAAACTCGTTAATCACGTGCTGCATAAAGTTCCACAGTGCTGTCGTGAAATCGGACATGGTCAATTCCCCAGAGACTGCAGCCTGTCACTGGCTACAATCGCCTGTCAGTCATCAGCACGAGCAACACGTCCTGGTATCGGGCATAGGGGATGTAGAGCACAGGCCGTGTCAGGGTGGTCTTTGTGGTGATTATAGGGAAAAGAAAGAAAGAGGGTCGTGTGAGGCTTTCAGTTAGGGTGACAGGATGACAGGGGCCCAGGAGAGATGGGTGGTAAGAGTGGGAGGGAGGTGGGTGGCTGTTGTGTCAGCTGATGTTTGAAGATGATGGTGCCTCATGGCTGATTGAAGCTGTTGGGTTAGTGATGATGTGATTTTTGGAATGTGTCATTTGATGAACGCGTTGACCTCTCTGTCTGTTTGTCTGTCTGTATTTGTCTGTTCACCCTCTTTTTCTCCTTTTCCCTTTCTCTCTCCAATGGAGCAATTTGGAAATATCGCACATTCCATATATAATTATGAATGACACATGCTGGCTAAGTTTGTTGTTTCTTCCCAATAAGTTATCAAGTGTAAATACATTTCATGAATTGTGATCCTGCCAAATTTGTTTTCTCAAGCAAATACACATGGAACAGGTTAAGTTGCTCTAAAAACTGTATAATATTTTACCTTGGAAATTGGATTATTATCTCAATTTTTGATAACCAGGTTAAGATTCAAACTATCGATTTTTTGGGCCTCTACAATTTGAAATGTAGCTTTAAATTTAAAAACAACTTGTTCACAACACTCCACATCCAGGAGGACACTGACCCAGAGGTAGCCTGTCTGCCAAGGCAGTGACAGATTCTGCAGTCCTTAATTCCATCACGTACGAGTTAGATCTTTTTTTTCTGATTCCACTTTATCCTGTGTGGTGGTTGGGGAGCCGATCTGTCAGATGACACACGTGCAGTATGCAACAAGGCTGTTGTCCCTGGTGAACTTGGTAATCTCCATTGTCAGTGAAACTGACTTAAGGTGTCAAATGCAATGAAGTATAACAATCATATGCGTGCATTTTTCACACCATGTAAAGATGCAAGGAACCTGATTATCCAGTTAAGATTTTAGTGATGATAAAGACATTTCCATTTCCCCCCTGAAAATTGAGTGTCTTGCTGTGGTTCTTAGATTTTGAGACAGACAGAAAGACAGACACAGACAGACAGGCAAATATAAACAAATGGATGGACAGAATGGGGCAGAAAAAGGGACCGCATAAATAAGAACAAATTACCACAGAAAATGAGAATATAAGGCAAAAAGACTGTGAAAGAGACCTACTGCCAAAAGACCATCCATCAGCCCCGTTCCCTAATCAAGGCTTATACTATGACTGGCGGTATCTTCCACACACCTCATTCACATCATCCATCAATGTCAACCCCCGGCAAATTACATTCTCCAACACTATTGACCACAAGTCATCTCAGGGAAGGAAAGTAGTAGCACAGTCCATTACAGTCTCTCTTTAGAACATGAAAAGTAGTCATACATCCTGATTTGCTCCATAGACTTTTCAGCTTTGGAAAGAGATGCAGTGTTTTTGGATGTGGGTTGAGATGCTCTAGTGCTTTTAAGTTTATGCTTGGTTCGATTGAAACTGAAAAGCTGGCCCATTATCTCCACCCTTGTCCACATTTATGATGCACAATTATCTCACTCTAATACCTGCATATCAAAAAGCTTGACTGATTCTATAAAGTGATACAAATTTGCGTGCAAAGAGACATTAGCACAAGCAAAGCTGCATGACTAAGTCCTAGCAAGACAGTTAACAGTTCTGAAAAATGTCAGACTTGCAGAACTTTTGGAATTTGTATTCCTAGCAAATGTGAAAGACATTGTACAGTATAATAATGCATGACATCAAAATGTATACCTTGCATGCGTCTGTGTCACTCAGAACAGAACTCAATGAATGAGTCATCGCTTCTGATATCCTATTTCACATGACTTTTATCTTTGATACTGTCAGTATAGAAAGTCTCTATGTCCTTTCTCACTACCATCCTGCCAGGCAGTGACAAATTAAGTTTTCTGCCAGGTAACTGCTGTGGAAGTTTCATCCTAGACTTTCAAAACTACTACGCTAACTTAACTATGATTGATTAGGTCGAGATCAGAAGAAGAAAAAAATGTCAGACACACAGGCCACCTATGCGACAGATGGTTTGATGCGCAGTTTTCTGTGTGTAAAACTAAATTAAATATTGAAAAAATCTGAGAGGGACAGACAGATAGATGAAGAGAGTTTGAGAGAATAACAGAAGGACTGTCAATTTGAGGTGGCTGAAGAGACAGGGAGAGAGAGAGACAGAGAGAGAGAGTCATAGATAGAGAGACAGAGAGAAGAAAAATGAGAGAGAGAGAGAAGAAAAATGAGAGAGACAGATTGACAGAGAGACAGACAGACAGAAACAGAGAAAGACTGATGGAAACAGACTGACTCACAAAATTGACAGACACACAGGTAGGTTTACAAAGGTGTGTAGGGACCTATAATATCTAACTGCAAAGTCTTTTAACCAACGAAGTGAGACAATATTGAGAGAGACAGATAGACAGACAGACAGACAGACAGATATTGAGACAGAAAGACAGAAACAGACACAGACAGACAGACAGATAGACATTGAGACAGATAGACATTGAGACAGACAGACATTGAGACAGACAGACACATAGAGAGCTAGAGGGACAGACAGACAGAGAGCCGGTCTGTCTCGCATCTTACAGATTTGTACATTATGGTTTTCCATAACAGACTATGATCACAGGCAAGAATAAAACCCCTCCCCTTTGCCCCTGTCCTCTCTGGGACTCCCTTGGGGTTTGGAAAACATTACAGGGAAATGAACCGTAAGACAAAAATACTGTCTGGTATCAGTGACAATGAGCTGTGTAAAACGTCTGGGTGTCGGAAAAGTCATGAAGCAATCTTGTCTTGATCAGTTCTTCCCTGGCCCTCCAGTGAACAGGAATTGAACAAGATGAATTTCTTGATTGAGATTACCAAATGGTAGGTGCGATATCGAGGATCCAAAGAGATACATTTGAAGGAAGATGGGTATTGAAGAGTGTGAAATTACAAAATTAATGAACCACTTAAGGGGGGGGGAGAGAGAGAGAGGAGAGAGAGAGAGGAGAGAGAGAGAGAGAGAGAGAGAGAGAGAAGAGAGAGAGAGAGAGAGAGGAGAGAGAGAAGGAAGAGAGAGAGGAGAGGAGAGAGGACAAGGAAAAGAAAAGAAAGAAAATCTGAGACACTATTATACAAAAAAGAAAAAAGGCATGAAGCCTGCTATTATTGTGTGTGTGTGTATGAATGTGTGTGTGTGTGTGTATGTGTGTGTTGTGTGTGTGAATGTGTGTGTGAATGTGTGTGTGTATGTATGTATGTGTGTGTGTGTGTGTGTGTGTGGTGCGTGCGTGCGTGCGTGCGTGCGTGCGTGTGTGTGTGTGTGTGTACGTGTGTGTGTGTGTGTGTGTTGTGTGTGTGTGTGTGTGTTGTGTGTGTGTGTGTGTGTGTGTGTGTGTGTGTGTGTGTGTGTGTGTGTGTGTTGTGAACCATTATAAATGACACGCCAGGCAATGAAAAGCTGAGAAGAAGAAGAAAAAACCGGCACCAATTATTATTGCAGATAATACCAACCATCATGAAAAATAATAAAGGTAGATCACGCCTTTCGCACAATGTTGCATGAATAGCTGACTGGATATTAGATTAATGCGCCTCCCTTCTGTTTCCGGATTTTTCTCTGACATAAACGATTTGTATTGTGTTCCTGATCAGAACAGCCAATCTCTCTGTCTGTCTTTCTGTCTGTCTGTGTGTGTCTGTCTGTCAGTCTGACTGTCTCTGTCTCTCTCTCTTGTTCTCTGCTCTGCTTTCACACACACACACACACACACACACACACACACACACACACACACACACACACACACACACACACTCACACACATTCCCTCTCTCACCACACACACACACACACACACACAGACATAGCTCTCACACACACAGATACACAAACACACACACACACACACACACACACACACACACACACCAGCTTCAGCAATAACCCCCATCACAATAACCATCGGCTGACGAGGCTGAATGGAAATGAAGGAAAGGTAACGGTGCATGGAACTAGATGGCCAAACCTTCTCCTCATTCTCTCATTGCAATACCCGTTTTCTGTATTGTATTGTATTATATTGTATTGTATTTTGTACAGAAATGTCATGTATGGTACTGCAATCTTTCGTAGTAAACTGTTTTGTATATATGGACTGGATTGCCGGGTATTCCTCGGTTCCTTTCCTTATCCCGTATTTTTAATATTCCACTGCGTACGTTCTGTTCCTGGATTAGCAGGTAGGATATACATAATAACTTACAACACATCCATCATACATCCCCTGAAGTCGAAATGCAGCTACCTTCGTGGTAGGTTAAAAATGGTCGTAAAATGTCACCACTGGTGAACATCCAAGTTCTAGCCAAGGAACGAAGAAGAAAGAAGAATTCATCAAACTCTGGCTGTATTCTCATCCTTCCTAACACTTGTCAGTTTGTTTGCCTATACGCACGTCCACTCTTTTCTTCTTCTTTTTTTAACCAAGTCATTCCATTTACTGAGGTACACTCTTTTGTTTGTTGTGTTTATCTTCTGTTTTACATGTTAAAAAAT
This sequence comes from Rapana venosa, assembly GCA_028751875.1. NCBI lineage: Eukaryota > Metazoa > Mollusca > Gastropoda > Neogastropoda > Muricidae > Rapana > Rapana venosa. The sequence continues at coordinate 32,174,290 of CM054143.1, read as the reverse complement.
ATAACATAACTAAGCAAAGTCATAAGAAGTCGTTAAAGACTTAACATCAAATCCACACGTAGACTGGAGATAAGTTGTAACAGTCCGCCATGTCCTATCATAGAATTAGTATGGCTATGCTGATATCAGCTGAGACAGATGTCTTCTTTTGATATAAAAAGGACTGATACCATCAGCGTGAATGACATTTTTACCTTGTCTAAAGGGCCTTTTTTTGCAATATTCCTGCCTTCTATGATTATCAGATGCTTCCATCTTCACAAATCTATTATTGTAGAAAAATGATTAGCACAATAAGACTGATAACTAAAATAAACGATAATGTTGACTTGGAAAATAATGTCAGTAACATTGTTCACACTGAGAATTTTTAAAACAAGATTTGACATGAATGATTAATCCATAAAGAGGGGGAAAAAGAAAGACATAAAGAAACTGCCTACAATACATTTATTTTATTTTATTTATTTTATTTTATTCTTTTATATCGAGGATAATGGAATAAGCTCTTATGTGCTTTTTTACCTCCATTCCCCGTGTGTGTGCGGTTTTGTAAATTTTGTCATCTGTTCCCACTGGTACACAATGGCGACTGTTTTTCTGAAAACCATTAATCACCCCGATTCTATCAGTATCTATCCAGCCCTCTCTTTGACTAGAAATGATTTTCAGAGAGAAAAATGAAAAAAAGCATACTGCTGAAATGGCTGTTGTGTGGATGTTTCCTGTGAATCTGGGATTCTAAATGTTTATGGCTGTTCATCTTGTGTACACAGGAAAGTGATGTATCTGAAAGAATGACTGTCAAAACACTGAAGACTTCAACTCAGCAGTTTTAAATTCAAAGTGACTGAGGGTGGGAAAAAAGCAAAGTAAAGGTGGAGAGGGGAGAACAGAGAGAAGCAGACAAATGGACGAACGCATACCGCCTTTGTGTGTGTGAAAGTCAGATTGGAAAAAGAGCATCTCTCTCTCTCTCTCTCTCTCTCTCTCTCTCTCTCTCTCTCTCTCTCTCTCTCTCTCTCTCTCTCTCTCTCTCTCTCTCTCTTCAACAGATGATACCACACACTCAGTACAAACTTTTCCGGAAGACCTCAGTGGTGCATGCTTCAAGAAACCAGGCGGACAGAGGGGGTCACAGCTGATGGGTTTCCAGGTCAACTCAAAACTCGTTTATCACGTGCTGCATAAAGTCCCACAGTGCTGTCGCTACAACATCGGACATGGTCAATTCCCCAGAGACTGCATCCTGTCACTGGCTACAATCGCCTGTCAGTCATCAGCACGTACAGCACGTCCTGGTATCGAACACAGGGGATGTAGGGCGCGCGCTGTGTCAGGGTGGCCTTGTGCTGTTTACCAGGAGAGGGTGGAACAAGGGTGTGTGAGGTTTTGGCCAGGGTGATTGGGTGCTGGTGCTGGTGAGGGGTTCTGGGTGTAGGGTTGGGGAGGGTTCTTCGCTGCATCAGCTGATGTTGGGTGTGATAGTTCCATTGACTGAATCAGCTGAGTGACGCTATTGCGCAAGCGGTGATGTGATTGATTTTTTGTTTAATGAATAGAGTAGCTCGCTAGCTCTCTCTCTCTCTCTCCTCTCTCTCTCTCTCTCTCTCTCTCTCTCTCTCTCTCTCTCTCTCTTTCATGTGTATAACTGAAAAACCTAGAGCATCCCATATGAAGGTAAGATAATTTATGTACTGGGTATGATCATGTTTCCGGCACTAAACAAGCATTAAAACTTGTTACATACAGCCTGACATGCACATCTGCTTTTCCACATCAAAAATACTTAAAGCAGCTAAAGGAGCTTAAAGTAGTTGACCCAAGAAACAGCAACAATATATCTATTCTTCAGGAACAGGTAAAGATTCGAACCACATACTCATTTTGGAAAATGGCAATAACAAGTCAGCTAGCTATCCACTGTATGGAAAGCAGAGAATTGAAGAGAGTGGAGGAAGCTGGTTGCAATATCTTCAATGGCAGCCTCAAGTTCTACAGAACTATGGCATAGGTGAGGAGAAGGTGAAGCTACCCACTCCCCCACAGCACTGCCCACTGAACAGAACATTGACCCAGAGGTAAGCTGTCTGTCCAGGAAGTGACAGATTCTGCAGCCCTTGATTCCGTCACGTGCGAGTCGGATTTCCTACGGATTCCAGAAGAGATGATGTGATTGTTGGGGAGCCAGACTGTCAGCAAGACCAGTTCAGCACGTAACAAGACAGCTATCCCTGGCAAATTTTACAATCTCCATTGTCAATGAAACTTACTTGTAGTGTAAAATGCAGATACATATTGCAAATACATTCGCACAAGCTCACGAGCACACACAGATACCATTGCACATGTGCGCGCAAATGCATGTCTATACACACAAACAGACACAGATACACACCCACGCACCCACAGACGCACGCACACACACAGAGAGGATTAAGGTATGGGGAAAAGTGTATGTGCAAAAAATACATTACTGATCTTTATCCCACAACATATCATCTTTATTACTAACCTACATCATGATAGCAGAGAGAGTTGAGAGAGAGAGAGAGAGAAGAGAGAGAGAGAGAGAGAGAGAGAGAGAGAGAGAGAGAGAGAGAGAGAGAGAGAGAGAGAGAAGAGAGTTGAAAGAGAGTTGAGAGATAGAAAGAGAGAATGACAGACATACAGAGAAAGAGAATGAGAGACAGACAGACAAAACCCGATTGATCAACTGACCAACCGACAGACAACAGACAGACAAACATAGACAAAGACAGAGTAACAGAGAAAAAAGAAAACGAAAAGAGACGGAGCATTATTAACGGAGCCCGGAAGAAGGTTACAGAAACGAAAGGAAAGAAGACAGTGAAAGAGACCTTCTGCCAATAGACCATCCATCAGCCCCGTTCCCTAATCAAGACTTATACTATGACTGACTGTATCTTCCACACACCTCATTCACATCATCCATCAATGTCAACCCCCGGCAAATACATTCTCCAACACTATTGACCACAAGTCATCTTAGGGAAGGAAAGAAGTAGCACAGTCCATTACAGTACCACTTTGGAACATGCAACAACAGTCATAAATCAACATTTGTTGTGTAGACTTCTTTTAACAAAGAAAAGCAATGCAGGGATCTTAGGTGTGCTCCAATGCTTTAATGACTTCAAGGTTTCCACTTTGCTTACACGAAACAGCGAAAATTGCCCATTTCTTTTACATCCTTTCCAACCTCAAAGACCCTCCATTTTCTATCTTCAACGCCTGTTTAGTTGAAATGCCTGCATGATTCACATATAATGACATTAGTCCATGTACACTCTTCATTCATTTATTCCAGCAAGACTCTTAATAGTCTCGAAAAAAATAAAATCTGTCAACTAAACATTTAGTACATGTAAAAGACATTAAAAAGACAATTAGTGCACGCAAAAGAACCCACGGCAACAAGAGAGTTGTCCCTGGCTAAATTCTGTACAAAAGGCCACTCTGATAGGAAAACAAAATTTGATACACATGCAGACAGGAAAAGAAAAAGAATGGTTGGCGCTGCACTTGTGGCGATGAGCTCTCCCGGAGGACAGCAGCCCGAATTTCATGCAGAGAAAATCTGCCATGACTTAAAGTGGTATACAAAGTTCCCCTGAAAATTGCGAAGATGAAGCATGTTCTTGTTTCCCTTCCTTTCAAATGGTCGCAAACGTTTTTAAATTGTCATTAATGTATAATAGTAATATGAAACACAATGTATAATGTATTGCATGTCACTATAATGTATTATAATCGGTACGCTTGTGTACGTCTGAACAGAATTGATGTATTGCGCAGGAAGGTGTGTCACTGCTTCTCATGTCCATAGTTCACATCACATATTAATTAACTTTGACAGATTTCATAAAAGGTACCTGTAAGATCCTCCCCCCCCAAAAAAAAAAATCTCAATCTGTCAGGCAATGACAAATCAAGTTTCAGCCTAAACTCTCAAATTACCAACTTAATTAGAAATGCATTAACGCAGCGGAAAAAAACACCAATAAATCAAATGCGTAAATACTCATCCGCATCAGATTTTTCGTATGTAATTTTCAGAGAATAGAGCTACACCTGTTGTTAGGAAAGTCCTTAGGAAAAAGACACATGGGAAGAATCAAAGAGATTATTCAAAAAGACTGTCAATGAAAGAGTGGGTGGAGGGGAGGGAGGAAAAGAGCCAGATGGGGAAAAAAGGAAGCAAGACACACGAGAGAAAAATCTTAAATTAATCTTAAATCTTAATTACCAACCGAAAACATGTTGGCAACACTGTTTCTGACGAATGTTCCAACTACAGTCTGTGATTTCTTGGGCACAAAACAACAACGGTACTATTCCTCTATTTCATGCACTGATAACACTATTAGAAAAAGGAGGACAGTGTTAAAGACTTAATAGATAACAATTCTCTCTTGTGCCGAAGTCGGAAGTGCTGGGTCTGACTTGTCAGGCGCTTAACGGCAGCGAGACGCATTTTCGCTCATGTAACAGACAACAGTAGTTGCTGCCTGAGCGTTCGACGACGACGACGACGACGAGAAGAAGAAGAAGAAGAAGAAGAAGAAGAAGAAGAAGAAGAAGAAGAAGAAGAAGAAGAAGAAGAAGAAGAAGAAGAAGAAGAAAATTAATCAAACCCAGAAGAAGAAGAAGAAGAAGAAGAAGAAGAAGAAGAAGAAGAATTAATCAAACCCCAAAAAACCCACCAAAAACAAAACCACCTCTCATTGCCTTCCATGATCACTTGGTACACAACTTGCCTACACGTCTGAGTCCCGCGAACAATTAATCTCTGCTGAATAATTCCTTCCTGAGCTTCAGTGACCTGAGAAGTGGACAAACTATGTTCTGGTGGAGAACACAGTGTGTGTGTGTGTGTGTGTGTGTGTGTGTGTGTGTGTGTGGTGTGTGTGTGTGTGTGTGTGTGTGTGTGTGTGTGTGTGTGTGTGTGTGTGTGTGTGTGTGTGAGTGAGTGAGTGAGTGAGTGAGTTTGTGTGTGTGTGTGTGTGTGTGTGTGTGTCTGTGTGTGTGTGTGGATGTGTGCGTGCGCGCGCGCGTGCGTGTGTGCGTGCGTGCGTGCGTGCGTGCGTGGTGTGTGTGTGTGTGTGTGTGTGTGTGTGGTTGTGTGTGTGTGTGTGTGGATGTGTGCGTGCGCGCGCGCGTGCGTGCGTGTGTGTGTTTGTATGCAGAAAAAATACCTAAGTTGTGTTTTTTTCAGCAGAAGGGTTTCCTATCTTCACGTCACGTAAACGATGGATAGGACTCTTTTTTTTGCTTTATCACATGGAGATCATAATAACACTTCCATTTTTTCTTCTATTTTTCCCTCTTTTCTTTTCTTTCTTCTTTAGATAGTCTTTTATGCATGTCTTTCTACTTGTCAAAACAAAACAGACACAAAATATCCACCACCACCATCACCCCTCCCCCCACCAAAAAAAAAAGAAAGCTCTAGAAAAAAAAGATAAAAATTGTTTCTTCTTTCTTATCTTTTCTCTGTCAAGGATGTTCAGGTTTTTTTCCCACCCTTTCTTTCTTCCCTTGGTATCCATTTGCCTCTATCTGTGTTGGGTGGGTCCTATGGTTTACAGCGATTTTATGAATTTGTGTGGGTTTGTTGTTGATCTAATGTGAGCTGAAGTATGTTCTTTTAAAAAAAAAGTATGACCAACTCACAACATTATTGTGTCAGTTTATCAAAAGTGTCACTGAGTGTGAAATATATTATTTACACCGCATCTGGAGAGAGAGAGAGAGAGAGAGAGAGAGAGAGAGAGAGAGAGAGAGGAGAGAGAGAGAGGAGAGAGAGAGAGAGAGAGAGAGAGACAGACAGACAGACAGACAGAGAGACAGACAGACAGACAGACAGAGAGAGAGACAGGCAGACAGACAGACAGACAGACAGACAGATACAGAGACAGACCTTTGTTTCTAATCCCAAACCTTTGGTATGCTCTACCAGGTATCTTCGACTGAGTTTCTCACATCATAGTGAGTGATCTCGGAGAAAAACAAAGGCTTTCCTCAGAACTCCCATGGGTTTTGGGACGTGTTGAAAGAAATGAACCTCAAGACAGAAAGCAGTGTCTGCTATCAGCGACTTGAAGGTGTATAAACTGTCTGGATGTCTATTAGCATCGAACAGACTCGTCCTGATAATTCCATTCATGGCCTCAGGAGACCCAGAAACCGATAGAATGTCGGACTTGACGGGGTTGGTTATGTGCAAGGGAAGACGGCGTAGAAGTCTGATCTGACCATTCCCAAATCCCCAAAGATGTGAAATGATGGTCAAGAGTTTGGGGCTGAGGTAGGTTCTTTCTTGTTATAGGTGAGAAACCTTTTTTTTGTTCACAAAAACAAAAACTAAACTAAAACAAAAAAATAAAATCGCACAAAACATCTAAACAAAACACAAAAAAAGGGGAAAGAACGGAAAGAGGTAGCTATAGGGTTTAACCTAAATTTGAGAGAGACAGTCAGACATTCAGAGACAGACAGACAGATAAAGAGACAAGAAGACCAAAAAAAGGAGACAGAGAAAGACAGAGGAAAAAAAGGAATGGGGGCCAGATAGAAGATGTTTATGAAAAGGGGGAGCAAGCAAAGTACCAAAGTTTCAAACCTCAATCCCCATACATGCTCTACCAATGGTTTTTAACATACTTTTCTTATTACAATCTGAAATCTTAGTGACCTCAAAGCCAAAAATGCAATCTACCTCCAGTGACAAGACAGAACATGAGAGAAGGGGGGGGGGGGGGGGGGGGGGGGTTAGAGAGAGAGAGAGAGAGAGAGAGGGGGGGGGGGGCAGGCAGACATACAGAAAGACAGACAGACAGAGACAGAGATACAGTCTGAATGTTTCAACACTCCAAACCACTCCCTCCTGACAACACCCAGTGACACAAGTCGATACATAAATGTCTGAATGTCAAAAAGCTGCATGCCATTCCCTTCTGATAAATCCTTACTTAAGGTACTTCAGTGGCCCAGAAAATCCTCATCTTTACTTGCCTTGGACCAAGGTGGTCATGAGGGGTACACGAGATACGTCTTGGTTCACAATTAACTCCAGGATAGTCTGCTGTCAGACTTTAGCAGCAACACGCCCATGTCAATCCCGGCCCCAATCGCAGATGTTCTAAATCCAGTTCTTCAATTCATCGATCAACACACACACCCAGATCAGTCTTGGCCAGAGATCAATGACAAGTGACGTGACCAAACCACACCAGATTCCTCCTCTTTACAACAGCCAGAGGGGGGTTCTGTGACCCTTTATATGTATCCACATGTGCACAATACGTCGTCTGCATCTGTACCACGGTAATCTAGGTACAAAATGTCTGCAAATTCCGTGTAGAAAAGAAACACACGGGATGGATGTATTAATCGTTACAGAGATTGATAATCTTCAAAGCTTGATTGATCGATTGATTGATAATCCTTATTTTCAGGAGTAACATGTATTGATATATATTTTCTAATCCAGAGTAAACCCTGAGTAGCTAGGGACAACACAGATCAGGAATAGCGCACTGAAGGTGAAGATATACATTCCCTCTGTGCGCGCTTCCTAGCATCTTCATCCATCATTACACCTCACATCTGTCCCTGCACTCCTCCATCCCCATCATCTTTCCCTAGCGTTAATCTGTGTGTGTGTGTGTGTGTGTGTGTGTGTGTGTGTGTGTGTGTGTGTGTGTGTGTGTGTGTGTGTGTGTGTGTGTGTGTGTGTGTGTGTGTGTAAACGTATAATTTATTAATCTTATTTGTGAACGGTTCCATGCGCGTAAATGATTCGAATGCAAGCGCTTTGATTTGTTTATTTTACAAGATTCTGCGCTATATAAATTCTATATCATCATCATCATCATCATCATCATCATTATTATTATTATTATTATTATTATCATTTCACAAATCTACAATGTTTGTAGATAAAAGATTCCGGTCGGCCACACGCTGCATAGATATTTTGAGCTCTGACAATCTTCCTACTTTGTTGACACTTCCGTCTCCATTAACAGAATCGATTTCAAGGGGGAAAAAATACTCGTAGGTGAAAATGTGAACTGACTCTAAGCCAAGGGGCATTTTGTGCCCTATTTCGTTAATTGAAGGAAGCTGATTTGAACCCTCTTCCTGTTGCGAGTTTCCATTCGAATGAATATAAAAACTTAGCAATAATCTGAAATGAGATCCGATTTAATAATATGAAAAAGGACCCTTAAATTTGTTCGCTCTTGATCGAAAAATGAATCTGAAGGAGAGGGAAGCTAAGTAGTCCTAATCTTACAATACAGAGGTTCAGATCGCGCTGCACTGAGCAAAAACTGTCAGGTTCTTTCAAAGCAAAGCCATTTTCCCATCTTAAAGAGGATATTAAAAAATAGAGAGACACACAGACAGACAGACAAGCGGCAGGAGAAGCACGCAGATGAACCAGAGAGGAACAGGCACACTGACTGAAAAAACATGAGAAGAGAGAGCGAGAGAGAGAGAGAGAGAGGAGAGAGAGAGAGAGAGAGAGAGACAGACAGACAGACAGACAGACAGACAGAGACAGACAGAAAGACAGACAGACAAAACAGACAGAGACACTATCCTCGATATAAAAGAACAAAGAAGGACATATAGACACACAGATACATACAGACACACAGAGCCAAACTAACAGAGCTCATTTGTTCCTCCTAATTGAAGCTGGCCTTTACCCACAGCTGGTGTCCTGTCACAGTCTGATCTCACTGACAAACAGGAACATCCCGATTTCCTCACTGTGACAGGTTGTGAGTATACCAACAGAAATAAACCTATAACACAAAAATACCATTTCCTTTTAAACAGAAACTGTGTAGTGTACATATAAAATGTCTGGGTGTTTAGGACCTTGAATAATCTACTTCAGACAATTCCGTCCGGGATAATAAGTGATCATAACATGGATCAGGCACATATAACTTGTTAAAAACAGTGTTTCGGTCATAGTGGAGTCTACCATAATGTTGGAACATACAGAAAACAGTCTAGTGTTATATGAGAACTTTCATTTCAAGACAGAAAGATGGACAAACAGGCAGTGGTGTAATAGCCTTTCATGGGATGATTAAAGTGTTTTTGACTTGACTTGACTTGACTTGACAAACGAAGATACAGAAATGACAGACATTCATACTTTTTCAATCAACTTCTAAAACGAAGTCAGAACCGATGTGAGATATACAAATAATTTTATGAATGTACTTAAAAGAATAACCATTGTTCATCAAATTCATTTCTGACATTTCTTGAAGAACATACTATTCACCACATAATCCCTTTACGTATGGTTTCAGAACCTGTCAGGTACGTTAAGTATCTGAACTGTCTGACTGCTTGACAACGACTGTCCCTGGATATTTCATTTCTGGGTCTCGCACGACCGTGGGGAGTGGACCAGGTTGGCTGTTTTAGTGCAGACTGTATTTTAGCGTGAGGAAAACGTGTTCCGAGTCCCCTCTCTCTCCGTTCACAAGTCCCCAGTGATGTCAGTGTCCACTGTGTCTGAGAGATGGTTTGCGTGCAGTAGAAAACAACTTTTTTTTTCTCTCTGGGAGACAGATTATCAGATAGTGTGTGTGTGTGTGAGTGTGAGAGAGTGGGTGTGTGGGTGTGTGTGGGTGTGTGGTGGTGTGTGTGTGTGTTTGAGTATGTGGTCTGTGTGTGAGTGTGTGCGCGCTCGTGTGTGTTTATATGGTGATGTGTGTCATGCGTCTGTTGGTGCGTGTGTGCGTACGCCTGTTTGTGTGTGTGTCTATATATTTTAATATATATATATATGTGTGTGTGTGTGTGTGTGTGTGTGTGTGTGTGTGTGTGTGTGTGTATGTATGTGTGTGTGTGTGTGTGTGTGTTGTGTGTGTGTGTGTGTGTGTGTGTGTGTGTGTGTGTGTGGTGTGTGGTGTGGTGTGTGTGATGTGAGAGAGAGAGAGAGAGAGAGAGAGAGGAGAGAGAGAGAGAGAGAGAGAGAGAGAGCGTGGGTGGGGGGAGTGGAGGTGTGAGTTTGTGGGTGTGGTGTGTGGTTTGAGAAGTGTGTCTGTGTCTGTGTGTGCGTGTGAGAGCGTGCTGTGTGTATGTTGTGTGTGTCCATGCGTCTGTTGTTGCGTGTGTGCGTACGCCTGTGTGGTGTCTATGAAGGTGTGTGTGCCCGTATGAGAGAAGACAAACTGACTGACAGACACAGAAACACAAAGACAAAGAGAGGGGGGAGGGGGGGAGAAGAGAGAAGAGAGAGAGAGAGAGAGAGAGAGAGAGAGAGAGAGAGAGAGAGAGAGAGAGAGAGAGAGAGAGAGAGAGAGAGAGAGAGAGAGAGAGAGAGAGAGAGAGAGAGAGAGAGAGAGAGAGAGAGAGAGAGAGAGAGAGAGAGAGAGAGAGAGAGAGAGAGAGAGAGAGAGAGAGAGAGAGGCTTAAATCAACGGCGAAGATTCTTTAGTCCACATCGATAGATGCATTGTCTTGATGGCTTTGATTCACTCTTGCCTGTGTCATTCTTGCTATTTCAAAGGTTAGAGCCTTTTCATGGTGAAAGATGTATTGCACAGACAGACAGACAGACAGACAGGCAGGCAGGCAGGCAGGCAGGCAGGAAAGACAGAGACAGACAGACAGAGAAACAGAGACAGAGAGAACCAGAGGGAGGGAGGGGAGAGACAGAGACAGACAGATAGACAGAGACAGAGACGGAGAGAGAGAGGAATGAGAGAGACCTGTATGCATGCATGCATACACAACATATCATACATACATACACACATACATACACACACATACATACATACACACACATACATTCATACATACATACAGGCACACAGACACACAGACAGCGAGTCAGACACACAGGCGAAACAAAATCCTTAGCTTCAATGATCATTAATTTTCGTGATTGTACTCTCTATAAACAATACAACACTGGAAACACACACGATATTAAGCCTATTAAGCCGGAGGAGGCGAAACTCGAATGGGAAAACAATGAACAAGAATGAACAAAGAGAGATGGAAGAGAATTCATTGTCACCCGACACTTCAAAATCCTGCTCTGTCATGAAATTTAATTCATTTTGATTCACGGCTGATGGTGTTTTGGAAAAGAAGCGCGTGCACGAGCGCGCACGCATGGACACGCACACACACACACACACACAAACACACACACACACACACGTCGGTGTTTCGTTTTAGGAATATTTTCAATCTAACAATGCTTAGCAGCTCCTTTATTCAAGGGAAAGCATCCAACGACAGACCAGAATGTTTTCATTTCAGTTCATTTCATCCAGTTAGTGAAACAGAACACGCCAAGCTAATGGAACGCCTTTAAACGATTTATCACTAGGCTGCTTCTCTTTCCTTTATCCCGATTCTTTTTTTTTTCGCCTTTTTTTCATTCAATTTCCTGAGCTATCCGTAACATTTTCAATCTGTTGGGCCTCTGCAACCATGAGAAAGAGGCTATGTGTATTAATTTGCTTTCTTATTCTGCTCTGGGTTGTTCTTTTTTGTTGCTGTCTTTTAAAAAAATCTACGCACGAAAAGACGTCATGTTTGTAATAAGAACAGTTCTTTTTGAAAGTTGGTCTTCAATTCGATGAAAAATGGCAGACTATATATCATATTGTGTTGTATTGCATTGCAATGTAATGTATTGTACTGCATTGTGTTGTATTGTCTTGTATTGTATACCACTTTCAGTTACGCAGATTTCTCTGTGTGACATTCACGCTACTTTCATTGGCGAGAGTGCTTTGCCCCAAAAGCAGCGCCAGCATATAGGTTAATAATCCTGCCTTTATGTGCACATCTTTTCCTGCGGGAGTAACGTTTTCTGCCTGCTGCCATAACGCAGTAGTCAGCACTTTGGGTTATAGACTGGAAGGGCGGGTTCGAGTCCCACTCTCATAGGGATTTTTCTGACTCCAGCTGACTCCTACCTTGACTGAGTTTGCTAATGGCTCGTTGAGAAGACTGGGACCACGCAGTCAAACTTCGTCCACTTTACACATGCAATTTTGAGTGTTGCTCAAATTACCTCACCAACACTGTAGGTTTCTGTATATCACACACAGACATCGGCCCCTCTCTTTGCAACAGATGACATCTCAGCAGGATTTTATTCAATCTCACTGCTGTATGCTTCAAGAAACCCACAGAAGGACAAGGTCACAGGCCCTGGCCAGTAAGTTTCCAGGTCAACTCAAAACTCGTTTATCACGTGCTGCATAAAGTCCTACAGTGCTGTCGCTACAACATCGGACATGGTCACTTCCCCAGAGACTGCAGCCTGTCACTGGCTACAATCGCCTGTCAGTCATCAGCACGGGCAACACGTCCTGGTATCGAACACAGGGGATGCAGAGCGCGCGCTGTGTCAGGGTGGCCTTGTGCTGTTTATGAGGAGAGGGTGAAACAAGGGTGTGTGGTCAAGGTGGTGGGGTGATGGTAAGGGTTGAAGGGAAGTGGGTGAAGGGTGGGGGTGTGTGCTTGTGTCGTCAGCTGAAGTTGGGTGTGGTAGTTCCAGTGACTGATGCAGCTGAGTGAAGTCAATGAAGTAAAACTGTTACAGAAGTGATGATGTGATCGGTGTTTTTTGGATGTCCTCACTTAATAAGTTGAATAACCAGCTCTCTCTCTCTCTCTCCTCTCTCTCTCTCTCCTCTCCCTCCTCTCTCTCTCTCTCTCTCCCTCCCTCCTCTCTCTCTCTCTCTCCCTCCCTCTCTCTCGTGTTTTTTGGATGTCCTCACTAATAAGTTGAATAACCAGCCTCTCTCTCTCTCTCTCTCTCTCTCCTCTCTCTCCTCCCTCCCTCTCTCTCTCTCTCTCTCCTCTCCCTCTCTCTCTCTCTCGTTCAAGTTTCAGCCTACAGTTTGAGCCTAGAGCTTTCCGCATTCATGGAGAATATTTGCAAGTTATTTCGATGATTGTTTCCCCATCACTATACAAAATGTTGAAATTTATTATATGAAATCTGACTTGGAATTTTGGTTTTCCCACATCAAACATATTTGATCTAGCCTGGGCTGCTCGAAAGGCAGCTAAATATGTTGACCCAGATATAGCAGAAATGTCTCTCATTCTTCACTATTAGGTAACTTTAAAGATTTGAACCATGGACTCTTTTTCTACCATGGCATTTGGAAGCGCAGCTGATTAACCACTTACCCAACTACATGGATGAGACTATAAACCGAGGTCCTGTGTGCGAACGCATGGAGAACATCTTGCGCACGCGTTAAATCCTGTTCCGCTTTTCGAAAGAGTAGGACATTGTGTGCCGGTGGGAACAGATGACAAAATTTACAAAACCACATACACACGGGGACTGGATGTAAAAAAAAAGCACATGAGTGCTTATTCCATTATCATCGATATAAAAGAATAAATAAATAAATAAAAAATAAACATGGTGCATTGATCAGAACATTGACCTGGAAGTAACTCGTCTATGCAGAAAGTGACAGATTCTGCAGTCCTTGATTCCATCAGGTATGATCCGAATTTCTTATGGATTCAAGAAGACCTGGGGTGATTGTTGAGGAGCCAGTGTGTCGGATGATGCCACATGCAGCACGCAATAAAGCAGTTATCCCTGATTGGTATCATATGCTCTGGTATTAGTCAAAGTAACTGGAAGTGTCAAGTGCAGACACACACACACACACAGAGAAGAGGATAAAGTAGGATATAACGAGTACAGGAATATATTATTATTCTCTATCTTTCATTTTTCTGTGGGTGGTGATAATCGTTACATACAAACCTGCATTGTGAATAGCACAGAGCGATGAGAGAGAGTGAGAAAGAGAGAGAGACACACACACTCACAGACGGAGAAACAGATACAGAGAGAGGGAGAAACAGAGGGACAAAGAGACAGACAGGCATACAGACAGGTAGAGACAGAGAGGGAATGAGAAAAAGAGAGAGACACACAGACGGAGAAACAGAGACAGAGGGAGGGAGAGACAGAGGGACAAAGAGACAGACAGGCATACAGACAGGTACACAGAGAGAGTGAGAGAGAGAAGCAAAGAAAGAAAGTAACAAAGACAGAGTGACAGAGAAAGCATAAATAATAAATCATAACAGAGAACAAGAGACAAAAAAAGAGAGAAGACTGAAAGAGACCTACTGCCATAAGACCATCCATCAGCCCCGTTCCCTAATCAAGACTTATACTATGACTGGCGGTATCTTCCACACACCTCATTCACATCATCCATCAATGTCAACCCCCGGCAAATTACATTCTCCAACACTATTGACCACAAGTCATCTTAGGGAAGGAAAGTAGTAGCACAGTCCATTACAGTACCACTTTGGATCATGAACAACAGTCATACATTCTGATTTTCAAAAGAAATTCCATTTTTTAACTAAGAAAAGCAATGCCGTGCTCGTGGGCATATCTTCACATGCTTTAATGACATTACAGTTCGTTCTTGAAAAGGATAAAACTGTGGAAATGGCTCTTTTTTTTACCCCCCCCCCCCCCCCCCCTCAAAAACAACACAAATTCCCCTTTGAGAAAAATACCAAACAAATAAACAAAGCAGCAGCACCCCCCCAAAAGAGAACAACAACAAACAAAGAAACAACAAACAATTAAACGGACAGAAAAAATCAAACCTCCCATGTTTATGCTCTATACCCGTTGGTTAAAAATAATAATTAATAATAATAATAATAATAAATGGAATTTAAATAACGCTGTATCTTGCACAGACAAATCAAAGCGCTTGCACTCAACTCATTCTTACACAGTCATGCAACCAATAGCAAGTAATAGTTCTAACAAGTCCAAATGAAACACACACACACACACACACACACACACACACACACACACACACACACACACACACACACACACACACAGAGGTTATACACTTTGGCAGGGTGATGGAATTTTTGGCTGTTGAAAAGTGTTTGATGATACACGCAAAATGATGCTTGTCCATTCCAGTGACATATTACTTCATCAAAATCAAGTCATTGGATCCTGACAACACTGGTAGATTTTTTTTTAAAAAAGACATGTTTACTAAATGATCTCCTAGAAATTTGCAAAGTGTATTTTCAAAGACGAACAAAATATACTCACACATTTTCCCTGCCATTTGCAACGGCTACAAACTTGCTTAATTTTCCAGACTGGAATAGTGTATGATGGTTTATATATATATCTATATCTATATCTATATATATATATATATATATATATATATATATATAGAGAGAGAGAGAGAGAGAGAGAGAGAGAGAGAGAGAGAGAGAGAGAAGAAGAGAGAGAGAGAGAGATTGTATGGCACTGTTGTATATACGTGGTATATTTCTTTATCAGACTGAACAGAACTGATGTGTTATGCATGAGGAATGTGTCATTGTTTCTCATCTCCATAATTCGCACAGTGTATCAATTCAGATAGATCCTGTGTAAGATGTGTGAAAGTCCCTCTCAGCCTCTCAGATGATGATGAATTAAGATGATATTAGATATGTGCTACGCTGTGATAGTTTTATCCTGGATTAATCTACTACGATCTTAACAAAAAATGCGACAATGTAGATGAAAAACTATCAATACACCTATGTAACGGGAAGAGGCAGAGACAGAGAAAGAGAGATAGGGACAGATTCTCTGTTTCAAAGCCCAAACCTTTGGTATTCTCTAGCATGTATTCTTGATACAGTTACCCATCATAGTGTGTCCCGTTCCCTTCGTTCAGCTGTAGATACTTTGTGCTTTCGAACACCCAAATTTAAACAAACCACTGTTGGCCGTCGCTCTTTCTCTGTTTCTGGTCCCTCCACATGGAACAACCTCCCTCTCCCACTTCGCCAAAAGCCTTCATTTGATACTTTCAAATGTAGCCTCAAAACGCACTTATACTCTACTTGAGATCTTCCCCTGTTATATGTTCCTACTTTTCAATAGCTACCTCCACCTCCACCACCCCCACCCAAGTGTGTTCTGTGTATAAATTTGATATTTGTTTATCTTGATATTTGTGGACGGTTGCATGCGTGTAAATGATGTGAATGCAAGCGCTTTGATTTGTTTACTTTACAAGATTCAGCGCTATATAAATCCCATACATTATTATTATTATTATCTTGGAGAAAAACCAGGTCTTTCCCCAACACTTATCTTCAGCTTTAGAAATCATTGAGGGAAATGAACTGTAATTTAAGAATGTTATCTATCAGTGGCTACTAGGTATATAAACTGTCTGGATATCTATTACTGTCCTGCGGAATTGTTATGATAATTCCTTTCATAGCCTCAGGAGACCCAGAGAACGAACAAAATGTCTGTCTTGACGAGATAATATGTGTAAGGGAAAATGGTGGAGATGTCTGGTCTGACCATTCCGAAATCCCCCAAGATGTTAAGGGAGTTTGGGCTGAGGTTAAAGTGTTTCATGTTTATAGGTGAGATTTTTTTTTCTATCAACACAAATGTTCAGCAAAGGATGAAGGAATGAGGCAGACGTGAGATTTAAGCTCGAGCTTCATTTTGAGAGACAGACAGACAGAAAGACAAACAAAGACACACAGAGAGACAGAGACAGAACAGGACAGAGACAGACAGAAGAAAGAGACGGGTAAAGACAGATGAAAACAGTAAAGGGAGTTGGAGTGGGAGAGAAGGTAATCCTGATAATGATAGCACTTTATTTGTATTGCGTGTACATACAAAATAACAACACTCAAAGTGCATTACAAACATGAAATAATGATTAAAAACTATAACCAAAAAAATCGATATTACGTTCTCTGTCATGCGATACTCTTTCCATCACACAGCATTCATTCACGTCACTACTAGCAAAGAAACAAAAATCGGATTACGATCATTAATTGCTCGTTAAAACCTGGCACCTCCACTCCCTGTTCCCTGCGTCACCACTCACACATCGCCGGTCCACTCTTCTACAGAATGATATGAAAAGAGGCAACAAAAGGTAAAGCAAGTACCAAAGTTTCAAATCCCAAACTCCAGGTATGCTCCCCAATTGTTCTTGACATTCGTTTCCTATTCACAGTCTGTGTTCGTAAAGAACGAACCTTTCCACCACTCTCATGGGTTTTAGATACTGAACAAGGAAATGAGATGAGAGACGAAAATACTGTCAGCCCTCAGAGTGACTAAAGGTTATACAAATGTCTGGCTGTCAAGACGTTTTTAACCATCTCATTTTGATCAATCTTTTTAGTCTTCCAGTGGCCTAGAGAAAAGATAGAATAATTGTCTTTTTTTGCAACCATAATGTGCGAATAAGAAGACAGAATTAGTGAATGGTCATCTGTCACTCAAAATATTCATCTAAGGAAAATTTTTGTCTTGCAAAGATTATTTTTGGTGTGAGTTACATGGTGAAATAATTAATTCTTTGGGGAAAAAACAAAGAACTGGTCTCATCGAGAGAGAGAGAGAGAGAGAGAGAGAGAGAGAGAGAGAGAGAGAGAGAGAGAGAGAGAGAGAGAGAGAGAGAGAGAGAGAGAGAGAGAGAGAGAGAGAGGAGAAACACAGACAAGCAGAGACACACTGATAGACACACACGGACAGAGACACAGACAGAGTCTTACACACAGACAGACAGGCAAGAATGGTGACAAATAGTTCATTTTCTTCTCACCACTGATACTTTGTAAGCAAGGTGGTGTTACAGATAACACTAAGCCCAAGCCATTTTATCAGTATGATTTTCTCTCTTTCCTTCTCTCCTCTTCAGTCTCCTCTTCCCTACATTGGCATTCATGTACACACACAAACACACACACACACACTACACTCATCACTCACACACACTCACTCACTCACTCTCAACATACACACATCACCACACACAAAACACAAGCAGCAGCACACACACACACCACACACACTTCTAGACATGCATCATAAATGGATTCTTCTAAGAATACACGTAAAGTACTCCCCAAAACTTGTAGGTCATAAAATCACATAAATTGTCTACTGCACGATCAAATTTTTAAAGCCCTTTCGTTGCAATTTCTTTTCTTGCATGACACAGGAAACAAAAACAAGTAATCTTAATTTTAAATAATATACAAGCAGACAAAATAGGAGAGAGGTACAGGAAGACAGACAGATACAGACACAGACAGACAAATAAAAACACAGAGAGACACAAAGAAATCAGGCGGAGAGGAACAAAAGAAGGGAGGGAGGGAAAGATGGAATCTTCCTTGTTCACAACTCCACAGGATTTCACTTTTATTTCGCTGTGAGATACAGCTTCCCCTACTGTCACCCTTTTGTGTCCCTTTTCAATAAAAACAGCCATAAGGGATCTTCATTTTATGTTAGTTCATCCTTTATTTCAGATTATTGACCTTTTTAAATAAAATCAAACACAAAAAAACGTGCAGCAGGAAACTGGATTTAGATCAGCTTCCTTTCATTAACAAAACTAGGCACAAAATTGCCCTTTGGCTTCTTCAGCTCTTTTCTTTTCTTCTCATTTTCTCTATCAATGTTTTTTGTTTGTTTTAAAATGTCGTTACCACAGTGCCTTCTTTCACAGTAGGGAACTGTATTTGATACAATACCCACCGTATTCCCGAGTCCACACTGTTTGAATTTCGAAGGTGTATTTAACTGACAAAAAAGACAAAATGGAAAGAACGACAGAGTTATGCATAGACAACTTTCATAAAAAGGCTTTTTATTGAATCTGACACCTCATGTTTTCCTTGTTTGTCCACTTTTCCACGTGAAAATCATTGTAGCCTCTTTTGTATGTCCATCCACATGTGCATGAATACGTCTGCTATTATGTCACGGTCACCCAGGTATAGATCATAATTATGTTGTTTCTGTGTAAAGAAGCAATACGCAGGGTGTTAAGTAGGGATAGTCACAGAGACTCATAATCTTGAATGACTGATTGATCTACTGGTTGGTTGGTTGGTTGGTTGTCAGTTGGTTGGCTGGTTGACTGACTGACTGACTGACTGACTGACTGACTGACTGACTGACTGACCGATAACCTTCATTTCCATGGGTAACAGTTAAGTCTTGACGTACCCTTTTTCATCCAGTCCTTTCCCAGAATAGACAAAAATGAGAAGGAGAAAAAAAAGGACTGATGCACAGAAGGAAGGCAAAGGTAATTATACATCTTCTGTGTACTTACGCACACCTAGAACGCTTGTGGATAAAGGATTCCCATTGACCGCACATCACATAATTCGAGTTCTGACAATGTTCCTGTTCTATTGGCTGGTTCGTCTCCTTTAACAAAATTAAGAGGGGGGAAAATAGAATAAGGTAAAGAGTGAAAATCTGAATAGCTCGAAAGGAAGCCAAAGGACATTTTTCTGCCCCGTTTTGTTAATCAAAGGAAGTTAATTTGAATCCCATTTCCTGTGATAAGTTTCTGTTTGATAAAAATAAGAAAAAAACCCGGGTTAGCAATAATTCGACATAAGAGAATATCTAATAACATGAAATAAAGAGCCCTTATCGTTGTTTTTATTTGAAATAAATCTGAAGGAGGGGAAAGCTAATTAGTACTGATCTCACAATATATTTAAAAAAAAGTTAAAATCGTGTGGCTCTGTACAAAAATATAAATTTCTGTCATTCAAATCAGAGGCAATTTTCCCATCTTAAAGAGGATATTGGAAGACATACAGACAGACTATCAGAAAGAGAAAAACTCAAAGCAAACCAGAGACGACGGAAAAGACCGAGACAGATAGAAAAAGGAGAGAGAGAGGGCTGGGGGAGGAGAGGGAGAGAGAGAGTGTGGGAGGAGGAGAGGGGGGAGAAGAGGGAGAGAGAGAGAGAGAGAGAGAGAGAGAGAGAGAGAGAGAGAGAGAGAGAGAGAGAGAGAGAGAGAGAGAGAGGGCGGGAGGAGGAGGAGGAGAGAAGAAAAGAAACAGACAGACAGAGTGAGACAGACAGACTGAGAGAGACAGAGACACACACTGAGAACAGACAGACAGATGGATACACACACATAGGAAGAACGACAGGAGTTATCAGCTATATCTGAGTGCCCAGCATAAAGCTGTTCTCTACCCAGAGTTACCCAGCTGGCTTTCTATCACAGTCTGTGATCTCACGGACCAACAAGGACAAACCATTCTTCTCCGCCCTCACAGGTTGTGGGCGTAGTATACCCCCCCAAAAAACCAAAACTGTAACAGAAGAAATACCATTTCCTTTCAGGCACTGCGCAGCGTATAAAACGTCTGGGTGTCTGGGATCTCGAACAGCCCTACTACCTCTGACAATTCCTTTCGGGACAAGAAGTGATCGTAACGTGGATCAGATACGTGTGGCTGGGTTAGAAGAAAACGTGTTTAAATCGTGGGTAATTCCTCTGTAATATCAAATCAAACCGCAAACCAGATTCCAGTATTTCATGCAGAGATTCTTTCACTAATGACAGGGAGAGTGGATCGGTGGTCTAGAGGTAACGCACCTGCCTAGAAAGCGAAAAGTCAGGGTATGAAGTGTGCGGTGGTTCTATCCCCGTTTGGACCCGAAACTTTTCCCCCATCCATTAGACCATGAGTGCTGGTCTGGGTGCTAGCCTTTCGGATGTGACGATAAACTGAGGTCCCGTGTGTTACACATAGTTATTTAGCGCACGTAAAAGAACCCACGGCAACAAGAGGGTTGTCACTGGCAAAATTATGTACAAAAAGGCCACACTGATAGGGAAACAAATACAGATGCAGACAGGAAAAAAAATAATAAAGGGTGGCGCTGCTCTTGTGGCGACGCGTGGGCTCTCCCCGGGTAGAGCAGCCCGAATTTCACGCAGAGAAATCTGCCGTGATCTTAAAGTGGTATGAAATAAAATGAAATAAAATAGAAAACGAGTATGCAAACATGAAGGCAATCACATTTTCTCCAGTCTTCCTAAAAACAGAGGGGAAGTTAGAGGTGTCCTTAGAAACAGAAAGAATATTTCACTGTAGTAGTAAGAATAAACATTGATCCTCAAACTCATGTTTTACACTTCTTGGAGAATACAGATGTCTAAACACAAAACCCCTTACGTATGATTTCAGAACCTGTCAGGTACGTTGAGTATCTGAACTGTCTGACTGCTTGACAACGACTGTCCCTGGATATTTCATTTCTGGGTCTCTCACGACCGTGGGGAGTGAACCAGGTTGGCTGTTTTAGTGCAGACTGTATTTTAGCGTGAGGAAAACGTGTTCCGAGTCCCCTCTCTCTCCGTTCACAAGTCCCCAGTGATGTCAGTGTCCACTGTGTCTGAGAGATGGTTTGCGTGCAGTAGAAAACAACCTTTTTTTTCTTCTCTGGATACATCCAAGTATGTTTGAGGGATTTTTTGCGTGTTATGGAAACAACTGGTTTCTTTTTCTCTGGAAGACAGATAATAAAGTATGTGTGTATGTGTGTGTGCGTGCGTGCGTGGAGAGAGAGAGAGAGGAATTAAATCAGCAATAGTTCCCCAGTCTTCAACAATATGGTTGGTTGACGGCTTTGATTCATGCTTGTTGGTGTTATTCATGCCACTTCAAATGTCAAATGTCATGTTGAAAAACCGAAAACAGAAAGAGAGACAGAGAAAGAGAGATAGACAGACAGACAGAAACAGAGAGAAAGACAGACAGACAGACAGAGAAAGAGAAACAGACATACAGACAGACACACAGAAAGATTCATTGAATTCATTAACAATCAGCCTGATTGTATTTTCTATAAACATTGCAAAACGCAAAACGGACGTGACTGTGAGTAGTGAGGGAGAATGGAATTGACTGGGAAAACAATCAGACAAAAAAATGAAGAAAGACAGATGGAGGACAATTCCTTGTCACACGACACAATAAAACCATGTTCTGTCATGAAATCTTAAATCATTTCGATGTCAGCGCTGCTGCTATCGTTTTTGACGACATCAAAGTAACAGAGTTTTCAGAAATAAGAACTTAACATTGGGGTTTTTTTAAACCCACAGATTCAATATAAAGCATTCTACACATCAGAATATTTTCATTTGGGTCCATTCCATCCAGTTAGTGAAACAAAACAGGCGAAGCCAATGAAACGCCTTTTCATCAAACGATTGATCACTACGCTGCTTCTCTTCAGTTTATTTCCCTTCTTCTTTATCAAACGCTCAGACAGCAACTATTGTTGTCTGTCATGTGAGCGAAAATGTGTTGCGCTGCCGTTAAGCGCCTGACAAGACAGGCCCAGTGCATCTGACATGGGCGTGGGAGAAAATTGGCATCTTTCAGGTGTTTCTGGGAGGAAGGAGTTTGGGGGGGATGGGGGGGAGAGAAGGCAGGAGAATGGACTAAGAAGGCAGAAAATAGACAAGAAGGAGGTTACTGGAGGAAAAGGAACAAGGCAGATAACAAAGAGAGTGATAGAAAAGAGGGAATTCCTTGCACAGAATTTCCTGATGGTGGGAGTGCTATTTATACTGACAGGCACCCCCTTCCCCCCCCCTCCTCCGGCATCCCCACGGGGGCTCTTCATTTATTCTGATTCATTTTGTTGGTGGTGTTGATGTTGTTGTTGCTGCTGCTGCTGTTGTTCAAGTTGTTGCTGCTGCTGCTGTTGTTCAAGTTCCAGAGTTATCCGCAAATCTTTCAATCTGTTGTTTTTATGTGACTACAAATAAGAGGCCATGATTAGTCCTGTGCATGCTTACCTCCAATCCTGAATTCAAAGCCTCCTTTCAAATTATGCGAGTACAAGTACATATTGTTCTTGTCTTGTTTCATTCAAATCTGAGACCTACCAAAAAGAGCAATAGATTCTTGGACTTCAATGTAAAAAGCATCCAGTTCTCTTAAATTTCTTAACTATTCCTGTCGTTTTTGACCCCTTGCTCTCCTTTCTCCGATAAATAAAGAGGTTGAGTTTTATCAGAAGCATGGGAATCGGTTGCGTGCGTGCGTGTGTGTGTCTTCAATTTTACGGTCTGTTCAATGTTGTGGTGTGTGTGTTTGTTGTGTGTGTGTGTGTGTGTGTGTGTGTGTGTGTGTGTTGTGTGTGGTGTGTGTGTGGTGTGTGTGTGTGTGTGTGTGTGTAGTGTGTGTGTGTGTGTGGTGGTGCTTCTTTCTTTCTTTCTTTCTTTGTTGGCAGGCCTTGAAAAGAAACGATGGAGCTTTCATGATCTTCCAGATCATCGTCTGCGTAGACCTGTCATTGCCTGAACCCTTTCGTGTGCAAACGCATTCGGAAGCTTAACAATGTAGTTAGACAACACGATCTATGGATCAACACCAGTGGTATTTTTCAGTATTTACAAGTTCACTGTCATGATCTCCCGAATATCTCGGTGACCTATGGGACATGGAGGGTATCAGTCTCACTGGACTCTGTACATAACGTGTATAGATAAATCTCCTCAGCAGATATCACACGTTTGCTCTCTCTCTTCTCTCCTCTCTCTCTTCTCTCTCTCTCTCTCTCCTCCTCTCTCTCTCTCTCTCTCTCCTCTCTCCTCTAATCCCCAGAGCTAAAAGAGATGGGTAAGGTGTCCCGTTTCGTCTGAAGGAGATAACTAGAATTGAAGGATTGTCTGTCTGTCCGTTTGTCACTCTCTGTCTGTTTGTCTACATGTCTGTCTGTCCATCTGCCCCCCCCCCCTCTCTCTCCTCTCCTCTCTCGCTATCACACACACAATCACTCACTTACTCACACACACATACACATACACACACGCGCACACACTCACACACACACATACACACACACATACACACACGAACACACACAAACACACACACACAAGCTGTGAAATCCCAAGAGCTGGAAAAGATGGGTAAGGTGTCCGTTTCGTCTGAGGAAGATAACTAGAATTGATGGACTTTCTCTCTGTCTCTCTCTGTCTTGTTTGTCTGCATGTCTGTCTGTCCATCTGCCTCTCTCCTATCTCTCTCTCTGACTCTCTCTCTCTCTCTCTCTCTCTCTCTCTCTCTCTCTCTCTCTGAATAGCTTCCCGTGTCTGACAGCCAGAAAGACGTGTCACTCCTCAGCTCTTACAAAATTTGCAACCTTTTTGTCGTTTATTTCAGTCAAGACACCTTTTCAAGGATCCCATTAGCACTAGAAGCCGTGCTGAATGCTGAGCTGTCTGCGTCTTCTCGGAATATGGAAGGCAGAGGCATTCAGCATGTTCTTTATTCTTAGACTGTCACCTTCAACTTCGAATCACCGCCCTTCAACCCAGGACAACATTATCTTCAGAGAAAAAGAAAGAATCCGCGTCACAAGCCAAAAGAGACAGACAGAGAGCTGAAAAACACCTGGCCAGCTGAGAAAGGCAGAAATTGAATCGACACTTTCGTGCTTGTTTTCCTCACTCCATCCAGTTTTGGTTTTGTTTTTTTACATGGATCTAAAGAATGAACTTTTTTTTTAAAGCTGCTGTGTGTTATCTGATCCATACGTGTATGTTTTGTATATTTCTCCTATGCCTGAGACACCCAGGAACCAACTAGAAGGAGGAGGGATCGACGTGTCCCATTGTGATGTCGACACTACAGCAGTGACTGTGTGCTGTGACCAAAAACTTCCATGGCGACTCGTTAGATAGCTTAGAAACGGGTAGGAAGGAGAGGGAAGAGAAAGGCATGCCTGAAACCCCCCAATATTTGCAGGAGAAGTGAGTGGTACTGGTTCTGATTGAGAAGAGAGTGTGTCAGATTGTGCGGGTATGTTTGAACATGAGAGTGAGTGCTGTGAACCGCAGAAAAAAGTACAGCACCTGACCTTCCATGGTCTGATGTCATGATGTGCTTACAGAAATTCAAAGAAAAATGTATAGGCAATGCCAGCGAGCTTCGCAATATACATGAAAGACGGGACAAAACCTAGAGCAGCTGTTAATCGCAGGAAATTATGACCTGGGTGTATCATGACTGATCTACTGATGACTGTAGGCAGTGTGGGGAAAAACCATTGATCAGTTGGTGATTCCTGTGGTGTTGTAAATCATTCCGTAATGTGTAAACCATGACATGTTGATCACTGTACAGCAGGTACGTGGTATTGTTTGAAAGATTTTGGTTGTTTCATTCCTAACCCACTGTCCCTATATGAAAGGGCTTAAAAGCCTACCACATGAAATCATTTCGTATTCACATATTCTCTCTATCTGTCTGTCTGTCTGTCTGTCTGTCTGTCTGTCTGTCTGTCTGTCTGTCTCTTCTCTCTCTCTCTCTCTCTCTCTCTCTCTCTCTCTCTCTCCTCTCTCTCTCTCTCTCTCTCTTCCTCTCTCAATAAAATATTTGAGTTCGATTTCTCTCTCTTTAAAAATAGCGCTAATGATCTTGTCAAAGGGACTTAACCTAATCACATGTCTATACACCACCCCAAAACACACACACACACATACAGACACTCACTCACTCAAAACACAAAATGCATGGTTGTCATCCCCTGAATCAAGTAACAAAATCTGTCTCATAAGCTTTCTCCAGTCCATATCAAAAAGGAAGGGAGGGACGCTATAACCCGAGTGGTTAAGACCTCAATCCCGTGGGTCCATGAAGTCGTGGGTTCGAATCTCGGCGGCGTCTGGTGAATTAAGGATGGGGATTTTTACAATCTCCTAGCTAGGTGAACTTTCTTTTTGGTTTTGTTGTTGTTTTCTTTTTCTCTTGCCTTTGTTTGTTTGTTTATATTGATTTCAACTTTGAAGAAATGTTGAAGTTGGCGTCACATTACCCTGAATGTACATGCAAACAATGGCTTTAAGACTGCTCCCCAACCCAACCCAACCCCCAACAAAAAAAACCCCAAACAAACAAAAAACAAAACAACAAAAACAGTACAGCTCAACACTGACGGAATACCAATGGGGACTGAAGGCACCGAAAGATTGTAATCAACAACATGAAACAATGTGTTGTCAGCATCATATGTCTGCAAAATGTGTGCTACGCATTTGTTTAAACACACACACACACACACACACACACACACAACACATACACACACACACACACACACACACACACACACACACACACATACACACACACACACACACCACCACCACCACCACCACCCACCCACCCACCCACCATCACCACCCACCACCGCTCCCCTGCCTCTCTATAAATAAAAGCCCCCACTTCTTTCAGTTATCGGATCATTTCACACAAACACACACACACACACACACACACACACACACTAGGGAGTTTGCCTGCAGAGTGGTCGTGTTACCGCTAGTCCATCTGCCTGTCAGTCGCCCTCTCCTTTCATCTGCACCGTATCATCTCTCTCTCTCTCTCCTCTCTCCTCTCTCTCTCTTCTCTCTCTCTCTCTCTCTCTCTCTCTCTCTCTCTCTCTCTCTCCCTCCCATCTTTTTTTCCCAGAACCACTGAGGCAGTCCACCGGCTGCACTGCATGCCGCTACTGTCTGGTTCCCTCCAAACACTATATATATCGCCACAGTACAGTCAGACACTGACGCGATGCCCCCATCCACCCGTGTTTTCGTCAGCAAGGGGGGACGGGGATAGATTTGCTGGAAAGATGAATGCAGCTCTGAAATGCGATCTGTTTTTGAATCAAATGGAACAGGTATCTACCTATAAATCAGGTAGACGTCCTCTCTCTCGCTCTCTCGCTCTCTCTCTCTCTCTCTCTCTCTCTCTCTCTCTCTCTCTCTCTATCTCTCTCTCTCTCTCTCTCTTCTTTCTCTCTCTCTCTCTCTCTCTCTCTCTCTCTCTCTCTCTCTCTCTCTCTCTCCTCTCTCTCTCTCTCTCTCTATCTATCTATCTCTCGGGTTCGAATCCCGTTCAAGGGGATATTTTCCCCTGGAGTTAACATCAGTGCAGACTCCACTC
Organism: Rapana venosa; assembly: GCA_028751875.1. Lineage (NCBI taxonomy): Eukaryota > Metazoa > Mollusca > Gastropoda > Neogastropoda > Muricidae > Rapana > Rapana venosa. Next base: position 32,147,389 of record CM054143.1, on the reverse strand, counting down.
TCCTCCCCAAAAGTCCTTCGGATGAGACTCTAAACCGAGGCCCCGTGTGCGAACGCACGCGGAACATCTTGCGCACACGTTAAATCCTGTTCCGCTTTTCGTAAGAGTAGGCCACCGTGTGCCGGTGGGAACAGATGACAGAATTTACAAAACCGCATACACACGGGGACTAGATGTAAAAAAGCACATAAGCGCTTATTCCATTATCCTTGATATATAAGAATAAAGAAATCTCTCTCTCTCTTTCTCTCTCTCTCTCTCTCGCTCTCTCTTGGAATGTACTGTGGCCTAAGCCTGATGTATATTAAACCATTTCAGAGTTCAGAGTTCTCTCTCTCTCTCTCTCTCTCTCTCTCTCTCTCTCGTCACGTGGTCGGAGGTGCAGCAACAGGGAGCCGATTTCTTTAGCTACAATTAAAAAAAAAAAATTAATCTCCAACATGTCAGTTACTGGTCTTCCAGTGACTGTGGAGAAAGCACCGACTGCCCTGCTGTCTGATACCACAGTCAGCTGTTGGTAGATCTGTGGAGAAGAACAAAACACTGTTTTTTGTTCTTCCACTGAAGCCCAACAACACAGTGTCAAAAAGTGTGGCTGAACCTGTTGTGAATCGGTTATTTTCGAAAGAAGCTTCCTAGTCATGACCAGGAGAGGACAAAACATCACCAGCACCAGCAGCAGTAGCAGGTGGGCACTGACCTAGTTGATAGAAGTCATCAGGACAGCAACGGTGGCGATGAACATGAATTATTTGTGTGTAACACAGTGTGTAAACAGACTAGTGCACAGGACTTGGCTCAGAAATACACCACGTCTACACGCAAACAACATGACAGGTGGGAGCTAGGGAAGAAAGCCAGTTAACTAACTGTCTTACAGGTGCAGAGCGACGTTCAGTTCGATCATCACCACCCTTTCACTGACCCTGAAACTACCGTAGCCAGAACTGCTGATGAGCTTGGTACTTGACCAGTGAAAGAGTATGTGCTACACTGACTGACTGGTCGTTCTGGGCAAAGACATTATCAGCAAAGAAATAAAGCATAAAATGTTTTTTTTTCTTGTGTCTTGTGAGATAATTATAGGTATCAATGTGCCTGTCAGTATGGTAATTGCCCTAAAGTGTTTTTGACCTGACTTGACTTGACTAAAGCTTTTAGATAAACGGTGGAGGTGTAATAGCCCAGTAGTTAGAGCGTTCTGCTGGTGATCTGACAGTCCAGGTTTGAGGCCTCCAGCACACGTTCGATGGGGATTTTTCTCCTGGAGTTCACATCAGTAATGAACCCACTCCTCCAAAAAGTCTTTCAGATGAGACTGTAAACCGAGGCCCCGTGCGCGAACGCACGCAGAACGTCTTACGTACAAGTCAGAATTGCGGCTACCTTAATGGTGGTCGAAAACGGTAACTTAAGCAAAAATATCATCATTGGTAAACTCAGAACTCTTGCCGAGGAACAAGGAAAACAGTTAATACAGGTGGTTTTCCTCTGTCAGGAAATGAAAACATCACTATGCAAATCTGAAGAGCGGACATTGTGTTGGAGTAGTTCGTAGCTTCTGGCTCGGAAGACAACTTCAGGTTCTAGGTATGTCAAAACAAGACGAATTGTCTGCAGTGATACACTCAAAACATAACAACACAATAACGCACATACACTGCATTAGAATAAACAAAGTGTGATTTAAATAACGCACATAAACATCGCCCCCGAAACAACGAATGATAGCATAAATAAAACGTGCATACATACCACATGAATAACACATACATACCTGTTCACACAGACACACACACACACACATAGAGAGAGAGAGAGAGAGAGGAGAGAGAGAGAGAGAGAGAGAGAGAGAGAGAGAGAGAGAGAGAGAGAGAGAGAGAGAGAGAGAGAGAGAGAGAGAGAGAGAGGAGAATTTTAGTGAAAAGTTCAGAATCTCCAAACTGAATTTGAATTTTCTTCTTCGTCGAACGCTCAGACAGCAACTCCCGAGGCCCTGACAAATTAATGCTGCCGTGCACTGAAGAACTGGACTCAAAGCACTGATTTGACAATTTAGCGAACCTAATTATTGACAGTCCATCCCATAACATGGATTCCACATTATGGTTTGAGAAACAGAGACAGACAGACAGACGGCAGACAGAGGGCAGAGAGAGAGAGAGAGAGAGAGAGAGGGGGAGAGAGAGAGAGGAGAGAGAGGAGAGAGAGAGAGAGAGAGAGGAGAGAGAGAGAGAGAGAGAGAGAGAGAGAGAGAGGAGAAGAGAGAGAGAGGAGAGGAGAGACAGAGAACGAGAGGTGAGAGGAGAGACAGAGACAGAGAGGAGTGAAGAAGAAGAAGAGAGGGAGGACATTCGCAAGAACAATGTGGGAGACAGGACATTACGCACAGCAGACAATGCAGAAGACAGAGAGGAGGAAGAGAACGGAAGGCATAGAGAGAAGATCCAGACGAGTAGAGAACAAGAGAGAGAAGAAGAGAGACACGACCAGAGAGATAGAAAGCCAGACTGAGCTATGAGAAAAGACTAGGAATGATAGAGACTTTATTTCCCCGACAGACAGAGATAGGCCTACACAGAGAGCTCTAGACAAAAGTGGTGAAACAGCAGTAGGCGACCGTCATAACTACTACCACCACCACCCACCACGATCTGATCTGTACCGCGCGTCTGACAAGATCACTGTTACGTGGTCTGTTTTCCTTCTCCATGGCAGTCCTGAAGGAAGAATTATCCTACATCATTCATCTGTCTTGAGTAGCCATTTCACTGAGAGCCAACCCCTCCCCCCCCCCCTCTCTCTCTCTCTAAGAAACACACACACAAACACACACACAGACTATACACATTCTCTATCCCTCCCCCTCTCTCTCTCTCTCTCTCTCTCTCTCTCTCTCTCTCTCTCTCTCTCTCTCTCTCTCTCTATCTCTCTCTCTCTAAGAAACACACACACACACAGACTATACACATTCTCTCTCCCTCCCTCTCTCTCTCTCTCTCTCGCTCTTCTCTCTCTCTCGCTCTCGCTCTCTCTCACTTCACTATATCTTACACACACACTACTCTCTCTCTCTCTCTCATAAACACACGCACACAAGAAGACACACACTCACACACATACACACTCACACATACACACTCATACACACTCACACACATACACACTCACACACACAAACACACATACACACTTTTACACACACACAAACACACACACACACACACACACACTCACACACACACATAGATAGGTGTATTCACTCTCTCTCTCATGAAGAGAAAAATGAAACATACACAAACAGAAACGGAGAGACGCAACCAGACAGATAGAAGGGAAGACAGAGAGAAAGACAGAGAATGACAGACTTATTTCCCAACAGAGATAGGGACACGCACACACACACACACACACCACACACAGATAGGGACACACACACACACACACACACACACACACACACACACACACACACACACACACACACAGTGAAACAGCAGCACTGCAACCATCATAACTACAAGTACCACCCACCACGACCCTTAGGACCCGTACCCATCTGACAAGATCACTCTACTGGGCTCTCTGTTTTCAGTCTTCCCCATCAGCCTTGAAGGATGAATTCCCTTACTGTATTAATCTGTCTTGAGAAAACATTTCACCAAGACTGCTCTCTCTCTCTCTCTCTCTCTCTCTCTCTCTCTCTCTCTCTCTCTCTCTCTCTCTCTCTCTCTCTCTCTCTCAAACACACACACATATATACACACACGCACGTAGACACACATGTATGATATCATGAAGCGTGAAAAGGCGTTAGCCTGAAGAAATTCTACACACACACACCACACATACACACACACACACACACGACTTACACACGAACACGAACACACACATAAACACCTACGAACACAAACACACACACATTCACCCCCTCCCTACACATACACACAGACACACTCACACACCAACACACACACTCACCCCCTACACACACACCTACAAATACACACACACACATTCACCCACCCACCACTACACACATAGAGAAACAATACACACACCTACAAACACAAACACATTCACTCCCCTACACAGACACACACACACACACACACACACACACACACGAACACACACACTCACCCCCCCTACACACATAGACACACACACATACACACACAGACACACTCACCCCCTACACACATAGACACACACACACTCATCCCTACACACATACACACACACTCATCCCCTGCACACAGACACACACACAGAAACACTCACCCCCTACACACATAGACACACACACACAGGCACACTCACCCCCTACACACATAGACACACACACAGACACACTCACCCCCCCCCCCCCCCCCTACGCACACAGCTACACACATAGACACACACACACAGACACACTCACCCTCACCACCACCCCTATACCCACACACACAGACACACACACACCCAAAGACACACTCAGACACACTCACCCCCCTACACACACACTCGCTCATCCCCCCATCCCCCCCCCCCCCCACAACACACACACAGAGGTCGTAATCATTCACAAACTACATGGAGCGTGATCAGACCAGAGTCAACAGCTCGGTGGCAGCTGCGTAATTAAAATGTCCAAGTCTCAACAGGAGTGGCATCGTGTCTCTGAAAATCCCATGATAACATTTTCAAATATTGCTCTGGATGGAGAGCACAAAAATACAAGGAAAATCATACACGCGCGATCATTTTAAATCGCTAACATTATCCCCCTCATTTTCTTTCACCCTTCCCAGAGCTCCTATACAAAAAAGAGGGAACGAGACACTAACTGGGTAAAAAAAAAACAACCTCATTCGATGGAGGTAATTTCACAAGATTGGTAAGGACAAAGCGGATTTAAAAACAAACAAAAAAACAATCAAACGAGACAATTAAAGGAAAAAAAGAAACTAAGCCAAACAAACTTCATAAACAGTGATAATGAAAATGGCTGTATATCCTTAAGTAGCTGATTAGTTCACACAGTATGTTACATTTGTCACAGATATATATCAAGAAGGCCTCTTGTGTAGTCTTCCTCTGTGTGTGTGTGTGTGTGTGTGTGTGTGTGTGTGTGTGTGTGTTGTGTGTGTGTGTGTGTGTGTGTGTGTGGTGTGTGTGTGTGTGTGTGTGAGTGTGTGTGAGAGAGAGAGAGAGAGTGTGTGTGTGAGAGAGAGAGAGTGTGTGTGTGTGCTGTGTGTGTGGTGTGTGTGTGTGAGAGAGTGAGAGAGAGTGAGTGTGTTTGTGAGAGAGTGAGAGAGAGAGAGAGAGAGAGAGAGAGAGTGTGTGTGTGTGTGTGTGTGTGTGTGTGTGTGTGTGTGTGTGTGTGTGTGTGTGTGTGTGTGTGTGTGTGTGTGTGTGTGTGTGTGTGTGTGTGTGTGTCTTTGGTTTTCCTAAAACAGCCA
>CM054143.1:32126939-32131939 GCA_028751875.1 Rapana venosa | reverse complement strand
GTGTGCTCTTACGTGTGCGTGTTTGTGTGAGAGTAGTTTTGCTATTTTATCTCACGTTTAATGGCAAAACAAGAACAAATCTGTCCATGATGAACATGAATAGAATGATAGCTAGATGCAGAGGGAACATACATGCATGCAGACCTATATAACACTTGAACACATTAGGATTTCTCTCTGAATAACGCTTTGAACATATATCATTCTTACCAATAAAAAAGTAAATGATACATTTTTGCTCTGCTAACCCAATAAACCAATTGACCCATATGTAACACTCTGTCATAAGCGTATACACAGACTTCAGTTTTCTCTGGAATCAAACCAATGAGACTGATCTTCCCAGGTTTCAGAAAATGACTGAAAACACTCTGCGGAGTCAGCACTTGTTTTCTGTCTGCAAACAAGTAACATTCTTGATCTGCATGTGCACTATAAAATAAAATACAAAAGGCTACGACAAAGGAAAGAGTCTCCGAAACATCTGAGTATCCTAGATACTTAAATCTACGAATTATTGCAAGAACATTCCAAAGAATAAAGAGCTTCCAGTATGAACCAACTGCTTGTTTGTTAAAAAAAAAAAGTCTTGATTTTTGAGATTTTTAAACGTCATTTATAAGAATGCATTTTCTCATGAAGCTCAATGAAGCAACAATTGTCAGCTGTCATATGCAAATCCTGCCTGGTTAAGAAAGTCACCCAATATACATCATTGCAAATGATCTTGTTCTTCTCGAATGCTCAGATAAATCAAGCTGTCAATACAGAAAAACCAAAGTTGGAGTCCATTAACTAAAGTCACCCAGCAGCAATCACTACCGAGCGTCATGTCGCCAAACCCGAATTCCTTTGTTTTGCACTTTTTCATCAGAAATCAAGCTTAAACACAGAATAACACCGAATGATGGAGATATCCACTTCACGACAAAAGTGATTTCCACACCAGCTAATCTAATCGCAACCGAGGCGACCCTGGACACTTATAACAGCTCATCCTGTATGCTCCACTTGCAAAATGATCTTGTCTTAGGTCACGCTGAGCAAAAAACACTGAGCAAATCTCATCCACTTGGGAGAATTTAATCCCTGCATTGATCCTGACAACGATGTTTATACCAAGCCAATTCACCTGGTAGAGTCACCTTGTAAATGTCGAATCACTGTAGATAAGTCACCTCTGGTGGACAATGTCACTCCCTGAACAAAATGTCACTCCTGGTATCAGAATGTCACCCTAGTAAGAATATCACCTGTACAAATGTCACATGACTACTGTACGAAATTCACTCCTGACATAATGGTCACCTGGTACAAAATAGAATTATCCCATGGTACAAATGTCCACCTGGTATAAAGAATAATGTCACCCTGGTAAGAAATGTCCCCTGTACATAATCCATTGGTACAGATGTCACCTGGTACAGAATCTAATCACCTGGTACAGAATGTCACCTGGTACAGAATTCACTAAATTTCACCTGTACAGAATGTCACCCTGGACAGATTCCCTGTACATAATGTCATCCTGTACAGAATATTCCCCTGGTACAGAATGTCACCCTGGTACAGAATGTCACCCTGTACAGAATGTCACCCTGGTACAGAATATACCTGTACAGAATATCCCTGGTACAGAATGTCACCCTGGTACAGAATTCCCGGTACAGAATTCCCTGTCACCTGGTACAAATATTACCCGGTACAGAAATGTCACCTTGGTACAGAATGTTACCCTGGAACAGAATGTCACCCTGAGAATCCGTACAGAATATCACCCTGGAAAGAATTCACCCTGGTACGAATATTCCCTGACAGAAATGTCTACCCTAGTGTACAGATGTCCCTGACAGTTCCTAATACAGAATACACCCGTGAAAAGAATATCACCCTGGACGAATAACGCACTGACTACCAGAATGACACTGGTCAGTGTCACCTGCACAGATCCCCTGTCAAATATCACTGGAAATCTAGAATGACCTGGTACAGAATGTTGAAGAGTCAAAAATATACCCTCAAAACGCCTCAATTCACCTGGTCAACATTGACACGTAATGATTTTTAAACACACAATCATTGGTGCTGAGAAGAATCCCATAAGAATTCACTGAGTATATATGTACAGTAGTGTCATTTTAAAACCATCATCGGTAGCATTATCGGTAATTGATGTATGTAGTTATGTGTATGTCGAGATCATCATCGGAATCATCGATCTGGTCATTATTGATTATCATCATCTCATCATCATCATCATTTCATACATCATTCACCATTATTATGATTATTATTAATTTACTATTATTATCATTATTATTAGCATCATGAACACCATCATTATCGTGATCCTTATTACTATCATTATCATTTCTATTATTCGCCAATTATTTACGTCAAATCTGTGAGAAAAAGACAGAAAGACACACAAACATTGACAAACCACAAGACAATTCTATATCACAAATGTAGCAGAAGACAGAAGACAGTTAGAAAGCATATACATTTCATACTTCACCCACACACTTTCACATATCCTTGAGAATTCACAACCCAGCACGACACTACGCACACACCCCACATACACACTCACACACACCACACAACACACACACCCCCACCACACCACCCCCACCCCCACACCCACACCACCCTCCCCCCCCCCCCACACACACACCACATACACCACACACACACACCCTTGCGGTGTTACGTTACTGATGGTTCATCAGCCTGCCCATCTCTGTCACCTCCCATCTTCATCAGGTCAGAAAACACGGCTGGTTCCATCAGGCGATGCCATGCCATGGCTGAACAGCACTTTTCTCAAAACAGCTCCTGGCAACATTTGAACATGAGGCCTCCACTTTTCTCAATCCTGCTGTTTTCTAGTCGTGCCGACCACGAGGGTCAGACTATGAGGACTATTATTTTCATCTGTTCTCTTTTTTTCTTTTACCCAGAAGTGATTCATAGTGTCTAAAAAAAAGAAATTTAATATGCGCACCACCACCACCCCTCCCCCACTAAAAGCCGCCGCTGCCACCAACAGCAAGAAGAAGAAGAAGAAGAAGAAAGAAGAAGAAAAGAAGAAGAAAGAGATGATGGATGAGAGATGATGATGATGATGATGATGAGATGATAGTAGTAGTAACAACAACAAGGAGGAGGAGGAGGAGGAGGAGCAGCGCAGCAGCAGCAGCAGCAGAAGAAGAAGAAGAAGAAGAACAAGAAAAAAGAAGAAGAGAACGAAGAAGAAAAGAAAAGAAGAAACAAGAAGAAAAAGGAGATGATGATGATGATGAATGATGATGTGATGAAGTAGTATAACAACCACAAGAGGAGAGGAGAGAGGAGAGGAGATAGAGGAGCACACAGCACATCACGCAGTCAGACAGAAGATAACAATACAGAAGAAGAAGAAAAGAAGATAAAAACAAAACAAGAACAAGAGAAAAGAGAAGAACAAAACAACAGACATAAGTAAAAAGAACAAGAACAAAAGAACAAGGAGGAGGAGAAAAAGAAGAAGAAGAGTAAATCCTCCATACAAAACATAACATATTTAATCAACAGACATACTGGTCAGACAGTAGCATTACATTATTTCTTGCAGGCATAAATGATAAACCAACCATTGTCTCAGTGTATTGTTACCACACCTAGATGATTAAGTTAAGAAAGACGATAGCACATGGGGATAGCAGTCATAAAAGAATATTCATAATCCCCTTAAACCCCTAAAAAGTAGATAATTATACAGTTCTACCTTTGTCAGAAATTATAACAAATAGTTTTATCCCTTAAATATTTGCTCCATTCTTTCTAAGTTATGTTCGTGACTATGAGCAAAACTTTAGTGCAAATGTCTCTTTATTAGTGCAAATGTCTCTTTATTAGTGCAAATGTCTCTTAATTAGTGCAAATGTCTTTTTATTAGTGCAAATGTCTCTTTTTTGTCCGCACTTTAATTTTTTCCACTATACTTTCTTTTTCCTTCTTGTTTTATTTTGCCAAATACCACCACTCCCCTTTCTCTGGCTGTCTTTGCTAAGCCCAAACTTAAAAAAACCCCACCTGCATTAAAGTGTAAAAACCTCAGTTTAGCCAGCTCCATCTCTCTCTCTCTAACTCTCTCCCTCCCTCCCATCAATCGTAATTATTAACAAATTATATCGAGCTTGATCAGACCAGAGTCAACAGCTCGGTGGCAGCTGCGTAATTAAAATGTCCAAGTTTCAACAGGAGTGGCATTAAGTTTCTGGAAACCTGATGATAACATTTTGAAATATTGCTTCGGGGGTAAAACCTCATTACATAAAAAAAAAGTCAAAAACACAAAAGCACCATATTTTCACTCTGCCTCCCCTTTTTCGTTTTATGCTATAAAAATTGCTTAAACAAAGGTATAAAGATTGTTGAAACAATGCAGCACCTGGGGTTTATCACAGTTCTTGATTAAACCATTGACGCTGGGGGCAACAGCAAAGTGAGAGGCTGTATGACCAGTGGCTTTCCCACTCATGGAATTCCACTTTACAGCTTAGTCTTTAGTGATCGACTATGACTCTGACTAGGAGGCTTGACTCGCACAGTCCTTATGTGCTGCAGCCCTGGGGGCTGGTTGGCCTTTGGAGAACATCTCCAACGCTGACTGTCCTTATGCCCACTTGGCCGAGAGAGTGGGGATGTACTGTGGGTAAGGCATCTCCACTATAATCAAATTTCTGCCCAGTTTCCAAAACAGCAGCTGCCTCCTCTGCTGTTTTGGAAGTCATCGTCGGACACGACGGACAAACATACTTTATTCAAAATGTATCAACAAACTGACGAACTGTGTGGTGGAAAGAGTGCAAAGAATGCGTGGGGTAGGACAGTAAGCGACACACAAAAATGTGTACTAGCTTTTTTCAGACAATGATAAATATCCATACCGATAGCATTTGAATTAGATGCAAGTGGCAATAGCTCTCCAGAGAAGGCCTTTTGCTATTCATGCA
>CM054143.1:32111939-32121939 GCA_028751875.1 Rapana venosa | reverse complement strand
GCTGTTGCTTGGGGAAAGCGAGTGCTCTGACCACCGAGCTGTTAAGTAGCAATGCAGACAAACAAGTACAGATTATTTTGCATTTCAGCACCATTTTTAGCACCTGGCAGTTTTAAAAAAGAAAAACACCCGTGAACGTGGAGAACATCACACCCACGCAATCTTCAACAGGATGGCAGTAGGCTGCATTTAGAAACCTCTTCTCTCCCTCTTCCCCCCCCCCCCCCCCCCCCCCCCCCTTCCCACCCTCCGCTTGTGAGCTGAGACATGGGAATTGCCTGTTACTGGAGCAGGAAAGGGGAGTGGGGGGCTCTTAGATGAGTTTTTCAGGGGCAGGGTTCGGTTTGGCAGCTCTGCATTGATTACACATCAAAGCGCTGTGTTTTGGGGGGTGTTTTACTTTCAATTAACAACGGCCTGTTTGGTTCTGGCGTGAGGCAGTTTTCAACTTGCTTATTCTTTCTCTCTTTCTCCTTGTTCATACACACACATCTCTACGCAAACAGTCCTTTTTTACAAAATGAGTAGATCATCTGACTTGCTCTCTCTCTCTCAATCAATCAATCAATCAAATCAATAAACTACCAGTGAACGACAGAAGCAGTGTTTATGCATCAAAATGTATAAAACTAAATGAGTTTTTATAAAAACTTAGATAATGACTGAAATTTTATCAAATGCGAATATATAAATAAAGGTTGCATGTACGACATACATGTATATGCCTAACAAACACACACACACACACAAACAAACACACACGCACGCACGCACGCACGCACGTACTCACACACATACACACACTCACTCACTCACTCACGCACGCACGCACAGGCACGCACGCATAAATGCTTGCGTGATTGAAGGGCCTGTGATCCGCTTCTACGCTAATGAGTGATTGCATTTCGCTTCATGAAGTATGGGCTCCCTGCAGTTGGCTGGCAGAGACAGAGAGACAGACAGACAGACAGAGACAAACAGAAATATGGAGAGAGACAGACAGACAGACAGTCAGCGACAGACAGACAGACAAAAATATGGAGAGAGAGAGAGAAGAGAGATGGAGAGAGAAAGAGATACAAAGACAGAAAGACATATATCATCTATCTATCTATATATAATATATATATATATATATATATATATATATATATATATATATATATATATATGAAGAGAGAGAGCGAGAGACAGACAGACAGACAGAGAGACAGAGAGGGGAGAGAGAGAAAGATGGAGAGAGAGAGAGAGAAACAGAGAGAAAATGCGTGACAGCGACAGACAGACAGACAAAAATATGGAGAGAGAGAGAGAGAGATGGAGAGAGAAAGAGATACAAAGACAGAAAGACACATATATATAACAGACAGATAGACAGAGAGACAGAGAGGGGAGAGAGAGAAAGATGGAGAGAGAGAGAGAGAGAAACAGAGAGAAAATGAGTGACAGCGACAGAAATATACAAAACGATACAGAGACAGAGAGAATAATTATGTAAGCATGTGCATCAGGCGTATGAGTGCTTGCATGTCAAGTCAAGTCAAAAACACTTTAATAATCCCATGAAGGGCAACTACATGATTGTGTGAGTAGGTGTGTGTGGGCTGGACGGGTACTATAAGGACTTTGGGGGTAGGGTTTTCATGGTTCAAACACCATGAACATGGAGAACTAATAACGAGGGACGGGTGGATGAGAACATCAGTCCACCCCACCCAGCTTCAACAGATAGCAGCCAACGGCTGTTTATGTCATTCTTCTTCATACCTACCCTTCCACCACCACCCACCCCTTCCCCCTTGTTAACCCAAGCTAGAGAACCTCCCGTCATTAGAGCAAGTTAGAGTGATGTGGAAGATGAGGGAGGTAGTGTTTTTTTTCCAGTGTAGGATCCAGTTTGGCAGTGTTGTGTTGATTCAACGTCAAAGAGCAGTTATAGGCGTTTGCTTTGAAGTAATGACAGCTCGTTTCCTTCTTGCGTGATAAAAGTTTAAAACCTGATCTGTTCTATCTGTTCATGTACAGATATATCCATACTGATGAACGTTTTTCTAACGCAGTCTACTACTATAAGACGACGACGACGACGACGACGACGACGAAGAAGAAGAAGAAGAAGAAGAAGAAGAAGAAGAAGAAGAAGAAGAAGAAGAAGAAGAAGAAGAAGAAGAAGAAGAAGAAGAAGAAGAAAGAAGAAGAAGATCAACTTATCAATCAACAAAACTGATAAGAGCATCACCCTTGACAAAGTCTTGTCTCGTGGTGACATGTTGCTTTGAGACCGGTTTACTGCCATGGATTCCCACCAGTCAAACATGATGTTAATATCTCTCTCTCTCTCTCTCTCTCTCTCTCCCTCTCTCTCTCTCTCTCTCTCTCTCTCTCTCTCCCTCTCTCCGTCTTTCTCTCCATGCAGTGCATGTGTGCTTCATTGACTACACGGTAGGAGGGTATGTATGTGCATGCACGAATGCCAAAATGACTGGCAGCGAGAATGGGCATCCAATTTAGATTCTGAATGAAGAGGAGAAGGTAAAGAGATTTTGATAGACCCTAGGTACAAAGTCTGACGATGACGAATTCATCACTTATGTGCCAGTCAGCTAATGTAAGCAGTAGCAATACAGATAATCATGAACACGGTTGCTGCATTTTAGCAGCATGGTTTTATCTGATATCTGTTAACAGAAAGCATTATACTATATTTTCAGCTTAGCATCTGTGTGTGTGTCTGTCTGTCTCTCTGTCTGTCTGTCTGATTGTATGTCTGTCTACACACATGCATGCATTGTGTGTGCATGTGAGTGCGTGCGTGCACACACACGCACACGTATGTGTGGTTATGAGTGAATGTGCCTGCATGCGTGTGATGTATGTAAAAAGACTGGAGGGTGATAACGACTTTGTGTGATGTGCTCTGACGGTTCAAAAACTGTGTGACAGAAAAAAAATAGTAGAGGGGGATGAATGAGAAAATCACAGAACTCATCCCCATTCCCATCCCCAACTGGGAACAGCAACTGCTATTAGCTTAGTTCTCCTACACCACACACACACACACACACACACACACACACACACACACACACACACACACACTTTTTGTTGTTGTCTATTATCACATTAAGTGAACAAACGTAAAATCGAAATCACACACACGAACACACACAAACACACACGTACTCACACACACACACGTACTCACACACACACACACACACACACACACACACACACACACACACACACACACACACACACCTTGCTACTGTTTGGGTATACAAACTCCCTATCATTGGAGGAGTCGTGAACGGGAAGAAGTAGTATGATGAATTTTGCAGGGGCAAGATCCAATTTGGCAGCTTTGTATTGATGAAACATCAAAGAGCTGTTAGAGGTCGCGTTGCTTTCACCAGCCTGTTTTGTGTGTTGGCGTGAAGCAGTTTTAACCTTGTTCCTTTTGTTTCGCTCTCCTTCCTCAGGCATAAACACATCCTTACATATGACCCCTTATTGAGAGGGTAGCTCCTGTGCCCTACATTTCTGTGTGTCTCTGTCTCTCTGTCTGTCTGTCTCTCTCTCTCTCTTTCTTTCTCTCTCACTCACTCACACTCACTCACTCACTCACTCACTCCTCACATCACTCACTCACTCACTCACTCACTCACTCACTTCACTCACTCACTTCACGTCACTCACTCACTCACTCACTCACTCACTCACTCACTCACATCCTCCTCACTCACTCACTCACTCACTCACTCACTCACTCACTCACTCACTCACTCACCACTCACTACTCACTCACTCATCCTCATCTCTCATCTCTCTCTCTCTCCCTCTCCTCCTCTCTCTCTCTCTCTCTCTCTCCTCTCTCTCTCTCTCTCTTCTCTCTCTCAAGAAAAAAGAACAACGAATATCAATGAACAAGGAAAACAACATTTCTGCAATAAAAAAAAATGTTTAGAATCTCACGAAAGCTGAATAACGGAACTAAAATCTCTCTCTCTCTCTCTCTCTCTCTCTCTCTCTCTCTCTCTCTCTCTCTCTCTCTCTCTCTCTCTCTCTCTCTCTCCATCACACACACACACACACACACACACACACACACACACACACACACACACACATTGTACCAGCGAACAAAACTTGCTCACCAAAAAAAAAAAAAAATTAAACCCTGGAAAGCTTCAATGTTTGTAATCCTTGAAGCGTTATTATTTTTTAAACTGAATCAAATACCAAATGAAATGCCAATAGCAATAGTCACGAATCTTATCACAATGATTCTCCCTGCCAAATTGATTGATCATTTAAAATTACATAATAAAATATGACATACAAGGTCTAGCAAAAAGTCCTTCGGATAATACTATAAACCTAGGTTCCGTGTGTCAACGCAAACAAAACAAAATAGATGTTAAACCTATTCCGCTATTCGGAAGAGTATGAATTGTGTGCCGGTGGGAACGGATGACAAAATTTACAAACCTGCATACACACAGGGATTGGATTTTTTTTAAAAGCACCTGAGTGCTTGTTGCATTATCCTGGAAAGCAAAAAAGAAATAAATAATAATAAAATTTTGATAAACAAGCGATTCATAACCGAAAGCACCAAAGTGCACTCGTACTTTAAACACAACATAA
This sequence comes from Rapana venosa, assembly GCA_028751875.1. Lineage (NCBI taxonomy): Eukaryota > Metazoa > Mollusca > Gastropoda > Neogastropoda > Muricidae > Rapana > Rapana venosa. The sequence continues at coordinate 32,117,289 of CM054143.1, read as the reverse complement.
ACAGCGACGTTTTCTTTTCAAGCATTCTGTAAGCGTGTGCAACGTTCCCCTACCCACCGCAATAGATTAAAATCAGCTTTTAAGTCAGCACGATCGATTACAGTGTTGCCTTCCAAAAAATAAAAAGAAGAAGAAGGAAAAAAATAAAACACCTTTAATTTCGAGCTGATCTGTTGTTTTGATCCGTCCCGTTTTAATGCCTTGGATTTCTGCGATGAACAAACATGATCTTGCCATCTCCCCTTTACTCTCTCTCTCTCTCTCTCTCTCCTCTCTCTCTCTCACCTCTCTCATCATCTCTCTCTCTCTCTCCGCGATACAAAGTCATGCTTAATGAGCTGTACAGCTTAAAAGCAACAAAAACTGTTTCATCTGTTCTTCATAATCACCATATCTCCCTCCCCCCCCCCTTCTCCTCTCTCTCTCTCTTGATACCCCCCCCCCCCTCCCCCACCACCACCCACCACCCTTGCTACATGCTTAATAGCTGCACAGCTTAAAAGCAACAAAAACTGTTCATGTATTCTCATCTCTCTCTCTCTCCTCTCTCTCTCTCTCTCCTCTCTCTCCTCTCTCTCTCTCTCTCCTCTCTCTCTCTCCCTCTCGCTGATCCGCTCGCCCCCCTGCTACATGCTTAATGAGATGTACAGCTGAAAAGCAACAAAAACGTTTATGTATTCATCATCATCACCCCCCCACCCTCTCCTCTCCTCTCCTTCCCTCACTCTCCTCTCTCTCTCTCTCCTCTCTCGCTTGATTCCCCTCGCCCCCCTGCTACACTGCTTAATGAGATGTACAGCTTAAAAGCAACAAAAACTGCTTATGTATTCATCATCATCACCCCTCTCTCTCTCTCTCTCCCTCCCTCTCTCTCTCTCTCTCCTCCGCGATACAAAGTCATGCTTAATGAGCTGTACAGCTTAAAAGCAACAAAAACTGTTCATCTCTTCATCTGTTCTTCATCATCATCATCACCATACTCCCTCTCCCCCCCTCTCTATCTTGATACCCCCCCCCCCCCCCCCCCCCCCCCCCCTGCTACATGCTTAATGAGCTGCACAGCTTAAAAGCAACAAAACTGTTCATGTATTCATCATCATTCTCTCTCTCTCTCTCGCTTGATTCGCTCGCCCCCCCCCCCCCCCCCCCCCCCCTGCTACATGCTTAATGAGATGTACAGCTGAAAAGCAACAAAAACTGTTTATGTATTCATCATCATCACCCCCCCTCTCTCTCTCTCTCTCTCTCCTCTCACCCTCTCTCTCTCTCTCTCTCTCTCTTGACTCGCTCGTCCCCCTGCTACATGTTTAAATGAGATGTACAGCTGAAAAGCAACAAAAACTGTTTATGTATTTATCATCATCACCCCCCCCCCCCTCTCTCCTCTCTCTCTCTCTCTCTCCTCTCTCTCCTCGCTTGATTCGCTCGCCCCCCTGCTAAAATGCGTTTAATGAGATGTACAGCTTAAAAGCAACAAAACTGTTTATGTATTCATCATCACCCAACCCCCCCCCCTCTCTCTCTCTCTCCTCTCTCTCTCTCTCCCTCTCGCTTGATCCGCTCGCCCCCCTGCTACATGCTTAATGAGATGTACACTTAAAAGCAACAAAAACTGTTTATGATTCATCATCAATCAACCCCCCCCCCCCCCCCCCTCTCTCTCTCTCTCTCTCTCTTTTTCCCTCTCGCTTGATCCGCTCGCCCCCCTGCTACATGCTTAATGAGATGTACAGCTTAAAAGCAACAAAAACTGTTTATGTATTCATCATCATCATCATCCCCCCCCCCTCTCTCTCTCTCTCTCTTGCTTTTTCACGACAAGCCAGGCGAGCTGCCCCCATCATCAGAATAAAGCAGGCGGGCCTCCCTTCACGGTAGAACTCTAACCTGTGCAGGCATAATTACCAGAATGACTGCCTGCCTGCCTGCAAGCACGTGCCACTCACTGATCCACATTCTGAATCAGACCGGACGGTGCAAAGAGAATTTAAGAGACTAATGCCATGACTGTGATGGTGCGCGCTCACGCCAAACGTACATTTCTGTATCTCTTCATCACTGTTGTATGTTGCCCTATAGACTGTGTTTCCTTTCCTTTACCAAAGAAAAGGGAGAATGTTACTGCAAATGAAAACAGAAAACAGCATTTCTCTTATAAAGACGGACATGGCTACGTCATTTTGGAAATGCTCTTTAGCGATTAACTCAGAACTGCAATGTTCTCATAGCTACGATGAACTCATAACTACGAAGAACTCATAATTACGATGAACTCATAACTACGAAGAACTCATAATTACGATGAACTCATAACTACGAAGAACTCATAATTACGATGAACTCATAACTACGAAGAACTCATAATTACGATGAACTCATAACTACGAAGAACTCATAATTACGATGAACTCATAACTACGAAGAACTCATAACTACGAAGAACTCATAATTACGATGAACTCATAACTACGAAGAAGTCATAATTAAGATGAACTCATAACTACGAAGAAGTCATAATTAAGATGAACTCATAACTACGAAGAAGTCATAATTACGATGAACTCATAACTACGAAGAAGTCATAATTACGATGAACTCATAACTACGAAGAAGTCATAATTAAGATGAACTCATAACTACGAAGAAGTCATAATTACGATGAACTCATAACTACGAAGAACTCATAATTACGATGAACTCATAACTACGAAGAACTCATAATTACGATGAACTCATAACTACGAAGAACTCATAATTACGATGAACTCATAACTACGAAGAAGTCATAATTAAGATGAACTCATAACTACGAAGAAGTCATAATTAAGATGAACTCATAACTACGAAGAAGTCATAATTACGATGAACTCATAACTACGAAGAACTCATAATTACGATGAACTCATAACTACGAAGAAGTCATAATTAAGATGAACTCATAACTACGAAGAAGTCATAATTACGATGAACTCATAACTACGAAGAAGTCATAATTAAGATGAACTCATAACTACGAAGAACTCATAATTACGATAAACTCATAACTACGAAGAAGTCATAATTACGATGAACCCATAACTACGAAGAAGTCATAATTACGATGAACTCATAACTACGAAGAAGTCATAATTACGATGAACTCATAACTACGAAGAAGTCATAATTAAGATGAACTCATAACTACGAAGAAGTCATAATTAAGATGAACTCATAACTACGAAGAAGTCATAATTACGATGAACTCATAACTACGAAGAAGTCATAATTACGATGAACTCATAACTACGAAGAAGTCATAATTACGATGAACTCATAACTAAAATCATTAAGCTCATAACTGCAATACCATAAGATCAGGAAACGAAGGATGGTTAATGTCTCTGCTAAAAGTAAGGGAACATTTTTACGTAGAAAAAAACATTAGTAAACAATGAAACCGGCAATAAAAATTAAAGAAAACAAGAGTACTGTGCACAAGCCAGCATATGTGTGTGTGTGTGTATGTGTGTGCACGCGCACGTGCGTGCGTGCGTGTGTGCGTGCGTGCGTGTGTGCGTGCGTGTGTGCGTGTGTGCATGTAAGTGGACTTGAAGTGGTATACAATACAATACAATGTGTGCAAGTCTCTCGACTGTCTCTCTATTTTACTGTGGATGTTATAATGACCTTGATATCTGGTATCCGCCAGTCTTCCCTTTCTATTGTGTAGGGTGTTTTTGGTTTGAGTTTTTTCTTTTTAATTGGTTGGTTTTTGTTTGTTTGGGTGTTTGGGGTTTTTGTTGTTGTTGTTGTTTTGGGGGTTTTTTTGGTTGTTGTTGGTTGTTTTGTGTTTTGGTGTTGTTGTTTTGTTTGGTTGGTTGTTGTTTTTTTTGTTGTTGTTTTTTTTTTGGGGGGGGGGGGGGTGATTCAGGGGAGGAGAAAAAGTGAAGGGGAGGTAAGAAACCGGCGAGAGGGAGAAGGATTTTCAACTGTTTAAAATGTCAGTCAAGTGAGCAATTTCTCTGATTCTGTTACAAAGTCACACAGCCAGCATGCTCAACAGGATAGCAGCAAGAGAAGATAAAATACATTCTAAAACAAATCTCAGAACAAATCGATTTTAACTACAAAAGACACAAAAGGGAAAGCCAGATAATACCAAAAATTCAGGCAAAAAGAATTGACAGATGGACGACAAAGTGCAAGGGCAGAAAAAAGTAAAACTGAGAAAGAAAGAACTGTGAAGCACAACCGCATAGGAACTACAAATAAAGAAAGGAAAGATACCCCAAAAAAATGAAGTAAAGAATATATATAAAAAAGAATGCAGGAAAAAGAAAAGAAAAGAAAAGAATAATATAAAAAAAGAAACAATCAAAAGAAAAAGTTTCTCAATACAAAACTAAAAATTGGAAAAGAAGGAAACAAACACAGTCAAAACTCAAAACATTTCCAAAAAGTTTTAAGTCAATAGACTATAACTAAAATCTAAACTAAGGGGAGAAAAGTCGACAGAGACATAAAGGAGGGAGAGAGAGAGATAGAGAGAGAGAGAGAGAGAGAGAGAGAGAGAGAGAGAGAGAGAGAGAGAGAGAGAGAGACAGACAGACAGACAGACAGACAGACAGACAGACAGACGGGCAGGCAAAAAGTAGACAATGCGACAAACAGACAGACATACAGAATCATAAACAGCCAGACAGAAGTAAGCAGACAGAAGGAATCAGTGTTCGGAAAGCAAGCAACACACATATACACACGCACGCACGCACACACACACACTCTCACAAGCGCATGCAGGCACACGCACACACATTCTCACATACACGCAATCTCTCTCTCTCTCTCTCTCTCTCTCTCTCTCTCTCTCTCTCCTCTCTCTCACACACACACACACACATACACACACACGCGCGCGCATACACATACCCCCACACACACACACACACAATCTCTCCCCCACCCCTCTCCTCTCTCTCCTCCCTCTCTCTCTCTCTCGCCACACACACACACACACACACACACACACACACACGCACGCAATCTCTCTCTCTCTCTCCTCTCTCTCTCTCTCTCTCTCCACACACACACGCGCGCATACACATACCCCCCCCCCCCCCACACACACACACACACACAATCTCTCCCCCCACCTTTCTCTCTCCCTCCCTCCCTCTCTCTCTCTCTCTCTCGCACGCACACACACACACACACACACACACAACTCTACACACACAAATTCTCCATTCCCCGATATGACTCTAACTAACTCTGAATAACTAACTACAAAAGCACTCAACTGGAGGAAAGACAGGGTGGTGCGCTAGATTCTCAAGCTGTCAGAACCTGCATGGCGACTCTCTGAAGCGTG
>CM054143.1:32094439-32106939 GCA_028751875.1 Rapana venosa | reverse complement strand
GCAAATACCATCCCGTGTCATACCGCGCCGACATGAAAACTGCGATCTTTCACCATAATACATCCTTGTTTGTTCAGCCCCTCAACTTCCTCTATCAATTAAGGACCTTCTCCTATAATGAGGGAGGGGGTGGGGGGGGGGGGGGGGGGGGGGGGGGGGGGCGCAGAATAGTCTAGTGGTTAGAGCGTTGAGCTCGTGATCTGACGGCTCGGGATCCAGCCACCACTGAGGCACCCGTTCAAGGGGATTTTTCCCCCCTGGAGCTAACTTCAGTACTAATCCACTTCGCCGACGGTTCTCTGGATAAGACTATAAACCGAATACCATTGCGAACGCACACAAAACATCTTGTACACATGTCAAAACCCGTTCCGCCTTTCAGCGGAGTAGGTCAGGTGCGCCGCTAAGAACGGATAACAATATTTTTTAAAAACCCAAACCGCATGGAGACTGGTGTCGTGTTTAGACATTGTCCCCGAAGTCGGATTGCGGCTACCTTAATGGTTGGCTAAAACTGGTTGCATACAGCAAAATCTCACAATTCATCAACCTCGGAGCTCTAGCCGTGGACAAAAACAAAAGAACGCTTTTGAGGCTTGTACATCTGAAACAAGACAACTGAAAACAGAGAGCTAAAGAGAAAGCCGGCACTATAAAGCCAAAGCCAGGTCGTCATGGCTGCTCAGTGCTAAGAAGATGGGACTAGAAGAATATTCCGCCAACACCACTGCCACCACAACACAAAAGGTAACGCCACTGCACAAGAGCTGATGTAAAGATAGAGACTACAGGAGAGAGAAAATCCACACAGTTTACATGCACATGTTTCTGAATTGGGCCAAACCAACTATAAAACTATGCAAACCAGAAACAAAATCTGGTCTGTATGTGTGCTGGCAAGGGGTAGGGGGTGGAAGGGGGAGAGATGACACAAGCACAAGCACTAGGCCTAGTTTTCTTCCTCCTTTCCCCCCTTTCTTCCTTCAGTTTTTCCTTTCCTTTTTTTCCCCCTTTTTTTCCTACCTTCTTTCTTTCTTACGTTCAGGAAGTCTGGCAATACAAAAACAAAATCCCAACTCGCATGTTAAGTTATTCTAGCATGAAAAAGCATGACAAATGTTGCTTATAGTTCCCAGCTTTCTTCAGTACTTGTTTGTGTTTTTTTTTCTCTCTGCCTCAAAGACTCCGCACAACACAAACACATCGAACATTGACTCGCCAGATTGTAACAACCTGTCCACGTTCATTCCACTCATCTGCAAAGCGAAACTGTCGTCATGTTCGGCAGGACAGCTGCTTCCGCCCCCCTAACTCTGTTCCTGTTTGGAGATCAGCCAGTGAAACATACGGTGAGGCAAGGCAAGGCAGGCAAGGCAAGGGCAGGGCAGGGCAAGGCAAGGCAAGGCAAGGCAGAACAGCCCTATCTTAAACAAACACCGACACCACCCCACGTGTTGGCGGGTTGTTAGGTCCGTTTCACGAAGTTTGCTTTGTAGTGCTGATGTATAACCAAAGCTAAGTTCTAATGTTTCCAGTTACGCGAAATAGAACATAAACAAAGCTAAGTTCTAATGGGGGGGGTGGGGGGTGGAGGGGGGGGGGATGGGGGGGGGGGGTAGCATGGTTAGGGGGGGGGGGGGGGGGGGGGGGGGGGGGGGGGGGGGGGGGGTTAACATGTATATCAAATCATTGTTCAAACTTTGATAAAAATAAAACTCTGCAAAAAGTAAATATTTGGCATGTATGATAACAGTCAATCTTTGATGCCACCCTGAACTTGTTTTGTGTCCGTGCGTATACAAGTCCAAAACAGCATTCTTCTTGAGAGCTCAAGCTGCATCCACCATGGGATGCTCAATGATTCCTCTCTTTAAGGCCATGGGAGAATGTGGCTGTGGTGTGGCTTCTAGTGCACAGAGAAAATGTTTCATACATATCGTTCAAGCAGCGTGAAGGCAAAGACTGTGTACATCTTTCGTGGGCGTGATGTTCTATCACCGATAGCTTTTATTCGTCTATGACAAAGGAGGATGACAGTCAATAGGTACACCTCTGATATTAGTAGGTCATAGCCTGACTATTCTGTACAACCATTTTATACGTGGAGTCCTAGACAGCGGATATACAACAATGGTGCTACACAACTTGGCCTTGACTTATCCATGAACTCTCATCAGTCAACAAAGGCACTGCTCTGATCTTAAAACGCAGTCTGTCATAAATCTGTTGACCTTGGTCAGAACCCGTCACTCTCTGGGTTACATGCTGAATGCTGGGCTTGTTCACGACATCCACGACATCAGCCAAAGCTGGCCTCATCTTCTACGAAGGGTGGATAGAATTTTAAAATATGCACAAGAAGTCCTGTACATGGAACCTCTCGGTTTAAGTCTTACTTAAAGGGATATCAAGAGAGTGGAGTCGGTGTCAACATTTACTCTATGCCAGAATAAGAATAACTGTCAAGAATGTTCCTCTTGTCATTTACATTTTGTCTACACATTAATTTTGCTTCGATTCTGTTCTGATGGAAGACATTATTGCACTAACATCAGAAGTGTGCATTCATTAAAAACCAATATTATATAATGTCACTAATAATAATAATACATGGAATTTATATAGCGCTATATATTGAAAAAAAAATAATCAAACCGCTTTTATTCACCCTACTCATTCAATGCAGCCAGTTACAATTAATAGGGGTTTCTTTTTACAAATTTAAATGTATACACACACGCTCGCACGCACGCACACACACGCACACTCACTCATACACATAAAGATTGTACACTACGGCAAGATGATGGGGTTTTGGCGGTTGAGGACAGGGACAAAAATGTAATGGACAAGAGGGGAGAATCAAATGTGCTCATAAATACATATATGCATGCATGCGTAAATTATATGCATGCATATATGCATGCACATATGTACTCTCTCTCTCTCTCTCTCTCTCTCTCTCTCTCTCTCTCTCTCTCTCTTCTCTCTCTCTGTCCATTGCTCTAGTACATGCTCAAACGCGCACACATCACGCACTAACCTTTTCATCATCATCATTTATTGTTTTGCTAAATTTTCTTTGCTTGCAAAACGTGATATTTCACTGTTTTCCTCTGCTATCATCTCTCTTCCTCTCTCTCTCTCTCTCTCTTCTCTCTCTCTCTCTCTCTCTCTCTCTCTCTCTCTCTCTCTCTCTCTTCTCTCTCTCTCTCTCTCTCTCTCTCTCTCTCTCTCTTTTCTCTCTCTCTGTCACTCTCTCTTACACACACAGACACATGCGCGGATGCATACATTCACATACACATACGCACACACATATTCATGCACATGTGCGCCTACGCGTGCGTGCATGCAGATACATACACACGCACACATACCTAAACACGTACACACACACCCCTAGGTACACACGCACACACACTCACACACCCACAAACACACTCACACACACACTCATAAACACACACAAACGCACATACACAAACACACACATTTGGTGCATTACAGAGAATAACCGGAAAGCTTCCCATCCACCACCCCCCCCCCCCCCCCCCCCCCCCCCCCCCCCCCACACACACACACACACACACCACACTTCTCTCCCTTTCCTCCTCCTTTCTACTATGGCTTCATCCTGCTAAAAATTTTTAAAAAATAAAAAGTTGAATGCACCAACATTCGTCAGGTTTCAGTTCATTCTGAATTTTTCACACCTTATATCCGCTTCCTGAGAATAGAATAACAGACAGAGCTTAATTAAGAAAAAATGTCTGGGAGAATACGAGAAGAAGAGAGACAGAAAGTAAGAGAGGAGGAGGACGAGGGGGAGAGAGACAGACAGACAGACAGACAGGGAGAGAGACAGACAGACAGAGACAGACAAGACAGACAGAAAGAAACAGAGACGACAGAAAGACAGACAGACAGACAGACTGACTGACTGACTGATAGAAAGACAGACAGAAGACAGACATAGACAGATTTTATTTATTTATTTATTTATTTATTTTATATCGAGGATAATGGAATAAGCACTCATGTGCTTTTTTACATTCAGTCCCCGTGTAGATGCGGTTTTGTAAATTTTGTCATCTGTTCCCACCGGCAGATTAGATAGATAGATAGATAGATAGATAGATAGATAGATAGATAGATAGATAGATAGATAGATAGATAGATAGATAGATAGATAGATAGATAGATAGATAGATAGATAGATAGAATGACAATAGTTTATTGGATAACTTTAGGGCCATCCACAAGAGAACAGTGGAAAGGAGACTGGGCACAAAACACGTATTAACCTACGAAAATAAAATACTCTACACACTAAAGCCCAAATAATAATGGTCATGGCATGGATTCCACATCATGGCTTGTAAATATCTGTTTGTTTAAACTAATGATTATTTATCGTTGATTGCATGACTGTGTAAGATTAGGTTGAATGCATGCGCTTTGATTTGTCTTTGCAAGATATAGCGCTATGTAAGTTCCATTTTTTATTATTATTATTATTATTAAAGAGATTCTGATTCAGAGTCCAATGTATTATTGCGTAAAGCTTTTCGCCCATCACAACCAACTCTGCACTGACTATTGTAGCCCCGCTTGCTCTTTGCCTCTCTTCACTGAGTCAGTGTGTACGCATGACTAGGCCTGTGCTCTGCATCAGCCATCGATTCAGCTGTCACCTTCTTTTCTATTCGTTGCCGTCAGCGTCGTCGTCGTCGTTGTCGTCGTTGTTGTTGTTGTTCCCATGTCAAAGAAGTGTCACGCGTGTGAATGGGAATCCATAGGAAACTGTCCCCATAGCTGTCGTGTTTGTGTAATCTCTGCAAAATGTGTGTGTGTGTGTGTGTGTGTGTGTGTGTGTGTGTTGTGTGTTGTGTGTGTGTGTTGTGTATGTTGTATGGTGTTTGTGTGTGTGTGTGTTTTGTGTATGTGTTTGTGTGTGTGTGTGTGTGTGTGTCGTGTGTGTGTGTTGTGTATTGTCGGTTGTGTGTGTGTGTGTGTGTGTGTGTGTGTGTGTGTGTGTGTGTGTGTGTGTGTGGTGTGTGTGTGTGTGTGTTCTGGTGTGTTCCTTAATTGTACGTTTTTACATTACGAATTATTGTGTGTGTGTGTGTGTTGTGTGTGTGGTGATGTGTGTGTGTGTGTGTTGTGTGTGTGTGTGTGGTGTGTGTGTGTGTGTGTGTGTGTGTGGTGTGTGTGTGTGTGTGGGTGTGTTTAGAATGTTGTGTGTTGTGTGTGTGGTGGTGTGTGTGTGTGTGTGTGTGGTGTGGTGAGTGTGTGTGTGTGTTGTGTGTGTGTGTGTGTGTTTGTGTGTGTGTGTGTGTGTGTGTGTGTGTGTGTGTGTGTGTGTGGTGTGTGTGTGGCGCGGCGCGCGCGCGTGTGTGTGTGCGCGCGCGCGTGTGTGTGTGTCCTCTGGAGACAGCGAGGTTCAGAAAGGATGTCTTCATGTTTTCTCAGCACAGGAACTGATTGTGAGGGCAGGAAAACTGACAATGCTCATGAAGAAAGCCCGTTTTCTTCTCCCTTTGATTCTTTGTGGTCTTTCTGATTCCTTTTTTTTTTCGGGGATGGGGTGGGATGGGGGGAGGGGAGGGGAGGGGGTTTGCATGTGATATTCAGGGATGATGGCTTCCCTTTGTCTGTCTGTCTGTCTGTCTGTCTGTCTGTCTCTGTCAGTCTGTCGGTCTCTCTCTCCATCTCTCTCCAGTGCCGACTCCACTACCCCCAAAAGCCTTTCGGATGAGACTATAAACCCGTGTGCGGACGCACGCAGAACATCTTGCGCACACGTTAAAACCCGTTCCGCTTTTCGGAAGAGTAAGCCATTGTGTGCCGGTGGGAACGGATGACAAAATTTACAAAAATGCATACACACGAGGACTGGATAATAAAAAATATAAAAAAAGCACATGAGTGCTTATTCCATTATCCTCAAAAGAAAAGAATCAAATTAATTTTTAAATGCTTTTAAAATATCTCGCTCTCTGTCTGTCTCTGTCTCTCTCTCTCTGTGTTTCTCTCTGTCTGTCTGTCTGTCTGTCTGTCTGTCTGTCTGTCTGTCTCTCTCTCTGTGTCTCTATCTCTCACTCTTTCTACTGTGGTTAGAATACGTGTATTCATGCATGCACAGCCTGCATTAAGGGAGGGCAAACCTTTTCATCATCTTTAGCAGCAGAAGCAGCAGCAGCAGCTGAGAGTTTTGTTTTCTAAGTTTCTTTTTGCTTGTCTAACGTGATGATGGATTATTTCCTCCTGCTAAAATCTCACCACAACCCCTTAAAACCCCTTTTCCTCTGGCCCTGCCTCAACATACACACATACATCACGACATACACGCGTACATCACGACATACACGCGTACATCACGCGCTAATATCAAACTTTTCCCGTCGCAAACTTATTCTTTACCAAGTTATATTTTGCTTGCAAAATCTCACGTCCAGCTATTTTCTTCTGATAAACTCTCTCTCTCTCTCAAATAACAAAAAATCCTCTCTCACTCTCTCTCTCTCTTCTTCTTCTCTCTCTCTCTCTCTCTCTCTCTCTCTCTCTCTCTCTCTTCTCTCATCTCTCTCTCTCTTCTCTCTCTCTCTCTCTCTCTCTCTCTTCCAAATAACAAAAATCCAAATATTTTCTGGTCTTGACAATTGCCTTATTGACAAGAGTCTGGTTCTTGTCAGGAAATTATAAAGAACGATCATAATAACCATCACTTCCTAAAATCGGAAATCAGCTATATCCTTAATGCCGGGCAAAAACGGCTGGCTACACAAAATCGCACTATTGGTGAACCTTGGAGCTCTAGCCGAGGAACAAGAAGAAAAAAATGAATAGAATAGAATAAAATAATCATTATATTGACTTTTTTCAGGCTGATTGAATGTCGAGTCAGCCACCTCAGCCCGCGTATTGCCAGTCTTCTTTCTTGTTGTTGTTGTTTGTTCTTCTTCTTCTTTCTTCTTCCTCCTCCTCCTCCTCCTCTTCCTCTTCTTCTTCTTCTTCTTCTGCTTCTGCTTCTTCTCCTGCTTCTCGCTCTCTTCTTCTCCTACTCCTGCTTCTTCTTCTTCTTCTTCTGCTCCTGCTTCTCGCTCCTGCTTCTTCTTCTTCTTCTTCTCTCTCCTACTTGCTGCTGCTGCTGCTGCTGCTGCTGCTGCTGCGCTGCTGCTGCTGCTTCTTCTTCTTCTTTTTCTTCTTCTTCTTCTGCTGCTGCTACTGCTCCTCCTCCTCCTCCTTCTTCTTCTTTCTTCTTCTTCTCCTCCTTCTCCTCCTCTCCTTCTCCTCCTCCTCCTCCTCCTCTCCTCTCTCTTCTTCTTCTTCTTCTACTTCTACTTCTTCTACTTCTCTCATTGGCTTTTTTACACCGTCAGATGTGTTTGGGAGAAATAGTGGCAAGTCCTGTGTTGGCAGTGACACGCAAATCGATCAAATGTCCAGCACCATGAAAGAAAGCACGCCACGCTACCTGGGCACTCCACACAGCATGGTCAACATCAAAGACAGACAGAACCCGCTGGCCTGGGAAATGCTTTTGTCTGATCTGGTCAAGTTCCTCTACTTACTTACATGCTTTGGGTATATCTTTTTCTGATGAAGCCTTTTTTGAGGGATGGAGGATGGGAGGGGAGGAGACAGAGCTCTGTGGTGGTGGTGGTGGTGGTGGTGGCGGTGGTGGTGGTGGTGGTATGTGGGTGGTGGTGGTGGTCTGTGGGTGTGTGGTGGTGGTGGTGGTGTGGTGTGTGGTTTGGTGTGGTGGTGGTGGGTTGTGGTGTGTGAAGGTACTGGGTTCGTGTGTATATTGTGTGTTTGTGATATGTCTATTCTGTTGTACGTGCGTGCTGCGTGCTTGTAATGCACATTCATTTCTCATTCATCTCATCTGCTCCTAACCCCCTCCGGGATCGTAGGGGCACTGCGTTATGCACGTTGCACCAGCTGGTTCCATTTGCGGGCGGTTGTGTGCAGTGCCTGGGTTGTGAAAGCGCCTCCTGTCATTCATGATGTATTGCCCAATTTCTGCTCCTCTCTGCCTCGCCTTCTCTTATCCCTGCACCTGTTCCCTCAGTAATGGTTTGGACAGCCCATCTGATCTAATCACATGTCCGTACCATCTGAGCTTCCTTTTCTTGACTGTGGTCAGCAGGTCTCCGTAGTGCTTTACTTGTTGAGTGATGGTTTGTAGGACTTCGTTGTTGGTAGTGTGGTCCATGTATGAAATGCCAAGGAGTCTTCTGAGGCATCTCATCTCTAGAGCCTGGATCCTCCTTTGTAGATCTGCATTCTACAAAGGAGGCGCATTCATTATCACTAGCAAAAAACAAAACAAAAAAATGTGGAGCCCAAAATAATCAACACATTCTAAATGGACATGTTTCAAGTTTAACCAGACCAACCCAAACGTTTAGAAAGCTACAGAAAATCTGGTGTGTGTGTGTGTGTGTGTGTGTGTGTGTGTGTGTGTGTGTGTGTGTGTGTGTGTGTGTGTGTGTGTGTGTGTGTGTGTGTGTGAGTGTGTGTATGTGTATGTGCGTGCGTGCGTGTATGTGTGTGTGCACGCACATGTATGTGTACGTGTGTGTAGAAGCATTTACTCTTCTCATTTTATCTTTATAATATCTAACTACGGCAATACAAATCAAAACAATTCTCCCTAACCTAAAACTCTGACTGTTTAGGACATAGGCCCTTCAGAATACAAGAGCAGTGGGATTTTTTTTAATGCAGATTAATCCCTTTATCAGCAGTGGTCAAAGGTTTTCACTCTCAGCTCAAAAGTCCCAGTTAGCACACACAAGAGCTGACAGCTGTGCTTGCCAGACTGTAAAAACCTGTTCATGTTCATACCACCAATAAGCAAAGCAAAACTGTCTCGTCATTTTCGGCAACAAACTTCTGCCCCTGACTCTGTCTGTCTGTCCCTATTCTGAGATGAGCCAGTGAAACATACGGTGAGGCAAGGCAAGGCAGAACAGCCCTGTCTTAAACAAACACCTACACCACCACCCCACGAGTTGGCGGTCGTCTGGTTCATTTTCGCTAACTCTGTTTTGTAGTACTAAGGCACAAACATACTAACTACAGTCAAAAGGTTCAAGTTACGTGAAATAATTACATAGAGAAGAACAACTAACATGCGAAGGAGCTTATTTTAAAAACTTGATGGAAGTGAATCCTTCATGTAAATAACAACAACAAGATGAAGCCTGTGTTCCCACGCTGAACACGTCTTCAGTCCACGTGGAGACAGACATGTCAGAAAGAGAGCGCTCTCTGAGACTTCAGGTTGCACCCTGTGATTCTAAACAAGGTCTCTTTTAAGGTCCTGAGGGAACGTGGCTTCTAGCATGCGCGCGCGCATACACACACCATCACACACAGAGGATGTTTATTTATCTGACATGTAAAGTGGTGTGAAACCAAGAACGTACACACATGCTGCACTTGAGTCTATAGCCGAGAGATTCACACATCACAGACATACACAGAAATACAGTCAATGAGGGACAGCTTTGATGTCAGCAGAACAAGGGCGAATAGCTTTGTACATCTGTAGTATCAGAGGACTGACAAGAGAATGGGTACACCAGTGGCATTATACGAGTAGTTGTTAATAGCTACATTCATAGTGCTTGATTCTTGGCGACAGCCCAGTCAAGGACAACTGTGAAGAAATGGTTTTCTAACATCAAAAAAGCCCAGCAAATTGTGTGTCAGTGCTATACTGTACAAAACTGTATCGAGCTTTCTCATGGATTAGAAACTCTCTCTCTCCTCGTCTCTGTCTCTCGTCTCTCTCTCTCTCTCTCTCTCTCTCTCTCTCTCTCTCTCTCTCTCTCCTCCCTCTTTCTCTTTTATTCATTTATTTATTTATTTATTTATTTTTGTTTACTTATTCATTCATTGAGAGTGCAAAAAAAGAGTGTATGTATTTTTGTATGTTGTTTGTGTTGTGCTGTGTGTGCGTGCGTGCGTGCGTGCGTGCGTTGCGTGCTGTTGGTGCGTGCGTGGTGTGTGTGTGTTGTGGTGTGTGTGTGTGTGTGTGCCTACTTGAGTGTGTTTTTACTTGGGTGTGGGTGTGAACGTGGAGTGTGTTTATTAGTGTGTATGTGTGAACTCTGTGTGTGTGTGTGTAAACTGGCACACATCTACCCAAAATGCTATGCGTGTGTCTATGTGCATGGGTGTGACGAAACGAGCGTGGGAGGGGCAGAAGCGTGCATGCATGTGCATACATACTTGCATGGACTTTTATGGACTCGCTCTTATTAACAATGTAGCCAATGGCCCAGATCATCACGAAAGAACACTTAAAACAACACACACACACACACACACACACACACACACACACACTCACACACACACACACACTCTCACACACACACACACTCACACACACATCACTCTCTCCTCTCTACACAACACACACACACACACACACACACACAGAAAATATATTTCCAATCTCTTCACGCCACAAAGAAAAAAAACAGAACATTTGTATTGGAAATGACGCAATATCAACCCCACCACACCCCACTGTAGAGATTACAAACCACACACGGGGCGAAACCTCATCACAACCGAATTATATGATTCCCTCCTCTGTAATCGGCTTGCTCTTTGCCTCTCATCACCTCACTGAGTCAGTGTGTACCCATGACTGGTCATCTGCAACGGCCATCGATTTAAATGCCACTTTCTTGCCCGTTTGTTACTGTCAACGATATCGCTACTGTCCTGCCAAAGACGTGTCCACCATGCATGGAGAAAATCGATAGGAAATTGTCCCCCCCTGTGCTTCCTGTTTGTGATCGCTGCATAGTATTTCTTTTTTCTTTTTTTTTTGCTTTGTTCCTCGGTTAAGAGTTCCGAGGTTCATCAATGGTGAGATTTTTTGTATATAAGTATGTGACGGTTTTTGTCCACCACTAAGGTAGCCACATTCTGACTTCAGGATGATGTCTTTAACACGACACCAGCCAGTGTGCATGCGTTTATTCTGGTTTAATTTTTGTCATCCGCTCCTACCAGTATTCATTGACCTACTCTTCCGAAAGGCGGAGCGAGTTTTATTTTTTTATTTTATTCTTTTATTTAGAGGATAATGGAATAAGCACTCCTGTGCTTTTTTTCATCCAGTCCCTGTGTGTACGTAGTTCTGTAAATTGTGTCATCCGTTCCCATCGGCACACAATGGCCTACTCTTCCAAAAAGCGGAACTGGTTTTAACGTGTGCGCAAGATGTTCTGCGTGCGTTCGCACACGGGACCTCGGTTTATATTCTCATCCGAAGGACTTTTGGGGAGAGTGGAGTCTGCACTGATGTTAACTCCAGAGGAAAAAATCCTCTTGAACGGGAATCAAACCCGGGTCAACAGATCACGAATACATCACTGTAACCACCAGGCTGTCCCGTTAATATGTATGCCAGATATTCTGCGTGCGTTTACACACGGGACCTTGGTTTATAGGCTTAACCAAAGGACTTTTTGGGGGGGAAGTGGAGTTGGTACTGATGTTAACTCCAAGGGAAAAAAAATCCTCTCGAATGGGTGTCATGGTGGTGGCTCAAACCCAGGCCATCAGATCACGAGTTCAACACTCTAACCACTGCACTAGGTTATCCCGCTCCCCCTCCCCTCCCCCCCCCCCCCTCCCCCCCTCCCCCCCCCCCTCCCCCCTCTCTCTCCCCTCCTCTCCCTCTCTCGTTGCATAGTGTAATGTTTGCGTCTCCTAGAGCCAGAAAGAGGCCCAGAAAGGATGTCTTCATGTCTTCTTCTCTGCACAGGAAATGACTGTGAGGACAGGAAGACCGACAATGGTCATGAAGGAAGCCGAACTCTGCCCCTTTTGTTCCATTGTCAACTGATTTTGTGGGGGAAAGTGCTTCTGATAGACTAAAACGAAAATGTGCGTTTCTCTCCCCTCTCTCCTCTCTCCTCCTCTCTCTCTCTCTCTCTCTCTCTCTCCTCTCTCTCTCTCTCTCTTCTTTCTTTCTTTCTTCTCTCCCCCTTCCTCCTACTCTCTCTTTCTCTCTCATTCTCTCTGTCTGTCTTTCTGTCTATCTGTCTGTCTGTCTGTCTGTCTGTCTGTCTCTCTTCCACCCCCCTCTCTCTCTCTCTCTCTTTGTGTTTCTCTCTGTCTGTCTGTCTGTTTGTCTGTCTGTCTCTCATATAATTATGCAATCATTTTTTTCATCACAAGCTTATTGTTTCGATTTTTCTTTTGCTTCCAAAACGTGACAGTGGGTTATCTTCTTGTGGCGCTTTGATTCGTTGCTTTACAAGATTCAGCGCTATATAAATTCCGTACATTATTATTATTAAATCTCCCAACCCACCCCTCATCCCATTTAATTCTTGTTTTATTACAAATGTATGCGCATCATGCGCTAAGATTAAACTTTTCCATCATCAACTTATTGTTTTCTAAGTTTTATTCCCTTAAAAGATCTGACATCCAGCTATTTTCTTCCACAAGAA
>CM054143.1:32071939-32089439 GCA_028751875.1 Rapana venosa | reverse complement strand
AGCCTGACAATGATCCTGAAGGAAGCTGAATCCTGCTCCCTGTGTTTCTTTTTGGTCTTCTTTGATTTTGGGGAGAGGAAATTGCTTCTAATGGACCGAAATGAGGTTGTGCTCTTTTCACTGTCTGTCTGTCTGTCCCCCCCCCCCCTTCTCTCTCTCTCTCTCTCTCTCTCTCTCTCTCTCTCTCTCTCTCTCTCTCTCTCTCTCATGCATGTACTTATACATGCACATCACGTATGGATGGCAAACCTTTTCACCACAGCTTATTGTTTCCTCAGATTTCGTTGCCTGCAAAACGTGATGGTGGGTATTTCCTTCATACAGCAAAATATCGGCCGACTCCTCTGTAATCTGCCTGCAGGTTGCCTCTTTTCACAAAATCAGTTTATGCACCTGGCTGGTCACATGCAACAGCCATCAATTCAAATGTCACTCTCTTTCCCATTTTGTTGTTATTATCAATGTTGTTCTTTTACTGTCACGCAAGTTTCCTGATGTGTGGATGGTGATCGATATGAAACCGTCCCCCCTGTCCTTCCTGCTTGTGATAGCTGCAGGTTTCATTTTTGTCTGTCTTTGAAGGAGAGAACAAGGAGGAGAAAGGATGGCTTAAAGTTTTACCAGAGCAGGAAATGATTGTGGAAGCCTGACAATGATCCTGAAGGAAGCTGAATCCTGCTCCCTGTGTTTCTTTCTGGTCTTCTTTGATTTTGGGGAGAGAAAATTGCTTCTAATGGACCAAAATGAGGCTGTGCTCTTTTTACTGTTTGTCTGTCTGTTCTCTCTCTCTCTCTCTCTCTCTCTCTCTCTCTCTCTCTCTCCTCTCTCTCTCTCTCTCTCTCTCTCTCTCTCTCTCTCTCTCTCTTGCTCTCTCTCTCTCATGCATGTACTTATACATGCACATCACGTATGGATGGCAAACCTTTTCACCACAGCTTGTTTCCTCAGATTTCGTTGCCTGCAAAACGTGATGGTGGGTATTTCCTTCTAGTTAGATCTCTTCCTCTCCTTCTTCCCTATGATTTTTTTCTGTTTTCCCCTTGCTATGCTATATGTTTACATACATTATGTGATAAGGTGAAAACTTTCCACCATCAACGTATCGTTTTCAACGTTTTCTTTCCTTACAAAATGTGACATCCATACATTTTCTTTCGGTAATATCTTTTAGCAGC
The DNA here is from genome assembly GCA_028751875.1 of Rapana venosa. Lineage (NCBI taxonomy): Eukaryota > Metazoa > Mollusca > Gastropoda > Neogastropoda > Muricidae > Rapana > Rapana venosa. The sequence goes on along the minus strand of CM054143.1, from coordinate 32,088,264 downwards.
CATATTTGACAAATGACAAATAACTGTCAATCAACTCACGTTGTAATCTGCTTACTCATTGTCTCTTTTCAAATAGTCAGTATATAATCTTGACTTGTCAAATGCAACAGCCATCGATTTCAATGTCACTCTCTTCCCCATTTGTTGCTATTGTCAATGTAGTAGTTGTTGTTTCCCTGACACTGAAGTTTCCTGATGCGTGGATGGTGATCGATATGAAACTGTCCCCCTGTCCTTCCTGCTTGTGAAAGCTGCAGGTATCATTTTTGTCTGTCTTTGAAGGAGAGAACAAGGAGGAGAAAGGATGGCTTAAAGTTTTACCAGAGCAGGAAATGATTGTGGAAGCCTGACAATGATCCTGAAGGAAGCTGAATCCTGCTCCCTGTGTTTCTTTCTGGTCTTCTTTGATTTTGGAGAAAGGAAATTGCTTCTGATGGAGAGGAATGAGGTTGTGCTCTTTTCACTGTCTGTCTGTCTGTCCGTTTGTCTGTCTCTCCATCTCTCTCTCTCTCTCTCTCTCTCTCTCTCTCTCTCTCTCCCTCTTTCCTTCTTTCTACCTCTTTCCCTCTCTCTCCCTCTTTCATGCATGCACTTATACATGCGCATCACCCATGAACATCAAACCGTTTTGTCACAGCTTATTGTTTCCTACGGTTGTTTTGCCTGGAACACGTGACTGTTTTTATTTCCTTCTAGTTAAACCTTTCCCTCTCCCCTCCCCCTATGTTATTTTTCTACCTTACTCTACTACATATTTATGTACATCATCTGATAGGGTCAAACCTTTTTATCATCTACTTATTGTTTTCTAAGTAATCATTCCCTGCAAAATCTGACATGTGGATATTTTCTTTTGCTAAAATCTCTGAACAGCTATAACTGACAAATGTCAATCAACTCATGTTACAGTAAACTTTTTTAAAAATAACTATTTTAACCAGACTCAAAAATATCCCATAGAAAATCCATCAATGTCAGACTACAGTCCAGAAATTACAAACCACACCAGGTGAAACCTCATCACAACCAAATATGAACTGACTCCTCTGTCATCTGCCTGCTGGTTGCCTCTTTTCACAAAATCAGTGTATGCACCTGGCTGGTCACATGCAACAGCCATCGATTCAAATGTCACTCTCTTTCCCGTTTGTTGCTATTGTCAATGAAGTAGTAATTGTTGTTTCCCTGACACTGAAGTTTCCTGATGCGTGGATGGTGATCGATATGAAACTGTCCCCCTGTCCTTCCTGCTTGTGATAGCTGCAGGTTTCATTTTTGTCTGTCTTTGAAGGAGAGAACAAGGAGGAGAAAGGATGTCTTAAAGTTTTACCAGGGCAGGAAATGATTGTGGAAGCCTGACAATGATCCTGAAGGAAGCTGAATCCTGCTCAGTTTGTTTCTTTCTGGTTTTCTTTCATTTTGGGGGGAGGAAATTGCTTCTAATGGACTGGAATGAGGTTGTGCTCTTTTCACACTCTGTCTTTCTCTCTGTCTGTCTGTCTGTCTGTCTGTCTCTCTCTCTCTCTCTCTCTCTCTCTCTCTCTCTCTCTCTCTCTCTCTCTCTCTCTCTCCCTCTCTCTCTCCCTCTTTCCCTCCCTCTCCATCTTTCATGCATGCACTTATACATGCGCATTACGCATGAACATCAAACCGTTTTGTCACAGCTTATTGTTTCCTACGGTTGTTTTGCCTGGAAAACGTGACTGTTTGTATTTCCTTCTAGTTAAACCTTTCCCTCTCCCCTCCCCCTATGTTATTTTTCTACCTTGCTCTACTACACATTTATGTACATCATCTGATAGGGTCAAACCTTTTTATCATCCATTTATTGTTTTCTAAGTGTTCATTTCCCTGCAAAATCTGACATCTAGATATTTTCTTTTGGTAAAATCTTTGCACAGCTATAACTGACAAATGACAAATGTCAATCAAGTCATGTTACATTGAACTTTTACGAAATATTATAACAAGACTAAAAAAAATTTTAAATCCTCCAAAAAATCCAGCAATATTGAATATAGCCCACAGATTACAAACAACACTGGGTGAGACTTCATAACAGCAAAATATGGACTGATTCCTCTGTAATCTGCCTGCTGGTTGCCTCTTTTCACAAAATCAGTTTATGCACCTGGCTGGTCGCTTGCAATAGCCATCAATTCAAATGTCACTCTCTTTCCCATTTTGTTGTTATTATCAATGTTGTTGTTTTACTGTCACGCAAGTTTCCTGATGTGTGGATGGTGATCGATATGAAACTGTCGCCCCTGTCCTTCCTGCTTGTGATAGCTGCAGGTTTCATTTTTGTCTGTCTTTGAAGGAGAGAACAAGGAGGAGAAAGGATGTCTTAAAGTTTTACCAGAGCAGGAAATGATTGTGGAAGCCTGACAATGATCCTGAAGGAAGCTGAATCCCGCTGCATTTGTTTCTTTATGGTCTTCTTTTATTTTGGGGAGGGAGGACATTGCTTGTAATGGACCTGAATTAGTTTGTGCTCTTTTCACTGTCTGTCTGTCTGCCTGCCTGCCTGCCTGCCTGGCGGTTAGAGTGATACGCTCGTGATCTGCTGACCCGAGTTCGAATCTCATTCAAGAGGATTTTTCCCCTGGAGTTAACATCAGTGCCGACTCCACTCTCCCCCCAAAACTTCGGATAAGACTATAAACCGAAGTCTCATGTGCGAACGCACGTAGAACATCTTGCGCACACGTTAAAACCCGTTCCACTTTTCGAAAGAGCAGGCCATTGTGTGCCAGTTGGAACGGAGAACAAAATTTACAGAACTGCATACACACGGGGACTGGATGAAGAAAGCACATGAATGCTTATTCCATTATCCTTTAAATAAAATAAAAATCTATCTCAGATTTCTTTGCCGGCAAAACGTGATGGCGGGTATTTCCTTCTAGTTAGCTCTTTTCCTCTCCCCCTCCTCAGTGTGTTTTTTCTGTTTTCCACCTTTCTCTACTACATGTCTATATACCTCATGTGATAATGTCCAACTTGTCCATCATGCACTTATCGTTTGCTAAGTTTTCTTTCCTGGCAAAATCTGCCATCCACATGTAATTGACAAATGATAAAATGAATGAATATGAATCAACTCATGTTACAGTGACACAAACAAACAAACAAACAAAACCCAACATATTTTAACTAAACGTTAAAAAATTTCTCAGAGAAAATCCAGCACTATAAAACTACAGGCCAGACACACCACACTGGGTGAAAAACCTCATCACAACAAAAATGTGGACCTACTCCTCTGTAATCTGCCTGCTCTTTGCCTCTCTTCACCGAGTTTGTGTGTACGCGCTTGACCGAGCACCAGCAATGATCATCGATTTCAATGTCACCTTCTTTCCGATTTGCTACTCTCAAAGATAATCGTTGCCTCTCTGGTCAAAAGATGCCTGGCTAGTAATCAATATGAGACTCTCCCCTATTCCTCCTGCTTGCGATCAATGGACATAATTATGATCGTTGTGTATTTTGGGGAGAGCATGATGTTCAGAAAGAACGTCTTTTTGGGGGTCTTTTTTTTAACAATCTTTTTGATTGGCACACATATACAGTTCAAAACAAACAAATTAACTTTTCATCCAAACAATATTACAACATTTCCATTTTACAGCCGTACAAGGCTACTAGCTACATAAAGTACAAAAAGAATCAATCATCATTTTCGTTGTCAAGACAAGATTTATAGATAACATACAGAATTTACTAACATTTAATGGTACTCAAATTTCTACTAAGTTTATGCACTGGAACCATTTTTTTCTGAAAATTAGTAAACTGCATTTGTTTGCAGTGCTCCAGCTTTTCCATTTCATATTTATATTTTAGTTCATTCAGAAAATTACCACCATTAGGTTTTGTTTCACCAATCCGACATTTATAAACATAGAACTTTGCTAACAGTATTATTAAGTCGAACACTACATCAGTTTTGGCAATTGCATCAGTGCCAAAAAGCACTATTTCCACATTAAGGTCTAGTCTCTCGCAATGATAGCGGTTGTGTTTTATAGTAACTTCAAGTTCTTTCCAGAAATTCTGTTCATACTGACACTCCCATAAATAATGGTTTATCGTGTCCTTTTCCTTGCCACAAAAATTGCAAGAATGTCTTTATGTTTTATCAGGGCAGGCAATGACTGTAGAGATAGGAAGACCGGCAATGATCGTGAAGGAAGCTTACTTCTGACTCGCTGTGTTCCATTATTGCCTTGTTAGGACGACACTGTTTCCAACAGACTGAAATAAGATTGTTCTCTCTCTCTCTCTCTCTCTCTCTCTCTCTCTCTCTCTCTCTCTCTCTCTCTCTCTCTCTCTCTCTCTTCTCCTCTTCGAATGAAACTATAAACCGAGGTCCTGTGTGTGAATGCACGCAGAACACCTCACGCACACGTTAAAAAACCTGTTCCGCTTTTCGAAAGAGTCGACCAATGTGTGCCGGGGGGAATGGTTGACAATCTACAAAGCTTAACATACACTGGGTCAGGATGTCAAACAAAAACCACGTGAGTGGTTGTTCTATTATCCTCGAAATAAAAGAATGAACTTTTTTTTTAAGTTTAAAGAAACAGACACACGATTTATGTGCATCCAACAAATAAAAGACAATATAATCTTCCTCCTCTCCTTTCCTTCCCCCTTCCATCCTTCTAATACTCGCATCTTTTGGTTTAAAAGGGTGATGAACCAACATTTGTCAGATTTCAGTCAATTCTGTATTTGTCACAGCGTGAGAAATGGATTATTTGGGAGAAGTGGAAGGTAGGGAATAATGACACGCAGAGAGACAAAGACAGAAAGGAGAGAGAGAGAGAGGAGAGAGAGAGAGAGGGGGGGGGGGGGAGGGGGGAAGACAGAGACACCAAGAGAGAAGAAAGGGAGGAATAGAGAAGGGGAAAGACAACCACCATGAAAAACTTTCTACTTAAACTATGCATAAAATGAACAGTCTGAAAATTTGTGTACACAAATGCACTGATTTTTTCCCCTAAAAACTGGTATGGAAATACCACTATTTACATAAGCACTAGGTCACTGACACGCACAAAATACTTTTACACACACACATACACACACGCACGCACGCGCGCACACACGTGTGTGTGCATGTGTGCACGAGCACACATGTAGGACTGTGCATTACGTTCCTCACTAAAAAATAATAATAAAAAAACCTGTAAATAATAAATCGACTGGCTGCTGTTGAGAAGAGAAATATGATTTACCAGCAAAAATACACAGAACAACAGTATAACTGTTCAAGGTAGTTTTACAATGAATTTGTGTAATGTTATCTCAGAACAGGCACCACTGAACACCACCAAAGTGAGGAGAAAGGAAGGACGCATGAAGTAAGTGTGTGCAAATTTGCATTGAACTTTTATGAATGCATTTTTGTCAACAAATTCTAAGATCTTTACTAAAAGATATCACAAACAAAACAATAGCCACACGTTTTAGCGATGTTCTCACATTACAGTGATAAAAGGAGATAAATCAACATTGCTACCGAAAGTTCAGCAATATCGAACTATAGCCCACATGATTACGACCACACTGGGTGAGAAACCTCATCACAGTATTCCTGGATCGACTCCTCAGTAATCTCCTTGCTCTTTGCCTCTCTTTGCTCAGTCAGTGTGTACGCATGACCGGGAACCAGTGACGGCCTCCGATTCAAATGTCACCTTCTGCTTGCGGTCAATGTTGTTGCTCTCCTCTCAAAAGAAGTTTCACGATGTGTGAATTGTAATGAATCTGTGCCCTATTCCTCCAGCTTGTGGTTGCCGCAGATAATGATTTTTGTGTGTCTTTGGGAGAGGATGAAGCTGAGAAAGGATGTCTTCACGTTTTATCAGAGCAGCAGGAAATGATTGTGGAAAGCTGACAATGGCTTTAAAGGAAGCCCAATCATGCTCCGTTTGTTCTTTCGTGGTCTTTCTGATTTTTGGGAGGAAATTGCTTCTGAAAGATTGAAACGAGATTATGCCGTGTGTGTGTGTGTGTGTGTGTGTGTTTTGTTTGTTTTGTTTTGTTTAATGTCTATTCACTACATGGTGATTTAGACACACCCGCATTCACACCAAAGTACCTATTATTACACACCGCATCTCTCTCTCTCTCTCTCTCTCTCTCTCTCTCTCTCTCTCTCTCTCTCCTCTCTCTCTCTCTTTTTCTTTCCCCTACACGCACCCACATCCACACACACATAAGTATATAAATATATACATATATATAAATATATATATATATGTATATACATATATATAAATATATATATATATATACATATATATTTTATATATATATATATATTATATATATATATATATATATATATATATATATATATATATATATATATATATATATATATATATGTAATTACAGTAAAGGTTTTACAGGTGAAGAATATATGACTTCAGCAACTGACACTATGAATTGCTGAGAGTCATATAAAACTTCTTGACTAGTGGCATATTTCTTATGAATATCTAAACCTCTCCTTTTATACATGTCAAGAAGAATTGGGCAATCAAACAACAAATGGTGGACTGAAAGTGGAATAGAACAACAACATGTTACATTTTTTGAATATTTAGTATTCCATGCATTTAATCTCAGTTTATGTATTAGAATTTCTAATTTCCGTGGGCAAGGAAACTGTTGATAATGTTTTTCTATAATCTTTGAATGTATGCATTTCATTAACTTAGAATGAATTTCATAAGACGACAATGCAAGATTAGAATCAAACACTTCAGTACTGTATTCAGAGGCACCTTGTTTTGCCAAAGAATCAACCAGCTCATTCGAATAAATTCCACAATGAGAGGGGATCCAGCAAAAAGTTATGCCGATGCCTCTGCTTGCAATAGAATGTATCAGGAATTTTATCTCAAATACAATATCATTCCTTATTTTACCATGCCATGACTTTAATGCCATTAACACTGCCTTTGAGTCAACGCAAAACAGAATTTGGCAAACATCAATAGCAGTATCAGACAAAAAATTCAAAGCCATAAGAATTGCAAATAATTCAGAAGTAAAAATAGAAAAATGTTGTCCTAAATGAAAAGATTTTTGAACTTTTAAAGTCGGAATCACATATGCAGCACCACTTTTGCCTGTTTCTAATACAGATCCGTCAGTATACACTTTTAAGTGATTAGAATAATTATTTTCTAAGTGACTTTTTACATCAACGGTGAGAAGATTTTGATCTTCATTTTTCTTTATTTCCGTGTAGTCAATGTCAAATTTAGCTGAAATATGTTCCCAAGGAGGTAATTGTGGAACAATCGGTAAAATTGGAATTGTTGATATATCGATGTCATGTGTGTGTGTGTGTGTGTGTGGTGTGTGTGTGTGTGTGTGTCAAAGTCAAACTTTTATTTTCAGATGGTACATTGAATAAGCATTGTATGTGTGTGTGTGTGTGTGTCTGTGCCTGTGTGTGTGTGTGTGTGTGTGTGTGTGTGTGTGTGTGTGTGTGTGTGTGTGTGTGCGTGTGTGTGTGTATGTGTGTGTGTGTGTGTGTGTGTGTGTGTGTGTGTGTGTGTGTGTGTGTTGTGTGTGTGTGTGTGTGTGTGTGTGTGGCGCGCGCGCGCGCACGTGTATGTATATGTGTTTCTTTGCCTGCCTGTGTCCACGTTGTGGTACTTTCAACTACGTGTGGCTGTCTCACTCAATCTGACTCCGAGACTAAGTCCATTATTGTCGTCAGTAGAGGGCTTGGTAGGTAGGTAGTGTCCTGCGAATGTTAGCTCAGAACAGGCACCACCGAGCACTACCAAAATGACTCAACAACAGTGCAGGGCCCCTCTGGCTGGTGGCCACGCATAAGCCGAACATTGATAAGCTCCCTGTGGACTTCTGAACCTGAGCATACTATATGAGGATCCTAGGTGTGGCTGGGATAGAGAAATCAAAATGAGCGGTGTGGAAACAGCAGGACAGGGACATCAGAAGAAGAAGAAAAACAAAAACAAAAAAGAAAAGAAAAGAAAGGGAAAAAAAGAAAAGAAAAAGAAACAGCAAGACAAAGTTTTACAATTCCCCATGCAACTGACCACAGTAAACATTCTCTCTCATGCTTTTCTCCCCTGGAGGGTAAATCTGTGCTATAACCTAATTACACCCAAACATATCCTTTCAGATGCAGGAAAAAAAAATGCCCCAGCCTAGAGTTTGGTTCTACTACTCATCTCTTTCTTTTTTTTTTAAACTGTCAGACAATTCTGGACAAAAATCAAGTCAAGCATTCAACAACTTGAACCTTAGGGCTAAAAATGAAAAGAAAGGAAAACAAATGATTTACACACAACACACACACACACACACACACACACACACACACACACACACACACCACACACACACACGCACACACAAAGAATGAAACAAACAAACAGCAAAAATTCAAGCCGTGTATACAGAAACAATCACTAAACATGTTCTGTGCAGTCAAAATCGAATTACACGACATGTATTGAACTCTTTCAAAATCGAATTACACGACATGTATTGAACTCTTTCAAAATCGAATTACACGACATGTATTAAACTCTTTCACATATTCAAAGACTGCTATAGGGCACTGCTTTTGAAATAAGAGCATCACTGACAGCTAAAAATTTTTGGGACATAATAAAATCAATTTCCGAAGATTGAGTGAGCTAGAAGTAATTTTCATTGATTCTTGTAGCCTTGCTGTGTGTGTCAGACCTTTGGACTTTGTGCATCTATTGAAAGATGCTCATTTCTCTTTTTGTTCCTTTTTCTGCTTTTCGTCCGTTAATCTTAAAATGCTCTCTCTCTCTCTCTCTCTCTCTCTCTCTCTCTCTCTCTCGCTCGCTCACTCTCTTCTCTCTCTCTCTCTCTCTCTCTCTCTCTCCACACACACACACACATACACACACAAGGATACATACATGTGGATGCACACTCAGATGCGAACACACAACACGCAAGGCACAGTTAACAAACACCTATGGCAAGCTGTCCAGCTGATCACCAGCTATGGTCATGTACTGGTCACGCATCTGCTAGTAAGTTTTCTAGTCGTCATTTGCTTTGTTTTGTTTTGTTCTTGTTGTTGTTTTTTACTCTGTAGTGTTTGAAGGCTTTTAGAGTGGGATATCCTGTTTGCAATGATACCTCCTGCAAAAAACTAAAACCATGACTGACGTTGCAAAATGCCTGACTGTAGAAACAGGATAAATGGTTTTGTGGTTGTTTTGTGTTGTTCTATATTTACTTCCTTCTGCTCAATATTCATTTTTGTGTTTATTTTCTAGGGCTGTTTAATTTAGCTTTGCGTTGTCATCGAGGGGAAGGTGGTAAGTAAGACACAGGCCAAACAAGGGGTGTGTGTGTTAATTCTGAACACAGAGATGGTTACAGCATGAAACAGTGAGCGCAGTTTCACTCCCAGGGCCCAGCCCGTTACAGGCTTCACTGTCCACAGCACCATGCAACTGAATTTTTTATTTTTTTATTTTATCTATTTATTTTATTCTTTTATATTGAGGATAATGGAATAAGCATTTATGTGCTTTTTTACATCCAGTCCCCATGTGTATGCGGATTTGTAAATTCTGTCATCTGTTCCCACCAGCATGAATTGAATCAGGGTGCCAACCAGCAGGCGGTGTTGCTGTAATCAGGCACCCGGTCCTGTTTGTATCACAATAATGGCCCAGCTCCACTCCACCCCACCACAGTAAAGTGCGGTTACATGCTCATAGGAAGGGTGATGAACTGAAATGGGCTGTTTTAGTTTAATTCGAAACCCGCTTTTAACAAACCTTTAAACAAATCTTCATACGGAACAAACACACAAACGCCTCAAGATACACGCGCATACAAGACAGCAGCAACCAACTAAAAGGTTTGGAAGTGCTGATCAATATGCAAGAGTATTCGCCATGAGAACAACAAATGTTTGTTTCGGTTTTTAAGTGTGAAAGCCCAAGGCCTTAACTTTTATGTCCAGAGTAGAATGAATAGGTTTCAATGCTAAAACTTTCACAGCTGCAAGGCGGTTCTATGTGCAATCTCAAAGCATATGGTTGAATTGTTATGGACATGTGGCAATGGATGAATGACAGCGAGCGAGCGAGGAGGGGAGGGGGGGGGGGGGGAGGCAGATAAAGACGACTGACACACAGACAGAAAGACACAGAGACAGAGAGAACATGCACAAACACATAGATGAAAAATAAAATGCTAGAATTAGTGAAAGGCTTGAGTAAGAGCCCAGTCGGTCGGTTTTTATAAAAGATATTTGTTGTTCCTGTTCAAGTTAAATTTGATTCCGTTTGATTTCTTAACATAATATAATTCTTTCTTAAACATCACAACAATGTAGGCCTACAGATTCCTAGTTGATGTAGAGTATACAGTACCTATGCACACACACACACATACACACACACACACGCACACACACACACGCGCACGCACAAACACACATACCTTACACACACATGCATATACATCCAAATACACACACACTTGCATAAACAAACACACACAATCACACAGGCATACATACACGTACACACACACACACACACACACACACACACACACACACACACACACACACACACACATGCGCGCCCGCACACTCACACACACTCTATACACAAATATGTACACACATCTACACCCATGTATGTTCTCTCTCTCTCTCTCTCTCTCTCTCTCTCTCTCTCTCTCTCTCTCTCTCTCTCTCTCTCTCTCTCACATACACACAAACACATATACACACCCACTCACATACACACACGTGCACACACACTCACACACAAACAACACACACACACACACACACACACACACACACACACACACACACAACTTGTCTAACATCACGTAATGTGAAAAGACGTTAAATTAAAGAAGAACATAGATGGAAAGCATAAAAGCATATCCTCATTCAGTTCAGATTAAACCATATTGTTTGCCACAAGTTGATGATTTTGTAAAGAATATCAGGTATTACTCCGTTTCTTTTTATTTTATTTTTATTTTATTTTATACCACTTTAAGTCACGAGATTTCTCTGCGTGAAATTCGGGCTGCTCTCCCCGGGGAGAGCGCGTCGCCACAAGAGCAGCGCCACCTTTTTTTTTTTTCTTTTGGTCTGCAACTGTATTTGTTTCCCTATCAGAGTGGCTTTTTTCTAAGAATTTTGCCAGGGACAACTCCCTTGTTGCCGTGGGTTCTTTTACGTGCGCTGAAAATTTTGTGTAACACACGGGACCTCGGTTTATCGTCTCATCCGAAAGACTAGCGCCCAGACCACCACTCATGGTCTAATGGATGGGGAAAAATTTCGGGCCCAAACGGGGTACGAACCGCGCACACACCCGACCCGGACTTTTCGCATTCTAGACAGGCGCGTTACCTCTAGACCACCGATCCACGTTTCGGGCGGTAAAGTAAACTATTCAATGGCCGAAAAGGTTTTCCAGAACACATGCTCGCTTCTTCAAGGTCCTTGTGAAAAAGGTAAGCTAATCACCAAGTGCCCGACACCTGACAATCCAAGCAAGCACACACGCACACACACACACACACATACACGCACGCACGCACGCACGCACACACACACACACACACAAACACACACACACACACACACACAAACACACACACACACACACACAAACACAACACACACACACACACACACACACACACACACACACACACACACACACACACACACGGAGGACCATGAACCCTTCGCCACCTCAGGTTGGTATCTCCATTTCTATAATTTCTGGTAAAGTCATCTCCGCCTACGAATTTCAATGGCCCAAAATATTTTCATAGGAGTACCTGCTCTCTTCAAGCACTTAATAGACAAGTAGGCTGATCGTCAACTGCTTGACATCTGACAATTTAAGCACACAGGCAGGCCCGCAAACTCTTTCTCCTCCTCAGCAAAGGCTGGTATTCCCATTGCTGTCAGTTTTGGTAGAGTCGTCTCAGTTTATTGCGATGGACAAAACGATTTCCCACAGCACATGCTCGCTCTCTTCGAGGCTTTAGTAAGCTGATCATCAATCGCCTGACAACTGACAATTGAAGTACACAGACATCTCACGAACTGAATAAGACGTACAAAGAAAAGGATTACTTCTTCTTTGTCGTCGTTGTCGTCGTCTTTTTTTTTCCTTCTCCTTCGCTTCATCATCATCATCATCTTCTTCTTCTTCTTCTTCTTCTTCTTCATCATCGGCATCATCATCATCGGCGGCATCATCATCATCATCATCACCACCACCATCACCATATTCTTTTCCTCATCTTCTTCTTCTCCTTCTTCTTCTTCTTCTTCTTCTTCTTCTTCTTCTTCTTCTTCTCCTCCTTGTTCTTCTTCTTCTTCTTCTTCTTCTTCTTCGTTGTCGAACGTTAATACAGCAGCTATTGTTGTCTGTCATACGATCTACTCTACGTTCCACTGCTGTTAAGGGCCTGACAAGTCACACCCAGCGCATTCGACTTACCCGGGAAAAAGGAATACAGAAACAATGTAAAGGAAATAACACGAATAAGAAATGATGACTGTCTTTCAAATTCTTTCTTTTAAATATATATTATTATTTTAAACCAAGCAAACACAGAAAAAAATGCATATCAAAGCAATTTTTAGATCACCCTCCGAAATGAAAATCCAAAACGTATAACCACAATACTATAACTGTTTCCTGTTTTGTTGTTTGCTTGGCTTTTTCTTTCTCGACTAGCTAGGGCTCCATGGTTCACCTATGGTAAGAGTTTGCGTATGCGACCCTGTTTAACCCCCCCCCCCCCCTCCCCCCCATTAAAGGTAGCCGCATCTGGCTTTGAGGAATTTTTCCTGTATAAAAAAAACAACCTTTATATCGGCAAATTTGCTGCTAAAGTCCATCCAGATGTTTAAATATTTCAGAAGCAGCAAAGAAAACAAACCATGACACAAACAACACTCCTCCTCCCACACTCCCCACACCCCGAGAAAAAACCAAAAGCAGACAAGAGATGCCCAGAACGAGAGATCAGTCCTCCGATGATTATAGCTAAAATCACTACTGGCTTGCTTCCTTATCTCCTCCTCCTTTTGCTGGCGTCATCATTTCCCAATCGTGGACTCGGAATGGCAATCATAGCTTAATGACTTCTCCTTATTGATCGCCTGTTTTACACCACAATCAGCGAGTTCTGTCGTTAAGAGAGAGAGAGAGGAGAGAGAGAGAGAGAGAGAGAGAGAGAGAGAGAGAGAGAGAGAGAGAGAGAGAGAGAGAGAGAGACAGAGAAAGAGAGACAGACAGAGACAGAGACAGACATAGACAGAAAGAGTATTAATGTGCATACATCTGAGCTGACACGCGCGCGCTTGTGTGTGTGTGTGTGTGTGTGTGTGTGTGTGTGTGTGTGTGTGTTTGCGCGTGCGTGAATCTGTATATCTGCACCATGCGAACGAAATGGTGAAAACAGAAAACATTCTTTTCCACACAAAAATTAAGGATGCATGCTAGTTTAAACTACCACAAGCTGGGTTTTCTCATCTCTCTCTCTCTCTCTCTCTCTCTCTCTCTCTCTCTCTCTCTCTCTCCAAGTTTTGATTAAACCAATAAATCTGCCACAGTCGTACCTCTAACGCGTAGCATGACAGAATAATAATCAAAGATCTAGCTACATCTCTTTCAAACTCACGGCCCACATAAGACAGAGAGAGTAGGGGACAGTGTGGTGATAATACCATTTTTTACATCTTCCGAGAATCTCTTTGCCGGAACACATAAATCTTTTAGATTTCATGATTCATGATTATTCACTTGAAATCTTTCCAGCTTCTTGTACCTCGTTCTAAAAGAAAAATGGCGAACGATGGCAGAAACACCGAAGTCTTCTAAGTAAATGAAAAAGGTACAAGTTCAAAGAGATAAAAGAATAAATGACGATATTCTAGGATAAATGACGTACACTGTGAGCCTGCAATTTGAAGTCATTCCGGTATGTACGCCCCAAGGTTAAGAATACTTACTAGGGATACTGTAATCGATATCACTTTTTCAGTCAGGGAAATAGCAAACACGGCATACTCCGTTTGCGTGACAAAGTCATTCAAAGTCAATGAGTGGTTATCAACGGAGCAGGAATATACTAAAAGGAGCAATGATGATTGTGCCTCCTCTCGAGAAGATGTTTGGGGTTTTTTAAAGGGGGGGGGGGAGACAATATTGCCTATTAATACTCTGACACCTCTTACACCTTTCACTCTCACACACAGATACAAACACACGCGCACACACACACACACACACACACACACACATCCCTTTCCCGTGTTTCTACCTCTTCAATTAGAAACTAGGGTAGAAGTTTAGGCCTCCACAGATATCTCTTCCCTACACCAACACCCCATAATCAAATCAAAACCCTGGCATTAGATATTTGCCCTACAACTATATCTCACAAATAAATGAAAACTGTGACTAAAACTGCAAATGGACCGAGTGTAAAAAAATGTATGGGAATGTGTTCATGTTCTGCTCTGACTTCTTTGTGGCCGATATTTAGTTTTGCAATTATTGGCCCAAGTTATTTTCATAGGCTTTTCCCCTAGGTGAAGCACAAGCCAACCCAGGCACTAACGTCAAGAGAGTGCTACATGTGGAAGTGGAGAGTGTTACAGTGTGGAACGGTAAATCCAAGTTTAGTCCTCAACTCAGCGGGATAGCAGACTTTCCTGTTTACATCACCCTAGTGAGGCCTAATTGAATCAGGGTGCTAACCAACCAGCTATGTTCTCTCCAATTAGGCAACCCCCTGCTGTTTGTGCGACAATAATCGCCATTCCCTACACCCCCCAATGAAATGAGATTATTTCACTGCCTGGGAGAATGATTAGTGAAAAATGGAATGTTGTGATTTGTAGAAATTGAGATGCGTTTAAAAAGAAACTCAAAAGCAAACAAGACAAAACTACACCTACACGTATGTGTCAGAGAGCAGGAAGAAACTATGAGCTTGTGTGTTCAGCAGCAACAAAAGGATTATTCTCCTTTTGCAGCTGGCGAGAATGGCCAATTCCTCTGTCTCTTGAGATAATACAGCGTTTGAATTGAATTGAATGCGTTGGTCATAACAACATGCTTTTGATTTTTTTTTTGAAAACCTTATAACTTTTATTTCAGAGAAAATAACAGAGGAATGTTATTGCCAAAACTTTTCACAGCTTTTGGCGTGTGATACTGTAAATAACAACGCATAGTGAGCAAACTGATCGGGATCCATTCCTAGACACAGACAGACCACCAGCAAGACAGACAGAGACAGACAAACAATAACAAGAGAGAGAGAGAGAGAGAGAGAGAGAGAGAGAGAGAGAGAGAGAGAGAGAGAGAGAGAGAGAGAGAGAGAGAGAGAGAGAGAGAGAGAGAGAGAGAGAGAGAACTCGAATGTTTTACCGAGGATATATGGATAGGCCAGCTAGAGGCATCTTTACACCAGGCCCTCATGAAAAAAAAAACCGAGAAAAAAAAACAACGGGCACACAAACATAAAGAAATATACCATAATACACAATAATGAAGGTAATAATAAACTTAATCACTTAGGTATTTATGCGATCAACTACTCACATTACCAGTCAATTATGAGAGAGATATTTGGGGGATGGGAGGGGAGGGGGGGGGGGTGTTAAACACAACAGCTAATCAAGCAAACGTAAACAACCAATCAGATGGGGAACCTAAAAGCATTTAATTTTCATCCTTGCTGAGACGATCGCTGAAACCATCCGAGGGCTGATTCCTTCCTAATGGGCAAAACAAACCATGGATGACTGAAAAACAAGAAAAATCAAGATAGTTTAGGGCACATAGTGTTCTCCACATCAGCCCAGGGCGGTATTTTAAATCATGCCTGTGGCTTCTGGAACTGTCACTTCAGCTTCGGGTTTTCAGTTACCCCCAAACTTCTCTAATAAGACCAATCCTGTATGAGGATGCCAGGGGCCTGTCAGTATCAATGGCATCCCCACCTTCCAGAAATTCTGAGCAAGGAATTCCCTCTATCGTTGCTGCCTTGTTCCTTTTCTTCCTGTCACCTCTTTCTCGTCTTTTTTCTGCCTTCTTGGGCCATTCTCCTGGGAAAAAAAACTTTAAAGATAACAGTTCTCTCCCACGCCGAAGTCAGATGTGCTGGACCTGAATTACGAGGCGCTTAACAGCAGCAAAATACATTTCTTGTTCATATGACAGACAACAATAGTTGCTGTCTGAGCGCTCGATGAAGAA
>CM054143.1:32054439-32064439 GCA_028751875.1 Rapana venosa | reverse complement strand
GACGGTAAGGGACAGAGTTGTGATAAGACCCGTTTTATTACTTTCTGGAATCTTTTAAAGTGAGGAAATAAAGCTGCTACATATCAGGATCCGCTTACCGTTCATCTGGAATTCTTTCCGGTGTCAGGTAACGCCTCATTTCAAACCAGACATCAAAGAAAAATGGCAGGTGCAAGCAAGACACGCAGAGAGAATTTGCCAGTAAACGATTCAGCCACAGGAACCAACAGACAGAAGAAAAAAACACTACCACCACCAACAAAAAAGATAAATAAGATAACCGCGTACGATCTCCTGACAGAATTTACACGCTATGTTTTGTGAGAGCCTTGGTCCTAGTCGCTTGCTGTATACATAGACCCAGTATCGAGTAAATCGAACCCCCACCCCACCCCTGTAACCCATGTCAACGTTCCGTCGGTTAGGAAAACACTGCAGTATACATCATCGTGGGCTGGTTCGTTACGACAGAGTCATCAACTATTCATAAGTAGGTCTGGTGAACAGAAGCATCAGAAACGGAGAAAAGAAGACGATATCATCGACGCTAACAACCTTGTCTCTTCTCTGAATCAACAAAATTAAAGTAACGAAGGAGGTAAAGAAGGGAAGAAGGAGAGAGAGAGAGAGAGAGAGAGAGAGAGAGAGAGAGAGAGAGAGAGAGAGAGAGAGAGAGAGGAGAGAGAGAGAGAGAGAGAGACAAACAAACAACAAGGAAGAAAGAGACTAAGAAGGAAAGGAAGAAAGGAAACAGGATTAACACTGCCTACCGTGTGACACACTGTTTTCCAAAACGAGCAAGTGCGTGCACACACACACACACACACACACACACACACACACTCACACACACACAACACAATCAAACTAAATTCTCTCTTTTTTTTTTTTTTTACCCCTCCCACCCACTTCGTCTCTGACCCCTCCCCCCACCCCAACCCCCCAGCTATCCCTTCAAGAATAAATCAGGAGAGGTGATGATTTTTTATCTACAATTAACCTCCCCTGTCCATCTTTGTCCAAAAGAAAAAATGGTCATATTACCTCAGCTGACTCCAGAGAGGAGCAGACCAGAGAGAGAGAAGAGAGAGAGAGGAGAGAGAGAGAGAGAGAGAGAGAGAGAGAGAGAGAGAGAGAGAGAAGAGAGAGAGAGAAGAGAGAGAGAGACAGACAGACAGACAGACAGACAGACAGACAGAGACAGACAGACAGAGACAGAGAAAGACAGACAGACAGAGACAGACAGACAGACAGAGGCAGACAGACAGACACAGAGAGAGGAGGAGGAGGTGGAAGAAGAAGAAGAAGACAGACAGACAGACAGACAGACAGAAACAAAAAGAGAGCGAGAGAGAAAAAAAAGAGAGGGAGAGACAAACAGACAGACAGATAGAGATAGACAAACACACACAACACACACACACACACACACACACACACACAACATAGGCAGGACACACACACACATACACACACACAACACACATAGCACGACACACACCACACCACACACACACACACACACACACACACACCACAGATGAAGATTTAAAAAAAAAAAAAAAAAAAATTCAGAAAGAAAGCGGATAGAATCACCTGTGCCGATTCCCAACTACAAGACAAATACCATTGGCAGGACAGAGATGATAGTTTGCAACGTGCCGACAGGGCTAAAAATAGCGTTTTTCACACCACCACCATCACCCCATCACCCCAAAAATCTACCTTTCTGGCCTGACGGACCAACGGTTTCACTTTCTGTGCCTTTGTTCCAAGCTCGCCTTACATGCAACCCTCACTCACACCCCGCATGCAGACTAAAACCCGGCCCCTCCTAGCAAGGGCTCTTTGATGGCAGATTGGAGGATAGTCTCCACAATTATAATGCTCATTTTACCTTCTCTGTATATCTTGTCTGCCTGGTGGTCTGTCTGTTTGCCTGCCTGTCTGCCTGGCTTCCTGCCCCCTCCCCCCACCTCTCTCTTCTCTCTCTCTCTCTCTCTCTCTCTCTCTCTCTCTCTCTCTCATTCGCATTCGCATTCTCTCTCTCTCGATCAAGAGGATTTTTGCTCTGGAGTTAACATCAGTGCTGACTCCACTACTCCCCAACACCCTTCGGATGAGACTATAAACCGAGGTCCCGTGTGCGAACGCACGCAGAACATCTTGCGCACACCTTAAAATCTGTTCCGCTTTAGGTAAGAGTAGGCCATTGTGTGCTGGTGGGAACGGATGACAAAATATACAAAACTGCATACACACGGGGACTAGATGTTTTAAAAAAAAAGCATATGTGTGCTTATTCCATTATCCTCGAAATAAAAGACTAAAATAAAAGGAAATAATAAATAAAATCTCTCTCTCTCTCTCTCTCTCTCTCTCTCTCTCTCTCTCTCTCTCTCTCTCTCTTTCTCTCCTTACTTTTCCCTCCTCCTTTCTTCTTTGTCCCCAGATATCTGTCTCTTTTTCTATCTCTTTCATTTTCTCTCTTTCCTCAACTTTTTGCGTGGTATAAAGGTTGTGTTTTCGCCCATCGTGCTTCCTAGCTATTAATGTGTGGTTTGAACAAAGTTTATTCAGTCAAAACAACTTAACATAAGCCAAACAACAACAACAACAACAACAACCGTACCCCAGAGAAATCAACATCATTGCTAATCAGAAATGTAGGACCTGCTTTTATATGACCGGTGATTACATAATTAATTTTGTTTGCTTGTCTGTTTGATAGTTGGTTGTTTATGGGTTGTTGTTTTTCTTTTTTTGTTGTTGTTTTTTTGTTTGTTTTACTTTTGCTTGTTTGTCTGGTTGTTTTATACAAATTGTTGTTGTTGTCATTGTTTTGTTTTAGGACACGGAATGGAACGTCCTCTGATTATCCATTGGCCCTCAATCAAATATTGAGGCCGTTTCCTGCAACCACACTGTTTCTAAACTGCACATACAGAAATATTTCATCAGGTTTACTGATATGAAGTTACACCCCCAACCCTGAAAAAATATGCCCTTATACTGTTGGGGAAAGGGGGGGGGGGGGGGGTGAAAAAGCATGACTGTGCTTCTTCAAACTTAAAAAGATCCTCAAAGTCAGAATGCAGCTACCTTAATTAAGGGTGGGCAAAAACGGTCACATACACAAAAATATCACCATTGGTGAACCTCAGAGCTCTAACCTATAAACAGAAACAAAAACATACACCAAAAAATTCAAAAAGAAGTAAAACTTTTCTAGCCCTTCAAATGTTAAAAGGCACAACACTACTGATGCATTATCTTCAAACTTTAAAAAAGTAAAACTTATCTATCTTCTTTGCTGCTGATCCTCCCCCCCCCCCCTCCCTCTCTCTCTCTCTCTCTCTCTCTCTCTCTCTCTCTCTCTCTCTCTCTCTCTCTCTCTCTCTCCCTCTCGCTCTCTCTCTCTCTCATCCATTCCGATCATCCCTGGGTCCATTTTCTACCGTTCTTCTTAACGACATCCACTGGGTGGTTTACTTTTCCACGCAGAGGAACATCAATACTGCACTGTGGATATCGATTTCCTTTTCCACCTTTCTTCTCCTGGCAAATCTTTTTTCAGGATCTGACGCTAATGCCCCTGATCCAGGTCAGCTCTTGTGTAGGGAAGGGACGTGGCGCTTTACGTCAGTAGCACTGAGTGAGAGACTGACAGGAGAGAGAGAGAGAGAGAGAGACAGACACAGAGAGAGAGACAGAGAGAGAGAGACAGAGAGAGAGAGACAGACACAGAGAGAGAGAGAGAGAAACAGACAGACAGCGACAGACAGACAGAGACAGAGACACACACACACACAGAGACAAGCTGACAGACAAACGGGTCTACATACAGAAAGACATTTTCCTGTTAACAAAGTAAAACTATGTTTAGTGCTACAAGTTTATGGGGAGAACAGCAGCATGATTTACATTCTTGAGCAAAATAATACCGACTTAGTCAAAACATACCATATTATACAATAAAACGCGGTAACAAAATGAATTTGAACCAGTGTTAAAAGACGAAAGAGGAACTAAGTCAATCAGAATAATGAGGAGAAGAAAACACGACAGAAAACACCGATTGGAAGTCAGTTACATTCTAGACTAACAGAACTTGGCCGCAAAAGGCCTTTTTTTAAAATTATTCTTCCTAAGGTCATAGCGTTAAAACCTTGTCACATAACACGTCTTTGCTAATTGTTACACTTTCCCTGATCCTGGTTTTTTGGCCACAGTTTACAGCAATTCCCACCCTGCAGTTAAGGAAAAACAGCTTCTGTAACGATAGGTTATTTCTGTCAGAGATCAGGGACCCTTGTGTTGTGCGAACAATGGTTTTGCAGTTAGTTATTCTGGTTTTTATTTTCTTTCTAAAATGGGATTGGCTGATTTCTTGGGGTTTTTGTTATTCGTTTTATTCTCTCTCTCTCTCTCTCCTCTCTCTCTCTCTCTCTCTCTCTCTCTTCTCTCTTCTCTCTCTCTCTTTCTCTCTCTCTCTCTCTCTCTCGCTGACTCCATTCTAGGGGCTGGAGGCCTGAAGAATAATTTTGTTTATTGTTCATTGTTCTCTCTGTCTGTTTGTCTGTATTTATGTATGTGAGTGTGTATGTATGTATGTGCGTACGTACGTACGTACATATGTATGTATGTATGTATGTATGCATGTACGTACGTACGTACGTACATACGTATGTATAAAATAGGGTAATGTCACGCCACTGCAGCAGCGTATGCTAATTTAGACTACCATGTGATTTGTAAAAAGCCCATTTTTCATGGGCAGAAATCTTTGGCCTACCCCTACTACATACATGCATGTGCGTTGCTGAAGCGTGCAGAACTTTGACAACTTCTTTATTGCAGGGGTCACTGTCCTGATTGCAGTTAGCCGTGAAGCATATTCCAGGAGAGTTACGAAGAAAACATAACCCCTCTGTTACATTCGGCACCGCGGGAAGAAAGTTGACAATACGGCATCAATGAGGAGGCTATAAATATTCTGCATGTCCACCAATAATGTGTTGCCCGCCGGGTTATTTAGGCTCTGTGAACACAAAGCGTTTATGCGCAGTCAGCAATCGCCGACTGAACTTCCACGGCGAAGTTCGATCAGAGATGTGGGAAGTGTGATGAGATGACCCCCACGGTTGCTTCCCCTCGTGAAAACGTCGCAGCAGCGCGTGGTGTTGTAACTATGAATACAGTAATCGCCGTTTCCTTCCGCGGAGGTCAAGTGTCCTCCTACCTCTTTACGCACGTATTTGCCTTGCAGGGACATGTTAGTATAGCCGCGATGTTTTGTGTGCACTTTGCACTTCAATTATTTGTTAGATGCTGACATTAAGGCACGTGCTTATATATACATACACCACAGAGAGAGAGAGGAGAGGAGAGAGAGAGAGAGAAAAGAGAGAGAGAGAGAGAGAGAGAGAGAGAGAGAGAGAGAGAGAGAGAGAGAGAGAGATAGAGGAGAGAGAGAGAGAGAGAGAGAGAGTCTTTCCATCAGATACCTTTTTTTTTTTAAGAGAGAGAGAGAGAGAGAGAGAGAGGAGAGAGAGAGAGAGAGAGAGAGAGAAGAGAGAAGAGAGAGAGAGAGAGAGAGAGGATCTTTCCTTCAGATACCTTTTTTTTTAAAGAGAGAGAGAGAGAGAGAGAGAGAGGAGAGAGAGAGAGAGAGAGAGAGAGAGAGAGAGAGAGAGAGAGAGAGAGAGAGAGAGAGAGAGAGAGAGAGAGAGAGAGAGAGAGAGAGATCTTTCCTTCAGATACCTTTTAGTATTGGAATTTCTTCTTTTCTTTAAATTCGATTGTCCTACGATCTCGAGTTTTTTCCCCCTTGTCGGAGGTTTACTGTGTGTTTGATACCATTTTGAAAGTATATGGTCAAATATAATTTTTGTAAGGTTGTTTCAGATTTGGGGGGGTTGGGGGTTTTCTTGTTTGGTTTTTTTTTTCATTCCTCGGCCAGAGCTCTGAGGTTTACCAATGGTATGTTAGTCCGTCGTTTTCGACGATGACCTCCAAAACAGCAGAGGAGGCAGCTGCTGTTTCGGAAATTGGGCAGATCCCCACTCTCTCGGCCAAGTGGGCATAAGGACAGTCAGCGTTGGAGATGTTCTCCAAAGACCAACTAGCCCCCAGGGCTGCAGCACATAAGAACTGTGCAAGTCAAGCCTCCTAGTCAGAGAGTCTTAGTCGATCACTAAAGACTAAGCTGTAAAGTGGAATTCCATGAGTGGAAAAGCCTTGGTCATACAGCCTCTCACTTTGCTGTTGCCCCCAGCGTCAATGGTTTAATCAAGAACTGTGATAAAGCCCAGCGCTTACTAATGGTGAAGCTTACGCGAATGCTAACGTTTTTGCACACCATTAAGGTAGCCACATTCCGACTTCAGGGATGTAGGGTTGTTCTTAAAAATGCTTTACAACTAACTGACTGGCCGACTTCTCCCTTACCTCCCCGAGGAGCCACCGAAACAGTGCACTGTAACCTTCTGGCAGTGTGTCATGGGTACGTGGAGTCAAGCGGAGCCCAGGTCGTAGATTGCATGCTGGGTATGTTTTTGTCATCCATGCCGCTGGTCCTAGCTATCCTACTCTTCTACAAAAGATGGATTAGTTATCAACACAGGGGGAGGGTGCAGGTTAGCCTAGAGGTTAATGCGTTGCACTCGTGATATGATGGCCCGGGTTCGAGCCACCACCTAGGACCCCGTTCAAGGGGCTTTTTCCCTTGGGATTAACATCAGTACTGACTCCACTACCCCAGAAGTCCTTCGGAATAAGACTATGAACCCAGCTCATGTGTGCGACATCTTGCACGCACGTTAAAACCCGTTCCGCCTTTCAGATGAGTAGGTCATTGCGTGCCAGAAGAAACGTATGACAAAATTTAAAACAAGAAACTGCATAAACACTGGTGTGTGTGTGTGTGTGTGTGTGTGTGTGTTGTGTGTGTGTGTGTGTGTGTGTGTGTGTGTGTGTGTGTGTGTGTGTGTGTGTTGTGTGTCTGTGTGTCTGTGTCTCTGTGTGTGTGTGTTTGTGTTGTGTGTGTGTGTGGTGTGTGTGTGTGTGTGTGTGTGTGTGTGTGTGTGTGTGTGTGTGTGTGTGTGTGTGTAGATATCATCCCCGATGTTGGAATGCAGCTACGTTAACGGTGGGGGGAAAAACGGTCGCATACGCCAAATCTCACCATTGGTGAACCTCGTAGGTCTAACCGAGGAACGGGGAGTAAAAAGTCATTAATGTGGGCACAAGCTGTCATTCTTGTGTTCGCACATGGGACTTCGATTTATTACTTCATCCTGAGGAGGAATGGTGTCGAAACCAACGTCAACTCCAGGAGAGATAGCAACAGAAAAATCCCTAAAACAACTCGAACCCGCGCTATGGTTTTTCAGACACAAAACAGGGAAACGACATTATGGGCAGATCCATTGCAGTTTGTGTTTTCTCCCTAAGAACGGCTGTGGGACGGTCACCTTTACAGAAGGAGGAATGCCAACACTGCACAGTGCATATTGATTTCTTCGTGTACACTCTTTTCCCTGGCAAATATCCCCGGGGTCTGATAGTAATATATACCTCTGATCCCCATTATCCAGCCTGGATGGTTTTCAAGTCACTCTAACCCTGGGAGATTTACTGCAATGATACCGGCTTCTGTTGCAACAACAGCAGCAACAGAAAGAAAAGAATCGTCGTCACCATCATCATCACCATCGCGACGACCACCACCGTCATCATCATCATCATCACCACATCATCATCATTACTATCAACATAATTTTCGTTGTAACATCGTCATGATAGTAATAATAAAATGTAAATGGGTTTTTTTCAAAGCTTTTACAGCGCATATTTCCTCAAATCAATGCTCAAGCACAGAATTCGAAGAAGTAATGCTCATGCACAGAATTCGGAGAAATAATGCTCATGCACAGAATTCGGAGAAATATTTATTGCTCATGCATAGAAATCAGAGAAAAATTAAATTGCGTAACAAAACTGACACGACACAGTCCTACTCCCTTACAAATATAAGACGCAAAAATCAAAAACAAAAAACCCCAAATCTTGTATTGCACACACTTCTGCACACATGTCTACCTACACTCCCACGCGTGCACACCACCCCAATATACACACATACATGCACGCGCACATGCATGCATATGTAGAAAACGGGGTACGTCTACAGGAGAAGTGGGGAAAAAAGTGAATGGGACACCGAGGCTGCTACAAATATAAAGAATAAATGTACGAAAAGGTATACTTTAGACAACACAACGCACACAAAAAACAGAATGATTTCTTTTGTCACAGCAAACAGCGTCACCATAAGCTGTGGGCATGAATTCAGATTCTCACCATAAATGACGTTCCTAATGTTTCCCTGTTGTAAAATATGAATACAGTCATTTTCTTGGAAGCAAACTGCGTCCGTTCTGAGGCTCCCCCCCCCCCCCCTCCCATCCCCACCCCCCACTTCCTTTTAAAAAAAAAAAGTTCTTTACTTTGACGTCTGTAACGTACTGGGGAAGTAATCGATTTGAGCATAAGGAGTATTCTGTACACTCAAAGGCAAGGTGTATTTCATTTACTTCTTGAGAGAGAGAGAGAGAGAGAGAGAGAGAGAGAGAGAGAGAGAGAGAGAGAGAGAGAGAGAGAGAGAGAGAGAGAGAGAGAGATCAAACACAGAGACAAAGACAATGAGAGACAGTGGGAAAGAGAGACGGAAACATATTCTTATTATTCATTTATTCACCCTTTTATTTCGAGGGTAATGGAAAAAGCGCTATTGTGCTTTTTAACATCCTGTTCCAGTGTCCGCGCAGCCTGTACACTTTTGTCATTCGTTCCCACCGGCACACAATGGCCTACTCTTCCGAAAAGCGGAACAGGTTTTAACGTGTGCGCAAGATGTTCTGTATGCGTTCGAACACGGAGCCTCGGTTTATAGTCTCATCCGAAGGACTTTGACATTCAGTTCGAGTAACGTGTGCACAAGATGTTCTGCGCGCGTTCGCACACGAGGAACTCGACTGATAATGGTCTCATCCGAAGGACTCGAGGGAGCGGAGTGGGCACCGGTGTTAATTCAGGTGGGAAAATACCCTTGAACAGGCGTCTTGGTGGGTGCTCAAAATAGGGCTAGAACCCTAGCCATCACATTACGAGCCCAACGCACAAGGACACTATAAACCGAGGCCCCGTGTGCCAACGCACGCCAACACCGTCCTTTCGCACTCGTTTAAAAACCCGTTCCGCCTTTTGCAAGCGTAGGCCATTACGTGCGTAGGAACGGATTACAACTTTTTTTTTTTTTTAAGCACACAGATGTCGTGTTTTGACATCATCTGTGAAGTTGGAATGCGGCACTTTGATAGTGGGTAAGAGCGGTTGCATGCGCAAAATCTTACCAGTGGAGAACTGTCAAAAATCAGAAACTTGTGTGAAAATGGGGTTGAAAATCGTGTCAGAGGCCAGAGGCTGGAGTAAACAGAACAATAAAGACAGACGAAGACAACCAGACAGTACAGCATATATAGCTTATAGACGATGAACTTTGATATTCTCGCCAGATCTACAGCAGTTAGAAATAGCCCAACACACAACTATCTTGACATTTGGAGAAGAAGACAAGAAGAAGAACAAGAAGAACAAGAGCAAGAAGCAACAACAAGAACAGAACCGAAAAACAAAAACAACAAATTATCCTAGCAACCATAATCCACCGCATGTTTCCACGCAAGTAATTTCACTTTCTATGACTTTGTTTTTCATTCATTTTAAAACCTTTGGCACCGGGGGGACCGGGAGAATGTCTCTGTTTATGGGTCATGCCCAGATTTGGAACCATTTTGAAGGCTTAACTGCACTCTGTCTGGCTGGCTGTCTATCTTGTTTTCTCTCTCTCTCTCTTAGAGAGAGAGGGAGAGAGACACACAGAGAGAGCGAGAGAGAGAGAGCGAGAGAAGAGAGAGGAGAGAAGAGAGAGAGAGAG
>CM054143.1:32044439-32051939 GCA_028751875.1 Rapana venosa | reverse complement strand
CCCCACGATCCCACACGATGAACCCCACGATCACACACACACACACACACACACACACACACACACACACACACACACACACGATACACACACACACACATACACACACACACTGTAAACACCAATACAAAAAAACTTAACTCAAAATGCAGACAGCATGAGGGTAAAAAAAACCCAACCCCCGTGTCAAGTCTCCAAAAGTCTGCCGAGATAACAAAACAAAACCCCCTGTTTTCAATTACTAATGGACTGAGTGTTGACAGCACCACCACCACCACCGCCGCTGCTTGCATGGTCGATGACTCCCTGCTGACTCCCCCCCTCCAAGTCACTCCCCCAACCCTTGTTTGGTTGTTGTCCAAACAGTCGGTCAGTGATCCCTACAGGGGAAAATTTCAACAAATCGTGATTAGAGGCAAGCCGCCGCCCGGGACGTATGTTTGCCTTGTTTTCTTTTGCTGACGGCACAACGGTTGCCTTTCGAGTGTTTGGCCTAAGGGTGGGTTTCGGGGTTTTCTAAACATAA
The DNA here is from genome assembly GCA_028751875.1 of Rapana venosa. Lineage (NCBI taxonomy): Eukaryota > Metazoa > Mollusca > Gastropoda > Neogastropoda > Muricidae > Rapana > Rapana venosa. The sequence continues at coordinate 32,051,413 of CM054143.1, read as the reverse complement.
GGCTTTGGGCGTGAGAGGCAGTTTTTTTGGGTGGTGGGGTGGTATAGTAGCGGGTTTTGGTGGTGGTGTCGAGAAAGTGAGCTTGTGTGTGACCGAGGGGGAGAAGAGGGGGAGGGTATGGGGGTGGGGGGGGGGGATGGGGTGGTGGGGGGGGGGGGGGGTGGGGGAGGGGTTGGGGGGTAGGGGTGGATGCGTCGTGTGTGTGTGTGTGTGTGTGTGTGTGTGTGTGTGTGTGTGTGTAGCACATGAAAACAAAACAAAATCGTAAGAGAAAGAAATAAAGTGTGGTAGTAATAGTGAGCAGCAGCAGCAGCAGCAGCAGGTAGTAGGTAGTAGTGTGGTGGTGGTGGTGGTGGTGGTGGTGGTAGAAGCAGCAGCAGCAGCAGCAGCAGCAGCAGCAGCAGCAGCAGCAGCAGTAGTAGTAGTAGTAGTAGTAGTAGCAGCAGCAGCAGCAGCACCAGCAGTAGTAGTAGTAGTGGTGGGGTGGTGTGGTGTGGTGGTAGAAGCAGCAGCAGCAGCAGCAGCAGTAGTAGTAGTAGTAGTAGTAGTAGTAGTAGCAGCAGCAGCAGCAGTGAGCAGTCGAGCAGCAGCAGGTAGAACAAGTGAGTAGTAGCATCTAGTTACTAGTTGTGCGCAGCTGCCACTGTACTGCTGCATGTTGCGCTGTGGTATTTGATGATACCTGTTGTTGCTACTTCTGGCTGCAGCATTATGTTGTTGCTGCAGCTGCCACTGTACTGCTGCTATTGTTCGCACTGTGGCATTGATGATACCTGTTGTTGCTACTTCTGTGCAGCATTACTGTTGTCTGCAGCTGCCACTGTACTGCTGCTATTGTTGCGCTGTGGTCATTTGATGATACCTGTTGTTGCTACTTCTGGTGCTGCATTACTGTTGTTGCTGCAGCTGCCACTGTACTGCTGCTATTGTTGCGCTGTGGTCATTTGATGATACCTGTTGTTGCTACTTCTGGTGCTGCATTACTGTTGTTGCTGCAGCTGCCACTGTACTGCTGCTATTGTTGCGCTGTGGTCATTTGATGATACCTGTTGTTGCTACTTCTGGTGCAGCATTACTGTTGTTGCTGCAGCTGCCACTGTACTGCTGCTATTGTTGCGCTGTGGTCATTTGATGATACCTGTTGTTGCTACTTCTGGTGCTGCATCACTGTTGTTGCTGCAGCTGCCACTGTACTGCTGCTATTGTTGCGCTGTGGTCATTTGATGATACCTGTTGTTGCTACTTCTGGTGCTGCATTACTGTTGTTGCTGCAGCTGCCACTGTACTGCTGCTATTGTTGCGCTGTGGTCATTTGATGATACCTGTTGTTGCTACTTCTGGTGCAGCATTACTGTTGTTGCTGCAGCTGCCACTGTACTGCTGCTATTGTTGCACTGTGGTCATTTGATGATACCTGTTGTTGCTACTTCTGGTGCTGCATTACTGTTGTTGCTGCAGCTGCCACTGTACTGCTGCTATTGTTGCGCTGTGGTCATTTGATGATACCTGTTGTTGCTACTTCTGGTGCTGCATCACTGTTGTTGCTGCAGCTGCCACTGTACTGCTGCTATTGTTGCGCTGTGGTCATTTGATGATACCTGTTGTTGCTACTTCTGGTGCTGCATTACTGTTGTTGCTGCAGCTGCAACTGCCATGTTCGTTGACAACAATGCTGACGTCCCTTCTTTTTATTTTTTTGATACTACCCACAGCTGCCGTTACTCTCTCTCTTTGTGTTTCTAGATGCAAAGAGCGAAGTAAGCAGACCCTGCTTTATCCCATTGCATATTGATGATCACGGATACAGGTGAACATGGCGACCGTGACAGATAACTGCTTAATTTTTCACAACTTCACAGTTTCCCTGACAGGACAGAACTCCTGGCAGAGTCAGCTCGTGTTTCCGCCTCTCCCCTGACACTACTACTACGTTGTCCAACTTGCAGCAAATTCGTTGAAATTTGTTTTATATTGCGCTAACACTCAATTCTACGCGCTATTTTTTTGCGAGGCGTCCTCTGTAATGTGTGAACCTTGAAGCACCATATTTTGGCGGGAGAGTGTAGTAAGCTTGTGTGTTTCTTATTTTTGTGTTATTGATTTTTTTTTTTTTGCCTTTGTTTTGGGTTTGTTTTTTTTAGAGTGGGAGATTAGTAGGGTTTGGTTGGTTAGTTGTTTGGTTTTTTTGGTTGTTGTTGTTGGGGTTTTTTTTGGTGTGTGTGTTGTTGTTTTTCTGGGGGGAGAGCAGGCGTGTGTGTGTGTGTGTGTGTGTGTGTGTGTGTGTGTGTGTGTGTGTGTGTGTGTGTGTGTGTGTGTGTGTGTGTGTGTGTGTGTGTGTGTTTGTGTTTGTGTGTGTGTGTGTGTATGTGTGTGTTTCAATCTGTATGCCACTTAACAAAATGCTACATACCAAACTACACCTCCATCCCGTGTGTCAGATTCATCATTTCTGTGACAACTTAAACTAACAGTCACCCTCCTCTTCGGTCAATACCACACAACAGTACTACCACTTCTCTACTCACTAAGAATGGGACAACAGTCCTGAAGAAAGAAAGAAAGAAAGAAAGAAAGAAAGAAAGAAAGAAGGATGGAAAGAAGGAAGGAAGGAAGTGAAAAGCGAGGAAGGAAGGAAGGAAGGAAGGAAGGAAGGAAGGAAGGAAGGAAGGAAGGAAGGAAGGAAGGAAAGAAAGAAAGAAAGAAAGAAAGAAAGAAAGAAAGAAAGAAAGAAAGAAGGAGGGAGAAAAGGAAAGAAGTGAAAAGCGAGGAAGAAAGAAAGGAAGGATGGAAAAAAGGAAGTGAAAAGAAAGAAAGTAAGAAACAAACAAACAAATGGAAAAGGGAAGAAAGAAAGGAAGAAAACGAAAGAAAGGAGAAAAGGAAGGAAGCTAGTAAAGAGAAAGAACAAATAAAGGAAGTAACAACTTTAAGACAGACAAAATAATAAGACAGGATTTTAACAAATTGAAAGAACACTATGAAAGATAAATACAGGGAAAGGGAAAAATAACAGGAATGAAAGTGTGAGTGAAAGAAACAGGAAGGAAAAGGGAAGAAAGAAAGAAAAGAAATGAAAGAAAGAAAGAAACAAACAAATAAGACTCAAAATTATGAAATCACAAAAAGAAACAAACCAAAACAAAGCAAAAACTGAAAAAGGAAAAACGCAAAATAATGGCAATGAGAAAGCAAGAGAATTACAGCCAGCAATGTAAGTATGAGGAAAAGCTAATAATTATAAGGGCAGCTTCACAACAGTGCCTTCATAACCTGACTACACTACACCCCCTCCAATGCAATGCACCTCTATCTCTTGATCTTTACGAGAACACGCTTCGGCAACAAACACTGCGTGGATACGCCAACGCTGCGTGGTTATATGATTTCTCAAATGTAGGTCAGAATGATAACTACGATCATTTTTTAAAAAAATTTAAATAAAAGATTACCTCTCTCTCTCTCTCTCTCTCTCTCTCTCTCTCTCTCTCTCGCGCGCGCGCGCGCGCGCGCGCGCATCGGGATCTGAAGCAATTCTACGACGCACTGAAGACCATTGCAGTTCACAAGCTTCTACATAATCTACCGTCCTCAGCCAAACATGTTTGGCAGATAGGGGAGAGGTGGGCAAAACATTTCAATTGCCAGCTCAACCGCCATCTTCAATCGATAAGAAATCCCTCACATATTCAACAGCAAAGCCCTAGGTCCAAGAGCCATACCTAATATGGTATATGACTGTTGAAGCGATCACTCTTGGGTGAAGGACTGATCTCTTCAAATTGAAATTCAAGTTCAAATTCAAAAACTTTATTATATCAGTTGCAGAGAAATTCCAGTATATAAGGAAGAAAAAATTTATAATGACTTTAAAGATGTCCGACTTCGTTCACATATGCAAAAAGGAGAGGATGCCACCAACAATGTAGTAGTTAATAGGGACTCCTCTTCCTACCCAACACCAGCAAGATCCCTAACCCATGTCCTGTTCAACAAAGTGCTATGACGCCAGAAGTCAGGCTGATCCAAAGACTGTATGTACTTTTTGAGCTAGGTGTAAGACAGATAAAATCACTTTTGCACTTTGTCGATTCCAGACACAATTCTAGGGGCAGTTCTGAAACCTCTGCGCCACTATGTAAATCTGACAAAGGCGTTCGTTCGACGTGATCATTTTCAAAGGGACAGCTTGTGAACAGGGCATAATGTTCTGCTTCTCTGTTAAAATCATTACTCTGACAGATAGTTTCGCAATGACACGATGGTCCATTTACTAGAGAAAAGAGACAGTAGACGTGTGATGCCTTCCTTGTAAGAAATGGCATCAAACAAGCCTGCGTTCTAAGTTCCCATATGATTTCAGCATAGATTCAGCAAGCTCATGGATAAACATCTAAGTATCTGTATCTCGCAGGCCTGATTGACAGATCTTGGATAATAGAAAGAACTTGAATGAAGCTTTGCCAACTAGTCTCAAATACAAGCAGACAAATAAGTGTGCATGATAGCTTTCAAAGCTAAAAAAAAAAAGTGGATCAAAAGGAGATGCTCTATCATTTTATGATTAACTCTGCACAACATGACAAACCAAGGGAGACTTGGGGGGGAGAGGAGGGGGGGGGGGGGGGGGGGGGGGGTCGTACCTTGGCTAAAGCTCCGAGGTTTCCCAATAGTGAGATTTTGCGCATGCGACCGTTTTTGCCCAACATAAAGGTAGCTGCATTCCGACTTCGGGGAAGACTGAGTTATCAAAGGCACCAGAAAATAAAAGGGCAGAATGTAGCCCTCTATGAACGCCTTTTCCCTTCTCTACATCCTCTTCATTTTTCTTTCAAATTTGGATAACCTTTGAGGACTGAAGGAAATATTTCTGACCGAATAGTTCCAGTATGTTAACAAGTTGGGTTGTTGTTTTTTTTCTCTCAGACTACACTACAGAGGATGAATTGCAGGGAAAAGAGAGAAACAGAAAGAGAGGGGATAGGTGCTGAGGAAGACAGTAAGCTGGAGAGAAGACAGATAAACGAACTAACAGGCAAGGGGGTAGAGTGAAAGAATGAACGAGAGGACAGAAAGAACCAAAAGCGAGATAGATGGCGAGTCAGTACACTATTGTCTCCAACTTTTTTCAGACATGCAAGCGAAACCTGAGAATAATCGATGAGCAGCAACGCAGCAGATAGGTTGTGCCAAGTGTCCGGGACTCGGCTGACGAAACGCACGTGCCCCAGCTGTGCAGTGTCATGGGGCGCGTTGATAGGCGAGGAGAGCGCGGGGATCCTCTCCGTGTTCCTCTGTCCATAATGCATTTTTAATGGCACTTACGCCCTCACCCCTGCCCCCGCCCCTAGCCCCTCCATACTTTTTTTTTTCTTTTCTGTCCCTCCTGAATTCTGCTACTGTACGAAATGAGGTCACCATGCAGCCTGCCTGAAGCAAAACTACGAGGACGTTCTCTTTCTGACTAATGATGGTTGAAACTTGATTGGTGGGTTGGTTGGTTGGTTGGTTGGTTGGTTGGCTGGTTGGTTGGTTGGTTGGTTGGTTGGTGTGTTTGCTGGTGGTTGGTGCGTTTGCTGGTGGTTGATGGTTCATCGACTGACTGATTGGTTGGTTGGTTGGCTTGTGGTTGATCGGTGGACTGGTGGGCGGCTTTGTATGCAGTTGGTTGGTGTTGATGGTTTTGGGATGGAAACGCTAATGACTGACCCTTCGCTGCTGTTGAGCATAATTAAAACACCGAGGATCAGCTAAAAGTATGCAACCTCTCGCTTATCACTCTTGAGAATCACCGTGAAACCATGGAGACACACTGAATGAGAAAATCGCGTGTATGGCAACTTGTAAGTTATACTTTGCTCTCTAGGCAGCCAATCTCTTACTTAGAGAATCCATTCTCTTTAAAAGAAGCGTAAAGGCAGTTATACCGGGAGCAGAGAAAGATACGAATGATCCCTAACCAACATTTCAAAACAAAGTGGCATTTTCAATATCGGCCTTGACACATTACCTAAGTCTGTATACTCTGCAACAAAGCTTCCTGCCAAGGTACCCTGGATCATCGTTCATATGTATATTTCATATCGGTAACGGTTATTTCCGCTACGGACACGGATACCGGGAGCCTGCTCGACATACACATAAACCACCGGACTCATCTCCTAAAGGTCGCGGGTTCGATGCCCGATGGCCTCTCATAAAGATTGGCATTTCTCGCTCTGATGATGCAGTGGTGGAGAGGTTCTTTCCCCTTATGACCTGGCTGATTAATCCCATAGGCCGGTGCAGGCGTTAGATCTGAACATAATGAAGAAGGAGAAATGCGCCGATGCGTTGTTGCATATAGGTCAGTCTATTGTATGCTGGATGCAAACAAACAAAAAGAGAAAGAAAAAAACTTTGCGCTTGGCTTTCAATTCTTTGTATTTAGTTTTTTGTATAGTTATTCTCACAGTTATTTATCTGTTTTTCACAGTTGGTTTAAATAGATTTTACTCACAAACGAGTATAAACATTGAAAACAAACAGCATTTTGGAATTATAGCAACAACAAGCTTGTAGCTTACGGTGTGCTCAATTAAACAATGAAAAATTACATGAACAATGACGGCTGCTGAGCAATTATTTCTCTGTTTAAATTGATGACACAATGTGTAAAAAAAGCTTTATGATATAACTTTGGGATTAGGCTTGATGCCTCACTGTTTACAAACCATGAAGTGTTGCTGATTTGCCACAAGTGTGGGGACTAAAACAAGCTATGGCTGATGTCCTCCCCCTGCTGTGCTATTGACTGGTGTTTTAGCAATCATTTATTGAATAAAAAGCGGTTTAACCAACAGAACGATGACGCTGGGAGATGCTGCATTGTATTTGTGTTGTGCAGTGTTGACTAGACTGCATGACGCTAAATTGTAATTGATGGATGTGTGTGTGTGTGTGTGTGTGTGTGTGTGTGTGTGTGTGTGTGCGTGCGT
>CM054143.1:32026939-32034439 GCA_028751875.1 Rapana venosa | reverse complement strand
CTCTCTCTCTCTCTGAAGCGTACCACACACACACACACACACTCACTCACACACCACACACACACACACTCACTCACTCACACACAAACACACACACACACGCGCGCGCGCGCGCGCATACACACACACAAAATGGGTGGCGCTGCTCTTGTGGCAACGCGCTCTCCCCGGGGAGAGCAGCCCGAATTTCACGCAGAGAAATCTGCCGTGACTTAAAAAGTGATATACAAATTTTTTAAACGTTCACACACGCACATGCACACGCAAATGCACGCACACACATTAACCTTTCACTTCCTTGCAATCTGAAATAAAAACAGGCCAGGCATGCTGGCCCATGTTAACCAATCGATCATTGGCTGACACAGTTGTAAGGCCATCGATCATTGGATCAGACCAGCAGTTCTGCGCAGGCGCTGACATGTTTGGAGGATCCGTTATAAAAGTATTTCGGGCATGACTGCCGGAAGGAAATGGGGCCATGAAAGAATGAAACAAAAATGATGATACATGCGTGCGTGGTGTGTGTGTGTGTGTGTGTGTGTGTGTGTGTGTGTGTGTGTGTGTGTGTGTGTGTGTTGTGTGTGTGTGTGTGTGTGTGGTGCGTGCTGTGCGTGCGTGTGTGTGTGTGTGCGTGCGTGCGCGCGTGCGCGTGGTGCGTGGTGTGTGTGTGTGTGTATGTGTGTGTGTGTGTGTGTGTGTGTGTGTGTTTGTGTGTGTGTGTGTGTGTGTGTGTGTGTGTGTGTGTAATGTGTGTGTGTGTGTGTGTGTGCGTGCGTGCGTGTGTGTGTGTGTAAGTGTGTAAGTGTGTGTGTACTCTTGCGAGTGACCTGTTTGTATATTTCTATGGCTATTGCCCATATTGAGATAATTCACATATATTGAGAGACAGACAGACAGAGAGACAGAGACAGAGAGACAGAACGTCTACGTGTCTGTCTGGGTCATAGGGAGGAAGTTGGAAGTGGCTAGAGAAGGTTCGATTCCAATACATTTCTTCATGTTATGTTTACACACACATATATACACATAGGTGCGCGCGCACGCACACGCACGCGTTCACACACACGCACTCACAAAAAAGACACATAAAGGGGGGAAAAGCAAAAAGGACTATTGAGTTGTTGGCCCTGTAATCTTCAGGCTACCTCTTTATCACTAAAGATCCACATGACTTGTTTAAAGTGATTTCTCTTTTCCTTGGGACCCTCTTCTTTCCCCCTCGCCCCCCCCCCCCCCCCCCCTTTCCCACACACACGCGCGCGCGCACATTCCCATCTTTCTCTCGTCGAAAGTGCAGAATTACACAATATTAACTGCCACTGTCAAAGACATGTGGCCATAACAAATAAAGATGTAGATCATGGAAAGTATCAAGAGTTTGCATACACATACGCACATATATTTTGTTTAATGCAAGCTTCTGCATTCACGACACAAATGGTAACACTGAACTCTCCTCTGTCTCTCTCTTCTCTCTCTCTCTCTAACATCACACACACCCATTTCAATCCATGACCTCTCTTATGGTGCACAAAGATCTAAACACACATTGTACAACATATAACACTACAACACACATTTGAAGAATCACACCAACACCACTTAGGCAACAAGGACATGAAACAGACAGAAGAAAGATAGAAACAAGTCATAGTTCGAATAAGATTTCATTTTGTGTGCTGACCCACCTTCCAATCACCAGTTTTTATATGCCTCCCCTTTCACTGAAAGGAATCAAGAAAAACAATGAGCAATTACCTAATACTATAAAACTCTCAAACCGACACACACGCCTGAATTGAGGGCAGGCAATTGGAAATTAATAGACAGTTACAAACCTACGGCAAAGAGCTACCATCAAACTCCTCCCTCCCTCTCCTTCATTCTCGCCCCCTCCCCATACACAACCATCTTTCATACTTCCCACTACTCTTAACAGCAAGCCAATCTCTTCCAATTTAGACAAACCTCGACAATTTCGCGGACCCCAATGACAGAGCGACGAAGTGTCGACAGCTTTACAGCATGAACGGCAAGTTGACTAGTTTAACTACATGGTCTGTGAGTAACACACAACCACACCAGCATCATCACGCAGCACCTCATTGACTATCCATTCACTTCAGTTTCGCCTTTTTATTCAGGAGTCAGCATTGCTCAATTCCAAGTTAAACACGACATACAGTATCCGAGGACACAATGACAGGCAGACGTAAGTGTTGACAGCTTTCTACAGCTGAACAGGGCGAGTTGAGCTAGTTAGCTACATTGTCTGTGAGTTAAACTACAGAAAGACACAACGAGACACAACGCAGACCTATTGAGCTATCCATTTCACTTCATTTATCGCCTTTGTTTATTCAGGAGTCCGCATTGTCTGGAAATTCTGAGGTAAACACGAATGAAAGGTCTCGGAGGAATCAGCCATGACTGGCAGTTCTGTCAAGTTTGGAGTGGTAACACTGGTATCAATATCAACGGTTTATCCTGATGCCCTCTCTTTCTCTTTCTCTCTCCCTCTCTCTCGCTGGATAAAATAAAATAAAAAGCACATGAGCGCTTATTCATTATAAGGTAAAGGTAAAGGAGTCCCATAACCTATAAGGTCGTAGGGGAGCGAGGCGACAGAGACCTCACTTCTCTAGGGCCAGCATAGTGAGGGCGGCGCCCATCTCCTCTCCCTCGCTGCTTTACCTTCCCTGACCCTAAAGAGGGCAGGTACCCATTTACAGCTGGGTGAACTGGGGGAACTGTACTGAAGCCAAGGCGCGCAAACGGTCACCCATCCAACTGGTAACCACGCTCGACGCTGCTTAACTTGGCTGGGGGAAAGCGAGTGCTCCGACCACTGAGCTATCCCGTCCCCAGAATATACTCATAATAAATAATTTGATATGATATGATATTATTTTATCCCTCCCTCTTTACCACTTTTATCCTTCCCACCACTTCTCTCTCTCTCTCTCTCTCTCTCTCTCTCTCTCTCTCTCTCTCTCTCTCTCTTCTCTCTCTCGCACACACACACACACACACACACACACACTGAATCTGCTGACCTGCGTTCGAATCTCGTTCAAGAGAATTTTTCCTCTGGAGTTAACCTCAGTGCCGACTCCACTCCCCCAAAAGTCCTTCAGATGAGACTATAAACCGAGGTCCCATGTGCGAACGCACGCAGAACATCTTGCGCAGACGTTAAAACCTGTTCCGCTTTTCGAAAGAGCAGGTCATTGTGTACGGGTGAGAACACATGACAAAATTTACAAAACTGCATACACGGGGACTGGATATTATAAATAAAAAAACACAAAAAAACAAAGCACATGAGTGCTTTTTCCATTATCCTCGAAATAAAAAATAAAATTTTAAAAATGCACACACATACACACGCACGTACGCACGCACAACACACACACACAACACACACACACACTCAAACACACACTCAAACACACACAACACGCGCACACACATACACACACACACCAAGCATATTTAAAAGATGTATTTCTTCTCGTTTCCTTCCCCTTTAATTATCTAATCAGCAGAGCCTGTCTTGGTGTGATGATAAATCTGCCAGGAACACGTTGTGTTTACTCTCCTTCTTCTTCCCCCCTCCCCCCCCTTCATTAACACTGCAAAGGAAAAGGGCCAGCATAATCAGAAGCGCGCTTGTAAAGACAGGGGGAAGGTAGGTGTAAGTAAGTGTGTGTGTGTGTGTGTGTGTGTGTGTGTGTGTGTGTTGCGTGCGTGCGTGTGCGTGTGCGCGCGCGCGCGCGTGGTGTGTGTGTTGTTGTGCGTGCGTGCGCGTGTGTGTGTGTGTGTGTGTGTGTGTGTGTGTGTGTGTGTGTGTGTGTGTGTGTGTGTGTGTGTTGGCCATCAACGTAGCAGTGATGCAGATTGTAAACTGGATAGAAATTTCAATATTATGTAACACTCTCACTCTCATTATGTGTGTGTGTGTGCGTGCACGCGCTTATGTTTGCATGTATATGTGTGTGCGTCTGTGTGTGAGAGCGTACATGCATGTGCATGTTAGTGTGTATGTGTGTGTGTGCGTGCGTGCGTATCCGGATGCGCGCGTACGTATGTGTATGTCTATACTTGCGGAAGGGGGTGGGGGAGGGGCGAATGCTGGTTTGATTGTAAATTTGAACTTTTTAGTGAAGGAGTGAGTGAGCCGGTAAGCGAGCAAGCAAGCGAGCGAGCGAGTGAGTGAGTGAGTGAGCCGGTAAGCGAGCGAGCGAGTGAGTGAGGTGAGTGAGTGAGCCGGTAAGCGAGCAAGCGAGTGAGTGAGTGAGTGAGTGAGTGAGTGAGTGATGATGATGACGATGATAAGTAAAGAGAGACAGACAGATAGATGTAGAAGTGAAGAAGAAGAAGAAGAAGAAGAAGAAAGACAAAACAAGGTAACACAGCAAAGGGGAAAATAAAGAAAGAGACAAGGAGGGAAAAAAGAATACATTCACATGCAATAAAACACTCCGTCCATACCATAAATACACGATAAACACATAAAATGGGTTTCCGCCTTAGGTTCCACTGACCCAAAGCATAATTCCGACAACAAATCATTTTCATGCTCTTAGACCCTCGGCGAAAAAGACTTGAAGAAGAACAGTAAATGCTCTACAGGCATAACAGCAAAATAATAAACACACGAAATGGATTTTACTTCCATCTCTCTCCCTACTCAAAGAAACAAACCTCCCCTGGCAATGGGAAAGAAAGGAAGGAAGGAAGGAAGAAAGGAAGGAGGAAAGAAAGAAAGAAAGAAAGAAAGGAAGGAAGGAAGGAAGAAGAAGAAATAAAGACAGAAAGAAAGAAAGACAGAAAGAAAGAAAGAAAGACAGACAGACAGACAGACAGACAGACAGACAGAAAGAAAGAAAAGAAAGAAAGAAAGAAAGAAAGAAAGAAAGAAAGAAAGAAAAAAAGACAGAAAGAAAGAAAGAAAGAAGGAAGAAAGAAGAAAGAAAGAAAGAAAGAAAGAAGGAAAAAAGAAAGACAGACAGAAAGAAAGAAAGAAAGAAAGAAGTCAGACAGACAGACAGGCAGAAACAAACAAACAAACAAACAAAAAGAAAGAAAGAAAAAGAAAGAAACAAAGAACGGAAAGAAAACGCCTTAAGAGAGGAACGAAAACGGGAAATGATGGAAGAGAATGCATAATTATAGCCTACGCTGCAGAAGTGAGGTTGGGTGGAGTAAGCTAAATGTCAGGGTGTTTTTGTGTTTTTTCACGCAGAAGTCAGGAAGGGGCTATAACCGCTGCATTCTGCCGGCTGATGCTGTCAGTGATAAACAGAAACACTTTCGAAAGGTTTTGGAAGGGGCAGAGATGATCAGGCATTAAGTCCATTTCGTTAACTAACTTGTGGAGGATTTTTAAAACCAATTTTCTGTGGATGAATGTGTGGGAAGGGGATGGGGAAATGGCGAGGGAGGAGAGTAGGGACGCAGGGAGGGAGCTGAGTATATCCTGTCTATAATTATGAGGTTGTTGCTTTGCCTCCATATGTAAGTATGCAGTTTGGTGATCTTTTTCTTTTTCTTAACTCATCATGTATGCCCAGTGAACAGAAGGGTTTTGATGGATGGGTATAGACAGACGAAATGTATAGGTATTGTGAGTGACCAAAAATTGTTTATCATTCATTTACTGCAGAGATTTGTGAATAATCAGTATCATTATTATCATTATCACTATTATCATTATTATCATTTTATTATTATCATTGTTGTTGTCTTTACTACCTCTTTTGCTGCTGCTGCTGCTGCTGCTGCTGCTGCTGCTGCTGCTGCTGCTGCTGCTGCTGCTGCTGCTGCTGCTGCTGCTGCTACTGCTGCTGCTGCTGTTGTTGTTGCTACTACTACAACTACTGCTCTTTTGAATATAAAACAATAAATAAATCACAAGCGTCTACATTTTACGCAGAATGTATGAAATTTCAAAACAACAGTGAAAAAACTATACATTCAGCAATGATTATCATACTCTAAGCACTCATCTAGGACTTTTTATGTGATCAAAAGCTTACTCTGTAAATACATTCATGCCAAAATAATAATAATAATAATAATAATAAATTATAAATGGAATTGATATAGCGCTGTATCTTGCACAGACAAATCAAAGCGCTTGCACTCAACTCATTCTTACACAGTCATGCAACCAATAGCAAGTAATAGTTCTAACAAGTCCAAATGCACACACACACGCACACACAGGTTATACACTTTGGCAAGGTGATGGAATTTTTGGCTGTTGAAAAGCAGGGATAGCTATGAAATGAAACATGAGAGGAAATCTTAGGTTTGAAACAAATATGTCTTGAGGCCAGATTTTAAAGTGTCAAAACAATAGTTTCTCCCCCCTTTGGTATAGTCATTATCACCGGAGTTCATTATTATCATCATCATTATTATGATTATTGTCGTGGTCACAACAGTCATTTTCTTCATCACGATAAGCTTAATCGTCCGCAGCCATAAAAACAATTTAATTTCTGTTAAGCTGATACCGCTACATGACCATTACCTCCTTTAAAATCAAGAAACTTGGCTTTAAAATGATTCACATGACCTCAGCTATCTGCTACAAACCTAGCCTCACAGAAACTTCAGATCTAATCTGCTGTTTCATCATCTTTACACAGGCAAATTTCGAGTAAATCATTGAGCCTACATGCTTGATCCGATCTGAGATTTTTTTTTCAAATTTCCTATTAGACCAGCAGCAGCACATACATCCTTTCTAGCTGCCAGCCACTCATTCAATTTCATGAATTTTAAAAGGAAAACAAAATGATTGAAAGAGATCGGTGGTCTAGAGGTAACGCACCCGCCTAGAAATCAAGAATTTGGGGTTCGATCCCGGTTTGAACCCGAACATTTCTTCTTTTGTTAAGAGTTTGTGGGTATGCAGATAGACAATGTTTGTCATATACGTCAGTGTGCGAGTATGCTATGGAAGCATTGCCAAGACATGAATATGTACATCTCTCTCTCTCTCCCTCTTTCTCTCTCTCTGCTTGTCTCCCCCCCCCCCCCCCCCTCTCCCCCCTCTCTCCCCTCTCTCCCCCTCTCCCCTCCCCCCCCCCCCCCCCCCCTCCCTCTCTCTTTCTCTGGGGCCACAGCCTATACTGAATAAATCATTCTCTCTCTCTCTCTCTCTCTTCTCTCTCTCCAAAAGCTGGCTTTTTATCTTCTTGCACTCTAAGAGAAGAACAGGCCAGGTATGCTGACCCATGTTAACCAATCGATCATTGGCTGCCACAGTTGTAAGCTCATCGATCATTGGATAAGACGAGCAGTTCTGCGCATATGCTGAAAGGTCCATGCCATCCATTCAAAATTAGTTCGCACATGGGTTTTTTAGGGGGAGATGGGTCCATGACAGAATGGGGAACTGAATGAAGGACGTGTGTGTGTGGTGTGTGTGTGTGTGTGTGTGTGTGTGTGTGTGTGTGTGCCTGGTGGCTGTGTGTGTGTGCC
>CM054143.1:32019439-32021939 GCA_028751875.1 Rapana venosa | reverse complement strand
GAAATAAAATCAACGTCAGAATAAGGTAGTGAAGTGGCTAAAGAAAAAGACAGAATGCGACCAAAAAAAAAGAAGAAATACTCACTTTAAACATTTCAAGTAAACAACAAAATTCATAGCAAAAACATAACATGGATTTAGACGTTTACGTGGGGATCCCTTCTCACTAACAAAACTCATTTTTTCAACAGCCCGTTCTTACGCTCTAGGCGCCATGCTGAATGGAAAGAAAAACTTTCTGAAACAATCTGAAAGTGTTTATTTCAGCTTTGGCCCCAGGGGGGAAGCTTGGAAAACACAAAACACATGTTCCATATAAACATTTTACTGGTACAATATGTAAACCACATACACGGGATGTTGATTTCAGTTCCGCCACTTTCAAACACACAAATTAGCAAAAACAAACAAATGAATATCATTCTATTTTCCAGCTTCGAAGCCCACAGAGGAGATTGAACAAGTGAGGAACTGAGAGGGGATGGACAGAAGGAGAATGGAAGAAACATGACCGGTTAGGGTGACTAAAACCCCACTTTCAGTTTAGGATTGCAGTTTATCACGCCGAAGTCGGATGCGCTGGGCCTGACTAGTCAGGCGCTTAACGGCAGCGCAACATATTTTCACTCATATGACAGGCAACAAAAGTTACTGTCAGAGCGTTCAACGAAGAAGAAGCAGGATTATAGCTTCAGAAGGTACTGCTGTGTGTGGAATATTCCATATCAGCTACACTACATCAACACCACATATCCACCAGAGAGACGCTATATAAACTGCACAGCCAAATGCACTTGTGAATCCCGATGTACATACACTGGGGTGTGTTTTCAGCCCAAAGCACTTGTAAATCCACCGGTACATGGTAGCTGATTCAGCCAAACAAGCTTGTCGATTCCCTGGTACATTCTCTGAGCTATTTTCAGCCTAATAAACTTGCAAATCTCTTAATACATACCGAGTACTTCATATTTCAAAATCCCCCAAATACTGACAAAAATCACGCGATACTTAATGCTCTGCATTCAACTTTGTGCAAGCCTACACTCATCAAAGTAGATAAAAGTACTGGCATGTCCGCCCCAACTCAGTCTGGGAGATTGTAAATATTTAGATATCTAATTCACCAAGCAAGATTGTAAATATTTAGTTATCTAATTCGCCAGGCAAGATTGTAAATATTTAGATATCTAATTCGCCAGGCAAGATTGTAAATATTTAGATATCTAATTCACCAGGCAAGATTGTAAATATTCAGATATCTAATTCGCCAGGCAATGCCAAGACTCGTAGTAACTAGTAACTTTTAAGACAACTCAAGATGTTAAAGTCAAACGCTTTACCCACGTGACCACCTCGACCCTCTGATTGACAGGGCCTGACAGAACTGAAGAGGAATGATGAAAACAATGGCTGCCTTGGTACTGAGTAAAAAATGCCAGATGGAAAATTAGAAACACTGCAAAGAAGAGAGAGAGAGAGAGGGGGGGGGGGGGGGGGTGTCATACCTTAAGACTAAAGATGAAAATAACCACTGCCTCAGCTCTGGCTTAAAGTGTCTTGAAACGATAATTTTATTTTAAAAAATAATACAGAGACAGAAACAGATAAAGACAAACAAACATACATGCATACATACATACATACATACCTACATACGTACGTACGTACATACATACATGTATACATACATACATACATACATACATCTACATACATACATACATACACTACATACATACACAACATACATACACACATACATACACACAATACATACTACATACATACATACATACATACATACATACATACACACACATAGACTCAAACCCTGTACTTCATGAACCTACAGAACGCAAGTCAAATGTTCGGTCCACTAAATTACAGCATCTGTGTAGAGAGAACAGCTACAGAGGCAAGAAACAGCACAGAAAAATGGCAGGGTAAGCTTCAGGGGAAACAGGGAGACAAAATAAAGAGAACTGCATTCATTTCTCCATAAAACATTCCATCCACACAATGAATGCAAAATAAACACATCAAATGAATTTCAGAGCTTCAGGTTCCAATCGCTCAAAGGGAAATTTCCCTCACAAATCGTTTCCACGCTCACTGGCCCATTAGCGAATTTAAAAACAATTTTTAAACCCACCAAGATTCTCTCAGGGCAGAAGAACATAATAAGAAATAAGTGTGAGCATGATAATTATGTAAACAGTAAACACGTGAAATGGATTTTACCCTGCAGACTTCATCTTTTGAAGCAACTCAACAACAAAAACTACTGCCTCCCCATCCCACGCCCACCCACCCCAAAAAAGCGCACTTTATACAAAAGAGGAAAGACAAGAGATAAGGTGGAACAGAAAAGACGAGAGGGCGGGATAAGCAAAAATGGCGTCTTTAACAGGTCGAGGGAAAAAGAGACAAGGACTGCCTTGTGTTGGCTCATGTTATTATGATAAATCCCAAACAAAACCACCCAAAAAAAAAACAT
>CM054143.1:32001939-32014439 GCA_028751875.1 Rapana venosa | reverse complement strand
TTAAGGACGGGCATATACAGACAGTAAAACTACCAAAAGATAAGAACGAGAGTGAAGCAAAGAAAACAGCAGAAGAATGAGACACTAAGAACAAACAGCTCCAGACAGAAAGAAAAAACAAATTTTTTTTATGAACATGAGACAGTGAGACAACTAAAGAAAAAGACCGAAAGCGACCAATAAAGGGGGAAAAACTATCAACCCGCTAGAAAACATTCCAAATAAACAAATTCATGGCCAAAACATGAAATGGGTTTACATCTTTGTGTCAGGGTCCAATCACTCAAGTTGAGATTCTTTCTTTCAACAAACTGTTATTTTTATGCTCCAGACGCCTTCAGGAATGGAAAGAAAATACAATTTGAAACAGTTTCTTATTTCAGCTTTTGCCCTAAGGAAAGCTAGGAAACTATGGAATCACAAACATAATGCTCGACATAAATGTTTTATATGTACCATACATAAACCACTATACACACGTGACGCTGGTTTCAGCTCAACCGTTTTCAAACAAATAAAGAAATCTCCGTTTTAAGCTTCCAGTCCCACAGAGCAGATTGAACAAGCCAGGAATGAGGATGAGGGGGTGGATAGAAAGAAGGCGAATTTTTTAAAAAATTGACGGGTTGTCTCACCTGTCGGATTTACCGAGCACGGTGTTAGCCATCGCTTTCACTGACACAGAAAAAATATGTGTCTTCATTTGTTCAGGTCTTCGCTGGCCCTGCTGACTTCATGGATTTTCATGCCACTGGATTCAGTGATGTTGCCAGTGAGAGAAGCTGGTGGTCTGCCTCTTTTTATATTGTGACTCAGTCTTGTCATGAAAGGCAGTCTTGATAATATCAGTCTCTTGGTTTCATAGAGCATGGCCTACATATCTTAATTTTCTTTTATTTATTAATGTTAAAAATGGGGGGAGGGGGGGGGGTTGTTCCCATGTTGAAAGTATTTTTAACTTGACTTGTGAAGCAGGCTTTCATTTATTCTTCTATTTGTTCAATTGACCCCGAGCAGCCTCCTGAAAAATGCACCTCAGCTGCTTTCATTCTTTCATCATCGTCTTTTCTTTGTGTCCAGGATTCAAAGCCATAATTTATAATATGACAAGCCAGATTAAGCATTTCTATACTTGGTCTTTCAGATGGTGAGGAATTCTGCGATCTTTCCATATGTTGTTTAGTTGTATCATTATACTTTTATATCTTTTGTACATGATCCATCATTTGTTTTAACTGAGCACTCTTTGGCATTTTTAAAAGGATTTTTATCAATCTTTATGTCATTCTCTGGCAACTGATTCTCGCAACATGGTGTACTTTCATCTTTCGAGCATAAAGCTTGAAACCGACTCTTCTTCCTGTTACATCTGCTCTGTGTAACACTCTCTTCATACTGGTGATAATGCTGGCTAGTGGTGATGTATCATCAGCGTAGCAAAAATTCGTTATAGTTTTACCACCCATCTTAAGACTCAGTCCTCAATAGCAGTCTCTGCCATTACTTGTTCTGTGTTTATATTGAAAATGTGAGGGGCAACATCCATGTACAACTCCTTTCTAGATATTGAAAAAATTTATATTTTTGATTGCCCCATCTGATGATTGTCCATCTTTTTCGTCTTCATAAAGTGAGAAATTTAGTGAGATGATGTGTTATAGTAAGCCCATTTTATGCATTCTGTCACACAGATTCTGGTGGATTGCGTTGTCAATAGTTTTGCAATAGTGTGTGAAGTTGATCAAAAGTTCTTCATTCGTACTTTTCACCTTTTCAATGCAAGCTTTTCATTTATGTTTCTGCAATCCACAGAATACCGACAACAAACTTTGTTTTTAGCTATATTCAGTCTTGTGCAAAAACGTACGCATCAATGTGAATACAAGCACTGACATGTCTGCAAACAGCACAGTCTGGAAGATCGCCAAAAAATGATATGTCTAATTCATCAAGACTCAAACTAGTAACCTATACACTAAGGATTATAAGACAAAGGCGTCATCCATCCGACCACCACTAGCCTCTGAATGACAGGCCTGTAAGAACTGAAGACTAATGATGTAAACAACCACCACCAGGCCACTGGCTTAAAGCGTCTAAGATGATTAAAAACAGTGTTACAGAGTTAGAGAGACACACAGACAGACAGAGACAAACAGACGGACAAACTGACTGACTGACAGACAAACAGAGAGACAGACAGACAGAGAGAGGCCTGTCAGAACTGAAGAGTAATGATGTAAACAAACACTGCCTTGGCACTGGCTTAAAGTGTTTAAGACAATTAAAAACAGTGCTACAGAATCGGAGAGGGAGGGAGAAACAGAGACAGACAGACAGACATACTGACAGAAAGACAAAGACAAGGAGTGGGAGAGAGAGAGACAGTCAGACAGACAGATAGCCATCCAGCCAGTCATGCAGAGAGGAAGAGAATGATATAGACAGATAGGCAGAGAGGAAGATAGATATAGATAGATAAACAGACAGACAGGACAGACGTGGATACTAAGTTGATGGAGAGTATGATATTAAAGAGAGGTTTAGATGGACAGATCTCTTCTTTTTCTTCTCTTTTCTCCTATAAAGTCTTGAGGAATCACTGATACACCTGCACTACATTTTTCAGGCAGTGTGTTGTGAGAAACCTGAACTTGGCAAATGTATTCTACATTAATTTTGTTGTGTTTCCATAGCTCACTTTACTAAAGCTGACATGAATTATGGAATCTGTTTCGTGCATATTTTATCTGCACGCGTATATACCCGAACGTAGTTAAGCCATCAGCGAGTCTACATTTCAATTTTTACTCCAGTGATTCCAAAAATCACCGCCATGCACCAGACACTACTGCCAAGATTCGAACCCACGACTTCATGAACCAACAGAATGAAAGTCAAACGCTCTGTGGCCACTCAGCCGTAGTAGTGTGTGTGTGTGTGTGTGTGTGTGTGTGTGTGTGTGTGTGTGTGTGTGTGTGTGTGTGTGTGTGTGTGTGTGTGTGTGTGTGTGTGTGTGTGTGTCAAGTCAAGTCAAGTCAAGTCAAGTCAAGTCAAACTTTTATTTTCAGATGGTACATTGAATAAGCAGTGCATTTGCTTTTTTTCATCAAGCCATCTATCTAAAGAAGAAAAAAGCGAGAACAAAAAGATAATGGGTATAGCGACCATAGAATAAAAAACACCAACCGTAGTCTATGGTAATTGTGTGTGTGTGTGTGTGTGTGTGTGTGTGTGTGTGTGTGTGTGTGTGTGTGTGTGTGTGTGTGTGTGTGTGTGTGTGTGTGTGTGTGTGTGTGTGTGTGTGTGTGTGAGAGAGAGAGAGAGAGAGTGTTGTGTTGGTGTGTGTGTCTGTGTGTGTGCGTGTGTGTGCGTGCGTGCGTGTGTGTGTGTGAAGGGGGGAGGAGGAGTGAACAGATACAGAGGCAGAGAGGAAAACAGACAGAGGCAATTTAAGCTATAGGGGAATGAAGAGACAGAAAAGGATAACCGCATCCCCATGCCATTAAACCTTCACACTTACAATAAATACAGGAAAAACACATAAAATGAGTTCCTGTGCTTATGGTTCCATTCACTCACACGACGCGAGTCGTTTCCATTCCCTTTGCCTGGTCCCTTGGCAAATAAACAGAGAAAAACGGTAAATGCTCTAAAGGCAGAAAAGCCACAAGGAACACATGCAGGCATTGTTTTTAAACATAAACACGTGAACAGGATTGTGTCCTGAAGGCTTCGCCCTTTTACAGCAAAACAAACGAAACAGTTGGCTCCCCCCAAAACACACACAGCTTCGTCAATAAGGAAAGGACAAGGGAAAGTGTGAAAGAGAACGGAAAACAAGAGAGAGAGTAGGCCAAAATGACAAGATCTGAGGTGTGTGTGTGTGTGTGTGCGTGCGTGCGTGCGTGCGTGCGTGCGTGCGTGCGTGCGTGCGTGCGTGCGTGTGTGTGTGTGTGTGTGTGTGGAGGGGAAAGGAGTTGCGAGAAAATATTGGTTGTTCGACTCAAGATTTCTCTTTCTTTGGAAAAAACAGATGCAAAAAGAGAGGCAGACACAAAGAATAGACACAGAAAGCAGTAGAGAGAGAGAAAGAGAGCGAGAGACAGACAGACAGAGACAGACAGACAGAGGCTGACAGATCAGAAGAGATGCAGAGAGAGACAGAGGGCGACAGATAGACAGAAACATAGCCAGATCACGTGGACGGATACGGATGAAGGAAAAAAGGGAAACGCAAAGCAAGTTGAACAAAACAAACACCACAGAAAAAGGCAAAAACGACAAAGGTGTTCACTGGCTATAAAACATTACACCCATATAACAAATACACGACAAACACAGGAAATGGGGTTTTCGCCTTAAGGCTCCACTTACTCAAAACAACATTCCTTCAAAACATTATTTTCATGCTCATGACTCTTTTGCGAATAAGCAGAAAAACAACAATCAAAGCTCTAATGTCAGAAAAATATAACAAGAAACACGTGTAAGCATAATAGTTAAACAACGAACACGCCAAGTGGATTTTAACCTCCTCCTTTTCAAGTAAAACAAATAAACCTACTGACCCCAAAATGACAAGACTTTAAATATAACAGTTCTTCCCCCATGCCGAAGTCGGGTCGGATGCGCTGGGCCTGACTTGTCAGGCGCTTAACGGCAGCGCGACGCATTTTCGCTCATACGACGGACAAGAGATGAGTTAGTGTCTGTGTGTTCGAGGAAGAAGAAGAAGAATTTACAGAGTCATTTATTGCATGAAGAAAGAATGAAATTAAGTTGAAATAAATAAATTTTCACTAATACAGAGATCACGTTAAACTTGCAATATACCTTTTCAACATCTACTCCGTCTTTTAACTAGAGCAACCTTTTCTTGATATTCTTTGTTAATTTCCATCTCAAAACAGTATAAAAAACAAGACAGAGTGTGAACAACGGACACAGTCAACAAAAGATGGCGAATAAAATATATCAGCAAAGCATATCACTTCACACTAGACTATTCACTTCTGTTCGCCAAGTGGAGGAGCATCAGTTGCACCATCACAACGATGGGGGGAAAGGGGTTAAAAGTTGCGAGATGAAACGGGCTGACTTATATGCTAGGGTGAAATGTGCGGGTCAAAAGCTAGACTTACCATCTGTCCTTGTCAGACAGGCGCGGGGGCGATCTGTAAAATAGACGTCATCCATGCACACGGCCATGTGGGCACAAATGCAATGAAAATGCAAAGAATGAAAAAGTTTGCAAAGATACAGCATAGGGGGGAGAGAGAGAGAGAGAGAGAGAGACAGAGAGAGAGAGACAGACAGACAGACAGACAGACAGACAGAGAGACAGGCAGGCAGACAGACAGACAGACACATATAGAGACAGAGAGACAGAGATAGACAAAGAGAGACAAACAGAAGCAGACAGACAGAGAGACAGGGAGACAGAGACAGATAAACAAATACAGAGACAGTCAGAGACAGGGAGACAGAGACAGACAGACAGAGGCAGATAGATAGATAAACAGAGACATATTTATTTTTTTTTTTATTCTTTTATATCGAGGATAACGGAGTAAGCACTTATGTGCTTTTTTAATCCAGTCCCCGTGTGCATGTGGTTTTGTAAATGTTGTCATCCGTTCCCACCGGCACACAATGGCCTACTCTTACGAAAACCGGAACAGGATTTAACGTGTGCGCAAGATGTTCTGCGTGCGTTCGCACACGGGGCCTCGGTTTATAGTCTCATCCGAAGGACTTTTAGGGAGAGTGGAGTCTGCATTGATGTTAACTCCAAGGGAAAATATCCCCTTGAACGGGAATCGAACTCGGGTTGTCAGATTGCGAGCGCAATGTTCTAACCACTAGGCTATCCCGTCCCCCTTGCAGAGAGAGAGAGAGAGAGAGAGAGAGAGAGAGAGAGAGAGAGAGAGAGAGAGAGAGAGAGAGAGAGAGAGAGAGAGAGAGAGAGAGAGAGAGAGAGATCCACACAGATAAGCTCAGAGACAAAAGGGTAAAGACAGATTTGGGGAGATAGAGAGACAACGGTATAGCGAGGAAAATGAGAAAACATATGGATGTAAGCAGAACCAGGTGCAGTAACAGGATTCCAGATATTCAAATATTCAAGTTTACGCGCGCCGCGCGCGCGCACGCACGCACACACACACACACACACACACACACACACATTCAGGTATTCCAATCCGCCATTACTTCCCCCCACCTGTCCTCATTCGTCTAATATCACTAAAGTGAAAAGACATTAATTTGAAGATTGAACGAACGAACGGACGGACGGAGGGACGGGGACACACACACCACAAAAATGGCATGACTCTCTATCAGCATACCCTGACTAGTTAGATTATCACCCGATTATTTGTAGAGCAAATTATGTATGTGAAGTAGAATCTTTAGAATACCGTAGAGGTATATGTTTACTGAGGTCAAACAGATTACCTTTAAACGGAATTTCACGTTATGGCAAACCGATTACTGATCCATTCTGCTCTCAGTGTGATGGCCAACAAATTGAAGATGTTTGTCACTTTTTACTTGTATGTCCAAAATATGCTGTATTGCGAAGAAAATGTATTCCTTTTATTATTACAGATTTCCATCGAATCTGAAAGTGCAGCTTCTTTGTATGAACACTAAACCTAGTTTGATGTTTAAAGTTGGATTATTTCTTACTAAATGTTTAGATATCAGAAGTAAGGATGTTCACCTTACATGAAAGTATATGATTAACTGTTGTTCCTATGGGCCATATGGCCTGCAAAAACTGAATTAAAATTATTGTTATTGTTATTGTTACACACACACACACACACACACACACACACACACACACACACACACACACACACACACACACACACACAACACACACACATTAAACAGAGCGGGAACACTGATAAAACAGAAACAAGAAGACATACGTGGAACAAGGACACAAATGAGGTTGAACAAGAAAGTCAAAATAGGCGACAACAAAATTTTCTTAAATGAAGCAAACGTCTCTCCGAGTCACTGATAATATACAGAGCAAGATTAAAAGTGATAAACTGACTGAATAATTATGTGAAATACGAAAAAATGAACAAAGGCACAGAAAAAAACCCAGAAAAGCTTAAATAAGTAAATTTTTGAGAAGGGGATATTGAACTCTGGCCCAGACTTAAGGTCCTTTAATGGGAAATGGCGTTAGTCACTCCAAGTCTGTCAGTGAGAAAGCAATTCCTCATGGAGCTTCCCTCTGTCTCTCCAATATTGCTCTCCTACACTTCACTTTCCGCTTCATAAGAGTCTGCTGTCTGTACCCGTTTTATTGCTTTTACTGATTTGTCTGTCCCTCTGTTCATCTCTTCGCTTCTCTTTCCTTGTTTCTGCATCTTTTCCCTCGCACCTTTCTCTTTTAGTAGAACTAAATTCTTGCAGATTTATCTTTTTCACCAAGATTTCTTGGGGAGAGAGAGAGAGAGAGAGAGAGAGAGAGAGAGAGAGAGAGAGAGAGAGAGAGAGAGAGAGAGAGAGAGAGAGAGAGAGAGAGAGAGAGAGAGAGAGTGGTTCTGTCAGGTTTAACATGTCGAAAAGATACTGCCTGAAAAATTCAGCACAATGCTCTTACTGAACAATAATTTTTCCCTGAACAAACAATATTCCCTAAACAGTTGAGGGAGAAACAAAGTTGCCAATCACTCATCAACAGCTACTGTCTGTACAAATCATACAAACACACAGAGCCTACAGACACCGCCGAACAATCCCCTGTTCTAGGTATTTTTCTGTGTAGGCAAAAAAAAAAA
This sequence comes from Rapana venosa, assembly GCA_028751875.1. Classification (NCBI taxonomy): domain Eukaryota; kingdom Metazoa; phylum Mollusca; class Gastropoda; order Neogastropoda; family Muricidae; genus Rapana; species Rapana venosa. Next base: position 32,006,628 of record CM054143.1, on the reverse strand, counting down.
AACCCCAACCCCAGCGAGTTCCTGAGAAGTGAGTGAGGAAGTCTGGCCAACAGTTTAGTGATCATTAGTGGAATACTGTGTTAGCTATCACCAGACTATTTGAAAGGGAGCCAATTCTCTCTGGAGTGCCTTTCTGTCTGTGCAATATTACTGCTGCTGTCATGTTGCTTTCTACTTGATGTCTGAATCCTTTTCCTCCTTTTCTCTGTCTGTCAGTGTTTTTCTGTTTCCCTTTTTCTCTTGCTCCTGTTTCCACTCCTGTCTTTAAGTAGAGCCAGCTACGTAGAATGTTCTTCACCTGTCCATCAAGAATTGTTATACAAACTAAAATAGAAAACTGTAGACCCTTTTGGTCAATTTTGTATGAGAAGCCATTTCGGCAAAAGCAAAAGAGCAAAATAAGCCATTTTTTCAGGTGGGAACTTTGATGCCAGACAAACAGTTCAGCTGCCGTAAGTGACAGGCAGTATCAGTCATTCCAAGACTGCTCACAAGGAAGGGAATTCCCTTCAGAATGTCTTTCATCTTCTGTCAGTGTGTGATGAAGACTTGCGGTAACGGTATTTCCTCCCTGTACTACTGCTGTTTCTTCTTGTTGTTTTCTTTATCTGTAGTTCCTTTACTGCAATTTCCACTGTGTATCCTTGTCTTTCTGCCAATCTGTAGGGAAGTCTCCGTTTGCCTCTGCTTTTACTCTCTACGTCTGTTCAGTGTTTGGGTATTCTGGAGGTATAGAAGACAATGAGTTGGATTTTTTCATGTAAATGTGTGTCTGTATATTTATCGATTTCTGTTTCTGCGTGTCTATGCAACTGTCTCTTATTCTACCTTACAGTGAGTTTTGACAACCTCAACTTTGTGCATCTGCAGAAATCAAATCGTTCCATCTCTGTTTCACCTTTACTAATTTTTTTTTCTTTTTGCTCTGTTTGGTTGAAATTAATATTGGCCATGGTCTAACTGACCAAAGAATCTGTATTGCGTCTTTAATTGTAATGAAAAGAGAAGTATAACTCATATCAAAACTATATGCTTTTATAAACTAAAACCTCTGCATAAAAATCATATCAAAACTAAAAACTCAGCAAAATATTTACAACTTAAAAACCCAAGACCAAACCAGGATGAAACTGACAACTTGAAATAAATCAATCTCTCTCTCTCCTCTCTCTCTCTCTCTCTCTCTCTCTCTCTCTCTCTCTCTCTCTCTCTCTCTCTCTCTCTCTAACTTGTCATCCCACAAATCAAGAACTACCGTATATATTTTTCTCAGAAATATGTGCAAACCTACATAAACCTTACCATTCTCCTACCAAAAAGCATTTCTGAACAGATGGAAAAGCTAGCAAGATTACCAGAAGTAAGTATTGAACTCGAGCCCAGACTTTATAGACGTAAATAAGATGCGGTATTCTTTGCTTGAAGAAGGGGAATCAATGCCTTTTTTTTTTATTCATTCCTTCTCTCAATCTGCTTTCTGCAGCAGAAAAGCCTGCCTTCTCTATGGTATAACTGTTTTCTTTATTTGTCTGTCACTTTGTTGATCTCTGTGCCCCCCCCCCCCCCCCCCCCCCCCCCCCCACAACCTTCTTCAACTTTTTTGTTTTTTTACCCATTAACAACAACTGTATACATAAATAGCTGCAAGTATGCAGCACTGCAGAGTCAAGGAAACAAAACACATGGTTCTTCTGAGGGCAGTGAGAAAGCATGGCCAACAGTTTTGAAGGCTAGTAGTGGGATGGTGTACCAGCATTACATGGTATGACGCTGTGCCAGACATCCCCCTTTGGTCCACAATGCAAGGAAGCCAATTCTCTCGGGAGTGGCTTTCTGTTTCCACAACAGTACTGCCCCTGTCACGGGGGCTTTCTACTTGATGTCTGTATCCTTTTGTCGCTGTCAGTCTGTCCGTCTGTGCAAGCTTTCAAGTCTTTTTTTTGCTCTTGCTTGATCACCGTGTGTTCATTTGTGCTATTTTTTCTAGATACCATACTTGTGTTAGAGTCAACGTATTTCTGTAACACTTGCATGAAAAAAAAATGCCACTCGTTGTCTTCTATATTGCCAGAATATCCAGATACCTCTCCTCTCTTTTAGTAGAGTTACTTTCGTAGGATAGCTTTGCCCTGTCCACCAAGAACTACTAATTGCACAAATCATTACAGACCTTGTAGACACTCTGGGCCAATCTTAGATCGGAAGATAGTTCCGCAGAGACAGGAAAGCCAGAGGAGAAACTTTCTCAGATGGGAACGGTGATGTCTGGCAGGCAGTTTAGCGACCATAAGTGAAATGTACTGTCAATTATCTTGAGACTGCTTGCAAGGGAAAGCAGTTTCCTTTCTGAATTTCGTGCATCTTCTTTCCAGTGGTGTCTTGGGTTGTGGTAAAAGCATTTCCTCACTTTGTGTTTGTTTAATAGTACTCTGCCGTCACATTTTGCTTCTTTATTAGCATTTCTCTAAAGACAATGTACCCCTATGCTTCTTTGTCTGGTTTTTTTTAATATTCATCTGTGTCTTGGTGTTCTGCTAACACAGAAGAAAATGAATAGGTGGACATTGTCTAAGGTTACAGGAATAATGCCAACACTAATGCAAATGCTAAATGCGAAAAGGGGTCAGAACAAATATACACACAATAATCAGTGTGACAGACTGTCATCTAGAAGGAAAGAATCTAGTTTTGTCTCCATCAGGGGTGCGTTATCTAAGGAATATTTTGGCTACGAACCAAAATTCTCTCTCTCTCTCTCTCTCTCTCTCTCTCTCTCTCCTCTCTCTCTCTCTCTCTCTCTCTCAGTGTGTTCATCCAATTCATCAAGAACTGTCACAAAATATCGATTGGAAAAACGTACAATCCTGCCAACACAACTTTCACCATTCTTCTACTAGCAGATATTTTTTTAAAAGACGAAAAAGTTAAATGAACAGACTTCTCAGCTGGAATATTGAAGTCTGACCCAGACTATCGGGGTTAATAATGGGATGCTGTGTTAGTCACACGAAGACTGTGGGAAACCTAATCCCCCTGAGATTTCTGGAACTTCTCTCTGTCTGTCCAATATTCCTTCCCGTGATTTGTTTTCTGATTCATAAAGGCCTGCTGTCTATATCGCTTCCTTTTCTTTATTTGTCTGCCATTCTGCTGATCACTGTCTATTCCTCTCTTTTTTCATCCCCTCCTCTCAGCTTCCTTTGTCAGTATAACTAATTGTGTAGGGTTTTTATCTTATCCCTCAAGATCTCTTGTATACCCAGCACCGATGCAAACATACAAAACCTACACAGTCTACAGACCAATCTTTTATCAGTACATACTTCTGTACGGGAACAGACAGCAAAGAGAGGAGGGTTCCTTAGAAGGGAGTGGGGAAGTGTGAACAACAGTTTAGAGGTCATTAGTGGGATACTGTGTCAGCCTTCCCCAGACTGTTCCTACAGAAACACAAGTTTTCTTTACAGTGTCTTTCAGTCTGCACAATATTACTGCGGCTGCCATGATGCTTTCTATACCTGATGTCTGTATCCTTTTCTGGCTTTTCTCAGTCTGTCAGGCTTCGTGGGTTTTTGTTTCTATTTTTCTGTTGCTCTCTTCTCCTCTCCTCTCTTCTTTTCATTTAAACTTTTTTTATTTCTTTTCTTCGGGATTTTATTTTACATACAACGTCCGCTCACATACATACACATAGCCACTCACTCACGCAGCAACATTTTAATACATTTGACAACAAACACAATTACTTTGCAAAAAACTAAACAAATTCATTTACCCCTCCCCCCCCCCCCCCCCCCCCCCACACACCATAATCACACATACGTACACACCAAACATACGATACAAAATCAGCACACCCCTGCTGTCCCCTCCCCCTTCATCCGTAGGCATTCCCACCACCGTGGAGGTTCTTCAGATAGATAGATAGATAGATAGATAGATAGATAGATAGATAGATAGATAGATAGATAGATAGATAGATAGATAGATAGATAGATAGATAGATAGATAGATAGATAGATAGATAGATAGATAGATAGATAGATAGATAGATAGATAGATAGATACACGTTCTTTTGATAAATGTAGCTATCCTTATATATAAGCAGAGGTACAAAGTGTTTCCTCCCTTCTACAAGATCTAATTCTAGCAGAGCGTTTCTATACTGTCCATTGAGAACTACTAATTGTGCAAATCAATGCAAAGCCCATAGATACACTTAACCAACAAGAAGGCAAAGTAAGCTCTTTCCAAGACGGGAATGGTAGTAACAACTGACCAACAATTCAGCGGCCATGGATGCAGTGTCAGTCATTACCAGACTGCCCACAAGGCAGGCAATTTCCTGTAGAATTTCTTTCATCTTCTTCTAGTATAATGATGAAGAACTGTGTTAACAGCATTTCCTTGCTTTCTGTCAGTCGAATACTATTTCTGCTGCCAATTTTGTTTTCTTCTTCGTGTGAACTTACATTTTTTACGGCTATTCCCCTGTGTTGAATTCTTTGCCCGTGTGTTTGTGTGAAAGCTTCTCTATCTCTGTATCTTTTTCTTTCAGCTTCTCTAAGACTATCTGGCAATATTGCAGACATTGAGTGGAAAATGTTTCTGTTGATTTACTGAGATTATGTTAATATTCATGCACGTTCTAAATGAGGAAAACATTGAAAGAATTTAGCATTATCGAT
>CM054143.1:31991939-31996939 GCA_028751875.1 Rapana venosa | reverse complement strand
CCTTACTCCCCGCGATCTTGCGCCAACTTCACTACCTGTTTATGGACAGAGCAATTTTTTGGTTAATTTCACATAACCTAGTGTTTTGAAATATTCACCTCCGTTTGAAGTAGTAGTGGTTGTTGTGTTGTTGTTGGGTTGTTTTTTTTACATGAAATGTAATGGGTTAAAACTCAGATACTTTCAAGATAATCGCTACTAGATTGGAGATTTTTTTTAACAGCTTAGTTTGAACAATTGCTATGGGAAATAAAATATTTCTGGATCAATATAAATCAAGAGATATGTTTTTAAAGCTTTTAAAAAGAAACAGATCACGAAAGAAGAACGCAAACAGTTCAAGATCACAAATGTAGAACACAAACCGAAACAATCAGCTCCAGAAAGTTGAGAGCGATCGTATTTGTACGGTTTCTTCCGGTGTTCCAAACATTCTGCAGATCTGATCAAACTAGTCAGAAGAAAACTTAGCTATTTTGGTGTTCGGATTGATGACTGAGTATTGTCACCTGACAATGCAGTATTGCAATATCAAACTGTTTCCACACTCCTGTTCCTTTGCGTTATTGTATATAACAACAGGGAAGATGTGGTGTTCTTTAATGCTCACCGTTTAGTTAGTCCAGCTTCCATGTTTCTCTTTTCTTGTTTAATATTTTTATTTTCGGTATAAAAAAATTAAAGGAAAATCAACGTCCTGAAGGCCACCGACTTTTTTCATTATTTTCAAAATATATACTGCCACATTCTGTTTTACTAAATACACCATACTGTTATCGTTTTTTTTAGTTTATAACAGTAAACTGAGGATGAACAATGATAAGGATACCCCAAGAAGCAAAACTCTTGATGAACACTGTAGACTAATAACAAACCCCACCAGGATCTACTTGTCTTCATCAAATTCCCTCTGTATAATTCAAAAGGATCAAGGAACACAAACTAGTTATCAAATCAAACGGCGGTCAAGGTCCAACAATATTTGGAATGGAAATTCCAGCTTACCGCTGGAATAAGTCTGCACGATAACAGTGCACGGCCCTAGAATCGGAGTGACAGAACTCAATCAAGACAGGCTGCTGACTGCAAATGAGATCTGCCATCACTATATCAAAGGGGAAGTTTCAAAGACGGTGGAAGCGAAAGTCAACAGCAGTGACCCGGAAATACTAAGCTGAGTCACGGAGACCCACTACTATTGGCTATAGGGGTCCAGTGTTGGATGACTGTCTGCCATGTTGTGCCGAATTGAGACATGTTGAAGCAAAGCATATCAGACATTTTGCAATGGCGCAGAAGTTTGTTCGGTCTCCTTTGTCTTTTGCCCAACACAAACCTCTGCAATGTGTCATTAGCGATTTCCCACTTAACTGATTGTGTACTTTTCCTCTATTCCAACAGTTCCCGTATCCACAGATTGTTTACCAACCCTAAACACTCATGTTTACCAACCCTAAATACACACACACGCACGCGCGCGAGCGCGCGCGTGTGTGTGTATACTTAATATCAGAATTTCAGTTCAGCCAGTTATGGCAATAATTGTAACGTACTTCTACATTATAAGGAGAATATTTGGATTGTTACGCATGTTTCTTCTTCTTCTCCTCCTCCTCCTCCTTTTCCTCTTCCTCCTTCTTCTTCTTCTCTTCCTCCTCCTTTTCCTCTTCTTCCTTCTTCTTCTCCTCCTCCAACTCCTTCTCCTCCTCCTCCAACTCCTCCTTCTTCTTCTCTTCTTGTTCTTCTTCTTCTTCTTCTCCTCCTTCTTCTCCTCTTCTTCCAACTCCTCCTTCTCCTCCTATTCCTCCAACTCCTTCTTCTTCTCCTCCTCCTCCAATTCCTCCTTCTTCTTCTTCTCTTCTTGTTCTTCTTCTCGTCTTCTTCTTCTCTTCTTCTTCTTCTATAGGGTAGGGTCTCATCTTCTCCTGTACTTGTAATTCTGAAGGAGGTTTGTCCGCTGGCCTCAGCCGACACATTCTGACTTCGGAGGAAGCTCACGAAAAACTTCATGTGAAAAATGCCAGAAAATATTTGTAGATATGCTTGATGCTTGAAAAGAAAAAAACAGGAGAGTGGACTGGGAAGACAAGAGCGAGAGAAACAGAGAGAAATGAAATGAAATGTTTATTCATATGGCCATGGCCCCTTAAGAAGGGGGGAATACAGATAATTCAAGCAGACAATATGATGTACGTGCGATGTTGTTATGTTACATAGATACTTCTTCTTTTTAATGCTTTATACATATTTACTGCCAGTTGTTTTACAACACACTCATTCGTCGAAAAGAAAGAGAGAGACACAGAGAGAGAAACAGACAGAAGAATGGGAGGGGGGGGGGGGGGGGGAGGAGAGAGAGGAGGAGGAGAGAGGAGGAGAGAGAGAGGAGAGAGAGGAGGAGGAGAAGAGACAGAAGGAGAGAGGAGAGGATGGAGAGGGGGGGGGGGGGAGAGAGGAGAGAGAGAGAGAGAGAGATCGAAAAGACTGAAATTTCTAGCACACAGTTTCCAGGAGGTGGGGATGCTATTCATATATTTATTATACAGAAAGATTCCGTGTCATCATACGTGAAAAACTACGCCTACAAGATTTACGTTTTCTTTAGTGCGTCATGACTGTCCACCCCCACCCCTTCATCCCCCACTGCTCGCTCGCTCTCTCTCTCTCTCTCTCTCTCTCTCTCTCTCTCTCTCTCTCTCTCTCTCTCTCTCTCTTCTGACTAACTTTCTTTCCTTTTAATAACCGGAATCCACATGTGTTCCCTCTCTCTTTGTGAGTGGATCCGTTTTCGAGTTGTGACAGGATAATGGATCGTTTATCATACTCCCATTTTCTTGCTCGCTCCTCGCGCCCGCTCGCGGGTGTTGTGTGTGTGGTGTGTGTGTGTGTGTGTGTGTGTGTGTGTGGGTTTTGTGTGTTGTGTGGTGGTGTGTGTGTTGTGTGGTGTGTGTGTGTGTGTGTGTGTTGTGGGTGTGGTGTGTGTGTGTTGTGTTGTGTGTGTGTGTGTGTGTGTGTGTTGTGTGTGAGTGTGTGTGTGTGGGGTGTGTGTGTGTGTGTGTGTGTGTGTTGTGTGTGTGTGTGTGTGTGTGTGTGTGTGTGTGTGTGTGTGTGTGTGTGTGTGTGTGTGTTGTGTGTGTGTGTGTGTGTGTGTGTGTGTGTGTGGTGTGTGTGTGTGTGTGTGTTGTGTTGTGTGTTGTGTGTGTGGTGTGTGTGTGTGTGTGTGTGTTGTGTGTGTGTGTGTGGTGTGTGGTGTGTGTGTGTGTGTGTGTGTGTGTTGGTGTGTGTGTGTGTGTGGTGTGTTGTGTGTGTGTGTGTGTGTGTGTGTGTGTGTGTGGTGTGTGTGTGTGTGTGTTTGTTGTGTGTGTTTGTGTGTGTGTGTGTGTGTTGTGTGTGTGTGTGTGGTGTGTGTGTGTGTGTGTGTGTGTGTGTGTGTGTGTGTTGTGTGTGTGTTATGTGTGTGTGTTGTGTGGTGTGTGTGTGTGGTGAGGTGTGAGTGGGTGTGTGTGTTGTAGTTGTGATGTGTGTGTTGTGTTGTGTTGTGTGTGTGTTGTGTGTGTCGCGTGCACCGCGTGCGCGCACGCATGTGTGTGTGCATGCATGTATGTATGCATTACCATCCCTGATATCTAGATGCAGGGAAAAAAATCCAATCAAGATAAAATGCTCTATCATTATCAAGGCTTTTCATTGAGAATGGTGACAGTTCTGAAGCGTTTGTTTCCAACACTAAAAAAAAAAAAAAAACTGCAAAGGTTTTCATCTTCCCAGTCTTCTCTACACTTTCTTATACACAATGTTATATGAAAACAAAATTCTACAGACTAAAGCTTTACCGTATGAGCTACATTTCATTATTTTTCATGTAATTCCTCGGATAGAGCTTATAGGTGTACAAAAAGTTGGTTTTATTGCTTTTGCGACCATTTACCTCCCCCCCCCCCCCAATCCCCCACCTCCTACCCCCACCTCCCACCCCTTTATGTATACGCAATCTGACTCTGGAAAGATAATTTTTTTAACATCGAGAGAAAATATTTCTGCAGTTGTCTTTTTCAAGGCTTTAACAGCTTGTCTTTTTTCCTCTCTGTTTCTACAGTTGCGTTTTTCCTTTCCAGCTTTCCAACTGCAGCTGCAGCTCATTTTCCTTCAACTGGCTTTGTGTTTTCATTACTTTAAAAGAAGAGACACCAGCAAGATGATTATCCCATCATTTTACCAGTTTTACTTGGGGTTTTTTTTCTTTTCTCTCGCTGTTTCCACAGTTGGGTTCTTTTCAAGCGTGTCTACAACACGTTCTTCTCTTTCTCTCTCTTTTCTCTCTCTCTCTCTCTCTCTCTCTCTCTCTCTCTCTCTCTCTCTCTCTCTTCTCTCTCTCTCTCTCTCATTTTTTCATCCACTTAATGCATCAAAATAAAAATCCACAATTGATCTGTTGGAAACAAAGTAAATATATCCTCCCTTGCATTATACCAAATTATCCTCTCTCTCTCTCTCTCTCTCTCTCTCTCTCTCTCTCTCTCTCTCTCTCTCTCTCTGTGTCTGTAACTGACATTAGTGAGCTTGCTTTGAATTATAATGTGTGTGTGTGTGTGCCCTTGCTTGTTTTGATTTTGTTAACAATGAACTTGTCTGAGTTTTCCCCCCTTAAAATGAAGTTTGGGTTGTATTTTGTTGTTAATGCAGAATGGTATGGATTGTTAATTTGCAATGTTCTGTTGGACAATTTCATTACTTCTGTGGACTTTTGTATCAATTCTAATAATGTGTATATAGGATTGCGCATGCATGAATATGTGTGTGTGTATATGTGTGTGTATGTGTGTATGTGTGTGTCAGTGAGTAGTAATGAGCGCCCATTCACAGTGTGTGCAGATGAGAGCGGAAAGAAAGCAGTTCTGTTATTGTTGAAATAGCTGATGTTAGACTGGTCATTTTTCTTGATGCTTTGTGGCTTGCTGTCTTCGTACATCAAATAATGTTTATTTCCTGGTTTTGTCTGT
>CM054143.1:31971939-31986939 GCA_028751875.1 Rapana venosa | reverse complement strand
TTTATATCACGATCTAACAGCGTATCAGCTGTTACATCAGCAGTTCATGCCACAACTGTCATGCCAGTAGTAGAACAGCCCAAAGGAAGCCTAGGGTATCAGTCTAGAGAGATGTCTTTCGGCACCAAAAACCCCCACAAAAAATAAAAACGTATGAAGTCACAGATAAATAGAACTTACTGGTAATTCCTTAGGTACACCTGCTGTGTCGTTATGTGGTTGTTGTCGTAAAGTGGACAGGCTTAACAGAGATAAGAACTATTGCATGGGTCTTCAAACTTCTGGGTGGAAACTTTTTTTTTCTTCACCAGGTACAGACTGACAAATCGCAAGACAAACGATTCAAAATTTGACAATACCTTTTTATTTTATTTTTATTCTTTTATATCGAGGATAATTTTTGCCCATTGTCTTTGTGAGCATGCAAATCGGCTAAAACAACAGATTTTCCCCCGAAAATTAGGGAGTACTGGTTTTACGTTTGCAGTCTCAGCTGAGTTTTTCTATGTATGTACTGTCTTTTTCATTCCCATTAGTTTGAGTCGTGTGTTCATGTGTGCTCATATAAAGCGATGTAATAACGTGTGGACCAGGTTCGCGCAGTTGAGAGCCTTTATACACTTAGCGACAAGACAACAATATAATGATATAAAGATAATGGTAAGTTTGAATTGTGCCTGGTTCGATTCTTCTTGGGCTCAAGTATTTCCAAGTTCGACACATCTATGGTCTGATGTGTTCCTGATACACACGGGGACTGGATGTAAAAAAGCACATGAGTGCTTATTCCATTATCCTCGATATAAAACAATAAATAAATAAAATAAATAAATAATTATGTCAAAGGTAACATTGACTGGGCTGGAATTGTGTCACACAACGTTCGGGTTCGGGGGGTTGGGGTTTGGGGGTTGGTTTGGTTTTTTTGGTGTTTTTGTTTTGTTTTTTCCGTTTGTTGTTTTTAGGGGAGAGGGTTCATATCATCATTTCTCTACGTCTTGGTGTTTACAGTGTTCTTTCAGTTTTCTTTCCAGCCACCAGCATGTGGCCAGTGTAAAAGGAGTGTCCGAAATATTATCTCCTCATGGTGCCTTGAGATCAGAAACTGATCCACATCACACCAGCTCCACATCACACCAGCTCCACATCACACCAGCTCCACATCACACCAGCTCCAGATCACACAGCCCCTCATCATACCAGTTTCACATCATACCCACCCACATCATACAGCTCCACATCATACAGCTCCACATCATACAGCTCCACATCACACCAGTTTCACATCACACCAGCCCCACATCACACCAGCTCCACATCATACAGCTCCACATCACACCAGCTTCATATCACACCAGCTCCACATCATACAGCTCCACATCACACCAGCTCCACATCATACAGCCCCACATCACACCAGTTTCACATCACACCAGCCCCCACATCACACCAGCTCCACATCATACAGCTCCACATCACACCAGCTCCACATCACACAGCCCCACATCACACCAGTTTCACATCACACCAGCCCCACATCACACCAGCTCCACATCATACAGCTCCACATCACACCAGTTTCACATCACACCAAGCCCCACATCACATCAGCCCCACATCACACTACCCCCACATCATACCAGCTTCACATCACACTACCCCCACATCATACAGCTCCACATCACACCAGTTTCACATCACACCAGCTCCACACCACACCAGCTCCACATCACACCAGTTCAACATCACACCATACAGCTCCACATCACACCAGTTCCGCATCACACCAGCTTCACGTCATACCAGTTCCACATCACACCAGTTTCCGCATCATACCAGCTTCACGTCATACCAGTTTCACACCATACAGCTCCACATCACACCAGCTCCACATCACCCCAGCTCCACATCACACCATACAGCTCCACATCACACCACCTCCACATCACACCAGCTCCACATCACACCATACAGCTCCACATCATACAGCTCCACATCAACCAGTTCCACATCACACCAGCTCCACATCACACCATACAGCTCCACATCACACCAGTTCAACATCACACCATACAGCTCCACATCACACCATACAGATCCACATCACACCAGTTCAACATCACACCATACAGCTCCACATCACACCCGTTCCACATCATACAGCTCCACATCATACCAGCTCCACATCATACCAGTTCCACATCATACCAGCTCCACATCACACCATACAGCTCCACATCACACCAGTTCAACATCACACCATACAGCTCCACATCACACCATACAGCCCCACATCACACCAGTTCCACATCATACCAGCTCTACATCATACCAGCTCTACATCACACCAGTTCCACAACATCATACAGCTCCACACAATCACACCAGCTCCAACATCACACCAGTTCCACATCATACAGCTCCACATCACACCAGCTCCACATCATACCAGCTCTACATCATACCAGCTCTACATCACACCACATCCACATCACACCCCCATCCACATCACACCCCATCCACATCACACCACATCCACATCACACCCCATCCACATCACACCCCAATCCACATCACACCCCATCCACATACCAGCTCCACATCACACCACCCCACATCACACCACCCCCACATCACACCACCTCCACATCACCTCCGCATCATACCAGCCCCACATCACACCAACTCCACATCACATCACCTCCACATCACACCAACTCCACATCACATCACCTCCACATCACACCAACTCCACATCACATCACCTCCACATCACACCACCTCCACATCACAACCACCTCCACATCATACCAGCTCCACATCACACCAGCTCCACATCACACCTCCTCCACATCATACCAGCTCCACATCACACCACCTCCACATCACACCAGTTCCACATCACACCATACAGCTCCACATCACACCAGTTCCACATCACACCACCTCCACATCATACCAGCTCCACACCAGCTCCACATCATACCAGCTCAACATCATACCCCATCCACATCATACTAGCTAGCTCCTCATCAACAAGGGTCATGACATCCTCGGTCCTAATTCCAAATCCTCCAACAGCGGAGAATGTCAATACACTTCCCCTCGGAGTGGTGGCTACAAAGGCTGCCAGTTCCTTTGATGTGGCTGTGACAGTAATGAGGCCTCCTTCAGTTGCCGGTGTCGGCTGGACAGACTTCAGTACACAGCCACAGAGGGTGGTGTCTGAGACTCCTGCCATGTCCTGGTTGAGTGTGTGTGTGTGTGTGTCTGTGTGTGTGTGTGTGTGTGTGTGTGCGTGCGTGCGTGCGTGCGTGTGTGTGTGTGTGTGATCGGTGGGAGATGGGACTTGTCACCGGCGCTTAGATGAGACATGTCCAGACGTCAGAAATGTTTTAATGTAATCCTGACGACAGTTTCCGATATCGTAAAAGTCGCTGATGAACGATCGATAAAAAGACATACCTACGCACTTCTGCACTATCGCCTTGAGGAAAGGAGGGACTAAAACAGATTGGGGGAGGGGATAGCCTAGTGGTTAGAGCCCTGTGCTCGTGACCTGACGGCCCTGGATCGAGCCACCACCGAGGCACCCGTTTTAGGGGTTTGTATCCTGGAGTGGAAAAGTAAAGAGATCAGTTTCCCAATCAAACTAAAGCTCTACAAAGCCCTAATTCAGACGATCCTGCTGTACGGAAGTGAAACCTGGACATTGACTGCTGAAACAGCAAAGCGAATCCAGTCATTCGAAACAAAATGCCATAGAAAACTACTGGGCATATCCTGGAGAGAACGAAAGACCAATGAATTTGTCAAGAGTCAAATAACACGGCTGGCAGGTTCACAGGAACCCCTTCTCACCATCGTCAAGAAGAAAAAGCTGACATGGTTCGGCCACGTCACCCGCCACAACACTCTGCCCAAAACAGTACTGCAGGGAACACTCGAATGTGGCAGAAGGAGGGGAAGACAGAACAAGTCATGGATGGACAACATCAGAGAATGGACTAGGATGAATGACTCGGCACTACTGCGCAGAGCCGAGGACCGAGATGGATGGAGGAGGCTTACCACGGCATCGTCTTTCAGTGTCTCCCCCACGACCGCCAAGGTCACGGGTCTGATGATGATGATGATCCTGGAGTTACCCTGGTCACGTCCATATTTAGTTTAATCTTTGTACGCAAGTGAAGTGTGGTCCACAACAGCAGACATTTAAAGAAGGGTACAGGAAATGGAGATGAAATGTTTTCGCAAATTTCTTTGTAGTTCATACAGAGATCAATTAACTAATGAGAAAGCGAAAACCAGAATGGAAAACACCATTGGGCCATACGAAGAGCTTCTGACTTCAGTGAAAAAACGCAAATTGTAAGTGGCACAGGCACGTTACACGAACATCTGGACTGGCCAAGACTGTCCTACAGGGAACAGTACAAGGAGGGAGACGAAGAGGCAGACAGAGAAAACGATCGGAAGACAATATCAGAGAGTGGATTGGCCTTGAATAGAACTTGCTACGGAAAGCTGAAAACCGCCAAGAGTGGAGGAAGCTAGTTGCAAAATGTTGAGTGATGCCCCAAACTACTAAACTATGGATAGATAAAAGTGAAGAAAAACAGCAGTGCTGTAAACTCAATGAATAAACGAAAGAACCAGCAGAACAAGAAATGCAAATATACAAGGTAGGGAATTTTTTTTTAAGAGAATGGGAAAAAAAGAATGGTCCCACACGTATTTCTTTTGAAAACTTCAAATGATCAGTGTAGTGATTTGCAGTGTGCTATGTAAGAAACAAAGTTTACATCCATCACCAAGATACAAGAATAAATATTTAATAGAAGACAACCGGTATAAAGTTTTAACTTCTCAAAATCCTAAAAGAACATGACAAAAAGTAAACTCTAAAGATCTTTTCAGTAGCTCACAATTTTTTTCCTTTTAGTTTTAAGGACTCAGTACTAAACACTACCAGGTTCCTGTTCTTAAAGACACATGGAGGCGCCAATGTAACAAGAAATGTGTCTGAAAGCTTTTTTCCCTCCAGGTTGTCTTGGGGGTAAACGGTAGCTTCCTATCACATCAGATCGACACCACACCAGTTCCACAACACTTTTCAAGCTCCATGATTGTCTCAGTTTCTATTTTCCACAGGACAGCAGACAGTATCATCTTCTTCTTCTTCGTCGAACGCTCAGACAGCAACTATTGTTGTCTGTTATATGAGCGAAAATGCGTCACGCTGCCGTTAAGCGCCTGACAAGTCAGGCCCAGCGCATCCGACTTCGGCACAAGAGAGAATAGTTACCTTTTAAGTTCTTTCTGGGAAAAAAGGCAGGAGAATGGACCAAGAAGGCAGAAAATAGACAAGAAGGAGGTGACAGAAAGAAAAGGAACAAGGCAGAAACAAAGAGAGTGATAGAAAAGAGGATATTTCTAGCACAGAATTTCCAGAATGTGGGGTATGCTATTTATACTGATAGGCCCCCGGCATCCCCTCGGGGGAACAGTAACATCTAAGCTTCACCTTTTCTACAGTTCCTTGGACAGTAATGAGGTCTACAGTTGCTGGCCTCGGCTGTGGACGTGGACAGAGAGTGTCTGTTGTCTGTGACTGCAACCAGTCCAGGTACTGTGTGATCAATGATAGTTGGAGGAAATCGCCAGTTCTGGACAGAAGGGTCTAGACTTTAAAGGTATCTTAATTCTCATTTTATGTAACTGTTTCTTTTCCTTTCAGTACCGAAGCCAGTTACTTTGACTCTGAATAATCTTTTCTTTAAACAGTAATCTCTCTCTCTCTCTCTCTCTCTCTCTCTCTCTCTCTCTCTCTCTATATATATATATATATATATATATATATATATATATATATATATATATATATATATATATGTGTGTGTGTGTGTGTGTGTGTGTGTGTGTGTGTGTGTGTGTGTGTGTGTGTGTGTGTGTGTGTGTGTGTGTGTGTGTGTGTGTATACCAACAATCTATTTCGCTTAGGTCTAATAAAATTAATAGTCAAATTCAATTGAATCTTCTTATCTTTCATAAAACATCATTCCATGTTTTCACCATAACACCTCTCTCTCTCTCTCTCTCTCTCTCTCTCTCTCTCTCTCTCTCTCTCCTCTCTCTCTCTCTCTCTCTCTCTCTCTCTCTCTCCGATGTACTACATAAAAAGAGAGCCATCACGTTTTGTTATTAACTTCAATCTTAAAGCTATAACGATACTCCATAATGTTTGGAAATAAGAAACAAACATAAGTTCACCATGTTTCGCCACAATAAATGGCAGTATAAATTCTTTGCTTGGTGGCTAGGGTGATACTAATGGTGGTGGTGACAAACAAGATGTGGGAAACTACTTGGATGTGTGTACCGGATAAACCTGCGATTATCTCACCCCCCCCCCCCCACCTCACCTCCCCCACCCCCGCGATATTCAGTTTCTCCAACCCTCCAATATGTTTTGTATAACGGCCAAGGCCAAAGTACAATATAACTTTTCAGTGTTCAGTGTTCTCTTCGGATGAGACTATAAACGCACGCAGAACACCTTGAGCACGTTAAAACCTGTTAAACCTTTCAGAAAAGTAGGCCAGGTTGTGTAGGCGGGAATGGATGACATGACAATATCTTCAAAACTGCATGCACGCGAGGATTTGCTGTAAAACAAAAAGTGTATGAGTGCACGTTGCATCCAAAAAAAACAAAAAAAAGATAGCTCGCTCGCTCGCTCGCTCGCTCTCTCTCTCTCTCTCTCTCTCTCTCTCTCTCTCTCTCTCTCTCTCTCTCTCTCTCTCTCTCTCTCTCTCTCTCTCTCTCTCCTGCAAACGCACACAAAAGCTTCCATCCATATGTAGAAAAAAACAACATCAAAGAGCAGAAGCAGAAGCTGCATGATCTGAATGGAGGCTGTAAATCTCTCGGAATCCCTGGAGTCTGACCCAACTTCTCCTAAGTAAGCCCTCTCAGGCAGTAAACCATATTTCCCAACAAAGAAGAAACATTGGACAGAAACCATTCTTGCCTCTGAAAACTCCTTGCCACGGCTCTTTCGCAATGCCCCTGACGATTCTAACGGCCGCAATCTGGAACTGGGAGTGTCAAGTTTCTTCTTTCCACCTGGCCATTTTTTTCATGGGGGGTTGTTTTTCTCTGTTCTGTCTCCAGAATAACTCAGGGTGAAGCAAAGCGTTTTCTTGTCTTATCAAAAGAGTTACCATGCCAAATTTACACTTCACGCGTATTCTACTGGACGCATTATTGTTACTGTTACATCTTGAATCTTGTTACTGGGGTTACCTTTGATGTATATATGGCCCAGAAGAATAACAAAGAGATTAAGGGAGTGTGAGACCTAAGAATGTGAGAAAAGGAATGGTACTGGCAGTTTGGTAAGTGAATGAATGAGCCAGGGTTGGGTTGAGTGTGGCTGCTTGCGTTCATGTGACAGTGAGATGTATGTGTGATAGTATGGGTTTTTAGAGTTCAGTCTGCAACATTAGATGATAGATGTGTCAGTATTCTACAATTCTTCTGCTAGTATGTAGGTAGATTACTTATGATTTTGGTTCTTCAAAACTTGTTTTAAAGGAAGTGAAAGTGTAAAACTGAGTGTGTGTATGTGTGCGTGTGTGTGTGTAAACGCACGTTTGCAGGCGTACTTAGGTGATACAATTTTTACTGAGCATGTCTATTGGTCTAAATTTTGCATTCAAATGTTTAATTAACAATGAGTAAACATCGCCAAAAATCGACGAAGGCACATAAAAACCAGCAGATATATCAACACAAACATGACAGGAACAAAAAATGGAAAGAGTGAAACAGGGAATGGCCACATAGTATTTCATTTCAATACTGTCAAATAAGCGTCATCATTATTTATATTATGATACGTAGGAGCTACGTTTACAAACGCCATATTGAGGTAACCAGTGAAAAGTCAACTTCTCAATGCGAAAATTTTCAAGACGAACATTATAGAGAAGTCTATAGAGCTGTTCAACTAATTGCCGTTTTTTCCTCTTTTTTTCTCAAAGCCTATGTCTTAATCGTAACAGTGTCACTTCATTATTTTTTAAAGACTCGGGAAGGCGTCAATGTGACAAGAAGTGTGTCTGAAATCATTTCCCCTTCAGGTTGTCCACGTATAAATGACAGCTCAATATAACATCGGCCTGACATCATCACACCAGTTTCAGACCTCTCCGCAAGCTCCAAGACTTTCTCAGTCATCATTTTCTGATTTCTGCAAGGACAGCAGAGAGCCTCAACTTATCTCCCCTTTGAGTGAGGATTACAAGGACTGCCGGTTCCTTTGATGTCCCCGCCACAGTAATGAGGTCTACAGTTGCTGGCCTTGGCTGTGGAAATGGACAGAGAGTGTCGTTTGTGACTGTGACAAGTCCAAGTTCTGTGTGATCAATGTCAGTTTTATGAAGGGGAGAGTGTGTGTGTGTGCGTGTGTGTGTGTGTGTGTGTGTGTGTGTGTGTGTGTGTGTGTGTGTGTGTGTGTGTGTGTGTGTGTGTGTGTGTGTGTGTAGGGGGGGGGGCAGTTTTAGAGTTCTCTTAATACTGATGTTATATATTTTGTTTTAATTTTCCTTTCAGAACTTACCTACGTTACTGTGACTGAATTTTTTTTAAACCGAATCCGCTTTCTGTTGATAGTAGATTTCTCTTGAGTCTGGTAAATAGTCAGATTCAATGAATTCTGTATATCTCTCTCAAAACCTCATGTCACGAATCCACTGTAAATATGTGTGTGTGTGTGTGTGTGTGTGTGTGTGTGTGTGTGTGTGTGTGTGTGTGTGTGTGTGTGTGTGTGTGTGTGTTGTGTGTGTGTGTGTGTGTGTTGTGTGTGTGTGTGTGTGTGTCTGTGTCTGTGTCTGTGTGTGAGCGTGTGTGTGAACGTGTGAGTGTGTGTGTGTGCGTGCGTGTATGTGTGTGTATATGTATGTGTGCACGTGTGTGTAGGGGGTCTCTCTCTCCCTCCCTGCCTCTCTCTCTCTCTCTCAAGAACAAAACCTTTTCATTCAAAGACGGAAAAAAGATCAAAGAACAGAAGAGGATAATCTGAATGGAGGCTGTAAACCTCCCTGAACCCCTCTATTCTGATCCAACTTTTCCTTAGTCACCTTCTCTGCTAATAAATCTTATTTCCCAACACAGAAATAACTTGTAATGGAACCATTCGTTTCTAAATGTCCTGGGCCAAAGTCCTTTCGCGACTCTTCCAACAATGTTAATTTCCTCAATTTACCCAAAAAAAGTTCAAAATCAATGTCTTTCCACTCGACCAGTTTTTTCTGGGGCTTTTTATGGTCTTTTTCAAATCCGTCGGCAGAATGACTGACCGCAAATTAAGATTTTCAAAAATTTTCATCAAAACACTTACCTTGTTAATTTTACTGTAAATGGATAGCTCTGGATATATTTTTGATATTGAGAATGCCTTTGATGTCAAATATGGCCTGGTAAAGTATATCGAGAATATCTTTGATGTCAAATATGGCAGGGTAAAGTATATGAAGAATATCTTTGATGTGAAATAGGGCAGGGTACAGTTTACTGAAGAGCACTTTTGATGTGAGACATGGCTCGGTAAAGTGTATTAAGAACACATTGGATGTGAAATGTAGCCCGGTAATTCTAGACTGTGGAGCACCAGACCAAAATGCAGGAGTTTGAGGCAAACTGTTTGCTAATGGAACGAGCCATTGAGAGGACATGACTGACTGCTTCTATGCATGTGACATCGTCTTGCCTGTGCGCTTACTCGTTTTTCTAGGTGTCTTTTTAAGTCTTCAACGATGGATGTTGTACTTCGCAGATGTGCATTTCACTTTAAATCAACAGACCTTTCAAACAGAATAAATCTCTAGCCAAAAGCAGAAGAGGAACCAACAGAGAAGCAGACTCTGTAAGTGTGAATGGAGGCTGTAAATCTCTCTGAATCCCCTCCCCAGTCTGACTCTGCTTCTCCTACGTAAGCTTCTCAAGTCGTAAATCTTATTTCCCAGCGCAAAAAACAGCTTGGAAAGAAGCCATTTGTTTTTAAATACCCCCTGCCTCGGTTCTTACCCACTTCTCCTGACGGTTACAATTAGTTCAATCTGGAACTGAAAGCTTTGTTTCCATGTGACTTATTTTCAACGGGTCCTTTTTACTAATCCATCACCGGAATAACTTAAGTAAAGTGTTCCGTGACTCTTATCAAAAGAGTTACCGCCCCAAATTTATTCAAGACGAATATCTTTGGATGCAATTTTTGCACAGAGAATATCTTCGATGTGAAACAAGGCCCAACAGAATGACAGAGTGAATGAAGAAGTGTTAGTGTGTTCAGGGAGAGGAGTAATACCGGATACTGCTGAGTAAATATGAAAAGTATAAGCCAAAAACTGATGGCCTGTATGTATGTGAGGGTGTGTTGCTTTTACTTGCTAACGGTTTGCTTTGCATTACATCAGCTCCATATCGTATCAACTCCATATCACTCAGGTTCCCGCCCACATTCTCAGTCCTCATTCCAATTCCTCCAGGACAGCCGAGAAGGTCAAGGGCTTTTCCCTCGGAGTGGTGGCTCCAAAGACTGTCAGTTCCTTTGATGTCCCTGCCACAGTAATGAGGTCTTCAGTAGTTGGTCTTGGCTGGGGAAATGGGTAGTCCACTGTGACTGCGACATGTTCAGAATGTGTGATGGGAGAGAGTTGGTAGTGTCACCCGTTTGGAGAGAAGTGTGTAAGTGTCCACATTTTCTAAGATATTACGTAGACTTTATTTTTCGTTACTGACGTAGGTTACTAGGATTCTGATTAACATTTTGAAGTTCTACAATATCTTTCCTACTTACAATTATTTTTAGTGTCAAAGGATTAAGAGTTAAACTGAATGGCATGTCTTTGTTTCTTTTACTCACTCGCTGTATCTATTCATGTGTGTCTGTGCTGTGACTGTGTGTGTGTATGTGTGTGCTGTGGATGCCTGTGCGTGCATGTGCGTGCGTGGTGTGTGTGTGTGTGTGTGCGTGCATGTGTGTGTGTGTGCGGGCATGTGTGTGTATGTGTTTGTGTTTATGGGCGTGTGTGTGTGCGTGCGTGCATGCATGTGTGTGTTGGTACACTTATATGCATGCACAGAGACAAACAGAAAGAGGGAAGGGCGGGAGAAACATAGAAGGGGGAAGTCACAGAAAAGTGGAAGAATGAGAGAAAGAGACAGACAGACAGAGGGTGAGGATGAGAGTGAAAGGGGAGTAAAAATAAGATAGCTGAAAAGAGAAAATAACAAAAGGCAAACAGAAACACAGTTTTTAACTCATAAAATCTATCTCTCTCAGCGAGGAAAAAAAAAAATAGAAAATCACTTGTCATCTCATTGTCTCTCTTTCATTCCCTTCAGGACATAAAAACATTTCTATTCAAAGACAGGAACAGATCAAAGACCAGAAGGGGAATCTGGATGTTCTGAAAGGGGGCAGTAAATCTTCCTGAACACTCTTGTCTGGGGGAGACAACTTCTGCTAAGTGAGCTTTCTCCAGTCGTAAATTTTATTTCCCAAAGAGAAATAACTCTGAAAGAAACCGTTTGCCTCTAAACACCCCCTGCCACGACTCCACCCCTCCCCAACACACACACACACACACACACAACACCGTCTCCGACCCTCCAGCCCCCAACTCTTCCGACAATTTTAATGACATGTGGAACTGAAGTGCTCAAGATTTTCTTTCCGCCCGGCCAGTTTTTCAAGGGTCCTCTCTTTCAACTCTGTCACCAGAATGAATAAATGGTGGAAGTCATAGTTTCCATACCTCTTGCCAAAAAAAAACCAAAAAAAAACCCCTACCCCACACAATTTTTACTCTTACAAAGTATTGTTTCGAACACTTTTTTTTATTTTTTATTTAAGATTACCTTAGATGCAGTACAGGGCCAAGCGGAGTGATTTGGTGAATCGAAGCATAATGATATGACAGAGATAATAATAATAATAATAATAATAATAATAATAATAATAATAATAATAATAATAATAATAATAATAATAATAATAACAATAATAATAATGTATGGAATTAATATAGCGCTGAATCTTGTAAAGCAACAAATCAAAGCGCTCAGATGACTTTTTTTTTATATCGAGGATAATGGAATAAGCACTCATGTACTTTTTTTTACATCAAGTCCCCGTGTGTATGCGGTTTTGTAAATTTTCTCATCTGTTCCCACCGGCACACAATGGCCTACTCTTTCGAAAAGCGGAACAGGATAGATGCATGTCTTCTTTTTTTTTCTTTTTTTTTTTTCGTTCGGTTAGAGCTCCGAGGTGCACGATGGTGAGATTTTTGCGTATGCGACCGGTACCCCCCCCCCCCCCTCCCCCTCACACACACACACACACACACACACACACACACACACACCGTTTAGGTAGCCGCATTCCGACTTGGGGGATAGATGCATATCTAAGTGAGTCAGTGAGAGTCCAAGAGAGGTTGCTTGCCTTCGGATGAGACTATAAACCATGGCCCCCGTGTGCAAACGCACGCAGAACATCTTGCGCACACGTTAAATCCTGTTCCGCTTTTCCTAAGAGCAGGCCATTGTGTGCCGGTGGGAACAGATGACAGAATTTACAAAACTGCATACATTCGGGGACTGGATGTAAAAAAGCACATAAGTGCTTATTCCATTATCCTCGATATAAAAGAATAAAATAAATAAATAAATAAAATAAAGTAGAAGTGCAGTCTGCTTACTGGTTGGCTTGTATGAAATGTTATGTGGATTGTTGTTGAACCTTTAAAAAAAACAGGATGTGTCAGTCTTTGTCAAACAGCGTCTGCATTTGGTTGTAGATTACTTCTGTTCTTAGTTTACAACTTATTTCAAAATATCTATTTTAAGCCGATGTGTGTGTGTGTGTGTGTGTGTGTGTGCGTGCGTGCGTGCGTGCGTGGTGTGTGTGTGTGTGTGTGTGTGTGTGTTTGTGTCTGTGTCTGTGTGTGTATGCGTGCGTGCGTGTGTGTTAGTGTGCTGGATGGGTGGGTAGATGGGTGCGCGTGCGCGTGCGCATGCGTGTGTGTATACGTGCGGACGTGTACGTGTGTGTGTGTGTACGAATGTGTGTGTATTTGTGCGCGCGCGTGTGTGTGTGTGTGTTTGTGCGCGCGCGCGCGTGCCTATATGTGGAAGAAATGGGGAAAAGGTGGGAGCGGGTGTTCACACTGCAGGGATAATATATTTCTTCATAGTGCACATCAACTTTCTGTATGAAGTTGCTGTTTAAAAACTAACGATAAGAAATGTGTAAATACCACTATCAATGATGACAAACAAACTACACCATAACGGAAGCTAAATTATATAAACGAAATAAAAAATTATGTAAGGGAGGAAGCCTGAAAGAAAGGAAGGAGCAAAGGAAGTGACAGAGGAAGACAAGAAAGAAGGAAAGAAAGAAGGAAGGAAGGACCCACCATTGATCGATTGCGTGATTTTCAAAGGAACGAGAAAGAAAAATTGATTACTCTCTCTCTCTCTCTCTCTCTCTCTCTCTCTCTCTCTCTCTCTCTCTCTCTCTCTCTCTCTGTGCGCACGTGCGTGCGTGCGTGCGTGTGTGTTGTGTGGTGTGGTGTGGTGTGGTGTGGTGTGGTGTGGTTGGTGTGGTGTGGTGTGGTGTGGTGTGTGTGTGTGTGTGTGTGTGTACAGGTGCCCGTAAATAAAGATCCTTCATTCAAACATGCTTTAATCATTCCATGGTAAGGGCAGTGTTATTCAAAGTAGAATGTGAAAACACACACACACACACACGCGCGCGCGCGCACACGCACACACACACATTTACATAGAAATAAGACACGAAAAGTACAAACAGGGAGAAGATAACGAAATGAAGAAGAAAATAAAAAATAAAAAATAAAACAAATAAAACAGGCAACAATGAAGCCCAAATAGTACAACTTTAAACAAAGAAAACAAACGAACATAAACCATGTTACAGAGAGAGACAGAGACAGAGAGAAAGACAGAGAGAGAGAGAGTGAGAAAGAGAAAGACAGAGAGAGAGAGAGAGAAAGACAGAGAGAGAGAGAAAGACAGAGAGAGAGAGAATGACAAAGGTTTATTGTGTTAAGCAAATAAGCCCAAATAAGCCACAGTGGGGCGAGGACTGGGCACAAAACACATATATAATTAACAACATGATTAATCAAACCCAAAATGGGTTTTGGGGGGATTTGGGGTTTTTCAGAGAGACAGCGAGAGAGAGAGAGAGAGAGAGAGAGAGAGAGAGATTTCATTTAACAGACAGAGACAGACAGACAGACAGAGACAGGCAGGCAGGCAGGCAGACAGACAGAGAACAGCTCTGACAGATGGGGATGGAAGAAGGGTAGACAATAGCAGGGTGTGAGGAGAAGTGTCCAGCAACCAGCCTGACCTAATTACACCTGGCACTGACAACACCACGTAATCAGTGGACAATCGGCATTGTGTGTCTTTTGGTTTTGTGTGTGTGGAGTTTTGGGGGTTTGCTTTTTTTTTGTTTTTTTGTTCCCGTTCGGTGTTTTTCTAGTTAAGCGCGCAAGCAGATGGAATTGCGTGCTTGCAGTGTGTGTGTGTGTGTGTGTGTGTGTGTGTGTGTGTGTGTGTGTGTGTGTGTGTGTGTGTGTGTGTGTGTGTGTGTGTGTGTAGTGTAGTGTAGTAGTGTAGTGTAGTGTAGTGTAGTGTGTGTGTGTGTGTGTGTAGTGTGTGTGTGTCTCAGTATATGTTCGTATGTGTCTGTCTGTCTGTCACTCTCTCTCTCTCTCTCTCTCTCTCTCTCTCTCTCTCTCTCTCTTTGTCTGCCTGTCTGTCTGTCTGTCTGTCTGTCTGTCTGTCCTCTCTCTCTCTCTCTCTCTCTCTCTCCCATTTTAGGGGATGGAGGCCTGAAGAATAAATTTTGTTCATCTTCTCTCTCTCTCTCTCTCTCTCTCTCTCTCTCTC
>CM054143.1:31959439-31969439 GCA_028751875.1 Rapana venosa | reverse complement strand
TTGAAGGAAGGATATATATTTCACCTTCGTCACCAGATTCATTGATGGTGAAGTCACTCTTTTAGGTGTCTGTCATCTTAAGAGCTACTCCTTCTAATTTTGGCATTGAAGAGTTGTTTTCTCATGTTGTGTTTAAGTTACAGTTATTTTAATGCAATATATGACCTAGTGCATGAGTGAACTATTAATTAAGTGGAGGAGTAGGGGATCCCAGTGAGGTGTGGAGTTGAAAGAGCAAATCAAGGTGTTAATGTGGGGAATGAGAGTGGTAAGGATGACTGCAAGATGGTGTGGGAGTACATGCATACGTTTTAAATAAAAGAAAATAAAGAATGTTAATGTAATCAGTCGGATACAGGTGTTCATACTCTGCACAATTTAGTTCTTCAAACATATGAACTGACCAAAACAATGCTGGTTGTTTCCATTTGCTACAAAAGACACTGCTAACACAAAAATCATGAGAGAGATAAGAAAAAACTAAGATGATTATTCAAATAAAAAGGTGTTGATTTTGACATGTTGCTTTTAGAATGAAATATCTCTGGGGATTTCTTTCACTGAAAATATGGATTTATTTGAAACTGACAATTTGTGGAATGTAAAAATTGAACATTTTAGCATGCTTCTCCAGAACCAACACACACATACACGCACACATGTGCACGCGCGCGCAAACACACACACACACACTTTCCATTAAAAACCCAGAAGATCAAAGAGCAGAAGCAGACTGTGTGAGTTTGAATGGAGGCTGTACATCTCTCTGAATCCCCTCCCCAGTCTGACTCAGCTTCTCCTAAGTAAGCCTCTCCTGTCATAAATCTTATTTCCCCACACACAAATAACTTGGACTGAAACCCTTTCCCCCTAACCCACACCCCCTCCCTGCCTTTGGCTCTTTCCAGATTCTTCTGACAGTTTTAATTACTTCAATCTGGAACTGAACCGTTGGTTTTACAGGTTTGGTTTTTGAAGGGAGGATATACATTTCAACTTCGTCACCAAGTTCATTGATGATGAATTCCCATTTTAAGTGTCTTTCATCTTTAGAGTTACTGAGTCAACATCGGCTTTGAATAGTATTTTTCTCATATATTGAATGTACATGAAAGCTTTCTTTGATGCAAAATACAACCTAGTGTACAATTTATTACTAAAGTGGAGGAAAAAGAGGTCCAAATGAGAGAAATGAAGAAAGAACAAGACAAAGGGCTGATGTGGGGAATTTATTTTATTTTTTACATTTTATTTTATTTTTTATATTGAGGATAATGGAATAAGCAGTTATGTGGTTTTTTACATCTAGTCCCCGTGTGTATGCAGTTTTGTAAATTCTGTCATCTGTTCCCACCGGCACACAATGGCCTACTCTTACGAAAAGCGGAACAAGATTTAACGTGTGCGCAAGATGTTCTGCGTGCGTTCGCACACGGGGCCTCGGTTTATAGTCTCATCCGAAGGACTTTGGGGGAGAGTGGAGCCTGCACAGATGTTAGCTCCAGGGGGAAAATATCCCATTGAACGGGAATCGAACCCGGGTCGTCAGATTGCGAGCGCAATGTTCTAACCACTATGCTATCCCGTCCCGTGAAGGGAAGAGAAATGGATGAAGGGGGCTTTATGATGTATGTGTTCATTGGTTTGAAAAAAAGCAAGATATGCTGATGTGATGACTAGTAAACGGCCATCCATATTTTGATTATCTTAAGTGCTAAAAACATAATCTGATCAAAACTACACTGGTGGTTTCCAGTTCCTACATGGCAATCTACTAAAAAAAATTTTAAATATTGTTAAAAAATTTATGACAAGCAAAGCAAGGCAATTTTTTTTCCGTACCATTTGGACACGTTCCTTTGAGAAATCAAAATCTCCATAGCTTTCTTTCAATAAGAATCTTGAATTGTTTATAACAGACACTCTTTTTCCTCGTTACTGTTCAAAGACATCCTGATAACAATTGCAATGCCCTTCCAGACCAACACACACTTGCAAGCAATATTCTACACAGACACAAACTACGTGTGCACGCTCGCACGTGCACGCAATCAGAACACAACTATATTAGGTTTCTCTCTGCAATTACAATTCGCTGGTTCCAACTTAAAACCAGCTAGTAAAATAACATGTAAATCTGACGATATAAAGTTTGTACAATTTCTCAGTCAGTAAAAGTGTGTGTGTGTGTGTGTGTGTGTGTGTGTGTGTGTGTGTGTGTGTGTGTGTGTGTGTGTGTGTGTGTGTGTGTGTGTGTGTGTGGTGTGTTGTCTGTCTGTCTGTCTGTCTGTCTGTCTGTCTGTCTGTCTGTCTGTCTGTCTGTCTGTCTGTCTGTGTCTGCATGTGTGCGCACGTGTGTGTGTATGTATGTGTGTATGTGTGTGTGCGCGCGCGCATACGTGTACATGCGTGCGTGCGTGTATATGTGCGCACGAATATGCGTGCATGCATGCTCGCCTGTTTGACACGCATTCTTCCATTCACATGTTTTTTTCATCACATCAGCTCTTTGTAGATATGATCTAACACGCACCTCAATCATACTACAGCTTGTATAAGAAGCTGGCATCACTGATGGGATCTCTGTGGTGCCAAAAGCGCAAAGTCCATGATCGCAGTCCATGAGATCATCAGATGCAATAGCCGCTTCCCTTGAGGAAGGACTTAACGATCTGAACGCTTTCTTTGAAGGATTATGGTGGACACTTTCTCCACCACCACCACCCCTCTCTCTCTTCTGCCTCCTTAAGCTGCTTTTCTGAAGGTATAAATCTTCTCTCTCTCTCACACAGTTTGATTTTTTGTTTTTTTGGAGAGCACGGTTTAAAAAAAAGCCCCAAGTTTATCCATTTACTCTCAATAAACAGTTCTAGTTCCAATTCTCTCTCTCTCTCTCTCTCTCTCTCTCTCTCTCTCTCTCTCTCTCTCTCTCTCTCTCTTTGATTTTTTTTGGAGAGCATGGTGTTAAAAAGCTTTTCCATTTACTCTCAGTAAACAGTTCAAGTCTCTCTCTCTCTCTCTCTCTCTCTCTCTCTCTCTCTCTCTCTCTCTCTCTCTCTCTCTCTCTCTCTCTCTGAGACACCGAAGTTAAGCACTATCATTTGTCTCCACAACAAACAGTTTACCAGCAAATTTTCTTCTGTCACAGCTGCACTGAAATGTCACACTAAGAGAACAGTGGAACCCGTCAGTGTCGCCTTTCTAGTGAAACGCTTTCTTTACTCTTCTAAACAAACAAATGCGTTGAGTTAAAAGCAAGAATGAATGGTATGTTTGTGCGTGCGTGTGCCCATGCACACACACACACACACACACACACGCACGCACGCACGTACGCACAAAAACAAAAAACCCATCAATAACGAAATGGACCCTCCCCCCCAAAAAAAACACACGCACTCACGCACGCACACACACATGCACGCATGCATACACGCACACAGAACACAAACACATATTCTCTCTCTCTCTCTCTCTCTCTCTCTCTCTCTCTCTCTCTCTCTCTCACACACACACACACACACACACACACACACACACACACACTTTCCCCGTCTGATATCACTATTTAGTGGAAACACGTTAAACTGAAGAACTACTAAGCAGGATGAAAAAGCTTTATAAGCTTAATTTCTTTTACCCCTCAAAATCATGCTACCTACCAGAGTTTATACAGACACATACGCACACACGCACACCTACACCTACACACTCACACATATGCGCGCGCACGCATACATATGCACGTGCACGCACACACACACACGCACACGCGCACACACACACACGCACGCACGTGCGCGCGCGCGCGAGCGCTATTATCGAGACTGCAGCGAAACAGGAAGTGCATGATATAACGCTAAGCACGCCTTCTGCATCAACAACACAAAGAAAGAAAGAAGGAAAGAAAGAAAGAAAGAAAGAAGGAAAGAAAGAAAGAAAGAAAGAAAGTAAAAGGGAGAGGAAAGGAGCAACACGACACCCACCCAACCTTTCACAAAAGTTTGGGGTTTTTTTCAGTCAAGAGATGAATGGAGCGAAGAAAAGATGACGGGTGTCGGGTGTTCACCGCCCTCAACACCCCTCTGTAATTCCTTCCCCTCTGTAGTAGGCTAGTCTTTCTCCTCCTCCGCTTTCTGCTCGCTCTTTCTTTACCTACCCACCACCTCTATCTGACCTCATTCTTCGAGGCTAAGGAACACCACTGACCAACCTTACCTTCTAGTTTTTCGCCCCAGTTTCTTTCTTGATTGTGGGAGCTTGTGTTCGTGTTTTTGCCGGCTTGTCTGTTGTTGTTGTCGTTGTTGTTGTTGTTGTTGTTGTTGTTGTTGTTGTTGCTGTTGTTGTTGTTGTTGTTGTTATTATTGTTGTTGTTGTTGCTGCTGCTGTTGTTGTTGTTGTTGTT
Source organism: Rapana venosa (assembly GCA_028751875.1). NCBI lineage: Eukaryota > Metazoa > Mollusca > Gastropoda > Neogastropoda > Muricidae > Rapana > Rapana venosa. The sequence continues at coordinate 31,965,034 of CM054143.1, read as the reverse complement.
GCTTCTGTTGTTGTTGTTGGCGCTGCTGCTGCTGCTGGTGCTGCTGCTGCTGTTATTGTTGTTTTTCTTTTTGTTGTTGTTGTTCGAAGTGTCATGTTGTTTTAATCTCATTTTCTGAGCCCAGACAGTCACGTTCCTCGTGATTAGTTTGAAGGAAATTCGATTTGACACGTTTTGTTCTTGTGATGACCTCAAGTTTCCATCTTTTCTGTTTCTTATCTTTTAAAATGTTTCTATCCTTCATCCTTCTTTTCCTACATATTTTGCATCTTTTAACCTTTCCTTTTCGCGAAGTATTCTCCAGGATAGCTTAGACCGCAGCTGCAATGACCAAACGAAAAGTCAGCTGGAACGGCAGGAACATCGCCATTGGCTCATACTGGAGTATTCCTTGGTCATGTCCAAATTTTTGTTTTTGAGTGTGAAACGCGGTCCATAACAGTAGACATTGAAAGTATACAGGCAATGGAAATTATATGCTATCGCAAACTTCCTGGCATCTCATGTAGAGATCACATAACTAACGAGGACGTGAAAACCAGAACCGAAAGCACCACCATATGAAGACCTGGCTTCAGTGGGGGGAAAACCGCAAACTGAAGTGGTACAGGCACGTCCCACCAACATCTGGACTGGCCAAGACTTTAACAGTACAAGTAGGGAGACAAAAAGGCAGACAGAGAAAACGGTGGGAAGACAACATCAGAGAGTGGACTGGCATTGAGTAGAACTACATACTGCGTAAAGCTGAGAACCGCGAGGAGTGCAGGAGGCTGTTTGCAAAATCTTCAGTGGTACCCTAACAATCAGCCAGACTATGGGGTAGGTATCAGGTAACTTTTCCTTTTAACATGCAACCACCATTCTGGATCAATAAACTATGTTTTGCTGTCTAGTTGAAGTCCCGTTTGGAAAACGACCTCGTGTACATTTAAAACTCACAGTAAGCAACCACAGTTATACACTGTATCTGGCCATTCCTGCGGTGTGTATGGGTCGTTTTAGCGAGTCGGCGAAGGAGGCTAGTGTTTCAGCTGGCTAGTGTGTTTCTGCTGTAACATTTCGCTTTTGTAAGCTGACATTCCTTACATTCTCTGTGAGCTAGCATAAAATTTCCAGCTTCGCTTCTTGTCCACCTTCACGCCACCTCTCCAAAGACATTGTGCTACTCAAACGTACAAATACCTTGAGTGGATGTTTGTGATCTTTTTATTTTTATTTTTTTTTTATTCCAATGGACATCTCTAATGAATTCTCCCTGGTGCCAAACAACTATGGTAAGCTGGCGTGTGCTCCATGAATCAGACTTTAGTGGGAGTCTTAATGGCTGCGATGTTCTTTGAAGGATTATGAGGTCTTTGTCCGCAGCTTTCCTTACCTTAGCTAAGCTTCTTTCGAAAGACGAACTGCTTTTCTGGCACTCTGAGCTTACTTCCTTGTCTCAATTTACTTTGTTTATAACCTCTCTCTCTCTCTCTCTCTCTCTCTCTCTCTCTCTCTCTCTTCTGTCTCTCTCTCTTCTCTCCTCTCTCTTCAAATTTCTCTCTCCTCCTCTCCTTCTTTTCTTCTTCTTCTTCTCTTCTTCCTCCTCCTCCTCCTCCTCCTCCTCCTCCTTCTTTTTCTACTCCCTTCTTACCTGTCTCCCTTACTTTTCACTCAACTTGTGTGAGCGTAGGTCTGCTTGTGCGGCTACTTGTGTGTTCTTACTGTGTTAAAACGGTAAATTTACGTGTCCTGACAAAATCCCCTTCTTTAGCTCTGTGACAGTTGCAGTAGAGGGGAAGGAGGCGGGAGAGTAAAGGGTGTAAGTAAGGTGGGCAGCTTAGGAAGAGGGGGGATGGGGAAGCAGAGAGAGAGAGAGAGAGAGAGAGAGAGAGAGAGAGAGAGAGAGAGAGAGAGAGAGAGAGAGAGAGAGAGAGAGAGAGAGAGACCCTTCACAAGATGAATGTCAGCACTTTAGGAGTTGTCTTTCCTCGTCTGTTTTTGCCATGGCGACTTTCTGGCTCTGCCTCCTCAATTCAGCTTACTGGACAGCTAGTTCTCTGAGAGAGCACCTGGATTGAAAGTTCTGCAGTGCCCTTTTTCACCACAGAAAGTGTGTCTTTTCCTTGGAAAAAGTACTCTTTTTGTTATACAGTACTATTTTTCTAGACCAAGAATTGTTTTGGTTATCTTACACACAGAATTGTGGTTTATAACCAGAACGTGTTCTAAGAACAATGAAGTAATGCTCTTCGTGGTAATGGCTATATTTAACGATCGTGGATTGACTGATTATAATATGTACAAAGTGATGAATGAAATCGTGAATGCATGCACAGACGCCATTCAACAAAAGCATTGTGAACTAAAGTATTAAAGGTATAGTAAGTCTATAAACTTTGTTTTAATCCAGAAAAAGTGTGGCTATAATTATACGGTATGTCCATTAGTAAACAACGATCAAATTGTCCAGGTAAGATCTGTCACAAAGGAAAAACTTTACAATATTTTTGGGGGGCTTTAAACAAAAAATAAAAAGTGCAACACTACAAAAAACTGGAGTGCAAAAAGGGTAGTTTTGGCTATATATTCCCATAGGCTGCGTAATTTGAAAATGTTTTTCCAAACCTAGGCTAATTATAGTAATTCAATGCCATATAATGCCTTAGAAAATATTACAAACTTAAGGACACGCTGAAAGTTAATAGAAATGAAGAGAAAGAAAGTGGCCCACCAACATCAAACAGCAGGAGGAGATAGACCAGGAGGGAGGAGGGGGATGGGAGGTGCATAAAAACTGAGTGTTGTTGGAAAGAAAGAAAGAAAAAGAAAGAAAGAAAGAAAGAAAGAAAGAAAGAAAGAAAGAAAGACGTCAATGTTGACATCAGGAAAACGAATGTTAAATTTCAACTTTTAGTTTCCCAAGAAGTTGTCATGAGGGGATGAATATGCCATAACATCTTTGTATGTCTGTCCGTTGTGTTCGACGATGACCTCCAAAACAGCAGAGGAGGCAGCTGCTGTTTCGGAAATTGGACAGAAATTTGATTTTAGTGGAGATGCCTTGCCCACAGTACATCCCCACTCTCTCGGCCAAGTGGACATAAGGACAGTCAGCGTTGGAGATGTTCTCCAAAGGCCGACTAGCCCCCAGGGCTGCAGCACATAAGGACTGTGCAAGTCAAGCCTCCTAGTCAGTGAGTCATATTCGATCACTAAAGACTAAGCTGTGAAGTGGAATTCCATGAGTGGAAAAGCCAATGGTCATACAGCCACTGGTCATACAGCCTCTCACTTTGCTGTTGCCCCCAGCGTCAATAGTTTAATCAAGAACTGTGCATATGTTAGCCTCATCTACCAAGATATCTCTTTGCTGGGCAGAAGCTTCACCAACTGCACAACTCGACAACTCGATCAACTGTCGAAGCTCTGGTCTACGGTTATGTTCGCATTTCCAAGTTCATTGAATGGTGGCATAATCTTTAACATGCATACTTGAGCTTCTGCATAAGTGTATTATGAATCAAAGGTATTAGCACAGCTGCACGTCAGTCAGCCTTGAAGATCATTCATATCCCGACCCTTACTCTATCAGGATATCAGACCAGGTCTCCAGTGAAAGCATCAGAAGGTGCCTGATTAAATAGAAGGTGCCTTATTAAATAGAAGGTGCCTGATTAAATAGAAGGTGCCTTATTAAATAGAATGTGCCTTATTGAATAGAATGCACTTTATTAAATGGAATGTGCCTTATTGAATAGAATGTGCCTTATTATAATCATTATATAACCCTTCTCAAAGTTTCGTCTAATTAAACCAAAGCGATCTACTATGCGAACAAGTGTGCTTCTGATAGGAAGAATGTTCTGTCTTTTTCTGAGCCCTGCTTGTGCCGTTATTATTTCTGACAGCCTAACAACAAGGTGTTTACACGCTAACCAAGAAAGACGAAAATTCTGAAGAAACCTTGACTTCTTTCCGAAAATATTTTAGTCACTGATACTCCAAGACATTAATTCCATCCTCTCCCGCCCCATCTACCTTTTCATCAAAGAAGGAGAATGATAATCCCGCAATGTCTGTTCTGAAATTGACAGAAGAATGAGAACCTCGAACATGTTTTCTCTGTACACAATGCACACACACACACACACACACACACACACACACACACTATACACACACACACACACACACACACACACTATACACACACACACACACACACACACACACACACCTATGTCATCAAACCTTCCCGAGACAGTTGGGGGTGGTGGGAGGAGGGAGGGGGGGTCCTGAAAAACATGGAAACCTAGACGAATATGATACCCTGAACCATTATACAGAGAAATTAAACGAAATGGCAATGTCGCGACAAACCATCGAACATCCAATCAACCGCCTTCCGTTGCTATGGAGAAACGACAGGATCACGTTTAGCCCTCAAACATCCAACCAATCGCGCACCGTCGTTGCGGCAAGGGAGGCAAATCGCCGTTTATCTCCCTGCTCAAGGAAACGGATACTGGCGCACATTACAAACATTTTTGCTGCAATCTGGCAAGCTTAGGCAATACCTGGGTTTCGGGCAGGTTGAAAATCGCGTGTGCCAGGTGTTCGGTTTTTAACTTGATCCGATCCGAGACTCCTAAGCTTGGACAATTTTAACCGTCTGTAGAAACCCGTGTCATTGTCTGCAGGAAGATGAAGAGATCCTGTAGCCCTGCTAACGTTCACAGCATGCAACTGTCTTCCTTCTTCTTTTTTAATAACATGTAGTTTTACTTGTTCATTTTCATCAAAGCTCAGTTGTTTACAGACAGCCAAAACAGAAAAATTGTTATGTGGATCGGGGGTCTAGAGGTAACGCGCCTGTCTAGAAAGCGAAAAGTCCGGGTCGGAAGTGTGCGGTGGTTTGTATCCCGTTTGGGCCCGAAACTTTTCCCCCATCCATTAGACCATGAGTGGTGGTCTGGGCGGTAGTCTTTCCGATGAGACGATAAACCGAGGTCCCGTGTTTTACATATAATTATTCAGCGCACGTAAAAAGAACCCACGGCAACAAGAGAGTTGTCCCTGGCAAAATTCTTAGAAAAAAGCCACTCTGAAAGGGAAACAAATACAGTTGCAGACAAACAACAACAAAAAGGGTGGCGCTAATCTTGTGGCGATGCGCTCTCCTCGGGTAGAGCAGCCCGAATTTCACGCAGAGAAATCTCGCGACTTAAAGTGGTATAAATAAATATAAAATATAAATAAGTTTCTTTCCTCTCCTCCGTTGCTAAAATCGGCAGTCTGTATCATCTTTAAGTACTAGTGGGTTACTTTTTATTTTTAATGTGACTCTGAATATGAATCTCTCTCTCTCTCTCTCTCTCTCTCTCTCTCTCTCTCTCTCTCTCTCTCTCTCTCTCTCTCTCTCTCTCTCTCGCTCTCAAGAGGCTCCATTAAAATTATCAGATTTCTAGAAAAAAAATTTTAAGTCTTTGTTCTTGTTATAGCACCTAATCTTTGTTTTTTAACCCTAAGCTGTTACAAAGCAAACACTGTAATAATGACGTGTACCATAATGGTGGGTGAAACGGTCGCATGTACAAAATCTCACCACTG
>CM054143.1:31939439-31951939 GCA_028751875.1 Rapana venosa | reverse complement strand
CATCCTTTTTTATGGTTTTCCATTTGTATACAGGCCTTTCGGCATAAGCCTCTCAAGTTTTATGAGAATCAAGTGATATTCTACTGACAGAGATAACTACATAGATAGAGACAGGTAAACTGACAGAGACAGACAGACAGAGACAGACAAACAGAGAGAGACAGACAGATAGAGACAGACAGACAGAGACAGAGAGGGAGCCTCGTAAAGGAGCAGAGACATGCGTGCACGTGCATGCACGAATGCGAGTGCGCACACATGTACAAAAACTTGCACATAACCTTGCACAAAATGCATTTGCGCACACATATCAAGCCATTGTCATAATCTGCCAGCCTCACCATTCTTTTTCGTTTGTTGACATTAGAGATCTGTGTGTTCATGAAGAAAGTTTATCCCTCTAATAAAATTTAAAAAACCACTCAAATCAGGGGGGGGGGGGGGGGGGGGGGTCGTAGTTATGCACAATTCTACTAAAAAAAAACCATTTTTGAACAACAAAGAAACAGAACAACAACAACAATAACAACAAACAAACAAAACCAACAAGGACCACTTGTTCAACCCCCATCCAAAACTGGACTTTCCTCAGTCCACTTCATCATGACTATTGACTTGAATCCTAGTCTTCAGGATCAATAGAATTCCTTGTGAAACAATGCAATACAATATGCAACACACCACACAGCAACACGATCAATGCAAAACCCAATATAAATACAACACAGCAACCATGACACAATATAACATAATTATGTATTCGTAGTGCACATGATAACAGCTGGATACATCAGCCATGCCACGCCTACTCCATTCAGTCTGATCTTCCATCAAACCTGATGGCCTGTACCTGTGTTCTGTTGACTATAGGACACGCCTATCTATCTCAACAAGCAGGGGATATAGCTCAGTGGTAGAGCATTCGACTGCAGATCGAGAGGTCCCCGGTTCGAACCCGGGTGTCCCCTTGGGATACTTTTTTTATGATTTTGCTTTTGTTTTGTTATAAATTACTCTTGATTAAAATAATTTCATAAAACAAAACGGATGATCCTAGTAGACAGATAGCTTCTTTGCAGACGATACCTTACAAAAAGGAAACCTTTTGTAACCAAAAGTTACAACAGACTACAAGGTTGTCTCCTTTATGAAATACAAATAAATGACATACCTGTCCTGCCACAGTGTTGGAAAGGCATGGCCAGGTGAGCAAATGAAGTTTTCGTTGGAGGAATGGACAATGTCGGTGTGTTGTCCACTCTCAATGACTACCATCCACGCGACTGTAACTGTCTTCTGCAGAGAGAAAGAAATGTAGAACTACATCATTTGACCACATATTACATATCATATAACTGACATATCACAAAAAGATTATGTCATACAAATGTAGGACAAAGATGATAACTATTATTATGGCTTAAGCCCCAAACGACGTTGAGTGTCAGACCAGGATTTTTCTAAAGGGACAGAATGGGGGGGAAAAAAGCATGCAATAAAATAAAATGTGCATGAAGCCAGAAAAGAGAGAGACAGAGAGAGATAGAGAGAGAGAGACAGAGAGAGACAAACAGACAGACAGAGAGAGAGATGTATTGCTGTCATAATTGCTTTTTTTTTTTGGGGGAGAGGGGGGGGCACTGAAATGTACTGTACTCTATGACTACAAGTCAAAACCACTGGCAAAGACTCCAAACATAACTACAGAAAAATTGGGTGTTTCGCATCTCACAGGAATACAACATTCAACAGAATAAAAATACACAATGATAGGTTCCATAACAGGTGTTCTTTTGTAAATAAAAAGTACGACGGGTAAGGCTCAGTGAAGAAGAAAATAAGCAAGTAAAAAGCAACCAAGAAAAATACGAAAAAAGAAAGCTGCAAAACAGTGAAGTGCATGACAGTTATTCAGGCTACAATTTGGACTGAGAATGCCACCAGTATTATCAAGGCGTCAATAAAAGAAGAATACATACAGGCAAGTAGGAACGCACAGAAATATATGGGCGCATTGGACTTGATGGAACTATTACTTGTCACTGGTTGTATGACTGTGTAAGAATGAGTTGAGTGCAAGCGCTTTGATTTGTCTCTGCAAGATATAGCGCTATATAAATTCCATTTATTATTATTATTATTATTATTATGAGTATGTCAACATTCTCTCTCTCTCTCTCTCTCTCTCTCTCTCTCTCTCTCTCTCTCTCTCTCTCTCTCTCTCTCTCTCTCTCTCTCTCTCTCTCAAATTAAGAATAAGAAAATTAAAAAAATATTCGTACACCAAAAAAGAAACTATAGAAGACAAGGAGTGTGTAAAACATTGAAACGATGATAGCCCAAACATTTTATTCTTAAGTTCTAATCACAACCATGCCACTCATAAGCAAGAGGGGGAAAAAATGAAGGGGACACCCGGGTTCGAACCGGGGACCTCTCGATCTGCAGTCGAATTCTCTACCACTGAGCTATATCCCCTGCTGATGTTATATCACTTAGACATGACTCAATGTATTGTTGTCCTAACTCTATACCGCTTCTGTCAAAGTCTATGCTGATGCAATACTCTCACAATACTTTGTAAACACACGCATATTTTGCGTGCCAAAGTGCAAATTTTTGTGCATGCATACATACACACACAGAATGCAAGCACAGGCACCTGCGTGCATGCGCACACGCACACACTCACACTTCTCTTTTAAATGGTTCTTGGCTCGTGTAGGGCATAATCTTTTCAGGTTTCGTTATAATTGAAAGCTATTATTTATAACAGATAAACAAATGCAGACAGAGAGATAAACAGACAGGCAGGCAGAGAGACAGAAAGGTACAGAGACAGAAAGAGACAGACAGAGACACAAAGAAAGAGAGAGAGACACACAGAAGCTAATAGAGAGATACACACAGAGCCTTGCAGATGTGTATGCCAACCACATGCTTGCATGTACGTGCTCACGCACGCGCACTCGCATACAGCTCTGTACACAAATGCATGTGCACATGCATAGCCAGACAAATTTGTTAGTTTCCTATCTTAACACTTTTCTTTCTACCAATGTAATGGATATGCTCATAAAGCAGATTCGTCCATTTTTTCTAAAAAGCGCCTGAGCAGGTTGTAATGCTCAAATCTGTTAAACAAACAAAAACAACCAACTAAACAAACAAAAACAACCAAGTAAACAAACAAAAACAACCAAGTAAATAAACAAAAACAACCAACTAAACAAACAAAAACGAGTAATCCTGTGTTTGATCTCATCTTGTGTTGGACTTTTTCTCAGTCCTTTAAGTAAAGGTAAAGGTGTTCCATAACCTATAAGGTCGTAGGAGAGCGAGGCGTCAGAGACCTCAACTTCTCCAGGGGCCAGCGTATTGAGGGCGGCGCCAATCTCCTCTCCCTCGCTGCTTTACCTTCCCTGACACTAAAGAGGCAGGTACCCATTTACAGCTGGGTGAACTGGGGATCTGTACTGAAGCCAAGGCGTGCAAATGGCCACCCATCCAAGTGGTAACCACGCTCGACGCTGCTTAACTTAGGCTGGGAAAAGGGAGTGCTCCACCCACTGAGCTGTCCCGTCCCCTATGTTAGTGCTCTACATCATAAATATTGATCTGAGCTTTAGTCTTCAGGATGAGGGGAAGTCATAACAATAAATCAATACCATAAGGCACAATACATGACAACACAGAGCGCAGCACAACACAATATACTACGACACTGTACAAGACACATAATTAGTTAAGTCCTTCGGAGGAGACTACAAACCGAGGCCCCATCTACGAACGCACGCAGAACATCTTGCGCACACGATAAAATCCTGTTCCGCTTTTCGTAAGAGTAGGCCATTGTGTGCCGGTGGGAACAGATGACAATTTACAAAACCGCATACACACGGGGACTGGATGTAAAAAAAAGCACATAAGTGCTTATTCCATTATCCTCGATATAAAAGAAAAGAAAGAAAGAAAGAATAATTCGAGAACATAACAGCTGGATGCATCAGCCAAGCCACGCCCACTTCAGTCTTATCTTTCCTCTAACCTGGATCTACCTGTATTCTGTTGACTAAGATACACCTATCGTAAAGGACAGGTAGGGGATATAGCTCAGTGGTAGAGCATTCGACTGCAGATCGAGAGGTCCCCGGTTCGAATCCGGGTGTCCCCTTCTTTTTTTTTTTTAATTTGTTGGTGTTTTGTGTTTTGTTTTGTTTTATTGCATACTGTTCTTGAAGGGATACAAAAATTACATGATCCCAAAATGAATTATTTTTGTTAATCGATAACTTGAAAAATAAATAACTTTTTGCAGTAGAATATTGACAAGATTGCAGATCGAGATACTTCAGGTTCAAATCCAGGTGTATTTTTCATCATTTTTAAAGGCGTGTGAAAAGGGGGCGAAAACCAGAAAAAAAGTTTTTGAAAATAAAAAAAGAGAAAACTTTTGTTTTCTGCAAAATGTGTGCGTATGCGTGGACGCGTATGCGTGGTATGTCCATGCTCATGTGCGTGAGTGTGTGTCTGTGAGTGTGTCTCTGTGTGTGCTTATCTCTGGCAAAGTTCTGAATTTAAAATACCAGTGTCACACTGCAAAACAAATGCAGGCAGACTTACTGAAAAAGTCAATGAAAAAAACGATAACACTGTTTCCTTGGACAGCAGCCCGAATTTCACATATTTATCTCCCTTGATTGTAACTAACTCCTATACAATATGATACAGTGCAATGCAATGCGGTGCAATGCAGTACAATACAATAGTACACTACACTGGGCAATAATCAACAATATTCAACTGTACTCAACTCTGCTATAGCCAACTATACTACACTACACTACACTACACTACACTACACTGCTCTGCACGGCACTGCACTACACTACACTACACTACACTACACTACACTGCACTGCACTGCACTGCACTGCACTGCACTACACTACACTGCTCTGCTCTGCTCTGCTCTGCTCTGCTCTGCTCTGCTCTGTTCTGTTCTGTTCTGTTGTGCTCTACCCGAACAACACTATGCTACACTACACTACGTTACGCTACGTTACGTTACACTATACTACACTTCACTACATTGCACTACTCTACATTACATTACGCTACGCTACACTACACTACACTGCTCTGCTCTCTGATGCTCTACTCTACACTACACTACACTACACTGCACTGCACTACACTACACTGCTCTGCGCTGCTCTGTTCTGATTTACCATAACAATATTGCATTACACTACACTACACTGTTCTGATTTACCCTAACAACACTACATTACACTACACTACACTGTTCTGATTTACCCTGACAACACTACATTACATTACACTGTTCTGATTTACCCTAACAACACTACATTACACTGCACTACACTGTTCTGATTTACCCTAACAACACTACATTACACTACACTGTTCTGATTTACCCTAACAACACTACATTACACTACACTACACTGTTCTGATTTAACCTAACAACACTACATTACACTACACTACACTGTTCTGATTTACCCTGACAACACTACATTACATTACACTGTTCTGATTTACCCTAACAACACTACATTACACTGCACTACACTGTTCTGATTTACCCTAACAACACTACATTACATTACACTGTTCTGATTTACCCTAACAACACTACATTACACTGCACTACACTGTTCTGATTTACCCTAACAACACTACACTACACTGTTCTGATTTACCCTAACAACACTACATTACACTACACTACACTGTTCTGATTTACCCTAACAACACTACATTACATTACATTACACTGTTCTGATTTACCCTAAAAACACTACATTACACTGCACTACACTGTTCTGATTTACCCTAACAACACTACATTACACTACTTTACACTACACTGTTCTGATTTACCCTAACAACGCTACATTACATTACACTACACTGTTCTGATTTACCCTAACAACGCTACATTACATTACACTACACTGTTCTGATTTACCCTAACAACACTACATTACATTACACTACACTGTTTTGATTTACCCTAACAACACTACATTACATTACACTGTTTTGATTTACCCTAACAACACTACATTACATTACAATACACTGTTCTGATTTACCCTAACAACACTACATTACACTGTTTTGATTTACCCTAACAACACGCTATACTACATTACATTACGCTATGCTACACTACACTGCTTTACACTACACAACACTGCTCTAACTCTACATGTATTCATGTACATGATTACAGCTGGTTACATCAGCTATGATTCTCTTATTCTCCATTCTCTTATCCTCCTTCTGACCTGCTTTCATGACATGTAGGGGATATAGCTCAGTGGTAGAGCATTCGACTGCAGATCGAGAGGTCCCCGGTTCGAACCCGGGTGTCCCCTTTGCTTTTTTTTCATTAGTTGGGAGTTTTCTTTCTGCTTTGCTCAGGGTTTTTTTTTTATGTACACTCTTCTTAAATGGATATAGAAAATAGATGTGTGTGTATGTGTGTGCGTGCATGCGCGTGTGTGTGTGTTTTTGTTGGGGTTTTTGGTTGTTATTTTACTCTTTTATTTCGAGGATAATGGAATAAGCGCTCATGTGCTTTTTTCATCCAGTCCCCGTGTGTATGCGGTTTTGTGAATTCTGTCATCTGTTCCCACCGGCACACAATGGCCTACTCTTACGAAAAGCGGAACAGGAATTTAACGTGTGCGCAAGATGTTTTGCGTGCGTTCGCACACGGGGCCTCGGATTATAGTCTCATCCGAAGGACTTTTGGGGAGAGTAGAGTCGGCACTGATGTTAACTCCATGGGAAAATATCGCCTTGAACGGGAATCGAACTCGGGTTGTCAGATTGCGAGCGCAATGTTCTAACCACTAGGCTATCCCGTCCCCGTGTGTGTGCGTGCATGCGTGTGTGTGTATGTATGTGTGTGTATGTGTGTGTGCATGGTGTTTGTGTGCATGTGTGGTATGCCCTTACATACATGCGTATGTGTATGTGCTTATCCCTGGCAAAGTTATGCAATGTAACAAGGAAACAAATGCAGGCAGACTTATTGAAAAAGTAGTTAACAAAAGATAGCACTACACTGTGACTCCACTGACTGTCTCCGAGAAGAGAAGCTCTAATTTCACATGGAAATTGCCGATTTTGTAACAAACTCCTTCACAATATGATACAATACTACACTACATTACACTACACTTAGCAATAATCAACAATTTCCGACTGTACTTAAGTATGCTTTAGCCAACTATACTACACTACACTACACCACTCTACACTACACTACGTTACTCTGCTCTGTTCTGCTCTACCCTAACAATACTATCCTACACTACACTAGATGCACTACACTACATTACACTATGCTACGCTATACTTACACTACACTACACTAAACTACACTACACTGCACTTCACACAACTACACTACACTACACTACTCTCCTCTGGTTTGTGTTCTATTCTGTTCTGCTCTGCTCTACTCTAAAAACACTGCACAACACTACGCTACGCTTCGGTACACTATACTTCACTGCACTACACTACACTACTACACTACATTGCACTACACTACACTACATTGCACTCCACTACACTACATTGCTATGCTCTATTCTACTCTACCTTAACAACACTACACTACACTACACTGCTCTAGTCTACTCTACCTTAACAACACTACACTACACTGCTCTGCTCTATTCTACTCTACCTTAACAACACTACACTATACTGCTCTGCTCTATTCTATTCTACTTTAACAACACTACACTACACTATACTGCTCTGCTCTATTCTACTCTACCTTAACAACACTACACTATACTGCTCTGCTCTATTCTACTCTACCTTAACAACACTACACTACACTACACTGCTCTGCTCTATTCTACTTTACTTTATCAACACTACACTACACTACACTGCTCTGCTCTATTCTACTTTACTTTATCAACACTACACTACACTACACTGCTCTGCTCTATTCTACTTTACTTTATCAACACTACACTACACTACACTGCTCTGCTCTATTCTACTCTACCTTAAATCTGTTGTTTATTATGTTTAAGGAGAGTTGCATGCCTGTAAATGATTGAGTGCAAGCGCTTCGATTTGTTTGGGGTTTTTTTTTTACAAGATTCAGCGCTATATAAATTCCATATATTATTATTATTATTAACAACACTACACTACACTGCTCTACTCTGCTCTATTCTACTCTACCTTAACAACACTACACTGCTCTGCTCTATTCTACTCTACTTTAACAACACTCCACTACACTACACTGCTCTGCTCTGTTCTGCTCTACCCTAAATACAATGCACTACATTACACTGCGCTATGCTACACTACACTACACTACACACTACACTACACTACACTACACTTCACTACACTACACTACACTACACTACACTACACCACACCACACTACACTACACCACACTACACTATACTCCACTACACTTCACTACACTACACTACACTACACTTTTCTACACTTCACTACAGTACACTTCACTACACTATACTACACTACACTACACTACACTGCTACCCTAACAACACTACACTACACTACTTTACACTGTGCTATGCTACACTACACTACACCACACACTATACTATACTACACTACACTACACCACACTACACTACACTACACCACACTACACTACACTCCATTTACACTACACTTCACTGCTCTGCTCTGCTCTCTGCTGCTCTACTATAACTACATTACACTACACTACACTACACTACACACTACACTACACTACACTACACTACACTGCTCTCCTCTCTGCTGCTCTACTATACTAACCTACACCACACTACAATACAATACACTACACTATACCCATATGCATGTACATGATTACAGCTGGTTACATCAGCCATGCCACGCCTACCCCATTCTCTTATCTTCCCACTAACCAGCCTTACATGTAGGGGATATAGCTCAGTGGTAGAGCATTCGACTGCAGATCGAGAGGTCCCCGGTTCGAACCCGGGTGTCCCCTTGGATTTTTGTTTAATGTATTTTTGTTTTATCATAAATTTTCTTGAAAAACGGATTTTAAAAGATAGATGATCTCGGGAGATGGGTGATTTTTAAAGCAATAGCTTAAAAAGGGAGAGAACTGCAGTGGAGGAAAACAAGTGCAGGTAGCCAATTATTATTTCTTTCTTAGTATTCTTCTTCTTCATCGAACGCTCAGACAGAAGCTACTGTTGTCTGTTATATGAACGAAAATACGTCACGCTGCCGTTAAGCGCCTGACAAGTCAGGCCCAGCACATCCGACTTCGGCACAAGAGGGAATTGTTGTCTTTTCAGTCTTTCTGGGGAAAAAAGCCAGAAGAATGGACTAAGAAGGCAGAAAGTAGACACGGAGGAGGTGACAAGAAAAGGGACAAGGCAGAAGCAAAGAGTGACAGAAAAGAGGAAATTTCTAGGACAGAATTTCCAGAAGGTGGGGATGCTATCTATATTGACAGGCCCCCGTCATCCCCACGGGGAAGCTTTATTAGAATGAAAATAATTTAACAAAGGTAGATAATTGAGAAAATACTTTCTTTAAACATAGCAAATACAACCTTTTAATGATTGCATTTGAGGCTTTTTTTTAAAGTAAGGATAATGTCTTACCCTGATGGCTCAGGGGCACCTTTTGCTATTTACTTTAGAGAGAGAGAGAGACAGAGAGAGAGACAGAGACAGAGAGAGACAGAGAGAGACAGAGAGACAGAGAACAGTGAGACATAGAGAGAGACAGATACAGAGAGAGAGACAGAGAGACAGAGATACAGAGAACAGTGAGAGACATAGAGAGAGACAGAGACAGAGAGACAGAGACAGAGAGAGACAGAGAGAGACAGAGACAGAGATACAGAGAACAGTGAGAGACACAGTGAGAGACAGAGACAGAGCGTGCGTGCGTGCGTGCGTACGTGCGCGCGTGTGTGTGTGTGTGTGTGTGTGTGTGTGTGTGTGTGTGTGTGTGTGTGTGTGTGTGTGTGTGTGTGTGTGTGTGTGTTTATTTCGAGAATAATGGAATAAACACTCATGTGCTTTTTTACATCCAGTCCTAGTATGTCTACAGTTTTGTAAATGTTATCATCCGTTCCCACCTGCACACAACGGCCTACTCTTCCGAAAGGCGGAACGGGTTTTAACGAGTGCAGAAGATGCTCTCTCTCTCTCTCTCTCTCTCTCTCTCTCTCTCTCTCTCTCTCTCTCTCTCTCTCTCGCTCTCTCTCTCTCTGTAAGTGTGTGTGTGTGTTTTAATGCTTGCCCCTAACTGACATGAATTTCTCTATTTGAGGCATTGAAGTATTCCTATTTTGTATTCGTATTGTTGTACACTACACTACACTACACTACGCTACGCTACACTACGCTACACTACACTACACTACACTACGCTACACTACGCTACGCTACGCTACGCTACGCTACACTACGCTACACTTCACTGCTCTTTTCTGCTCTACCCTATCAAACGCTACACAACACTTCACTAAACTACATTACATTATGCTACACTACAATACACTACAATACACTGCTCTGCTTTCTGTTGCTCCACTCTAACTGCATTACACTACACTCCACTGCTCTGTTCTGCTCTTCTCAAACTACACTAAACTACACTACACTACACAACACTTCACTTCACTGCTCTTTTCTGCTCTACCCTATCAAACACTACACTACTTTTCACTAAACTACATTATATTCTGCTACGCTACCATACTCTACAATACAACACACAGCTCTGCTCTCTGCTGCTCTACTCTAACTGCATTACACTCCACTCCACTGCTCTGTTCTGCTCTTCTCAAACAATACTATACTACACTACACTACACTGCTCTTTTCTTCTCTTCTCTAACAACACTACACGACACTACACTACACTACACTACTCTACGCTTCACTACACTACACTACACTACTCTACACTACTCTACGCTACACTACACTACACTGCTCTGTTCTGCTCTTCTCAAACAACACTACACAACACTATACTACACTACACTACACTAAGCTACACTACACTACACTACACTACTCTACGCTAAAATACACTACACTACACTACTCTACGTTACACTACACTACGCTACACTACTCTACACTACACTACACTACACTACACTACACTACACTGCTCTGTTCTGCTCTTCTCTAACAACACTACACGACACTACACTACACTACTCTACACTTACTGTGTGTGTGTAAAAAAAAAAAAGCACTTAAGAGCTTATTCCATTATCTTCGATATAAAAGAATAAAATATATTTTTAAAATAAATAAATAAATAAAATACACTACTCTACGTTACACTACTTTTACACTACACTATACTACACTGCACCACACCGCACCACACCACACTACACTATACTACAGTGCACTACTCTACGCGACATTACACTACACCCCACCACACCGCACCACACCACACCGCACCACACCACACCGCACCACACCACACCATACCACACCACACCACACCCCATCATACCACACCACACTACACTGCACTACTCTACGCTACATTACACTACACCATGCCACACCATACTACACCGCACCACACCACACCACACCGCTTCACACCGCACCACATCACACCATACCACACTACACTACACCGCACTACACCACACTACACTACACTACACTACTCTACGCGACATTACACCACACCGCACCGCACCACACCGCACCACACCACACTGCACCACACCACACCATACCACACCACACCACACCTCACCACACTGCACCACACCATATCACACCACACCATACCACACCACACCACACCTCACCACACTGCACCACACCACACCACACCACACCATACCACACCACACCGCACCACACCACACTGCACCACACCACACCACACCATACCACACCACACCACACCTCACCACACCGCACCACACCACACCATACCACACCACACCACACCACACCATACCACACCACACCACACCTCACCACACCGCACCACACCGTACCACACCATACCACAACACAACACACCGCACCACACCGCACCACACCACATCACACAACACCACACTGCACTACTCTACGCTACATTACACTACACTACACCACACCACACCACACCACACTACACTTCACTTCACTTCATACACCACACTAGAGTACACTGCACAACACTGCTCTGTTCTGTTCTGTTATGTTCTACCCTAACAACACTACACTTCACTACACTACACTTCACTCCACTCCGCTTCACTCAACTACACTACACTACACTACACTACACTGCACTGCTCTTTTCTGCTATACCCTAACAACACTACTCTACACTTCACTACACTACACTACACTTCTCTCCACTCCACTACACTACACTACACTACACTTCACTACACTACACTACACTACACTACACTACACTTCACTACACTACA
>CM054143.1:31919439-31929439 GCA_028751875.1 Rapana venosa | reverse complement strand
GACAAGACAAGACTACACAAGACAAGACAAGACTAGACTAGACAAGACAAGACAAGACTAGACTAGACAAGACAAGACAAGACTACACAAGACAAGACAAGACTAGACTAGACAAGACAAGACTAGACTAGACTAGACAAGACGAGACGAGACTAGAAAAGACTAGACTAGACTAGACTAGACTAGACAAGACAAGACTAGACAAGACAAGACTAGACAAGACAAGACAAGACTAGACAAGACTAGACGAGACAAGACTAGACAAGACTAGACGAGACGAGACAAGACAAGACTAGACAAGACTAGCCAAGACAAGACAAGACAAGACGAGACGAGACGAGACAAGACAAGACAAGACTAGACAAGACTAGACTACACTAGTCTAGACAAGACAAGACAAGACTAGACAAGACAAGACTAGACTAGACAAAACTAGACTAAACCAGATTAGACAAGACCAGACAAGACAAACTAGACAAGACAAGACTAGACAAGAGTAGACAAGACTAGACTACACTAGACTAGGCTAGGCTAGGCTAGGCTAGTCTAAGCTAGGCTAGGCTAGGCTAGGCTATGCTATGCTATGCTATGCTATACTATACACGCATTCGTGTGCATGATAACAGCAGGCCACATCACCCATGCCACACACCCACTTCATTCAATCTTATAATTATTCCCTCAAACCTGGCCTGTACTGTGTTCTGTTGACTAGGACACGTCTATTTAAATTGACATGTAGGGGATATAGCTCAGTGGTAGAGCATTCGACTGCAGATCGAGAGGTCCCCGGTTCAAACGCGGGTGTCCCCTTGTTTTTTTGTTGTTGTTTTTTTCTCATTGTATGTTGTTTTTATAAAATTGCCTCAGCAGGTGAATTTTTTTTTTTTCAAAATTCAATAACTAAAGAAAGATAACTTTCAGCTCTGAGATATGTAACCATACCCTGCAGATCGAGAGGTCCTGGGTCCATATAAAGTGTGAGTGTGTGTGTGTGTGTGTGTGTGTGTGTGTGTGTGTGTGTGTGTGTGTGTGTGTGTGTGTGTGTGTGTGCGCGCGCGCGCGTGCGTGCGTGCGTGTATTTGTGTTAATGTGTCTGCGTGCATGATTATGTGCGTGTGTGCGAGCGGACATGCGTGTGTGCAGACATTATACATGCTTGCGTGCATGTGCGTGTATGTGTGTCTATCTGTCTGCGTGACTTAAAGTGGTATAAATGAATATGAATAAATAAATGAAATGAATATAAATATATCGATTGGTTGATCAATCTGAAAGTCAGACCTATCTATTTGTTTGTCTATCATTCTTTCTATCAATCCATCTTTTCTTAAAGTTAATGTTTGTTGCTACTTTTATACTAAAGCCCTCGTCGTTCTTTAGTTGCTAGTTGTTGTTGTTGTTGTTTCTGTCTTCAACAACACTATAATTATCTAACATTCTTGGGTTTGGCTTTTTTTCTAATGATGTCACTGCTTAAATATGAGAACGGAGCAAGTCTCTTTATTGTATTATTTGTTGCTTCATCTATGTTCCTGTACGTCGACTAGATTTGTCCATACAAGCACCCTTTTGCCAGAGCAAGTCGATGAAATTATGCCACCAAGCTTCACGTTCACATGACTACAAGGGTTACCAACACAGCTATATATGCTATCAACTCATCTACATAAGTTATCAACACAGTTACACATGTTATGTGTGTGTGTGTGTGTGTGTGTGTGTGTGTGTGTGTGTGTGTGTGTGTGTGTGTGTGTGTGTGTGTGTGTGTGTGTGTGTGTGTGTGTAAGTGTGTGTGTGTGTGTGTGTGTGTGTTGTGTGTGTGTGTGTGTGTGTGTGTGTGTGTGTGTGTGTGTGTGTGTGTGTAAGTGTGTGTAAGTGTGTGTGTGTGTGTGTGTGTACGTCATATAAAATTATAATACAATGTAACACTGCAGCACACTACACTGAACAATACCATACGCTGATTACCATACCATAGCACATCTACACTACGCTATGCTGTGTTATGGTATGATATCCTCTACTGTGCTATGCTATGTTATGCTATTCTATGCTATGCTATATGTGATGAGACTAGACAAGACTAGACGAGACTAGATGAGACAAGACAAGACAAGACAAGATCAGACTATACACGACAAGACAAGACACGACAAGACTATACTATACAAGACAAGACAAGACAAGACTAGACTGGACTAGACTAGACAAGACAAGACAAGACGAGACTAGACTAGACAAGACTAGACTATACAAGACTAGACTAGACAAGACAAGACTAGACAAGACAAGACTAGACAAGACAAGACAAGACTAGACTATCAAGACACGACTAGACAAGACAAGACAAGACTAGACAAGACAAGACTACACTAGACAAGACAAGACAAGACTACACTAGACTACACTAGACAAGGCTAGGCTAGGCTAGGCTAGGCTAGGCTATCCTATCCTATGGTGGATCGGTGGTCTAGAGGTAACGCGCCTGTCTAGAATGCGAAAAGTCCGGGTCGGGTGTGTGCGCGGTTCGTACCCCGTTTGGGCCCGAAATTTTTCCCCATCCATTAGACCATGAGTGGTGGTCTGGGCGCTAGTCTTTCGGATGAGACGATAAACCGAGGTCCCGTGTGTTACACAAAATTTTCAGCGCACGTAAAAGAACCCACGGCAACAAGGGAGTTGTCCCTGGCAAAATTCTTAGAAAAAAGCCACTCTGATAGGGAAACAAATACAGTTGCAGACCAAAAGAAAAAAAAAAAAAAAAAGGGTGGCGCTGCTCTTGTGGCGACGCGCTCTCCCCGGGGAGAGCAGCCCGAATTTCACGCAGAGAAATCTCGTGACTTAAAGTGGTATAAAATAAAAGAAAAAAGAAAAATAAATATCCTATCCTATCCTAAACTATACTATACTATACTATACTATACTATACTATACTATACTATACTATACTATACTATACTATACTATACACGCATTCGTGTACATGATAACAGCAGGCCACATCACCCATGCCACACCCACTTCATTCAATCTTATAATTATTCCCTCAAGCCTGGCTTGTACTGTGTTCTGTTGTCTAGGACACGTCTATCTATATTGACATGTAGGGGATATAGCTCAGTGGTAGAGCATTCGACTGCAGATCGAGAGGTCCCCGGTTCGAATCCGGGTGTCCCCTTGTATTTTTTTCATTGTATATTGTTCTTATAAAATTATCTCAGCAGGTGAATTTTTTTTTTTATTCAATAACTAAAGAAAGATAACTTTTAGCTCTGAGATATATATACCCTGCATATCGAGAGGTCCTGAGTCCATATCAAGTGAGTGCATATGTGTGTGTGTGTGTGTGTGTGTGTGTGTGTGTGTGTGTGTGTGTGTGTGTGTGTGTGTGTGTGTGTGTGTGTGTGTGTGTGTGTGTGTGTGTGTGTGTCTCTGTCTGTCTGTCTGTCTGTCTGTCTGTGTCTGCGTGCATGCTTATGTGCGTATGTGCAAGCCGACATGCGTGTGTGCAGACATTATACATGCTTGCGTGCATGTGCGCGTATGTGTGTCTATCTGTCTGCCTGTCGATTGGCTGATCAATCTAACAGTCAGGCCTGTCTATTTCTTTGTCTATCAGTCTTTCTATCAATCCACCTTTTCTTAAAGTTAATATTTGTGGCTACTTTTATAATAAAGCCCTCGTCGTTCTTTAGTTGTTGTTGTTTCTGTCTTCAACAATACTATAATTATCTAACATTGTTGGGTTTGGCTTTTTTCTTATGATGTCACTGCTTAAAATATGAGAACGGAGCAATCTTTGTTGCTTGATTTATGTTCCTGTATGTTGACTAGATTTGTCCATACAAGTACCCGTTTGCCGGAGCAAGTCAATGAAATTATGCCACCAAACTTCACGTTCACATGACTACATAGGTTACCAACACAGCTATGTATGTTATCAACTCATATGCATAAGTTGTCAACCAGCTTCACATGTTATGTGTGTGTGTGTGTGTGTGTGTGTGTGTGTGTGTGTGTGTGTGTGTGTGTTGTGTGTGTGTGTGTGTGTGTGTGTGTGTGTGTGTGTGTATGTGTGTGTCTGTGTGTGTGTGTGTGTGTGTGTAAGTGTGTGTGTGTGTGTGTGTACCTCATATAAAATTATAATACAATGTAACACTGCAGTACACTACACTGAACGATACCATACGCTGATTACCATACCATAGCACATCTACACTACGCTATGCTGTGCTATGGTATGATATCCTCTACTGTGCTATGCTATGTTATGTTATTCTATGCTATGCTGTATGTGACGAGACTAGACAAGACTAGACGAGACTAGATGAGACTAGACAAGACAAGACTAGACTAGACAAGACAAGACTAGATTAGACAAGACAAGACAAGACTAGACTAGACAAGACTACACAAGACAAGACTAGACTAGACAAGACAAGACTAGACAAGACTAGACTAGACAAGACAAGACGAGACTAGAAAAAACTAGACTAGACTAGACAAGACTAGACAAGACAAGACAAGACTAGACAAGACAAGACAAGACTAGACAAGACAAGACAAGACTAGACAAGACAAGACTAGACAAGACTAGACAAGACTAGACGAGACAAGACAAGACTAGACAAGACTAGCCAAGACAAGACAAGACAAGACGAGACGAGACAAGACAAGACTAGACAAGACTAGACTACACTAGTCTAGACAAGACAAGACTAGACAAGACAAGACTAGACTAGACAAAACTAGACTAAACCAGATTAGACAAGACCAGACAAGACAAACTAGACAAGACAATACTAGACAAGAGTAGACAAGACTAGACTACACTAGACTAGGCTAGGCTAGTCTAGGCTAGGCTAGGCTAGGCTAGGCTAGGCTAGGCTAGGCTAGGCTATGCTATGCTATGCTATACTATACTATACACGCATTCGTGTGCATGATAACAGCAGGCCACATCACCCATGCCACACCCACTTCATTCAATCTTATATTTATTCCCTCAAACCTGGCCTGTACTGTGTTCTCTTCACTAGGACACGTCTATCTAAATTGACATGTAGGGGATATAGCTCAGTGGTAGAGCATTCGACTGCAGATCGAGAGGTCCCCGGTTCGAATCCGGGTGTCCCCTTGTATTTTTTTTCATTGTATATTGTTTTTATAAAATTATCTCAGCAGGTGAATTTTTTTTTTAAATTAAATACCTAAATAAAGATAACTTTCAGCTCTGAAATATGTAACCATACCCTGCAGATCGAGAGGTCCTTACTCCATATAAAGTGAGTGTGTGTGTGTGTGTGTGTGTGTGTGTGTGTGTGTGTGTGTGTGTGTTGTGTGTGTGTGTGTGTGTGTTTTGTGTCTGTGTGTCTGTGTCCGTGCGCGCGCGCGCGTATGTGTGTGTATGTGTGTGTCTGTGTGTTAATGTGTCTGCGTGCATGATTATGTGCGTGTATGCGAGCGGACATGCGTGTGTGCAGACAATATACATGCTTGCGTGCATGTGCGCGTATGTGTGTCTGTCTGCGTGACTTAAAGTGGTATAAATGAATATAAATAAATAAATGAAATGAATATAAATATATCGATTGGTTGATCAATCTGAAAGTCAGACCTATCTATTTGTTTGTCTATCATTCTTTCTATCAATCCATCTTTTCTTAAAGTTAATGTTTTTGGCTACTTTTATACTAAAGCCCTCGTCGTTCTTTAGTTGTTGTTGTTTCTGTCTTCAACAATACTGTAATTATCTAACATTCTTGGGTTTGGCTTTTTTCTAATGATGTCACTGCTTAAAATATGAGAACGGAGCAAGTCTCTTTACTGTATTCTTTGTTGCTTCATCTATGTTCCTGTATGTCGACTAGATTTGTCCGTACAAGTACCCTTTTGCCAGAGCAAGTCGATGAAATTATGCCACCAAGCTTCACGTTCCCATGACTACAAGGGTTACCAACACAGCTATATATGTTATCAACTCATCTACATAAGTTATCAACACAGCTACACATGGTAAGTGTGTGTGTGTGTGTGTGTGTGTGTGTGTGTGTGTGTGTGTGTGTGTGTGTGTGTGTGTGTGTGGTGTGTGTGTGTGTGTGTGTGTGTGTACCTCATATAAAATTATAATACAATGTAACACTGCAGCACACTACACTGAACGATACCATACGCTGATTACCATACCATAGCACATCTACACTACGCTATGCTGTGCTATGCTATGATATGCTCTACTGTGCTATGCTATGTTAGGCTATTCTATGCTATGCTGTATGTGACGAGACGAGACGAGAATAGATGAGACTAGACAAGACAAGACAAGACTAGACTAGACAAGACACAAGACAAGACAAGACAAGACTAGACAAGACTACACTAGACTAGACTAGACAAGACACAAGACAAGACAAGACTAGACAAGACTACACTAGACTAGACTAGACAAGACACAAGACAAGACAAGACTAGACAATACAATACAATACAAGACAAGATGAGACTAGACTAGTCTAGACTAGACTAGACAAGGCTATACTAGACTAGACAAGGCTAGACTAGACTAGACAAGGCTAGACTAGACAAGACAAGACAAGACAGGACAAGACTAGACTAGACTAGACAAGACAAGATGAGACTAGACAAGACAAGACTAGACAAGACAAGACTAGACTAGATAAGACAAGACTAGACAAGATTAGACAACACAAGGCAAGACGAGACAAGATGATACAAGACAAGACTAGACTAGACAAGACGAGACAAGACAAGACTAGACAAGACGAGACAAGACTAGACAAGAGGAGACAAGACAAGACAAGATGAGACATGACAAGAGTAGACAAGACTAGACTAGACTAGACAAGGCTAGGTTAGGCTATGCTATGCTATGCTATGCTATGCTATGCTATGCTATGCTATGCTATACTATACTATACTATACACGCATTCGTGTGCATGATAACAGCAGGCCACATCACCCATGCCACACCCACTTCATTCAATCTTATAATTATTCCCTCAAACCTGGCCTGTACTGTGTTCTGTTGACTAGGACACGTCTATCTATATTGACATGTAGGGGATATAGCTCAGTGGTAGAGCATTCGACTGCAGATCGAGAGGTCCCCGGTTCGAATCCGGGTGTCCCCTTGTATTTTTTTCATTGTATGTTGTTTTTATAAAATTATCTCAGCAGGTGAATTTTTTTTTCCAAAATTCAATAACTAAATAAAGATAACTTTCAGCTCTGAGATATGTAACCATACCCTGCACATCGAGAGGTCCTGAGTCCATATAAAGTGTGTGGGTGTGTGTGTTTTGGGGTGTGTGGGGTGTGTGTGTGTGTGTGTGTGTGTGGTGTGGTGTGTGTGTTGTGTGTTGTGTGTGTGTGGTGTGTTTTGCCCCTGTCTGTCTGCTGTCTGTCTGTCTGTCTGCTGTCTCTCTGTCTGTCTGTCGTCTGTCTGTCTGTCTGTGTCTGCGTGCATGCTTATGTGCGAAAGTGCAAGCCGACATGCTTTTGTGCAGACATTAAAACATGCTTGCGTGCATGTGCGCGAAATTGTGTTCTATCTGTCTGCCTGTCGATTGGCTGATCAATCTAACATTCAGGCCTTCTATTTCTTTGTCTATCAGTCTTTCCTATCAATCCACCTTTTCTTAAAGTTAATATTTGTGGCTACTTTTATAATAAAGCCCTCGTCGTTCTTTAGTTGTTGTTTTTTTCTGTCTTCAACAATACAAAAAATTATCTAACATTGTTGGGTTTGGCTTTTTTCTTATGATGTCACTGCTTAAAATATGAGAACGGAGCAATCTTTGTTGCTTGATTTATTTTCCTGTATGTTGACTAGATTTGTCCATACAAGTCCCCGTTTGCCAGAGCAAGTCAAGAAATTATGCCACCAAACTTCACTTTTCACATGACTACATAGGTTACCAACACAGCTATATATGTTATCAACTCATATGCAAATTGTCAACCAGCTCACATTTTTATGTGTGTGTGTGTGGGGTGTGTCTGTGGCGTGTGTGTGTGTTATGTGTTGTCGTGTGTCTGTGTGTGTGTGTGTGTGTGGGGTGTAAGTGTGTGGTGTGTGTGTGGGGTGTGTGTGTGTACCTCATATAAAATTATAATACAATGAAACCCACTGCAGTACACTACACTGAAACGATACCATAACGCTGATTACAACCATAAGCACATCTACACTACGCCTATGCTGTGCTATGGTATGATATCCTCTACTGTGCTATGCTATGTTATGTTATTCTATGCTATGCTGTATGTGACGAGACTAGACAAGACTAGACGAGACTAGATGAGACTAGACAAGACAAGACTAGACTAGACTAGACAAGACAAGACTAGATTAGACAAGACAAGACAAGACAAGACTAGACAAGACAAGACTACACAAGACAAGACAAGACTAGACTAGACTAGACTAGACAAGACAAGACAAGACTAGACAAGACTAGACTAGACAAGACAAGACGAGACTAGAAAAGACTAGACTAGACTAGACAAGACTAGACAAGACAAGACTAGACTAGACAAGACAAGACAAGACAAGACAAGACAAGACTAGACAAGACAAGACAAGACAAGACAAGACTAGACAAGACAAGACTAGACGAGACGAGACAAGACTAGACAAGACTAGCCAAGACAAGACGAGACGAGACGAGACAAGACAAGACTAGACTACACTAGTCTAGACAAGACAAGACTAGACAAGACTAGACTAGACAAAACTAGACTAAACCAGATTAGACAAGACCAGACAAGACAAACTAGACAAGACAATACTAGACAAGAGTAGACAAGACTAGACTACACTAGACTAGGCTAGGCTAGGCTAGGCTAGGCTAGGCTAGGCTAGGCTAGGCTAGGCTATACTATACACGCATTCGTGTGCATGATAACAGCAGGCCACATCACCCATGCCACACCCACTTCATTCAATCTTATATTTATTCCCTCAAACCTGGCCTGTACTGTGTTCTCTTGACTAGGACACGTCTATCTAAATTGACATGTAGGGGATATAGCTCAGTGGTAGAGCATTCGACTGCAGATCGAGAGGTCCCCGGTTCAAATCCGGGTGTCCCCTTGTTTTTTTGTTGTTGTTTTTTTCTCATTGTATGTTGTTTTTATAAAATTGCCTCAGCAGGTGAATTTTTTTTTTCAAAATTCAATAACTAAAGAAAGATAACTTTCAGCTCTGAGATATGTAACCATACCCTGCAGATCGAGAGGTCCTGGGTCCATATAAAGTGTGAGTGTGAGTGTGTGTGGGTGTGTGTGTGTGTGTGTGTGTGTGTGTGTGTGTGTGTGTGTGTGTGTGTGTGCGCGCGTGCGTGTCTTTGTGTTTAATGTGTCTGCGTGCATGATTATGTGCGTGTGTGCGAGCGGACATGCTGTGTGCAAAAAATTAACATGCTTGCGTGCATGTGCGTGTATGTGTGTCTATCTGTCTGCGTGACTTAAAGTGGTATAAATGAATATGAATAAATAAATGAAATGAATATAAATATATCGATTGGTTGATCAATCTGAAAGTCAGACCTATCTATTTGTTTGTCTATCATTCTTTCTATCAATCCATCTTTTCTTAAAGTTAATGTTTGTTGCTACTTTTATACTAAAGCCCTCGTCGTTCTTTAGTTGCTAGTTGTTTGTTGTTGTTGTTTTCTGTCTTCAACAACACTATAATTATCTAAAAATTGTTGGGTTTGGCTTTTTTCTAATGATGTCACTGCTTAAAATATGAGAACGGAGCAAGTCTCTTTATTGTATTATTTGTTGCTTCATCTATGTTCCTGTACGTCGACTAGATTTGTCCATACAAGCACCCTTTTGCCAGAGCAAGTCGATAAAATTATGCCACCAAGCTTCACGTTCACATGACTACAAGGGTTACCAACACAGCTATATATGTTATCAACTCAAATGCATAAGTTATCAACACAGCTACACATGTTAAGTGTGTGT
>CM054143.1:31901939-31909439 GCA_028751875.1 Rapana venosa | reverse complement strand
CTCTAAAAACTGCCATATCACACCCTCACTCAAAAAGCATGACCTTGACCCCAACATTCTGAAGAACTATAGACCTGTTTCCAACCTACCGTTTATCTCTAAAGTCCTTGAAAAAGTAGTTTCTAAAACAGCTCAACAACCACCTTCACTCCAACAGTCTCCTTCCTGCGTTTCAGTCTGCCTATCGCGTCAACCACAGCACTGAACACCTTGCCCACACCTTAAACACACTTCTACTCGCTTCTGACTCAGGGAAAATCTCCCTTCTTACTCTACTACGACTTATCTGCAGCCTTTGACACTATTGACCACTCTATTCTTATCTCCCGTCTTCAAAAAACATTT
This sequence comes from Rapana venosa, assembly GCA_028751875.1. Lineage (NCBI taxonomy): Eukaryota > Metazoa > Mollusca > Gastropoda > Neogastropoda > Muricidae > Rapana > Rapana venosa. The sequence goes on along the minus strand of CM054143.1, from coordinate 31,909,094 downwards.
GGTGTTACTGGTACAGCCCTTACCTGGTTAGTTCATAACCTTACTGACCGATTCCAGACAGTCACAGTAAACAAGATTCAGTCAGTACCTGCAAGATTGAATGTGGAGTTCCACAGGGATCTGTTCTGGCCCTGTTCTTTTCACCCTCTACATTGCTCCACTGTCACATATAATTAACCGCCATCAATCAACCATCATTTTATGCAGATGACTCTCAGATTCTAAGCAGCGACACTCCTGAAAATCTGCCTTCTCTCTTTACAAATATGCCCATTGCTTTCAAGATATCCAAAATTGATGATACAGAACAAATTACAGCTAAATGCAGATAAAACAGAAACCATGCTTGTAGGACCAAACACAAACTCTCTTCTATCACAACAGCTTCAATACAACTGGCAATGCATCAGTCCCTTTATCCACTGCTGTGAAGTATCTAGGGGTCATTAATTGACACACACTCTCTATGCAAAAATTCATCACTCAACCTGCCAGTCCTGCTACTATCAATTACGGCGTATTAGTGCAATTCGAAAGTACCTGTCCACAGATGCAACATCCAAACTTGTTGCGTCTCTCATTCTTTCACGTCTGGACTATTGCCACTCTCTGTTGGCTGGTCTGCCAGCATCATCAATCCAATCCCTTCAACGTATACAAAACTCTGCAGCTCGTCTAAATCCTCAGAAGAAAAAATCTGAGCATATTACCCCTCTCTTGCAATCTCTCCACTGGCTGCCTGTGCCACAGAGAGTAAACTATAAGATCAGTACTCTCTGTTACAAATGTCTCCACAAAACAGCACCCGCCTACCTCTGTGAATGTCTTCACTTGTACACTCCTTCTCGTTCTCTCCGCTCTGCTGCAGATACCTTGTCCTTACGAATACCTAGATTCAACCAATCCACCATCGCCGTCGCTCTTTCTCTATTTCTGTCCATTGATGTGGAATGATCTCCCCTCTCTCTCCGCAAAAGCCTTCTTATGACACTTTTAAATCCAGTCTCAAGACATATTTATTTCAAACCTAAGATTTTCCCCCTGCCTCATCTCATAGTTTTTTCCCTGCCTTCAACAGCCAAGATTCTATTGCCCTGCCAGGTGTGTGACCTCTGTTGTGTGTGTGTGTGGTTTTGTGCTGTGGTGTGTGTGGTGTGCGTGTGTGCACATTTGGACTTGATGGAACTATTGCTTGTCACTGGTTGTATGACTGTGTAAGAAAGATTGAGTGCAAGCGCTTTGATTTGTCTCTGCAAGATATACGCTATATAAATTCCATTTATTATTATTATTATTATTACTACCCCCACTACCACCACTACCACTACTACTACCACTACTACTACTACTACTACTACTACTACTACTACTACCACTACTACTACCACCACTACTACTACTACTACTACCACTACTATCACTACTACCACTACTACTACTACACTACTGCTACCACTACTACTACTACTACCACTACAACTACCACTACTACTACTACATACTACCACTACCACTACTACTACCACTACCACTACTACTACTTCCACTATTATAACTTTACTAATACTACTTCTACTACCACTAACTACTACCACTAATACTACCACTACCACTACTACTACTACTACCACTACTACACTACTACTACTACCACTACCACTCTACTACTAGTACCACTACCACTACTACTACTTCCACTATTATAACTTTACAACTACTAACTTCTACACCACTACTACTACCACACTATACTAACCACTACCACTACACAACTATTACTACTACTACTAACTACTACTAACACTACCACTACTACCACACTACTTCTAACGACTACCACTACACACTACTACTACTACTACAACACTACACACCACTACCTACTACCACACCTACCACTACACACTACCACTACTCTACACCACCACTACAACACACTAACCACCACTACCACTACTCACTACTACCACCACAACCACTACCCTACTACCACTACACCACCACCACACTACACCACTAACTACACTAACTACTACCACCACTACAACTACTACTCACTACTACACACACACCACTACTACCTACTACACTACTAACCTACCCACTACTACTACTACTACACTACCACCACTACTAACTACTACTCTAACCACTACTACCACTACTACTACACCACTACTACCACCACTACTACTACAACTTCATACTACTACCAAACTACCACCACACACTACTACTACTACAACCACTACACCACAACTACTACCACTTACCAACTAACTACCACACTACTACTACACACACTCTACTACACACTACCACTACTACACACACCACTACTACTACTACACTACTCACTCACTACTACTACCACTAACTACTACCACTACCACTACAACCACTACCCACTCCACTACTACTACTACTACTAACTACTACCTACAACTACTACTACTACACTACTACTCACTACTACTACTACCACTACTACAACTACTGCCACTACTACTACACTACTAACTACTACTACCACTAACTACTACTAACACAACTACTACTACCACTAACTACTACACTACTACACTACTACTACAACCACTACTACTACTACCACCACTACTCCACTACTACTACACTACTACTACCACTTTCTACACTACCACTACTACTACACTACTACTAACACTACCACTACTATCTACTATCCACTACTACTACACTAACACTACTACTACTCTACTACTACCACCACTACACTACTACACATACTACTTCCACTACCTACTACCATACTTCTACTACTTCTACTACTACAACTCACTACTACTACTACTACTACTACACTAGTCTCCTTCTGACTGTGTGTGTGGGGGGTGGAGGGGGGGGGGGGGGTCTCATTGTTTGTGGGTGCTCATGAGTGTGTGTTGGTTACAATGTGTGTGGCACATGCATACTGGCACACACATGATGCAGTGATTACACTGCTAGTACTTATGCTGCTTATGTGTTGCTGAAGGTGGGGCCTTTTTTACTGGTGACGAATGCGTGTTAGCGCTTTGATTGTTGCTTACAGATTCAGCGCTAGAAAATTCTCATACATTTTTATTATTATTTTACTACTTCATACTCACCACAACCGCCAATTACACTGCTCGATATGATGGCTCCTCACCATCACAGTGTGATGTGATACCACAGGTGGAAAACTTCTCACAGTTCAAGTTGACAGCCACACAATACAGGTGTTAGTTGTTTGTTTTTAAACTTTAAATGGTTCTGTATTTTATTAAATGTCCTTTTTTGTGTATTAGTTTTAAGTTATTGATGTTGTCACCCTGGATGGGTGACTGGACGCCTGCCTACCTGCCTGCCTGCTTTGAAAGCCAAGGTCTGATAACATGACCGGGCATACATATATATATATAATATATAGAGAGAGAGAGAGAGAGAGAGAGGGAGAGAGAGAGACAGAGACAGAGACAGAGAGAGACCACACACACACACATACATAGATAGATAGATAGACAGACAGACAGACAGACAGACGGACGGACGGACGGACAGACAGACAGACAGACAGACAGACAGACAGACAGACAGATAGATAGATAGATAGCTGGATGGGTGGATGGATCGATGGATGGATGGATGGAATGGACATATATAATAGAGAGAGAGAGAGAGCGACAGAGAGAGAGAGAGAGAGAGAGAGAGAGAGAGAGAGACACACACACACACACACACACACACACATACATACGTAGACAGACAGACAGACAGACAGACAGACGGACAGACAGACAGACGGACAGACAGATAGCTGGGTGGGTGGGTGGGTGGGTGGGTGGATGGATGGATGGATGGATGGATGGTTGGATGGATGGGGGGGTGGATCAACGATTTATTAGCCTTTTTTCATGATAAATGATATTTCCTTTTCTTGATCATCATTCGTGTGTTCTTTTGATGAGCTTGTCAAAGTGTATGTCCGCGTGCGCGCACTTGTGTGTGTGTGTGTGTGTGTGTGTGTGTGTGTGTGTGTGTGTGTGTGTGTGTGTGTGTGTGTGTGTGTGTGTGTGTGTGTGTGTGTGTGTGTGTATGTGTGTGTGTGTGTGTGCAGTGTGTGGCGGGTGTAGGAATGGAAGAATATATATATATCTATATATATATATTATATATATATATCAACAAATAAACATAATACATATATAAATACATATTATATCCATGCAGACAGGTGTCATGTTTAGACATCATCCCCGAAGTTGGAATGCAGCTACCTAACTGGCGGATAAAAACGGTAGCATGCGCAAAAAATCTGACCATTGGCGAAACCCCAGAGCTCTAACCAAGGAACGAAAACAAAACACCCCCTTTTTGTAGAAGAGTAGGCCACCTATGACCAGTGGCGTGGATGATAAGAGCATACCCAGCATGCACCCTGATATTTGGCGAGAGAGATGGGCTCCACCAGGGTGGAATTGCCCATGACACACTGGAAACTTCAGGGCAGTTCCTCCAACATCTTCTCAGGGAATGATGGACAAAGGCAAGGTAAGTGAAACGTCCCCACACACACTTCAGATGTTGGCATCAATCAATGTTGCATTGCACCCTCTGTCACAGCTGTCCTCTTGACGGCCTGTTTACATTGATCTGTGTCTCTTTCCACAGTTCGATATTTGGCATAAATGTGGGAGAGTTAACAGCAGGGGATATAGCTCAGTGGTAGAGCATTCGACTGCAGATCGAGAGGTCCCCGGTTCGAACCCGGGTGTCCCCTTTGGTTTTTTCCTCTTCTTTTTTTCTAAATCTGATGTGGTGGGGTTGTTCGTTTGTTTTTTAACTTTAATTGGGTTCTGTCGTTTTTATTATTGTCATCTTTTTTGTGTATTGTTTCAAGCTTATTGATTGTTGTCACCCTGGATGGGTGACTGGACGCCTGCTACCTGCCTGCCTGCTTTGAAAGCTAAGGTCTGATAACATGACCGGAATATATTTAGAGGAGGAGGAGAGAGAGAGGAGGAGAGAGAGGAGAGAGAGTGAGGAGAGAGGGGGAGAGAGAGAGAGAGAGAGAGAGAGGGAGACAGACACATACATACATACATACATACATACATACATACATACATACATACATACATACATACATACATACATACATACATACATACATACATAGATAGACAGACAGACAGACAGATAGATAGCTGGGTGGGTGGATGGATGGATGGATGGATGGATGGCTAGATGGATGGATGGATGGATGGGGGGTGGATCAACGATTTATTAGCCTTTTTTTTCATGATAAATGATATTTCCTTTCTTGATCACCATTCGTGTGTTCTTTTGATGAGCTTGTCAAAGTGTATGTCCGCGTGCGCGCACTTGTGTGTGTGTGTGTGTGTGTGTGTGTGTGTGTGTGTGTGTGTGTGTGTGTTGGGTGTGTGTGTGTGTGTGTGTGTGTGTGTGTGCAGTGTGTGCGGGTGTAGGAATGGAAGAATATATATATATATATATAGAGAGAGAGAGAGAGAGAGATATCAACAAATAAACATAATATATATACATATATATATATATATATATATAAATACTTATATACATACGCAGACAGGTGTCATGTTTAGACATCATCCCCGAAAAAGGAATGCAGCTACCTAACTGGCGGATAAAAACGGTAGCATGCGCAAAAAATCTGACCATTGGCGAAACCCCAGAGCTCTAGCCAAGGAACGAAAACAAAACACCCCCTTTTTTGTAGAAGAGTAGGCCACCTATGACCAGTGGCGTGGATGACAAGAGCATACCCAGCATGCACCCTGATATTTGGCGAGAGAGATGGGCTCCACCAGGGTGGAATTGCCCATGACACACTGGAAACTTCAGGGCAGTTCCTCCAACATCTTCTCAGGGAATGATGGACAAAGGCAAGGTAAGTGAAACGTCCCCACACACACTTCAGATGTTGGCATCAATCAATGTTGCATTGCACCCTCTGTCACAGCTGTCCTCTTGACGGCCTGTTTACATTGATCTGTGTCTCTTTCCACAGTTCGATATTTGGCATAAATGTGGAAACGTTGACAGTAGGGGATATAGCTCAGTGGTAGAGCATTCGACTGCAGATCGAGAGGTCCCCGGTTCGAACCCGGGTGTCCCCTTTGGTTTTTTCCTCTTCTTTTTTTCTAAATCTGATGTGGTGGGGTTGTTCGTTTGTTTTTTAACTTTAATTGGGTTCTGTAGTTTTTATTATTGTCATCTTTTTTGTTATTGTTTCAAGCTTATTGATTGTTGTCACCCTGGATGGGTGACTGGACGCCTGCTACCTGCTTGCCTGCTTTGAAAGCTAAGGTCTGATAACATGACCGGACATATATTTAGAGAGAGAGAGAGAGAGAGAGAGAGAGAGAGAGAGAGAGAGAGAGAGAGAGAGAGAGAGAGGGAGACAGACACACACACACATACATACATACATACATACATACATACATACATACATACATACATACAACATACATACATACATACATACATAGACAGACAGACAGACAGACAGATAGATAGCTGGGTGGGTGGATGGATGGATGGATGGATGGCTAGATGGATGGATGGATGGATGGGGGGTGGATCAACGATTTATTAGCCTTTTTTTTCATGATAAATGATATTTCCTTTTCTTGATCACCATTCGTGTGTTCTTTTGATGAGCTTGTCAAAGTGTATGTCCGCGTGCGCGCACTTGTGTGTGTGTGTGTGTGTGTGTGTGTGTGTGTGTGTGTGTGTGTGTGTGTGTGTGTGTGTGTGTGTGTGTGTGTGTGTGTGTGTGTGTGTGTGTGTGCAGTGTGTGCGGGTGTAGGACCTGTATAACTATAGAACCGCAGGAGATCCAGAAGTCCTTAATGTACCCGAAAGCAAAGACACAGACAGTCACCCTATCCTCCGAGAAGAAGTGGAAACAGCAGTCAGATCCCTGAAAAAGGGGAAGTCAGCAGGGGCTGACAACATTCCAGCTGAGTTGGTCCAAGCTGGAGGGGAAGCCATGATCAGCGCCCTACTAAGAATCTGCAACAAGATCTGGCAGACAGGAAAATGGCCAACACCATGGACGCAGTCACTCATCATCACCCTCCCCAAGAAAGGAAATCTACAACA
>CM054143.1:31881939-31894439 GCA_028751875.1 Rapana venosa | reverse complement strand
ACACACACACACACATATATATATATATATATATATATATATATATATATATATATATATATATATATATATATATATATATAAGGTTCCCTGTCTGGTTATGATATCCTTTTCAATTAGACAGAGAAAGACAAAGATACTTGAGTCAGCATTAGAAAGAAGAAAATCTGACATGTATGATTGTAAAGCTTTTCAGTGGCTCTTGTGGTGTTCTTCTTTCAAGGGAGAGAACAATGTCAACACTAACGAGGTAACACTTTAAGGTTGTTTCCCTTGTAGTGTCAGAGCCCAATACCAAAAGAGAAAAGTTAACTGCCATTAATATTTCTTTTTCTTTATCTTTTGCAATTTTTTTTTATGTTTTGGAGGAGGGGGGTGTATAATCAGCAGTAAGACTACTGATTCCATATCAAAGAGTGCTCATACAGCCGCGCACGTGCGTGCGTGCGTGCGTGCGTGCGTGCGTGCGTGCGTGTGAGTGTGTGTGTGTGTGTGTGTGTGTGTGTGTGTGTGTGTGTGTGTGTGTGTGTGTGTGTGTGTGTGTGTGTGTGTGTGTGTGTGTGTGTGTGTGTGTGAAAAGCGGAACAGGATTTAACGTGTGCGCAAGATGCTCTGCGTGCGTTCGCACACGGGGCCTCGGTTTATAGTCTCATCCGAAGGACTTTTGGGGAGAGTGGAGTCTGCACTGATGTTAACTCCAGGGGAAAATATTCCCTTGAACGGGAATCGAATACGGGTCGTTAGATTGCGAGCGCAATGTTCTAACTACTAGGCTATCCCGTCTCCCGGCGTGCGTGCGTGCGTGCGTGTGTGTGAATGCGGGCGCACGCGCGCGCGCGTTTGTGTCTGTGTCTGTGTCTGTGTCTGTGTGTCTGTGTGAAGTCAAGTCAAGCCAAGCCAAAAACACTTTAATCGTCCCGTGACGGGCAATTACAATACTGACAGACACATTGATACGTACGTGTGTGTGTGTGTGTGTGTGTGTGTGTGTGTGTGTGTGTGTGTGTGTGTGTGTGTATGTGTGTGTGTGTGTGTGTGTGTGTGTGTGTTGTGTGTGTGTGTGTGTGTGTGTGTGTGCGCGCGCGCGTGGGTGCGTGCGTGCGTGCGTGCGTGTGTGTGTGTGTGTGTGTGTGTTCATCAGTTAGTCATTCTCTGTGTTTATTTCAATGTCTGTTCCAGCTTGTCAAACGCACACACATGATATTATTCTAACAGCTCTGTCTAGCTTGTGATCAGACTGGAGTTGTGCGTTCAAGTATCTGCAAAGATATGAAGAAGAAGAAGAAGAAGAAGAAGAAGAAGAAGAAGAAGAAGAAGAAGAAGAAGAAGAAGAAGAAGAAGAAGAAAAAGAATGTATGGAATTTATATAGCGCTGAATCTTGTAAAAACAAACAAATCGTAGGGGATTTTTCTCTCCCAGTTGACCGACTGACTCCATTCCCTGAAAGTTCTTCTGGAGAGATTAAGCTGAGGGAATATCTCTCTTGTGCTTTTTGTTTTGTTTTGTTTTGTGTGATCATGTTAAAAAATAAATAAACATCCAACTTTCATGCAGGTATAGGCCAGCTATGGCCGGTGGCATGGATGATGACACACACGTACTTAGCATGCAAAATCTGATTCCTGGAGAGTGATGGGCTCCACCAATTTCAGCTCACACCACGATACACTGTTTAATACATTTTTTTAGGATAGAGTACCCACACTTCTCAAGAACATAGGAGAAAAGTCTCTCTTCTTTCTCTCTTTGATCATATCAGAGTCCCAGCGGGATTATCCGATTTTGGCACTGTATCAACCAATCACCACCACCAACCAGGTCTCTCTGACTTCTGAGTAATAATGCAAGGATTTTAAGGGAGAAGCCAAAGCCTTAATTAAATTAATAAGATAAGGAGATAAGGCGATTGCGTGGCAGCAAGCAAGCTGAACTTGGCATTATGTGGCCAAAAGGAATCAGCTGTTAGTACGGGGATATAGCTCAGTGGTAGAGCATTCGACTGCAGATCGAGAGGTCCCTGGTTCGAACCCGGGTGTCCCCTCTTTTTTTTTTTTTTAATCTCTCTCTCTCTCTCTCTCTCTCTCTCTCTCTCTTTAATTACATTCCGGTAAAGTATAGTAGACAGCCTAATTTATTTAGATTCTGTCTACTCATGGCATCTAGTCACCCTGAGATTGTGCACAGCCTTGCTTAATTTATTTAGATTCTGTCTACTCATGGCATCTAGTCACCCTGAGATTGTGCACAGCCTTGCTTTATATTTGTGTAAAGCCTTTAGAATAAGAGATATCTTGGTTTCTTAAGTCATATTTTGGGAACTGATTTTTTTTTTATTGTGGTAGTTATGGGTATACATTAACACTTTGGTTTTGTGTTTGTGTTACTTCTCACTAAAATACTAAGCAGTTTGGCAACCCCCCTTCATGTATGGGCCAATGGCCTTTTTGTGAATAAATCTTTCGAGTTCGAGTTCGAGTCCTCTCTCTCTCGGAAATCTATGCAGGTAGGTTTGATAATGTAAATGAATGTAATAAAGATATAATCACAACTTTTTCTTCCCTTGGCTTTTTTTTCTCTCTAAATGACTGTTACCTGTGGTTTCTTTTTTTTTTCCACTTACCTATGTTTTAATGCTAAGCTTACATTAATTTTGTGGTCAGCATAGCTATGAACAAAATGTTTGGATTGGATTGCTATCTGCCACTGTCTTACATGTCCAGAGCCTGTGTGGTGTGTGTGTGTGTGTGTCTGTGTGTCTGTGTGCGTGCGACGTGTGTGTGCGGTTGTTTTTTTTGGGTTTTTTTGGTTTTTTATACCGAGGATAATGGAATAAGTACTTATGTGCTTTTTTACATCCAGTCCCCGTGTGTATGCAGTTTTGTCAATTTTGTCATCTGTTCCCACCGGCACACAATGGCCTACTCTTACGAAAAGCGGAACAGGATTTAACGTGTGTGAATGAAAATGTGTGTGTGCGCGTGTGTGTGTGTGCGTGCGCGCGCGTGCACTTGCATGCGCATGTGTGCGCACGCGCGTGTGTACCTGCGCTCGTGTAGAGTGCGTATAACTTGTTCCTGTCGATACATCGGCCCAGCACGACTTCGGGCTAACGTTCGGGGGGATGGGGGGGGGGGGGGGGGGGGGGGGGCTACCATTAATTAATTATTAATGACCAACCTACCCGACCCTCGCAGGTAGGGACTGAAGGAACTCCCGAGTGTGATTAGCTCCGAATTCCTTCCGATACACTGAAAACATTACACATCGGCCCAGAACGGCTTCGGATAACGAGTTTCCCTGACCAAACTGATTTCCCCGACATCTTCGCAGAGGAGAGAGAGAGACACCCTGAGGACGGCTGAGAGACGAGGGAACTGGAGAAAGGTGGTTGACAAAGCTTCGAAGGCGCCCCAAAGGATTCGGAATCTGAGGGATCGGTGACGGTGACTTCGCAGAGGCGTAAGGTAGGTTCAAACCATCTCATAAGGCAGAACCCCTAGGTATTCTTACAGCTGGCTGTTTCCTCAGGCTAACCTCCCTACTTTCTCAAGACACTACGGTTCGACTTCATCGTCCCCAAATCGGAAATCTCCGCTGGGGAGTTATAATACAATCACGACAACAAGGACTGACTGGACGGGTCGTCTTTTTGCCGTGGACGGGGGTGGCACTTATTCTTGGGCAGTATTGTTGTTGTTGTTGTTGTTGTTGTTGTTTCTTCTTCTTCTTCTGTCCCTTCTTCTTGTTCTCTTATTGTTATTCTTCTTTCTTCTTCACTCTTCCTCCTACTCCTCCTTCTTATTCTTTTTCTCCTCCTCTTCCTCCTCCTCCTCCTTCTTCTTCTTGTTCTTCTTCTTCTCCTCCTCCTCCTCCTTCTTCTTCTCCTCCTCCTCTTCCTCCTACTCCTCCTTCTTCCCCTCTTCCTCCTCCTCCTCCTTCTTCTCCTTCTTCATCTTTTCCCTCTTTTTCTTCTTCATCTTCTTCCCCTCCTTCTTTTTTCTTTTTCTCGTCCTTCGTCTTCTACTCCTTCTCCTCCTTCTTCTTCTTTTCTTCTCCTTCACCTTCTTCTCCTTCTTCCTTAACCCCTTCGGGACTTGTTAGGCCACCGCTGACAAAATTCCGTTTCTGAAAAGCCCCATGTAGTAAGTATCATGTGACGCTTTTACCCGAACAGAAACTTTTCGTGACTATCAGTACTATGGGACTCTCTCTCTCTCTCTCTCTCATCTCTCTCTCTCTCTCTCTCCTCTCTCCTGTCTGTCTGTCTCTCTCTCTCTCTCTCTCTCTCTCTCTCTCTCTCTCTCTCTCTCCTCTCTCTCAGACAGACCTATTATTACAGATTATCCTAGAATAGATAGGTAGACCCTCGGGGGGGAAAAAAACAAACAACATGTTTTCCTGTTCTCTCAGGTTTTGGCTATCAAACCAGGACCAAGTAGAAGTGCAGTGTACTTCAAGCTGGAAAGAAAAAAACGATGGGGGAATAACCCGCCAGCTAATTCGTGCAAAGAACACGGATGTGTCCGGCTACGTTGTAGGCTATAGGCCTACTAAACGTGAACCAGGACGTGATGTAGGCCTAGGCTACCCTTCTGTAAGAGGTTTGATGAGACGAAGGAGGAAGAGAATGGTGCGTCCCTGTGTCCAAAAAACACAAAAGTACCCTTACGTTACGCTGTGGTTGCTGAGTCAACTACGACTTGGAAGTTTAAAGTTTTCGGTGACAGTTATTGTGGTGTGATTTTGTACTTTAGGTCTCTTTGTATGGTCGTTAAATGTGGGTTACTTACGTTGTGTGTACGATTCTGGGTTGTTGGTTTGAATTTATGCACCACTTCTTTTAATGATCAATGTGAAGCAGTATTGCGTAGCACTGTCTTATTTCAGACGGTTTTCTTTCATAGGCCTGGCCATTACATGTAGATGTTTTATGTGCGACACCCTGCTCACTACACTACACTACACTACACTATACTACACTACACTTCACTACACTACACTACACTACACTACACTACACTTCACAAAACTACACTACACTACACTTCACTACACTACACTACACTTCACTACACTACACTACACTACACTACACTACCCACTCACCACTCACTACACTACACTACACTACACTACACTACAACACTCACTAACACTACACTACACTACACTTCACATACACATACACTACACTTCACTACACACCACAACCACTACACTTCACTACACTACACACACTCACTACACTACACCTACACTACACTACAACTACACTATCTACACTTCACTACACTAACACTCACTACACTACACATACACTTCACTACACTACACTACACTACCTACACTACACTACACTACACTACACTCACACTACACTACACTTCACTACATCTACACACTCACTACACTAACTACACTACACTACACTACACTACACTACACTACACTACACTTCACTCTCACTACTACACTACACTACACTACACTACACACACTACACTACACTACACACACTACTACACTACACTACACTACACACCACACCACACTACACTACACACATCACTACACTACACACTCACACTACATCATCACACACACTACACTTCACTACACTACACTACACTACACTACACTACACTACACACTTCACTACACTACACTACACTACACTCACTACACTCACTACACTACACTTCACTACACTACACACACACATCACATCACTACACTATACTACACTACACTTACTACACCACAAACACTACACTACACTACACTACACCACCACTCACTACACTACACTACACTACACTACACTATGCTACACCGCACTACACTACACTACACTACACACTACACTTCACTACATTGCACTACACTACACTACTCTACTCTACACTACACTTCACTACACTGCACTACACTACACTTCACTACACTTCACTACACTTCACTACACTACACTACACTACACTACACTACACTACACTACACTACACTATACCACACTACGCTACACTACACTACACTACACTACACTACACTACACTTCACTACACTACACTACACTACACTACACTACACTACACTACACTACACTCACACCACACCACACCACACCACACCACTCGTCTTTTAATCGACAGTGGTCCTAAGAACTTCATCTGCACTGTTCAAGATTCCAATTCTATTTCAAACAAACGAGCGCGCGCGCGCGCACACACACACACACACACACAACACACACACACACACACACACACACACACAGCAGCACAGCACAGCACAGCACACACACAACACACAGCACAGAGCACAGCCCAGCACAACACAACCTGAGAGACAGAGAAAGGAACACATAGACAGATTCCTGTAAGGGACACAAACCCTGTTTTGACTTGTCCAATACTTAACAGAGTTTACCCCCTTCCCTTAAAAAAAAACCTCCGTAGAGAGATTATGTGCCTACATGCTTTTGTCTCCAATCATTTCTCTGTCTCTGTGTCTGTCTGTCTGTCTGTCTGTCTGTCTGTCTGTCTGTCTGTCTGAGAGAGAGAGATTCCTATAGGCCTAAGGGACACACTCACAGACACACATGAGCAAGGGAAGGGGCAGACTGACAGAGATCAATTCTATAATCTGACGTTTTGATTTAACGCTTTTAATAATAATAATAATAATAATAATAATATGGATATTTGAAGAGCATTTTCCTTTTTTGAGAGGTAGCACAAAGCACTTTACATAACAAAATTAATGTAAACATACCTACAACCATACAGACATTTCAAATACAAATCTTTATGATAAACATGTTGCATTCAGTCCTTTCTTTTCCTGCGGACATTGAATCTCTGTCAGCCCTATATCCTCCCTTCCCCTCTCCCCCTCCCCTCTCCCTTCTTTCCACCTTTCCTTCTATCCAGTTATAGAATTTGCTTACAAAAGTTATGATCATTTGTGGGGGGAGGGGGGGGGGGCGGGTTTGGCTATCGAGATCAGTTTATGTTTAGGCATATGGACACTGTCAAAGTACGTGAACATCGATATATTAATCAGTCTCTTCACTATGATAATTTACTCGAGCGCGCGCGAGACATGATATGGAATCGACAGAACTGGATGTTCCCTTATCTATACAGGAGTGATACCGTAACTTAGGACAAACTTCATGGGGTAAGTTTAAAGAATCTGGTCAATTCAAGGAACGATATTTAAAAAGTTGCCTGACCTCTTCCCATATTTCTGGTTATATGGCTCCTTCTCAAATAGATTCGCGTTTTATAACCGTGAGGAGGGTTAATTCACTATAATTTTAGAATGAAGTTAAATGCATTCCTTACAAAATTTTGTAAACATGTCAGATGTCCATGTGGAGATCATATTTCCAATATTCATATCATATTTGAGTGCCCTATTGTAAAACCTTTTTTAACCTACATTTTCTGAACAGTCTCTGGAAAATGTATTTGAAAATTCAAAGTTAGCCTTTGCCATTGCTGATGTTTATTGCATAGTCCACTTGAATATTTATTGTAGTTACATTATTATTTCATGTTTCCACGTTGTTGAGTTTAAAATTTGCTCCTGTTTAAAAGTATTATCATTATTACTTTTCTAGGTGTTTTGTTGGGGGGGGGGGGGGTTGTTTTTTTCTTTTTCTCACAAAAATACCAACACTGATGCTATTTCTTAATCTTTTCTCCTTCCACTCCTTACTCTTCCTTCTTTCAACTCCATTACACTTTCTACTTCCCTCGTCTAATATCACTTAGAAAGAACAGACGTTAAATTGAAGACAACAACAACCACTGAGAGAGAGAGAGAGAGAGAGAGAGAGAGAGAGAGAGAGAGAGAGAGAGAGAGAGAGAGAGAGAGAGAGAAGAGAGAGAGAGAGAGAGAGAGAGAGAGAGAGAGAGAGAGAGAGAGAGAGAGAGAGAGAGAGAGAGAGAGAGGAGAGAGAGAGAGAGAGAGAGAGAGAGAGAGAGCAGAGTCTCTATTCAACAGGAAACAGTTCGACGGTCTTCTTTATCGGAAAAGTCTTCTTTCTTTCTTTTTTAATAATCGATATTCAAAGGATCAAATCAACGAAATATAACCAGATCAAGTTTTCTTTGATAGAATCATCACAGTCACTCGAGCACAGTCTGTTTTGTATCAAAAGCAAAACAAAACAAAAACAGACTGTGCACGAGTGACTATTGGGTTTGTTGTTTGTTGTTTTGTTTTGTTGGTTTGGTTTGTTTTTTTTACTGTCGGGCTTACAGTTTGTTCATTTTCTTGTTGTTCAGTCTGTCTTCGTTTCTTCCAATTTGTACCAAGTTTCGGGGTCTACTTTTCCGCCTCCAGGCTTATCTTTGGTGTTTCCCTTCCTTCTCGGTTTTCAAAATTTAATGTATTTTTTCTTTCTTTTCACTCAAGTCCATCCCTCCACCCCCTACTCCCCACTCCCACCCCATCCTTTCCTCTCCTCACTTCTCCGCTGTGTCTCCCTTTCTTTTTCAGTCTTACCTTACCGTCTAGTATCACTTACAGTGATAACATGTAAATAAAAGGGGGGAAAAAGACACACACCGGCCACACGTGCACGTGTGTGGTGTCTAATTTGACAGTTCAAAGACGTTAAATTAAAATTTTAAACAACAACAATAATAATAATAATAATAATAACGAGTACACAGACACACACACACACGCACGCACGCACGCACGCGCGCACACAACACACACACACACACACACACACACACACACACACACACACACGCCAGCAGATTTTTGTTGCATAGTACTTACCATGAGAATTACAAGGACTGAGGACGATTTTTTTTGTAAAGAACAAGAGACCAAAAAATAAAATAAAGGGGACACCCAGGTTCGAACCGGGAACCTCTCGGTCTGCAGCACCACTGAGCTATATCTGCTACGTCTATAATGATGACATCTCCATCCATCCATCCATCCATCCAATATTTTCCCAACACCGCCACGCTATCGCCTACAATTCCTAGAAGATAAGGGAGACAACCCAATTATATGACAACCCAAATGCCTGACGGAGTATGTTCCCCTAGGTAGGAAGACTACAAACAGAAAGATGGATCGGGACTGAAAGGTTTGTTAGGGGGTTTTTGACAGTAATCACCGTAGCCTACATAAATCAGAGATTGAGAAAAAAAGAAATATGTAATCGGAGAAAGACTATGTGATAAAATTAATCACACACACACACACATGTGATCGGAGAAAGACTATGTGATAAAATTAATGTGTCACACACACACACACACACACATACACACACACACACACATGTGATAGGAGAAAGACTATGTGATAAAATTAATGTCACACACACACACACACACACACGTGCACGCCTCCTGGCTTTCTTTAAATTCTGTTCGGAATGATTATTTGCCATACATTGTGTCTGAAGAAACAGCGAGATGTGTCGATATTTTCGTGTTCTGATCCATGCTTGAAAACTTCAATTAAAATATCTTTTCTTAGCAGCTAGAGTCCACTTTTCATGGTCCATTTACATGGTCTGACCCTACCCCAATGCATGGCTCCTGCAAGCCGGGGTCGGCCCGCTATTGCGGGGGCCCGCTATTGCGCGACAGTGTAGACGCAGCCTGGGGAATACTGTACTGACAATAATATGCGATGCAGCCTAAGGTATAGGGCCGCCTAAGTTGTAGTAAACGTTGCAGCCTACGTACGATGCAGTAAGGCTGCAACGTATATTATACCTTAGGCGCGACACTGTCGTTTTATACTTTAGGCTGTTAATCTTCATGGCAAAGACAATGCATATTTTTAAACAATAAAGGGAAATAAAGAGGTGTCACAGTTTTTTTATTCCACAAAATCACTTTTGCAATCCCAACATTCAAAGCATCGAGCTCAAAACCACTACCTTATAAACAAATCTCAGGTGGTCATAATATGATACCAACAAATAAACTGGCAAAGAAAATGTTGATATTGCATTCATTCGAATTTTGAAAATAAATTCAAAACATAACAGGGCATCCTGAAATCATCTTTCGTCTTCTCAACTTCTCAATAAAAAAAATAACTAAAGTAACTTGGAAGAACAAAATTAATACATGAGGAAATGCCAGTCA
Organism: Rapana venosa; assembly: GCA_028751875.1. NCBI lineage: Eukaryota > Metazoa > Mollusca > Gastropoda > Neogastropoda > Muricidae > Rapana > Rapana venosa. The sequence goes on along the minus strand of CM054143.1, from coordinate 31,884,299 downwards.
TTTTTCGCATTTTCCGAAAACCTGGACAAAATGAACTTTTCCGCTTCTTCGTTTGCGCAATAGCGGGCCCCCGCAATAGCGGGCCGTGCAATAGCGGAACGATAGCTGTGGTGACGTGTGTTCCCTGTCAATTTTACGTCATTGTGCTTCTGCCAGTGACACAGGGGCTCTTCCCTTCCTGGGATGATTCTTTCCGTTTTCCCGCCTACAGTCCCCATTTTGCGTATTATGTGACCGCTCATCCACCGTTATTGTAACCCCATTCCGACTTCGGTGATGATGACGTCTAAACACGACACCGTGTACTAGGCTAGTGTTGTGCATTCGTATAATATTTTGAGAAGGGGGGGGGGGGGATCATCCGTTCATTCCCGGATTCAATGGTCTCTACCTCTTCCTAAAAGTGGAACGGATTTTAACGTGTGCGCACGCAAGTAGTTCTGCGTGACTTTTTATAGGCCTAGTCTCATCTGATGGACTTTCGGGGAGTTGAGATAGTACTGATGTACTCCTGGCCCAAAAAAATCACACACAAAAATCCCCTCGAACGGGCGCGTCAGTGGTAGCTCGAACCCGGGTGTCAGATCGCGAGCACAACGCTCTAACCACTAGGCTTCACCCCCCCCCCCCCCCCCCCCCCCCCCCCCCCCCCCCCCTTGTGGGATGAATTATGTAGGCTGACTTTGACACAACACAGTCCCTGGGCATTTCGTAGGACAAAGTGTCAGTTATTTCTTACGTCTGCACTGAACGACCCCTCGTCCTGTGTATAATTACAGGCCCTATAATTATGATACTGGTGACACAGCACGCGCGTTCACCTCCTCCCCACCCCCTCCACACACACACACACACACACACACAGGAGGGCAGGGGATAATGGATAAAATCCAAAATTATGACCACTGTTGAAATCATACCGGTTTGATAAAAAGCTTCTTTTTTTTAATGTTCATCTTCACAAAATCAAAAACAAAACGATAAAGGGGTTGAACTGAAAACAAAATGTTAATGTTTGAAAAGTGGACTCTAGCTGCTAAAAAGACTTTTTAATTGAAGTTTTCAAGCATAGATCAGAACACGGAAATATCGATACAACTTGCTGTTTTTTTCAGTTCGTTTCAAACTAACTTAGGATCAAGGAGAATACTTTTCTGTCCCAAATGTATAATCCAGAAGATTTCAAAGCACAGACAGTAAAATACTATTTTAAAAAATTAAAAAATTGTAAAAAGCCTCTTGGCATCCCAGCACATGCCACTACACTAAAAACTTACAAAAAAGCAGTTTCACTTTTTGATAACTGCAAATTTGCCGTATCAAAGTCTTTCATTCGAAGCTAGGCAGTGTCAAACTGTGTAAAAGAGGAAGTATTTCTTAATATAGAAAAAAAATGGATTTTCCAAAGTGGTCAAACAACGTCCGTTTTCTACAAACTTTCATTACCTTTACTAAAGATCTTATGGAAGAAAATCACATTGATATTTTTGCAAAAATTCCTCTTTTATCTGTCATTCCCCAAATTCCGTCTTGTTAGCATGAATTAGCAGATATTTACTTTGATTATACTGACATAATAATAACAATAATAATAAATAATATAATAATAATAAATGGAACTTATATAGCGCTATATCTTGCAAAGACAAATCAAAGCGCATGCATTCAACCTAATCTTACACAGTCATGCAACCAATGACAAACAAAAAAGGAGGAAGATCAGCAATCATCATCCGTACAGATACCTTTGTACTTGCGAAAAGACCATCCTATATTTACGTCAGAATTGCTCATATTTACGTCAGAATACTTTGCTGGGCGGAAGGCTTTAAACTAATCTTTCACTCACTTCTACTTTTATCATACTTTATTTTGTGTTGACTCAAAATCATGGCATTGAAATGTTAGGATGGAAAAGTAAGGAATGATACTGGTTTGGGAATTAAGTTTTTATTTCACTGATCTCTATCTAAAAGCACCCGAATGGATTTTTGTTGGGTTCCTTCACACTGTGGAATATATTGGAATGATATCAGAGATTCATTAGCTAAAACTTTTTTTTACAAAAACAAAAAAAAACCCGATGCTTTAAAATGCTACAGTAAGGATTTCGAGTTCTAGTTTGAAATTTATGTTACATGAAATAACCTCAGTTTTAACTGAATCTTATGAAAGCAAAAATATTCTTTTACTCACAAAGAAAGCCTACACAGTATTGTTGCTGGGGGTTTGTTTTGGGGTTGTTGTTTCTTGTTTTGTTGTTGTTGTTGTTTTGGGGGGTTGTTTTGTTGTGTGGTTTTTGTGGGGAGGCGGGTGTTGGGAGGTGGTTGCTGTTTTTGTTTTTTTGTGTTTTGTTTGGT
>CM054143.1:31814439-31876939 GCA_028751875.1 Rapana venosa | reverse complement strand
TGAATGAATGAATAATATAAAATTCTTTTCCTCTCTCTCTTCTCTCTCTCCCCCCCTCCCTCAACTCTCTCCCCCCTCCTCTCAAAAACAAGTACAGTCAGGGAGTTTCATATACTGATGTTTTAAATCCACAGGAAAAAATCAAACCAAAGAAAAGAGAAGAGGAGAGAGAGAGAGAGAGAGAAAGAAAATGAATGAAGAAAAAAATTTAAAAGTTTCTTCTCTCTCTTCTCTCCCCTCTCTCTCTCTCTCTCTCTTCCCCTTCTCCTCCCCCTTCAAAACAAGTACATCAGGTTTTTTTACGATAGTATGATTTTAAAAACCCCCAGCATGAAAATTATTCTAAACAAGAAAGAGAAAAGAGAAAAAAGAGGAGAGAGAGAGAGAGGAGAAGAGAGAGGAAGAAAAGAAAGAATAAAGAATATAAAGATTCCCCTTCTCTCTCCTTCCCCCCTCTCTCTCCTTTTTCTCCCCCTTCTCCCCTCCCCCTCCCCCCCCTCAAAAACAGATGGAAGGGCACCCAACAACGCCCCAGGCCCCACAGATTTAAACCGCCCGCCCTCTAGGAAAGGGTTGAGGGACAGGGCGGGAAAAAGGCAGGATCTGTAACCCTGTAAATGCCCAGACTCACAGAAAGGGAGGCAAGCCCAGGCCCCCCAAAAGGCGTGTCCCCCTCTCAAAACAAACAAAAGCTCAAAGCAAGCACGTAGAGCACGCGGAAAAGGGCCAATCCAGCATCCGGCCCCTCTCGGGGAAGTTTCAGGGGGGGGAACTTCCCGGGGAAAAAAGGGAAGTGGCCTCGGTGAAAAAAGGAAAGCCCTTTTTTGGGTCTGCCCCAAAAAAAAGGTTGGGGCCCCCACAGGGTTTACATTTAAAAGTAATGTTTTTGGGGGTTTTTTTTAAAAAGAGAAAAGAAAAGTTTGTAAAAAACGTAATAAAAAATATTATTTTTTTTAAATAAAATTTGTAATGGTTATTAAAAAAATTTAGAAAATAAGGATTTTGTAATTTTTTTTTGGGTTCATGATTTTAATATTTTAAAACAAAAACTTTTTTGAATTTTTGTTTGAAACACGACTATTCATGTTTTTTTTTTGTATTTAAAATCAAAGGCCAAAAAACGGGTCGAAACCCCAGGCCGATATTCTGGAGGAGTGACGTGAGGGTAAAAAAAAAAAAGTATGCCGCTATGTTGAAAAGGTTGATGTAAATATAATAATATGGTTGTGTTAAAACCAAAAGGATTGTTAAAAACTAATAAAGTTTACTGAAATTTTCTTATATACCCCCCATATGATTCTATATTTTGGAAATCATCACCAAAAAGGGTTTTTTGGCAGGAAGGCTTTAAGCAGTGTTTTTTTGGGACTTGCAGGAATGAATGGATTTTTATGTTCTACAATTTGGTGTTTTTGAATGCAAGAACAGCATGCAAAAACTTTTTTTTTTCTGATAGGTTTGTTTGGGGGGTTTAAATACAGTAGATGGAAAATAAAATTATTCCAAAATTTTCACAAACAAACAAACAAATGTTTGGCAATCGTCTTTGAAATCTGAAATGTTTGATTGCTAATTTTAAATGGTCTGGTCAACATGACTTTGATGATGGGTACACATTTTTTTTCACCCAACCGTTTTTTTTGACTATTAAAACATTTTGTGTTTGTATGCATCGTTGATAATTTACTGTTGACAAAAAAGTAACGGTCAATCTCACCTTTTGTTATAAAAATTTTGTTTTAAAAACCGGATGGGACCAAAAAAATTTTTAAAAAACAATCAAAAAAAGAAGAAAAATTGGGGGAAAAAAAAATGTTGGAAAGATATAAAAAGGAAAAAATTTTATTGAAAAAACTTAAACAGCCCCCTTTATGCAAAATAAAATTTTTAGTGCTTTTAAAAACCTACTTGACAGTGCATAGATGATGCTTTTTGAGCAATTTACCAAAATGTCTAAAATGGGCTAGTAGGTGTAGCCCCCTAACGCCATCCCTGTCAAAATAAACTGTCAAGGGGGTTCGATATGAGTGTCGCCGGGCAAAAAAAAGAAAAACCCCGGAAAGCTTTGAATTTTTAGGAAAACAAAAGAGAAAAAAATAGACAAATCTATTTTACGCAGGGAAAAAAAAATATAGACGTTTTTTAAAAGACCAAACCCCAAAACAATAGAAGAAAAAAAGGTAGAATCTCTGGCAAACAATAGTTCAAATTCAGCTCTGTTCTGGAAAGACTTAGAAGTATGGGATGTGTTAAAAAAAAGATAAATAAAAAAACAAAAAAAACCCCTACGAGTGGGTTAAACTATTTCAAGGAGGTTTTTCAAAGCAAAAACTGTATCTAAAACTACTGCAACAAATAAAAATGTTAGAAAAAAATTACCCCGAATTTAAACGGAGAGATCACAGAAAAAGAAATAAATGCAGCAAATTATAAAATGAAGTTCTGGAAGGGATTTGGGAAAGATGGAATCACTCAAAATCAAAAAAAAAGGAAGAGGAAGTCAGACAGTTTTTAAAAAAAAAAACTGTTTTAAATTTCTACTTCAAAAAAGGTGTAATCCACGCTTTTGGCCAAAGCTATTATTTTTTCCAATTATAAAAAAGGGGATCCGGAGTTGTTAGATAACTAAGAGGGGGTTCATTATTTACAACTTAAACTAAATGCTATACCTTTATATTAAAACAGATTTTTAATTCATGGGTAGAAAAAAATCACATATCTGTAAAACCAAGCAGGATTTAGAAAAAAGGGGGGTTCTACAGTAGTCAATCTTTTTTTCTAATTCAATTGTCCAAAAGGCATGTCCAAGAAGACAAAAAAAACTGTATGTTGCTTTTTGTGGACTTAAAAAAAAACCTTTTTATCGGTTAGACAGAGAAACTTTTGAACTGTATCAAAAGCCGGGGGTAAAAAAAGGAAATTTTTTTTTTTCAATTTAGCAACTATTATTAAAATTTTTCTTATGTATACGAAAAGAAGCCAAATAACAGATTTTTTTTAATGTCCATTTAGGGGTCGACAAGGTTTTTTTTTCTAAAGTCCCTACATTTTTTTTCAAAAATTTATTAACCAGCTCAAAAAGATTGACGAAAAAAAGGGAAACATGGAGTACACACTACCAAAAAAAAAGGATTTTTTTTATTTCTGCTGTTTGCAGATGATTGGTTCCCTATTTTCAAAAAACCCCCCGGGAGGTTTGGGGAACATCAATTAAACATTTTTTAAAAATGCTGTAAGATTTTCTTTAAAAAGTTAAAAAACGTAAAACCTAAAGTAATGGTATTTTGGGAAAGGGGGGTTTCTTTCAAAACAGGAACCAATGGTTTTTACAAAGGTAATTTGGTTTAAATTTTTGAATAGTATTGAAAACTGGTTTTTTGCTTTAACAAAAGATGAGCTGTAATTGGGTAAAAAGAACATTTAGTCCTAAAGGTAAGAAGGGAGTGGTTTTCAGGGTTGAACAAAGTTTTCTAGGTTAAAGAAATCCCTTAGTACTTTTTTCAAGATTTTCGACACAAAATTCAGCCAATATTTTTGTATTTCCCCCCGGGAAAAATTGGGGAACAACAGATAGGGAATTTAAAAATTATTTTATGGATGCAAAAAAATTTTTAGGATACCCTTAAAAACACCTAATAAGATGGTTTATGGCGATTTTTGGAGATATCCCCTTTATTCAAACTCCGTACAGCACCCCCAGTATTTGGGTTCAAAAATTTCAAATGGATCAAAAGGAGAATACCATATCAAACTTACTGCAGCAGTTAATTGACGCAGGGTAAAATTTGGGGTTTTTTAAAAAAATTAAAAAAATTTTGGGGTTTTAAACAGTTTTTTAACATTGTTTGGATGCCAAAGTGTCGGGGAGTAAAATTTTTTATGTTTTTTAAAAAAAAGGATTAAAAGATAGTTTATTCAAGAATGGGTGGATTACGAATAAAGAGAGGTATGAGTGTTTAAAAAAGTTTTTAAGAGTATTTTGAAAAGAGCAGAAAATTAAAAACTTAGATGGGAAAATGCTTTCGGTTTGCAAATTACACAAACAAGTTTAATTTTTTTACCCCCTTAAAAATAATGTTTACAGTAAGTGTAAACCAAAAATAAAATTTAAAAGTCCATTTTTTAAAACGAAAAAATTTAAAATGAAGCCCATTTTATTGGGAATGTTACATGTAACCCCAAATTAAGAAAAAAAAATTTTTTTTTAAAAAAATGATCAATGTACCCCCTTGCCAGATATTTTTTTAAATAAGAAAAATGAGAGTACAAAATATTTGTTAGATACATTTTTTTTATTTATTAAAAAAAAGGAAAACAATGTTGGGGTCAAATACTTTAAAGAAAAAAATGCTACTGTTTTTATACCAATAGGATGATTTTCCTTAATAGCATCTTTTTTTCTATGATGGGGATGGTTAATTTAAGGGTTATAAAACAAAAATGAAAAATGGGGTTTTTCTTCTTTAAACAGTCAAAAGTTTACGCAAATCTTTTTTTTCACGATTCGTCTAGTATATTTTTTATTTTTCTTCTTTAATCATCAAAAAACATTATTTGTTTTTTGCTTTTTCTTTGCCAATGAGATGAATGAAAACCCATTGTTCCATCCCAAGCCCCCCCAAAGTATTGTTTTTTTCCCAAGGCCCATTACATTAAATCATTTCGGTTCAGTGTTCTCTCTCTCTCACTCTCTCTCTCTTCTCTCTCTCCCCCCCTCTTTTCCTTTTTCTCTCCTCTCTCCTCGTCGTCAGGAGTTTACGTGTTTCTGGTTTCCTCAAAAGGGGTTATTTTCAAAGGAAAGGGGGGAGAAAAAAAAAGGGGGGGGATAGAAAAGAAAAGGGGGGAGAAGGAAAATGAAAAGTGTTAAAATTTAAAACCCCCCCCCCCCCCCTTCCCCTTTTTTCCCCCCCTTTTTCCCCAAAACAAGAAGAGGGGGAGAGAAGGAAGAAGGAAAAAAAAAAAACGAGAGAGAGAGAAGAGGAGAGAGAGAGGGGAGAGAGAGAGAGAGAGGAGAAGGGAAAAGAAAATGAATGAATATATTCCCCTTTCTTCTCTCTCTCTCTCTCTTCTCACCCCCGGAAAATCCTCTCTCTCCCCTCTCCCCTTTAATTGTTTTTTTTTTTTGCTTTTTATACTTTTTTATCCCCCTTTCTTTTCTTATTGTTTCGATAATTAATGTTTTTTCTCCTTTTCATGTTTTTATTTTCAAGAGGGGGGAAAGGGAAAAAGAAAAAGAAAAGGGAGAAAGAAGGAAAAAAGATAAATAATTTATTTTTTCTTCTTTCTCTCTTTTTTTTAAATTAATCTTTTCACTCTTTTCTTTTTTTCCCCTCCCTTTTGTTTTTTTTTTTTTTTGTTTTTTTTTGTGTGTGTGTGTGTGTGTGTGTGTGTGCACTTATGTTGCATGAACTCGATGGTTTCTTTTCGCAGTGTGTGCGTGTGTGTGTGTGTGTGTGTGTTTACTGCTCTGATTATAATCTGCATGGACATCGATACTGATCCTAATGGCTGCGCGTCACGTGTGGATACAGGTCAAGGGTGCTGTGTTCGCGCGCGTGTAATTACGTGCTTTAGTGTTTGCTAGGTTGAGATGCGCGTGCCATTCAGAACAATTTGCGCACACGTTAAATCCTGCTCCGCTTTTCGTAAGAGTAGGCCATTGTGTGCCGATGGGAATGGATGACGAAACTTACAAAACTGCATACACATGGGGATTGTGTGTAAAAACAAGCCTAAGAGTGCTTATTCCATTATCCTCGAAATAAAAAATTAAATAAATAAATAAATCATTGTTAATATATTCTAAAACTAAACCTGTTGCTCTCCCATGAGTAACAGACACAGAAGTCGTCTCTGGTTCTCTTTTCCTTCCAACTGAATAACTCGGATAGCTCTTTTACAATAGATGTGATGATAACCATACTCTTTGACCAACACGCCCGTGAACGAGTGTGGTTAGGTGTGTCTATTATACCTGTTGAGAGTGGACAAAAGGAACGTTATGAATACTAGAAACAAAATCCGCCGATATTGCTTCATCTTGTCTTGGTTTGTCTTGTGTTTCATCTTTGATCTGATTGATGAGACAACATTCAACCAAGTCCATTGTTTGTATACATTTTCTACAACGCTGTAATAAGTGTATGTGTTTTGGACTCATTTCAGCGCTTTGATTTGTGTTTTTTTTTACAAGATATAGCGCTATATAAATGCCTTTTTTTTTTTTATTATTATTATTTCAATTATTGGTACTACGTTACTCTGAACGAATAAAACGTTGCTTACCAACCCAGACCTAGAAAACATGGTCAGACTTGGGAACAAATGTATCATTATTGTTGATTCTTATACATACTTACAAAATAGATTAATATATATATATATATATAATATATATATATATATATAATATATATATATATATATATAATATAATGAGAGAAGAGAGAGAGAGAGAGAGAGAGAGAGAGAGAGAGAGAGAGAGAGAGAGAGAGAGAGAGAGAGAGAGAGAGAGAGAAAACTAAAATAAATTTTAAACAGCAAAATTTTAGCAGTAAGAATTTTGGTTTGGTTTATATGAACAAGAAAAAAAATGTTAATCCAAACTTCAGTAACTCAAAATATACAGTGGCTGTTGCTTCTGACCCGCGTTCATTGTGACATCTGGATAATATGCAATGTTTATAGTGTAGAATATTTCAAAAAGTTTCCAGATAAATACTGAGATTGAAAAAAGAACAACATTGATTGGTGTAATACATGAAGGAACTGAATCAGAATCCTTTTTTTTTAAAACCTAATTAAACCAAGATTCAACAGACTCCAGTAAATCAAACCTTTTTTCTTAATCATCTAGCGACCAGTATGGTTTGCATCATTAGAGAGGTATTTTATCAAAATAGTAATTATGTAGAACCTACTTCAAATATTAACCAAAACAGACTTGACAGTATGGAATTATTACTATTGTAAAAAAAAAATAATAACAAAGGCATTAAAAGGCAATTTTGAAAAGTTTAGACCAGAAGAGATGCATCAAACTGAAACCTGTATAAATTATCGGGATTGTTATTATAAAACAGTTTGGAAAAGAGGGGAATACATTTTTAAGGAGTAGCCAAGATTTTGTGTAATCTTAAGGTGAAACAATCATTCTTCACCGCAGAAACACAAGCACCGAATCCTACTCTTATGTGATATCAGCTGTTGTGAACAATGTGATAATAGTATTATAAGCACTGTCAGGAACAGCTTTCATGTTATGTTGGTATGTCTTGGTTGTATTATCTGAGAACGGCGAATCAGATGCGCAAGCTTTAAATGAACTGGCCTTTTAAGGAAGCCGCATTCCGTCTTCAGGGATGATGTGGAAACACAAGTGTACATGCGTTGTTTGTTTGGGGGGTTTTCTTTCTAAGGGTGGCACCCGTCCACTAACGGCACACGTAAAGGACTACTCTTCCTACAGCTGGAATAGGTTTTAATGTGTGATCCATATGTTCTGTGTGCGTTTTGCACACGGGACCGCGGTTTATAAATCGCCTCATCCGAAGGACTCTGTGGGTGTGTGACTCTTACCAAGAACCTAACCACAAAGGCAGCCATACTCCGACTTCGGGTGATTTTTTTTTCTCTCCTTCCTTTAATGGATAGCGCGAGTTATACTCAGAACTTGTTATGGCTGAAGACAATCTCAATATAACATCGTACAGCATAAAAACGTTTTAATACGAGACCTCGGCACTGAAAATACATCAGTAACTGGCAAAGCTTTATGCTTGAGCCAGGTGTACAAGCGTAACTTTCATATTTCTGATGACGTTGATTGTTACGTTAATTTTTTTTTTTAATGGGCTTAAATGGGCGCGCGCTTAGGTTTATACATACAGAACTGTGGAAGAAAACGGGCAGCCGGGGGAGGGCACAGAGTTAACAAAAATAAAACAAAATCAACAAACCCGAACGTGCGCGTGCGTGCACAAATAATATGCACATGTCTGGCTGTATAAGCGTATGTGCTTTTTGGACGTGTTCCATTCGATAACAAAACTATCATACGTGGCTTAATTATTCTGCGAAATTCATAGTCACTCCCTGTAACTGTAGTTCCATTCTCCGCTCCCTGTTTTGCATTCATACAGGGAGCGGAGAATGGAACTACGCAATTTTTCGGGCTAAGTCGGAAAGATTTTCCAATAAAGGAGTGGGAGGAGGGGGGACGAAAAAGGGTTCAAATTGAGGCCAGAAATTGTGTGTGTGTGTGTGTGTGTGTGCGCGCGCGCGCGCGCGTGCGTGCGTGCATGCGTGATTTGCGCAAGCCAGTAGCCTTATTTTGCAGCGAAGTGGGTAGGTACACCTACATGCCTGTAATACGGCAAACTGCACACCATACCGTGCAAGCTCTTGTGCGTGGGCTCTCTCTCTCTCTCCCATGCCAGCTTTTGTGCGTAGGCTCTCTCTCTCTCTCTCTCTCTCTCCTGACACACATTTTGTAGATGAGCATTCAATTTCCGTTCGCTTATTCATGATGTGGACGCAGCTCCAAAAGGGGAGAAAACCGGGAAACTGAAACTGTAAGCAGAAAGTAGATCTACATAATTTTGATGACGAGGGAGTGTCGAGTCTGCGCGTGCAGAGGCGCGCGCGCGCGCATGTGTAGAAAGAGGCTACTTTCCAATAGTATACTAACGTCACCAAAGCGATAAAATATCTAATAAGTAACCCTTATTTTATCTTGCACAAACAAGAATACTGATAGTCTTCCGAATACGGTCTCTTACGTTTCATCTTAAACCGGTTTGTGCCACTCCAGTTCAATATTATTCGCCGACTCTGCATAAACTACACACAACCCCCCCCCCCCCCCAAAAAAAAAAAAAAATCCAAATAACGCCCCCCTCCACCCCCCACCCCCAATTTTGTTGTTTTTTTAGAAAATGTGCTTTTCCTACCTATCATAAATTTAGCCTTTCTCCTCTCCCTGTATAGTCGATACAAATGTTAAAAATTTCCCCACCGAGTTACATATATGCATAGCAAAATAACCACCTTGCATGGGAAGTGGGGGGGGGGGGGGATTATTTTTAGAACAAAACACGCAAGAACAAAAGCCCACATTTCAACAAAATGATGTCACTTTTTACTTACACAATTGAAAAAAATTACGTTCATCAATGATGTCACTGATTTTCCCTAGTCAAATAAGAGAACAAACAAACAAAAATAGCCCCCCCCCCCCCCCCCCCCCCCCAGATAATTTTTAGAAAATTCTCGCTCTAAAATATTATAACCAAACTCTAAACTCGATTATAAGGAAAAATTAAAAATGCAACGCACAAACTTATATCTCATAACTATTCTATTGTGTTTTGAATTTTCGCGAATACAAATAACCACGTCTGACTGCTGTTTAAGCAAGATGAGTAACACTTTTTGGACTTATTCCCCACAGTGATTCATGTGTGCGTGCGTGTGTGTTGGGGGGGGGAGGGGGGCGGATATATGGTTTTTGTAGTATATGTAGGATGTATATAGAGAGAGGCCTATTGGAAATTGTCATATCAGATACTTAGCTTTATCATTTAAAGTAAAGCTGATTCAAAGCTTAACATATTATCTGCTTTCCGTAGAAAGCGAAAAAAGCATTTACCGATCAGGTTTATCAGATGTTTAATCAAACTGTTTCGAAAATTTCACTGTATTTGATAGAAATATTGTCGTCATTTTGTAAGAAATCGTAAATGATACTTACTACCTTAATGGTTTGTAAAAACAGTCCCGTGTGCAAAATCTCACTACTGGTGCACCTTGAAGTTGTAGCCAATGAAATACAAATAAAATAAACTATAATAAAATAAACGATACAAAAAATTGTACTCTGTCAGTAATTTGTAAACCTTTTGTTTGGATTAGTTTTCATTGTGTGTTTGTTTGTTTGTTTACGAATTCTTTTTAAATCTGTCTTTTTTTGTTTAACTTCATTTGATATGAAGTGAATGAGTGTATCACAATCAAGTTTTTAATGTGTTCAAATTAGCTGTCATAGACACATCTTGTATGGACTTCAATTATAGCGCTCTGTAAATTTCAGTAGTAGTAGTTTGTAGTAGAAGTAGTTGTGGTAATAGGGGAAAAAAATCAAAGATTTGTTTAGAAATCATAAACAATATGGTGGCTTATTCATCCTCAAATATTTATCCCTTTTGTTGTTGTTGTTTTCTAGAAAACAACTTATCAGGTTTGCTTTATCTTTTAAAGGAAATTATCGCTATGACATTGATGATAAGTCGAAAAAGCAGAATAAGCTTACGTCATAAACAGGATTGGTTTTATTGAAAGATAACAGCGGGAACTATCTCTTTATAATGGTGTGCGTGTGCGTGTGTGTGTGCGTGCGTGCGTGTTGTATGATGGGACTAATCTTTGAGTTCACGGTGTGTCTGTATGTTGCTCCTTTTGCTGTGTGTTGTGCTGTCTGAATGATGACATCATGTACATGTTCTTTTCTTTTATATTTTTTGCTTAAAATCACAATTAGGTGTGTGTATTTGTCTGCTTATTCGTTTATTCATTCATTCATTCATTAAATAGTGTATTATTTAGTTAGTTTTTATTCATATCTTTCTAATCTCTCACATCTTCATTCATTCTTTAATTTATTCATTCATAATGTTATGTCCTCCTCCTCCTCCTCCTCATTATTATTATTATTATTATTATTATCGTCACTGTTATCATCACCAGCATCTTTATTATTGTTATTGTTGCTGTTATTTATTATTCATTGTCTTTTATTTCTGTACTTATCTATTCATGTATGTGTGTGTGCACTTTATTTTTAAATTACTACTTTTCTCTTATGAATATCTCACCTCTAAATAATGTTGGTTTCTATAGCATAAATTATTCTTTTGCACAAACAAAAAAATCATTACTTATTTCACAATCAGCCATAGCTCTTTTTTAAAATTACTTTCTCGTTCCAGAACTCATGACTGTTTGTACATCACATACATCTTCATATTTAAAACGATTTTCTTATATCATATGTCATTGCTTTTTTAATATCATGTCTGTATTTTTGATTTTTTGGATAGTTTTGTTCAGTGAGTCGTAACCTATTTTACATCCAGAAAATTAGATTTCTGAATAATTCGTTGTTTTATGTAATATGATCTTTCTTTACATCAAAAATCTTTGAACTTTGAATAAATGTTGTGTCTTTGAGATTTTTGATGCGTATCAATCTGCCTGTCAGTATTGTAATTGCCCTTCATGGGATGATTAAAGTGTTTTTATATAAATGTCATACATTTTTTTTTGACTTGACTTGACTAAATTTGTTGGTGTTGTTTAGATTACCGCCCCTTCTACCTCTAGAATAGCTAGTTTCATAATATTATTTCCCAAAAAAAAATCATTAGGTTTTGTTTTCGAGGAGGAATGAATGACTTCTAAATAATGTTATTCTATAAATAATGGCATTTCTATATGAGGAATCTCCAGCCTCTATTTTGTTTTCCATTTCCGTGTTATAGAAGCAAGAGCATTTTTTAAAAACTTTCCATTAGACAATATAGATCATAACCTCAACCATTTTTTTGCTTGCCATTCTGTTTCTTGTCATTTTTTTCAAATTTCTCTCCCCCCCCCCCCCCCTCCCCCCCCCAACCCTCCCTTTAAATCACGTATTTTCTTTTACATAAGCCACCGAATTCTAATACCCTGTTTCTTTCATTCCTGTCACATTTCATCTATATAATACTGCCTTCTAGTCATCAAAATCTAGTGTCCTTCCCTACCCTACCTCTCTCTCTCTCTCTCTCTCTCTCTCTCTCTCTCTCTCTCTCTCTCTCTCTTTATCTATGTACCTTTCTCTCTCACACTCACTCACTCACACACACACACACACACACGCACATGCACAGAGACAGAGAGTGAGAGAGAGAGAGATGGGGGGAGGAGAGACAGACAGACAGGGGGGGGGGGAGACAGACAGACAGGCAGAAAGAGAGACAGACAGAGACACAGACAGACAGACAGACAGACAGAGCACATGCCGCGCACAAACACGCCAACACTTATACTACTGGAGGTGTCTTGAAATTGCCTCAAACAATTAAACGAATATGAATAGATTAGTAACTAGATGAATCAACAAATACATGTAAACTGTATTTTTTAAAAAACATGAAATAGGACAAGAACACATGAATTATTAACTTGACACCAACCTTAACTTTTTTAAAGGACAAATTTCCATTACTCCACTAAATAAAAGAATTCAACCCTTACTCAAAAAGTATTTTTTTTAATACATACTAAACTCAGAGAACAAAACTCAAATAACGAAACTAAATTAAATAATAACAACACAATCTCAATCGTTTCAATATATGCTATCCATATTCTTTTTTTTTCCCCCTTTTATGTAACATATTCCATTAAACTTGCTAGTCATTTCCGAAACTCATTTTGGCGGAAATGATGTAGGAAACGAATTGTACGTTATTATTGTTGTTTTCTGAGTAAGCTCTACATCAACATGGTCCAACCGGTCATGTATTCTCGTGAATATGTCTGTGTGTTGTCCTTCGTGTTATGCTTCCTATTTTCCCAGAACTCTTTTCTTAACCTTGATGAGGAAAAAGTTGTTTTTTTCCCCCACTTTCACTATATTCAAAAGGCAAAAAGTCCCATCCACCACCACCTCTCTCTCTCTCTCTCTCTCTCTCTCTCTCTCTCTCTCCTCTCTCTCTCTCTCTCTCTCTCTCTCTGGCATACACACACAAGCAAGCAAGCAAGCGCGCACACACCACACAAATGCACACACACACACACACACACACACACACACACACACACACAGTGAGAAAAACAGACACGAAATCTCTCTCTCTCTCTCTCTCTCTCTCTCTCTTCTCTCTCTCTCTCTCTCTCTCTCTCTCTCTCTCTCTCCATCATCAATGTATGGTTGGGTTTTTTTTCTCTTTCTTTATATCATTCTTCACGCTATGTATTGCACGTTAATTACTTTCGATTTTTTCCGCAGAGGGCTGGATGTAAAAAAGCTATTGTTATGCTTATTCTATAACCCTCTATAAAAAACAAAAGTTCATTGTTCATTGTTCTCTAGCACGCGCGCGCGCACACACACGCGCACACACGCGCGCGCGCACACACACACACACACACACACACACTGGAAAGCTGTCAGACACACCTCACACCATTACACAATAGTTGTTGCACACGCGCGCGCGCGCACACACACACACACACACACACTGGAAAGCTGTCAGACACACCTCACACAATTACACAATAGTTGTTACACACAGAAACAATGCAATAAGTCACTGAGACAGATTGACCACACACTATTACATGATTCAGTTCACAGAAGCATAAAATCATTAATGAGAGAAGTCACACAAACACACACATACATACAACAACATATAACATAACATAACATATAACCACCCCCACCACCCACACACGCACGCGCGCGCTTGCGCACGCACGCGAACACACACATACACACATACATTTTACATTTAGTCCTATGCTATCCCATTTTAGTGGAAGGACTTTAAACTGAAGAACCAACCAACACACACACACGCATGCACGCACGCGCGCGCACACACACACACACACACACACACACACAGATATGTCTATTATATAGGCTATATAGATATAATCATATATATATATACATATATATATATATATATATATATAATATATATATATATATATATATATATACACGCGCACGCGCGCACGCACACACACACACACACACACACACACACACACACTTTCACAATAACGTAAACAATGAAAACGGTCACACAGGCGGACACACAGACAAACACACCACACACTATTCTACTCTTTTAAAAAAAAAAATTCAAATAAAACCACAACTCGAAACGGTCAGAGGGGAGGTTAGACAAAAGATACAGGCTATCAACCATTTTCCTGGGGAATTTCCAGTCACAGGCAGACTGTCGTTTGCTGAAACAGCCTTTCCCAGGAAACAGCCAGCTCAGAAAATCATCTGTCTGTTGCGTTTCTCAGGAACAAAATAACCAGGCCTAGTAAGGAAGGGATTGGCCTAACACGGCAGGTCGAGAGCCTCGATTACAACCCCCCCCCCCCCTCACCCTCCCCCCCCCTTGGCCTAACACGGCAGGTCGAGAGCCTCGATTACAACCCCCCCCCCCCCCCCCCCCCCTCACCCTCCCCCCCCCCCCCCCCCCCCACACACACACACACACACCCCCTCTACCTGAGATTTGGCGTCACGGGTATCGTGATAAGGAGACACGCATATTCCTTTTTCCCTTTTTTTTTTTTTTGGTGTGTATGTTGTAAGTGTTCAGTGACCTAACTGCATAATATTAATAGTAGCGTGTGTGTGCGTGTGTGTGTGTGTGTGTGTGTGTTGTGTGTGTGTGAAAATGGGTTCCTATAGCTTGGGTAGCTGTTCCGTTGTTTTTTTCCCTTCCATTTGACTGGGAATTTTTTTGTTTTGTTGTTTTTGTTGGGTTTGGGGAGGGGTGGTGGTGTTGTTTGTTGTTGTTTTCTTTTTAAGCGTGGGGAGAGTTGTTTAGTAATAGGAAATGTGGTGGGTCAACACTAGTAATAATTAAGTAGATCCGGCTTTTTGTTGTTTTTGTTTGTTGTTTTATGGTTTTGTTTTTTGTTGTTTTGTTTTATGTTGTTGTTTTTTTGTTTTTCTTACTTTTTGATTCCTTGACTAGAGCTTCAAGGTTTACCAATGGTGAGATTTTGTGTATGCGACCGTTTTTTCCCACCATGAAGGTAGCTACATTTCGACTTCGGGGTTGATGTCTATACACCACATCAGCTTGGTGCGTTTTTTGTTTTTTTAAATGTTGTCATTCTTTCGATCGTCACACAATTTGCCTACTCTTCCCAAAGGCAAAACGGGTTTTAATGTGTGCGCGCGATGTTCTGCGTACGTTCGCACACGGGCTCTCGGTTTATAATCGCATCTGAAGGACTTTCGGGGGAGTTTCTGTGTCTGATGATTTCATGTAATGACTTAGTTGCTTTCGTAAAAATGTGAATTTCGGTATGGGTCAATTTTGCTTTCTAGGAGAAGAAGAAGAAGAAGAAGAAGAAGAAGAAATAGATATTCTATAGCGCTATATATCTTGTAAACAGAAATCAACGCGCTTTTAGATGCTGTCGTTATTCCTGAGATAGTTTTCTGTTGGAATTGCAGTGAAACTGAAATGCACAGCACGTGTCTCTTGTGAAGAGGAAAGTCGTCCTGGTTTGTACATGATGTCGCACTAAAAATAAAAATAAAAAAGAAAGATAAATGAATATACAAATAAATAGTAAGTAAATAAATAAATCGATGAATAAGCAAAAGTCATAGGGGGCCATCGCCTGCATAATTATTATTTATTCTTTACTATCACTGATCAACACGTATACCTCCCCCCAAAACAAACAAACTCAAACAAACAAACAACAAATCTCAAGAACATTTGTATCTGTAAATATAAAAATATATGCTGCTGACAGTTAAATTATGCATTCCTGAATAAACTGTGGTGGACTTGAGAGGGAAAAGGCTTACCTTTTTCAAACGTGCTCAGATCTTTAACTTTTCATCCTTGCACGAAGAATTTTTCAGAAATCATATTTTCATCACCTGCAGAACACCATGTTCACATGAAAAATACGCATAACAGATGCGTTGTTCGTTATCCAAGGTAAATGTTGCCATCCATTTCGTGTTGCAAGCTTCTGTTTCTTCCCAAGAAACAGACGACACTTGGATGACTTTTTCGTGTTTTCGTACAAAAGATTAGATTTTGATGTGCCACCCAGAATTATTTTCAAACAAAGATAACCCCAATAAGTTTTAAACATTTGCAATGTTCAAGTGCTCAATTGTTTATAACAAAATATTCATGCAGTTTTTGTATTTTTACTTTAAAACTCAAGTTTCGCTCAGTCTGGAAGAGGTAGACGACTGTTAACAGAACGTCCTTTTATCTTTTCATACGAATAGGGAGTATGGGCAATTGTTTCCCATATTTCGGTTGGGGGTTTTTCGGTTGATATTTGTTTTCCGATGTTTTGCGTTCTTGTTTTGTTTCTCTTTTTTTATTATTTGTTTATTTTTTTCTGTCAGTTTTGTTTTGTTTTCCTGTCGTTTTCTACAGGGACACACATATAAATTAATAAATAAATGAATGAATAAATGAGTAAGTGTTTCTCTTTAGGAAATACTTTCAGTCAAATTTTTTTTTTGACAGTGAGAGCAAAAACATTTGGGGGGAGGGCGGGGGGGGAGTAGCATGAATCGTAAAAGCTTTCTTTTTCAACTGGGATCGAGTGGATAGTTTATGAAGTGTGTGTGTGTATGTGTGTGTGTGTAGTGTGTGTGTGTGTGCGCGCGCGCGCGCGCCCGCGAGCAAGCACGAAACAGGGGCGTGCTCGTTATGAGATTTACGACCACGCGTGCTTTTTGTATGGAATTTCATGATCCTGCATGCTGATTCCAAGAAATGTTTTCGTTCAATTAAAAAAAAATGTGTGTCCTTTTTAAATGTTTCCTTGACAGTGGACCATACTGACCGCTGGTTATTCCGCCTGACGAAAAATAATTTATGAATAAGAGTTCTACGAACTGATCTATTGTGTGGGAAGTAAAACTTCAGCCAATGGGATTCTGCCAATTCATGGTCTACTCAGTCGAAGTGCGAAAACCAAGTTCCGGCTTTGTTATTGTTCTCTCTCTCTCTCTCTCTCTCTCTCTCTCTCTCTCTCTCCTCTCTCTCTCATCTTGGGGTATAGTCTCATTGAATAAATCATCTGAAGTCTCTCTCTCTCTCTCTCTCTCTCTCTCTCTCTCTCTCTCTCTCTCTTGTTTGTTGTTGCTTTTTTTTTTATTCGTAATCTTGAAAAAAAAAAATTAACGTTATTTGCGCGGGTAGATATATGTTGTGTGTGTGTGTGTGTGTGTTTCTTTTTTAACTAGTTTAGAGAATCTCTCTCTTGTTTGTTGTTGCTTTTTTTTTATTGTAATCTTGAAAAAAAAAATTAACGTTATTTGCGCGGGTAGATATATGTTGTTGTGTGTGTGTGTGTGTGTGTGTGTGTGTGTTGTGTGTGTGTGTGTGTTTCTTTTTTAACTACTTTAGAGAATGAGAATTTATGCTTTTGAATCAGACCAAATTAATGTATACCTACCTCTCTCTCTCGCTCTCTCGCTCTCTCGCGCTCTCAGCAGACCATTTCTGTATATTTATGTTCTATCATATTTATTCATATTAAAGACTTTTCTTTTCTTCTTATCTAACTGCCGGTGTGTGTGTGCGTGCATGCGTGCGTACGCTCGCGCGTGTGTGTGTGTGTTTGTGATTGTGTAAGGCTATACCATTATTTCGTTTAAGAAATGAGTATTTTTTGGGTTTTTTCTTTGGTTGGTTGGTTTTGTTGTTGTTGTTTTGGGGGTTTTTTTGGGGGATGTATCTATAAGATTTGGTACGTCAGTGTTTTTATTGTTTTCATGTTGCTTGTTTAGTTTGTAATTATTAATATTGGCAGGGGGGTATTTTTTCCTTTTTGACTGAGTTATATGATTTTTTAAAATTGTTTTTGTGCCATGAGATAATCATCAAAAGCATAGACAGCCCGTTAAAAAGCACACGACGGGTTATCCATTGTCCTCGAAATGAAGAATGTTACCTAGCCCCTCACCTCCCCCCCCCCCCCCCTCTCTCTCTCTCTCTCTCTCTCTCCTCTCTCTCTCTCTCTCCTCTCTCTCTCTCTCTCTCCCTCCTCTCTCTCTCTCTCTCTCTCCAGGTTGCGCATACACATGCAAGCACTGATATTAACTTATCACCTCTTTCCCCTACCTGTCTACTTCCCAGTATCACTTTTGTTTTTTAGCGGATAGACGTTGAAACGAACACACACACACACACACACACAGAACAACTAGCTCACACGTTAAATCCTGTTCCGCTTTTCGTAAGAGTAGGCCATTGTGTGCCGGTGGGAACAGATGACAAAATTTACAAAATTGCATTTAAAAAAGCACATAAGTGCTTATGCCATTATCTTCGATATAAAAGAATAAAATTAATTTTTTAAAAATAAATAAACACACACACACTATCTAATCCATCTTTCTCATTTCTACTCCTTTGCAGAGCCTCCCACCAGAAAGAAAAACAAAAAAAGACCACCACCCCCCACCCCCCTCCTCAACCTAGCAAGGTAAGATCCATGCGTGGTGGTGCCTCCTCCTCCTCCTCCTCCTCACCACCACCACCACCACGATGGCTTCGGCACACGAAAGCACACTCCCTGCCTCTCTCCACGCTCAGCGGAAGAACCTGAAATGCGGCATCTGTCAGGACGTCTTCCAGTCGCCCAAGCTCCTCCCCTGCTTCCACACCTTCTGTCAGAAGTGTCTGGAACAGCTCGTCGCCGTCAAAGGCTCGCCCTTCCACTGCCCTTCCTGTCGGAGCGAGACCCGGATGCCGGCAGAGGGCCCCAAGGGGTTCCAGTCTAACATGTACATTACGGAGGAAGAGCTGGAACGGGCCCGGGAAAACGTGATGCTGTGTCGGGTGCACAGCAGTTACGACGAACCCCTCACCCTCTTCTGCCTGGTTTGTGACGAGTGTATTTGCCTGCGGTGTAAGCTGACCAAGCATGAAGGACATAGGTATGTGTTTTGTTCTCGGTTTTGTTGTTGTTGCTGTTGTTGTTGTTGTTGTTGTTGTTGTGCGTTCCCCAGCTTTACACCCTTGGGGTCACCCAGAACGTGCTCTCTGACTCACTCATCCCACCTGGGAATCACTGTGAGTTAGGAAGCACACCGGATGGAAGTTTGCGTGTATGACTATTTTCAAGTACCTTGTTGCTGTTTATGGGGGTATTTTGTGGTTTGATTGTAATAATTACAGTATCAGCAGCAGAGCTATTCGATTTAGGGTCTGTATCATTGCCATCAACCAACCATCGCTGAATTTGTGTAAATTTTCTGTTGGGTTTATTTTTATTTCGGTTTAGTTTCTTTTGTGTAGTTATTGTTTTATTTGTTATTTCGTTTCGCGTACTATTTTCAGATTTTTGTTCTGTTTCAGTCAGTTGTTATTTTATTTTATTTCAGATCAAATTTAGGGTGTGGTTTTTTTTTTTAATGTTTTGATTTGTTGACCTGCTTTTCTTTTTTCTGTGTTTTAGTTATTGTCTTGAAAATTAAAAAAAGGGGTTTTTTTCTCCCCTTCGTTAGCTTTCTCCAGTTTTCTCCCCTCCCGTTTGTTCATTCTTTTCTTCAACCCTTTCTCTTTTTTTCTTTCTTTTTTGTTGTTGTTGTAAATTTCAATCCATCCTTACCTTTCTGTCCTCCCCATCTTGTTATGTTACTTACTTACTTACTTACTTAGGCCCATCACCCCCCCCCCCCCCCCCCCCCCCCCCTGGAGCATAGGCCGCCGACAACAGTCCGCCAGAGTCCTCTGTCCTGGGCTATTCTCTCCAGCTGTCTCCAGGTATATCCCATCTTCCTGGTTTCTGCCTCAAGGTTGCGTCGCCAGGTGTTTCTTGGCCTTCCTCTTTTTCGTTTTCCCTGGGGGTTCCACGATAGTGCCTGCCTTGTGATGTTGCTGGCTGGCTTTCTCAGGGTGTGCCCGATCCATCCCCATCTCCTGCGCCGGATTTCATTCTTGTTATGTTACAAGCAATAATATGCATACTGCCTTCCCATTCGCTTTTTCATTTATTCCTCACCCTTCTCTTCTTCCTTCCTTTCTTCAATCTCTCCATCCTTTAAACCTTTTTAACCACTCTTCCCATCTTTCCTTTTCCTATCTTATTATGCTGCAAGCAATACATGCATTCTGTCCTCTCTTTTTTTCCCTTCCTTTCTTCCCCCCTCCTTCTTTCCTTCGAACCCCTTTCCTTCTTCCTTTCTTTCTTCAACCTTTCTTGTCTTTTTTTTAATCGACCCTTCCAGTCTGACCTTTTCTAATCTTGTTTTGCCCTAGCAATATGCATGTATAGGGCCTTTGTATATACATTTTTATTCATTCATTCATTCGTTCGTTCATTCATTCTTACCCCTTTCCTTCTATCCATCTCAACAACCCTACCTTATCCTCCCATTATCCTCGATATAAAAGAATAAAATAAATAAATAAATACCTTTTTTGTTTTTAAGCAACCTTCCCCATCTGTTCATCTTCTACAAGTAATGTGCATGTTGCTTTCTTACACACACACACACACACACTCTCTCTCTCTCTTCTCTCTCTCTCTCTCTCTCTCTCTCTCTCTCTCTCTCTCTCTCTCTCTCTCTCTCTCTCTCTCTCTCCTCTCTCTCTCTCTCTCTCTGTGCTCATTGGTGTTGCTCTTCAAAAACTGCAGTAATCCTAGTGTTTCAAAACTCGTGTTTGTTGCGGCTGTTGACCATGGTGGGGAATCAAAGTCATGATGGACTGTTTGGGCTGTATGTAGTTGGACTTTTTTTTTTCTCCCTTCTTGGTTAAATATACATGTGTTTGTGTCCGATCCCCTTCCCACTGTTCCCTTGTGAATGGGCTTCAAAGCTTACCACAATTAACCTTTGTCAATCTCTCTCTCCTCCTCCTCCTCCTCCTCCTCCTCCTCATCCTTCTTCTTCTTCTCCCCCTTCTCCTCCTCCTCCTCCTCCTTCTCCTCCTCCTCACTCTTCTTCTTCTTCTTCCTCCTCCTCCTTCTCCTCCTCCTCCCTTCCTTCCTTTTTTCTTTCCTTCCTTCCTTCCTTCTTTCTTTCTTTCTTCCTTCCTTTCTTCCTTCCTTCCTCCCTTCCTTCCTTCTTTCTTTCTTTCTTCCTTCCTTCCTTCTTTCTTCCTTTCTTCCTTCCTTCCTTTCTTTTTTCCTTCCTTCCTTCCTTTCTTCCTTCCTTTTTTCCTTCTTTCTTTCTTTCTTTTCTTCCTTCCTTTCTTTCTTTCTTTCGCCATTCCTTCCTTCTTTATTCCTTCCTTCCTTTTTTCCTTCCTTCCTTCCTTCTTTCTTTCTTCCTTCTTTCCTTTCTTTCTTTCTTTCTTCCTTCCTTCTTTCCTTCTTTCCTTTCTTCCTTCCTTCCTTTCTTTCTTTCTTTCTTTCAATGCAGATGTGAGGATCTGGTGAAGGCGAATAACCGTGGCAGACAACTGGCCAGAGCTAAGCGGGAGATGGATGATGTGGTAGACCTGCTGGAGAACACCTTGCAGCAGTCAGAAGAGCACCTCAAGGAGATCGACGTCAAGAAAGCTATTCTGGTTGAACAGGTGTGGTGTGTGTGTGTGTGGGGGGGGGGGGGGGGGGGGGGTGGGAGAGGAGGTGGGGGTCGGTGTGTGTGTGGGTGGTGGTGGTGGTGGTGGTGGTGGTGGTTTGTGTGTGGGGGTGGGGATGTAAGTGTGTGTGTGTGTGGGTGTTGTGTGTGTGTGTGTGTGTGGTGTGTGTGTGTGTGTGTGTGTGTGTGTGTGTGTGTGTGTGTGTGTGTGTGAGCGCGCGCGCGTGTCCTTCTTCTTCTTCTTCTTCTAATTATTATTATTATTATTATTATTATTATTATTACTCTCACTAGTATCATTGGTGTTGTTATTATTATTGGTGGTGGTGGAAATAGTAGCAGGAGTAGCAGCTGCAGTATCAGAAGTAGTAGTATTCATAGAAGTTCCAGTGATGGTGGCAGGTTGTGGTGGTGGCGGCAAGTGTATACAGATATCCTTGTTTCATAATGTGTAAAAAAAAAAAATTTAATTTTTAATTGGAAAGAAAGAAAGAAAAAGCCAACAACAACAATACCAACTGCTACGCATGAACAATTGGCAAATTCGTCAAAATCATCACTCATCATTAAACTAATCTAAGCTCATTCCTTTTTGTCATCCAGGTAAATGTCCGCCACGATCACCTGGTTGCCATGGCAGCCCACTGGAAGAACAACGCGCTGAAGGACCTGAACATCAATGCCAAATTGCTGAAGAACAGCGTGAAGTCTGAAAGAGACCACCAGTCCTCTTACCTCAGCAACTGCCGAATGCAGCGAAAGCGCGTCCAAGAGGTCATAGACAACCTGAGCAAAGACACCTTGGACATATCAGAGGCGCATCGAGTGTTGTCCACCTGCTCAGAGACTGAAAGTCTGCGGAAGAAAGTGAGGATGCCGTCCTCAGACAATCCTGTCTTCCGTCCGGGGCTGTACTGCAGTATGCAGAGCATTAGGGACCATGTCGTCCGCGACTTTATTGGAATGGCCACGGTGCTGCAGATTCCCTCCATGGGCATGGGGCCTGCCCGGGAAACTATCAGCAGATTCTACCAGTGTCTGGAGGACGGCAAGCCCCGCCCCGTGCTGGCTCTTTGCGTCACAGACGATGATACCGTTCACTGCATGTACCAGGACCTAGCTCAGGGGCGGGAACAGTGGGGGAAGAGAACCATCGGTTTCACAGGTCAGCCCTTGAGGGACAACAAAGTCAGGCAGAAGTTCATCTTCAGAAAATTTGCCAACGGGGAAAAATTCTGCATCTCACATTATAAAGACAGTAATGGCATCTGCCTGAATTCGAAATCTGGCTCTTTAGCTCAGATCCAGTATCAGCTGCCTGGTTCTAGTGCCTTTGCCCAGTGCACTTTGAACGACGTCTTGGTCGTGGACGATCCCGTTGTCAACCAGCCGAAACTGTCCAGTAGCCACTTTGTGCAGAACATTCACACACAAGGCACACCCTTGGCTGTGGATGTGTCAGCAGACAACAGTCTTGTGGCTGTCCTGGAGGAGGTCGTGGACACAACCTGCATGGCAAAGGAACAGACCCAAGTCGGGGAAAGCAGACGCCTTGTACGTCTGTACAGACGAGGACAAGATGACTGCATTGCTACATATCAGCCCCAAGAACCTGCCTCCTTCTACCCCACTGACGTGTGCTTCTGGCGGTCTGGCGGCTTGGAAAGGCTGCTGGTAGGGGACTTCAACAACGACTGCATCCACGTCATCGTCGTCCACGTCATCAATGCCCACAAAGGCCGCTGCGTCCTGGAGCGATACCTGGCACCGGGCTGCGGGGCGCTGATGAAGCCCACGGCGTTTGACACCGATCCTGAAGGACGTCTGTGGATCGGATGTGCCAATGGCTGGATCCTCAAGTGTGAAGCACTGCCTGGCTTCGGCAAAGACGACCATGAGGACGACATCAAAGACATCAAGGAGGAAAAGCTCTTTTGTTTCTGACCATTCACAGGAAGGGAAATCATCAAGATCTTGATGGTCGAGCCTGTTGGTTTTAGAGACAATGACGTTGGTGATGGCAAGGGCAGAAAAGTAGGAGTTGCTGTATTGGTAGGTGAGATGTTGACGCCAGAAACATGTCTGGTTCATCCTGGGGAAGGTCATGATGGCCATTGCCAGAGTGGAGAACTTGCTCAGTCTGGGTAGTAAGATGGTGGTCGTTAGGGGTTCGGGACACGCTACCACTTTGGCTCGCAACTTTGTGGTGGCAACAGTTGTGTGTATGCCGCCTTCAGCAAAGCTGCCCAGTTGTAGAGGCGAGTGGTAGGTTGATTGGGCTCAATCCTTATTTTTCGACCAGTCCTAGGTTGCAGCCAATCACAACCTCGTTTCGTTTCACCAGCTATTTGCTCCACATGGGGAGGTGTCACTGTCAACTGTGAAACGTGCAAACTTCTTGAATTCATTTGTGATTACCTCTAATCCCACACATGTTTTGATTGTTCTGCTAGAGATCTGAGGTTTACCAATGGTGAGAATTTTTTGTATCGTACAATCGGTTTTTTCCTAGTCATTAAGGTAGCTGCATTCTGAATTCGGGGATGCAGTTGGGAATTGAACCTACAATTTCGCCTGGACTGTCGGTCCGACTTGTAACTGTAGTGGGCTCTTTTGACGTGCACAAGTTATGTTTAGATTCTCCTCCTAAGACATGACAATCACTTCCGTTTTCCCGTCAAACTAGGAAGAAAGGGCAAGACCGGGAATTGAACCCAGATAATCCGATAAAATAACAACTGTGGCAGCAGCAGCAGCAGCAGGGATAATTTCGTCTTGTTCACTTTCGTCCTGATTGTTGAATACTGAGTTTAGTCGAATGTAAACATTTCGGGGAATAATGGAACTTTTGGCGAGAGTTTTCCATTATGTAGCATAGGGTTGCTGTGTGGTAGATTGGACATGGCAGCGTGTGGGGCAAGCTTGCGATTTTTGATGCCAACCTGGGTGTACCACAGATAATGGTAGCCAGACAGTGGTAGCATGTTCCCAGCCCTTAACGGGAAAAAAGAGGAAAGTCTTGGTCACCGAGTTAAATGATTACGATCCATTTCGGTCACGGCAAAAGTGAGGGATTCTGGTCACCATGGGTAAACGCCATTTCGGCAAAGGTGATGGGTTTTGATCGCTGTCTGTAGACTGATTACAGTAACGGTAAAACTGGAAGGTTTTGCAGATTCTAGTAAACGCAGAAGTGAAAAATCTTTATCACTATGGTTGGAAGAATCATGATCCTAACAGTAAAGTGGGAAACTGGTTTGTTGTTGTTGTTGTTTGTTTGTTGTTGACTTTGTTTTGTTGTTGTTTTGGTTTTGGGTTGTGTGGTGGGGTTGTTGTGGTGTTTTTTTTGGGGGGGTTGCTTTTTTATCTGTAGAGAGTCCTAAACAGGAATTATTTAGGTAACCACCCCGATTCCCAGCACCATCCGATCCGGCACCAGAAATGGGATCCTAAACTTATCCTATTATCTTAGTATCCCTAAAGAGGATTAGGGCTCGCCTACTGGTGGGCTGGGAGTGATAAAGGGGGGATAGGAAGAGGATAGAAGAAAAATAGAAAAGAACTATAAAAGGGAGACAGTAAGTAGAAATGAAAATTATTACCTCAACTCACTCAGCAATCACACTGAAACACTATGAATGTGATGAACAACAACATTCATTCAATGTAATTCTTCAGGCCAAGCAAGTTGGGTCCACAAATTTATTCTACTACTTCTACTACTAAATCACACACATCACCAATTGTATTACAAATACAATTAAAAACACAAACTATTCTGTTAATTATTTTGTCCAGTCCTCAAACACAACCAATCATCAATCGTGGATCATCTCAGCTCAGGGATCAAAAGATTCACAACATGAACCGATGCTAACGATGAGACGATGAGGTGATGAACTGAGACGATGTTAGCAATGCTACGATGTTGGGGCGATGCTAGCGACGTTAGCGATGTTCCTTAATGGGGAACATCTCGAGCAAAGACGCTCATCTCCCTACCGTCTGGAAGGAAAAGGACGCTAGCAAAAAGGCGGCAATTTAAACCCAAGGGAAATAATTCACCAGTAGAAAATCACCCTTGTAGTAAATTGGAGTCATCTTCCTTGCTATACTTAGTAACAATGCTCACAAAGCACTCTTCTGTGAGAGTTGTTACATATCATTCTGGATAGTTATTGTAAAGGAGGAAGGGAGAGAGTATTATTTAGGCCTACTGTTGGTAGGAATTACAGCAACAAGAGGGGTTTGGTTCAGAATGATAGCGCAACAGCCGAAGGGGGATAACCTGTCCACTCTCAGTCAGTCAGAGAACTACGTCGAAGAATCAAGACAGGACTTTAATAGTCATCTCTTGAAGGCACTATGGTATCCTGATACTCTTTAAAGATTAAATGAAACAAAGGCATTGTGGACAGACGTGGTGATGAACAATAGAGCACAGAGAAATTCTCAGAAACTCTGCAAACTCTGTCACTGCTAAAGACACCCACTAGTAACTCTGACGCTTCAATCAAACCTGGCCAACAACTGATTTTAGATGGACAATATCTAGAGATTCACGATCTTTTTTTTCCCATCTTTATACATGTACATGTATCAGAATGGTGATCATTGCTGACGATCGATTTCAAACACTGGCCTTCAAACAACCTCTCAGGACAATACTACTTTTAGATAGAAGGATTTTTATGTTGTTGACAGGATTGTGAGATTCTCAATTTTTATATATACTTATATTATTCTCTTGTGCTCGTGCAGCTGTTTGACAGTTTGGTTGTATTTCATTATGAAGCACCCCCTCCCCCCCCCCCCAATCCACACACACACACACACACACACACACACACACACACACACACACCAGGGGTTCCTTCAGTATAAATAGCATCATCACCTAATCTTTGGTAGAAATTTCTCCTTTTCTATCACTCCCTTTGACCTCTCTCTCACTCTCTCATTTTCTTCCTTCCCAGTCCATACTCCTACCTTTTTTCAAGCAAATCAGACAAATATTTTCATCTTCAGGCACATTATTGTGTCTATATTGTTTTGTTATGGCAACCAGGTACATAGTGATATAAACACTGGGATGGGCACCCGAAGTCCACTCTGCAGAGTTGTGTGCCCATGTGATATTTTCCATAATGTATTCTCGATTGCTTTGAATTAAAGTGTTCATGATCTTTTTTTTTAACACTTTTGTTGTTGTTGTTGTTGTTGTTGTAACCTGGGGGTGACAAATTCAGCAGAATGGCTGGATTCCTCACCAGGACCTGGTGTTGTTGGCTTTAACTACTTCAGGAATAAAGCAATTGAGGTATTGTGTCATTTAAATTGTGTGTGAGAGGGTGGGGGTGTCAGGTTGACACTGCTACATATGTGAAGAGATGTAGGAGGTGTATATTTTTAACTTGAAATGAATGTTATTAGAGTTACTTGACACTGAATGAGGTGACAGCCTTGATATGGCTTTCCTGGTGGATGGGACTGTTGTTAATAGCATGAAATGACATGACGCCTCCTTTTCACGTCCTCTCGAAAAACTACTGGCAAGCAGCATTGTCATCTCTTTTATATTTCATATTCAATCTTGTCATCATTTTTATTTTTATTTTATATTGAGTATTGTTATATCAATCCTGCAATATTATTTATATTCCTGAACTGGGATGAGATTTGGATTGAAATTGCAAGGTTGTGTGTGTGTGTGTGTGTGTGTGTGTGTGGGCGCTCGCGCGCAAGCGGGCGAGTGCACTGTAGGCTTTTGTATTTGTCAATGATTTACAGTTGCTTAACAGTTGAAATGTTGATACATTTTTTTAGCTTGGCAATATTCCCAAAATAACACATGTTCTCATGACCCAGGCCCAACGTGTTGGCAGTTAGTGATGTAAGCAAAGAGCATTGATTGTTGTGGTGTTTTGGAAGTTGTGTTGGGGTTGCCTGAAGCCATGGCAAGCTCTTGGCACAACAACCTATATTCTCTATTCAAAGATATTTCAATAATTATGTGAAGTTGGTGTATGGCTGCATATTATGGTGAGGTATTTGAAACCAGTCATACACGCAAACTCATCCAATGCCTACTTACGGTCTCTTAGAGATTTCCAGGTGGGATTTGTGAAACATAGTGCATGTTCTGGGTGACGTGACCCCCATTGTGTTAAGGTGGTGGAACGCCCAACACAAACAAATCATTTTGTCATGTGCAACGCTTTTTTTTCTTTCACTTTTTCCCAATGTACAGCGTGTGTCATTCCTGAAAATAAAGCCGCACTGTAGTTTGTCCTAAAGTTCACTCAACATATCCTTGACTATAACGTGGTCCAATGTGCTGCTCAACCCATTGATGTATACTGGATAGATAATATCAAACTCAAGGGATTATGGGAGTTTGTTTGGGTTTTTTTTTTAAATTCATATGTGCGTCACAATGAGGACTAAGGCACTGGCAAGTGTGCATAACCGTTAGTCTGGCAGATCGGAAAACTCTCATCTACCGGACTCCGCTAACAGAGATGTGGCCCATGCTTTTAGATCTATGCAAAAAGTGTTAAAAGCCTATTCCCTGTTTTATCGGTGGTTGTGCCAGCATTGTCAGCCAAGTTGGATGTAGGCTGTTGTATTGTATTGTATTGTATTGAATTGTTTTGAATTGAATTGTAGACTACTTTCGGTCAGGTCAGCAGATCTCTCTACGTGAATTTCGGGTTGTTCTCCCGGTAAGATTGTATTTTCATGTCTGTACGTGTGTATTCGTTTCTCTATTGGAGTGGCGCTTTATTTTTTTCTCTCTCTACAGGATTTTGCCCCCATACAACTCTCTTTTTTAGACTGCGTTTTGTTTTGATATGATTTTTTTTAAGGGGTGTAGCGCATAACCTCGTTTAATTACACATAATGTACTGTGGATCACTAATGCAATAAGCGGTGGCGGCTTCCATTTCTGCCTGGTAAACAGGAAAGTCTGAAAGGACCATAACTGTGAGAGTACTAGATCTAGTGCCTTAGGCATTCCTAGAGCCGTCCTCTTTTTCTGGGCATCCATTTGCCGGCACGCCTCGTGTGCTCTGAGCAGATAAGTAAATTTGTACTTTGCTTGCGATGGACTGATTGTTGTTGCTATTGTTTGATGTATTGCATATGTTTTTGTTTAAGGGGAAAACGCTGCTGATGTCTAGTGGGTAGAGAAAAAGTTCAGGTTCAAAGGGAGATTGACTGTGCATCTTCTAGTTTTCTTGTGTGTTACTTACATCTAGACGGCTGAACTTGGTATGCAGCAGATTGTTACTGTCTTGAAGCCAAATTACAACAGTATTACCCAACCGGTCCAGCAATAATAATAATAATGTATGGAATTTAAAAAGCGCTGAATCTTGTAAAGCAACAAATCAAAGCGCTCAATGTCAGGGCTCGGACAGATTCTCTCCCTACTTCTTCAAATGCTGGAACCATGCACTTTTATTTATTAAAATTGCCCTTGACATGTTTGTTTTTGTTTCAGTTTGCTTGCTTGCATGTTTGCTTGTTTGAAGAATGTAAAGTAGCTTCAAAAGTTGAAATGTCTTGGACAACATTAGGTTAGATGATGTTGAGTTGCTGTGGGTTAGGGGGTGGTAGCGTTTTGTTCCTCAGCTTGACTGGAGCTCCCAGGTTCACTAGTGGTGAGATATTTTTGTGTATTCGGCCATCCCCCCCCCCCCCCCCCCCCCCCCCAAACCATTCATTAAGGTAGCCACATTCCAACGTAGGGGATGGTGTCCAAATACAACACCTGTGTGCATGCGTTTATGAACATTTTGCCACCTGGTCCTACCCCCATGAAATGGTCTACTCTTCCAAAAAGCAGAACGGGTTTTTAACATGTGTGCAAGATGTTCCGTGTGCATTTGCACACATCATGACACATGGCCTCTGTTAAGTCTCGTCCAAGGACTTTGACATTAAGTTCAATTTTCTCATCAACCTGGGAAGAAAGGGTATAGCTCACAGTGAACTTGTTAGGCAGGTAAAGGTCTTTAAGCATCCTGCTACCTTCCTTCTTGGTTAGGTTGGAGTTACTGTGAATGTGGTGGATGCTTGTTTGAAATAACTGTTGGCTGTCAGACAGAGCACTGTGTTCCTTCGTTCATTCATTCTTCATTTGTCAACTTGTTCATTGAGCAAATAGCCAGGAACCAGTTCATGTAATTTATAACTGAATGTCTTTCAGGTGTTATAATTTCTAATTAAACAAGCGCACCATACCAAATAAAAAATCTCTCTTCGCTGGAATACATGAAAGTGGGGTGTTTTTTTAATCTGTCTCCCTCCCTTTGTGTGTGTGTGTGTGTGTCTGTGTGTGTGTGTGTTGTGTTATAGCATCCAGAGGGGTATGCAGATGTATGTGTTTTTGTCTGTGTGTGAGCATGCTTACATTGATAGCCTAAATATTAGTGAGAGGCAGAGAGAGAGAGAGAAAGACTTGGGGGAACATGGCATAGAGAGAGAGAAGTTTTGTGCATGTGTGTGTGAGGGGGTGGGGGAGGGTTTGTGTGTGAGTGTATGCCGGCTCTCGCACTCCTTTTGCACTTGTGCGTTTCAGAGTACACAAACACAGAGATCAGTCATACTCAGTTGCTTCAAGCAACAGACACAGTCAGCTGACATTTTCTAATTTAATGACATTTTCTGAACTAACTACTCTTCTATTCAAGTATAAAAAGAACAGATGCACACTCTGCTACAACTAGTACAAGGACGACAATAAGCAAGCCCTCTACTTAAAAACCGGAACCCCCAAAATGTCGATACTACCCACCCACCCCCTTTCCCCAATATTTCTGAATAAAAAACCCATCACTGTTCAGAAACTCAAGTAATGGATAGCTTTTTTTCATGTCTATACTTTCTCTGCATTGTTTTAAAAGTGAGGTTTTTTTCTGTAAGTAAATCAGGTCATCATAGATTGCGCAAAGGAAAAATCAAACAGAACACAAAACAAAAATCTCACATTAAAAAAAAATCTAAGAAACCTCAAGTTTCTATTTTCTACCATACTCCTTTCCCAAACATGTCAAAACATTATTCCTTTAGTGTAAAAGGCATAAATGGGTAAAAAGCACTTCAAGCCAGCAGGAACATTTCCACAGACTTTGCAGATGATTACGGAGTGTGCTTGTGTAACACAGAGCCTGATGAAGAAAATGGGGCAGTTTCACATGATGATAATGATGTGTAACAGTGGACTACGGCTGAGATAGTAACTGTATACTATCAAGTTAGTCACTGTACTGCACTGCACCATCCCTGTGGCTTATTGCATTTTACTGTACAGCACTGCATTGCAGGCAAGTGCAATGCACAGCTATGTTTTGTGTTGTGCTGAATTGATTGCACTGAGTTGTCAAATGTTGCATTGTGTTGTGTAGTAATGCATTGTGTTGTAATAAAACAGCTTAGCACCATTCTAAGTCCTTTGTGTAAATTTGGAGTATCCTAAGGTGATGACCTCACATCTGTTTCTATAAACTGTCAAGAGCTTTTATTTTTACTACAGAAATTGCCTGACACCTGTCTCATTACTGCAATAGGTTTTCTTTTATATGCAATAAAAATACACATCGGATTTCACTTGGTCATCTCACTGACAGACAAACCACTATCGCTGTACGGGGAGGAAAAAAAAGGTTCCTCGCAAGACTCAAACCACATATCTCTCACTTCCTAGACACGCAAATCACCTACTTGGCCATTGAATTAATTAAGGAACTGACACATACACAGGTGGCAAACTAGGCCATTGTGACAATGACACATGTACAATATTAGACAGTAGTAAAGAGACTATGCGTAGACATTGTCTGTAGGACACTTAAAACACTAAGCTGCTGCTAAAGCTGCTTTGTCAGCATCCTTCCTCATTGTCCTCCCAACACAAGCTCCATTCAGTTGCCCCACTGAAGGCAGTCATGGTCCATAGGGAACTAAGCAGTTTGGGTTTCAAAGTTGAATCCACACCTATGACATGCTGCAAACGATGCCTACCATCAATAACAGCAGGTGCAAATCTTCCTTCTGAGGACTGGACACAATCATCCACTCCATTAACTACCCCCAGTGTTGCTGGATAATCTGGTGAAGATCCTCAGGGAGTTGAGCATACATGTAACAGCCGAGCAAATCCCCTAGAACTACTCCCAGCCAGCATGCTGAGGCATCAGAGAGACATAGACTAAAAACAGAAAAGAAAGATACTGACAAACACTCTGTTGATGCAGAGACAGACAACAGGATGTGCCCTGAAGGGTATGTCAAGGCCTCGCACAGATACCACCAACACTTTGTTGAGGAAGAGAGTAACGACAGAACGTACCCTAAAGGATATGTCAAAGCCTCAAACAGCTACTGATGAACACTCTGATGAGGTAGAGAGCACCTTGTTGAGGTAGAAACAGCCAACGGAGCATACCCAAAAGGGCACACTGAGGCTCCCACAGACACTGTCTATTACTCTGATGAGGTAGACAGCCTCACAGACAGCAAACACTCCTCTTCACAGCTACCTTCGGCCAGTTGGGGCCTAGCCAGAAAATGACCAAGACGCTGACGAGGTA
The DNA here is from genome assembly GCA_028751875.1 of Rapana venosa. NCBI lineage: Eukaryota > Metazoa > Mollusca > Gastropoda > Neogastropoda > Muricidae > Rapana > Rapana venosa. The sequence goes on along the minus strand of CM054143.1, from coordinate 31,845,013 downwards.
GTGAGACAAAAATACATGGAGACATGCTTGTTATGTTATAGAGGAGTACTGCAGTAGTAGTAGTAGAACAGGGCAGCAGTGAAGGTCTGTGCTGTTGTTACCTAGGGATGTTGTACTGCAGGACACCCACATGGCAGTGCTGGGGCAGAGTAACATAAGACAGTGGGCAGTGAAAGCCAAGGCAGTGACAACAGTTGGTGTAACACGAACACTTAAGTGTTAACAATGCGCAAAGGAACCCAAATTTGCATAGGTATATATATATATATATGTGTGTAGTTAAACTGTATCTTCACAACACAAGAGATATGAATAATACCATTAGTATGGAAACATCTTTGGTCATGGATTCACAGAGTGAAGCTGAACCATAGTTTTATGTCATTGTACAAGTGTAAGAAATTAGGAGAAGGGGAAAGACGAAATTTAGTATAGATTAAACCTCTGACAGAGACAGCTGTGTGAGGATGAAGGTGTTGTACAAATTCAGAACAGAAAACCCACTTGAAAATCACAAAGAAATTTTGAACATTCTTGGACTGGTAAAGAGTTGAAAGGGCAGTACCCTCATAGATTTTCTTATACTTCATTTTCACAACAACAAAAATTCATTGAAATGGTTTTCTGTTCCCTGTCTCTCTCACTGGTGCCAGGTTATGCAATGAATTTTTCTTGGCCCTGCAGGATTTCTTGTTTTTCACAAACTGAATTCTGTAATCTTGAAAAAGTTTTTTTCACTTTCAAGCAATACAGCATTAAACATACCTGGCATATCCTTCCATCATAGATATATCACATAACTATCCAAACTCTATAGACCATAGTCATGATTAAGGGTCAAAGCTTACAGAGGCATCTTCAACTCTGCGTTTGCCAATAGTGAATTTGCTGAGGGCTTTTTCGATTAACGAAATGTAACCACATAATTGACGATCTCCTCAAACCAGATTTTTAAAAAAAGAGAGTATTTTGACGTATAAAACAAAATATGATTGTTTTTGAAGTACTGGAAAAAAACATGACAAAAAAGTCTTCTATGAAGACCCATATAAAAAAATATATGAGATGTAGTAAACCTGATGGAAAAAAAGCCCTTTGATGAGCGCAATACAAACATATCCATGATGCACTCAACAACACATGCTGAAAAAGGGCTTTCATTGATGACCAAAATAATAATAAATATTTTCGTGATGTACTAACAAAGCATTCATATTAAAAGGTCCACATTGTTGAACAAAACAAACTCATATCCATAGTGAACTAAAAAAAACAACAACTTTTTTTAAGGGAAAGAAAATCAGATATTCAAGGTGAATTAAAAACAACAACAACAAAAACCAAACAAACAAAAAAAATGTTCTTTCTAAGGATAACACATCAACATGTTCATAGAACACATAAAAATCAATGAAATGGTCCTCATCAATAAAATACAGATCTGTTCTGTTGACAGTAATGAAACAGGAGTAAAAATGATCCCGTTTAACAAACAAAATATAAATACGTCCTTAAAACCCTGACAAAGAAACATGGTTCTCTGACAAAATCAAAAGTACAGTGACCAAGAAAACTGATGGAACAAGAGAGAGAGAGAGAGAGAAGTTCCCTTTGATGAAGAAAGCATCAGTTTCTTCTAGAGGTACCAACAAAACAAGAGAAAAATGACATTTCCAAAAAAAACAAACAACAACAACAAACCAACCAAACAAACAAAGTACAAGCATCTCATTGAGGTGCTATATCTTTAAAAGAAACAAATTCCATTACCACCTCCAAAAGACACTGACAAAACAAAACACATCCTGATATACCTACAAAACAAGACTTTATTAAAAAACAAAAATCTCCACGATGACAAAAGAGAATATTGTAAAGAAAGAAAAAAAAAATCAACCTAGGAGGTGAGTTAACAACAAGCTGTACCATGTAAATCTGGCCGCATTATGTACCCCCACAAAATCACAGTCAAGAATAAAGACAGCAAGCCCAGCAAAGGCGTAAAGAGACCATGAAAACACCCTCGGCATCAGGTTCCAACTACACCCCCTACATCACCACCAGACAACCACCAACTCCCCTAACCATCACAACAACCAGAAAGCCATCAACTCTGCCCCCCACTCACAGGCAAAGAACAAAAGACCACGATGCAAACTTTATCTGTATCTTAGATAACATATCTATGATACATGAACAGAATCACAATGGTACACATTCAAGAATCACAGAAGTTGTTCCTGTAAACCAAAGCTAAACGCACTTGAGGAGAGTTTCCCAAGCCTTAGTTTGAAGCAATTCTTAATCAACATAACTTATCAATTAAAGGGCAACTAGTTCATGCTCTCGACCAGCCCCCGCCTCCCCCCCCCCCCCTTCCTTCATCTTGATCTGTGCCCAGGTGGCACACACCATAAACCCCCTCCATTATCCTGCAGTCCTGCCCCACCTTCTACACCCAGATACCAGATGTGGCCCATCCTGGAAAAGCTCCAGGATAAATTGTGGGGACCTAGCAGGGTCACTGCAGCAGATGGCAGACTGTTGACTTTGCCATCCATGCCAGATTTTTTATTAAAAAAATCAGCATGACCAGGGAACACAAAAGAAGAAACACCTGCCCTCTGAAAGATCAGAAAAGACAAGTGGGCCAGACTGAGCTGCAGGTAGCAGCAGCTTCGTGAAGCTGGCTAAGAACAGTTAGGAGGGCATTTACTGCCACCATGCCAGGTGAACCCTTAGGTTCGGGGACATCTATGTAAAGACCATGCTGCCAGCAGGCCTCAAAGGCCACAAACACCATGTACAAAGAAATATTTGTAGTGGGTGTTGTGTGTGTCTGTGAGTGTGTGAGAGTGTGTGTGTGTGTGCATGCTGAGCCAAAAATTTGAGATGCTAATTTGAAAATGATATTTAGTGTTTTCTTGTGTTTCAGTTTATGTTTTAAATGACTAGAAGAAACCAGAGGCAGCTGTTGCTTGAAATGAATGAATGGTTTGATGGTTGAATGAATAAATGAATGCATGCATGATTGAATGAACAAACAAAAACACTCATGATTGTAAACCAATTAATCATTTACCATTAACCTCTTCCCTACGGGTAACCGGCTATAGGGTAACCAACCATCTACTAGCCCTTCTCTCTGTATCATCCACTACTGGGTTACGGTAGCATACAAATGCGCATAATCCACGTGTACAGGGAAACAGGGGTTCTTATCCCTTAATGTAGGGATACTGTTAAGGTAAATGAATGATTCTGCAAAGCTTTTTCAATCGTATGATTTATAAGAGACACCATTGTAACACACTGGACAGGTAACAAGCATTACAACTGGAATATAATGATTTGACCAGAGCTGACTTTTCCCTGATCTCCCTGAGGTGTGGGTGGACACTGCCCTGAATTGTCCAGGCAGTGAGTTCTGACCATGTCCATCCCTCGCCAGGTCAGAGTGCATCCTGGGAATGTTCATGTCACCCATGCCATGGTCATAACTGACCTTCTCTTTTGTGAAACATGGATGGGTTTTGAACATAGGCACAAGGTGCTGTGCTTGTGTTCTATGAAACATGGATGGATTTTTTCATGTGCGCACAAGATGGTGTGCTTGTGTTAGCATACAAGGCCTCAGTTTATAGACTATAGAGTCATCCAAATGACTTGCAAATGTTACAGTTGATTTGACAAAATAAAGATACCAACAACAACAAAAATCTACAGAAAAAAAACACCACATGACAGGCACGACAATAGTCTGAACACAAAGGCTTTCTTGATTTCAATATAACATTCAACCTCAAGAAAGACATTAAAATGAAGTGACAGTTACCAGATTGTTGGAAATGTAAACTGGGCAGGTAACTTACTAGGAGACAATTTAAGTAATGTTAATTATCAATTTTTTTGCCCAGTTCCTCAGCTGCATTTTGCAAGATAGCAGATTTTGTTCCAATTCTTAACTGCCACTTGTATCTTCTACTGGTAATGTTCCATGTTTTGTGCTGTATTGAAGAAGCAAAACTTATGATGTTTACAGCATGCAGTTTGAACAGTGTAACTCTTAACTATCCGAATACATATGGCTGGCTGTATAAAAAGTTTTTTTTCAACATCCTCCCTCCTTCCCTCTCCTGTGCTACAATATTCAAGAGATATTATAGGGGACTGTGTTGTGAAAAAGACAGTGTTAGCTAAATTTTGCAGCAAATTAGGATAACAGTTAAGAGTATAGGGGATAAGCTTTACCTGATTAATTATATTTGATTACTGATGTACAATTATGTACTCACTGTTGGTTCCCCTATGATTAACTAGGTAAACAACTGAAGTAAACTGGAAGATTGGGTATTGTTTAATAGCATTTCACCAAGCGACTATACAACTTCTTTATTTGGTTGCCTTTCTGTTATGCGTAGTTGAATTTGTATAGTGTAGTTACACAGAATCTTATGCTGTGTGTTTCACGTGTGATTCTTAAGGTAGAAACAAATGTTACATCTGTTGCAATCTCGCCTGGCATACACTCTATTACTGTGTGTACCTGTATCTCCCCCGAACCACTGTTTACAATGATAATACCCATCATCGCAATATCTTACTATATAGTTTTTCTTCTTCATTAATACATATTTTGATTACAACTTCAATTTCATTTTTTAAAAAGATCACTACATCAGTTTCAATGTTACTATCATTCACATAATTAAAACTATAAAACAGCTCAGCTGTTAGACTTAAAAACAACAAACTTACAGGAACTTGCATCTTAACACTTGCACACATAGAAAAAAAAGTCTGCTGTCATAAATTAATAAGGCAGTTTACATAGTACAACCTTTTTTTTTTTTTTTTGGGGGGGGGGGGGGATCAGTACACCTTACCACAAAACTTTACCAAAAAAAGGTTTAAAAGGGATATTGCATTTCCACAACTTTACCCACAGAAAAAAAAAGTTTGATATCATTGCTATAAAATACATACTACAAATATTCAAAGAGCTAAATGAAAAAGCACCAATATTTTGAAAAAATAAATCCATGGATGAGTTAGAGTGACAAACTTTTGAGTATTGCAGTCTGCATTTCTTAGAAGCAGAACTATCAGAAGATGTTTGGCTGAGGCCTATGCCATGTCCACCAGTGCTAATAATCTTGACATTGGCACGATAACTCAGGAAAAGGTAATTATGACAAAACCTGAAATCCTGGTAAGAACATTCTTATGAGCTTAATTATAATACTAGTATTTTCAATACCATTTTGATTCATCTTTGTGTTGTTGTTTTAAAAAACTGCTATAAATGGGGAAATATGCACCCAATGATAATCAAACCATGCATTTTAATCACTGATATATAATAAAGTAAAACAAGAAGTAAGCTCTTATAAAGTGCATCTCAGAGGTACCCAGGCTTGGCCTAGGATGTCAAAATTGCCCACTGTGTGACTCTGATGCCTGTGCACACACTATGGGATAACCAGGACTTCCAGCTTGCAGCAGGAGGCACCGTGGTCGAGTGGTTTAGGCGGTCAACTCGTGATCCAGAGGTCGCGGGTTCGATCCCCGCTCGGCTCGGTGTTATGCCCTTGGGAAAGACACTTTACTCCTATTTTCCTCACTCCACCCAGGTGTACAAGTGGGTACCAGCTCTGCTGGGGAAGTATCTGGCGACAGACTAGCGTCCTGTCACAGGGGTGATGAAAAACCATCAGTTCGCTAAACGCTACAGAAACCGGGATAAGCTCCGGCTCTATGGGCCTTCTGGCTCGAAAGAACATACTTTTTTCCAGCTTGCAGCAGACTGCTTGCTTTACAGATAAACTTCAGAGTGGAGACAAAAAATATGATGCTGTGAATAAAGTATGGTTAAGACTGATAACTCATGAATTCTGCTTTCAACAGAATTTTTGCTTTGAAAATAAAGCTCAATCTAAAAAACATACACCATTAACAATATCTCAAATTTCAGGTCCATCACAATAGCAATAGGAAAGCAAAGATTCCCACTCCAGTACTAAGATTCCCACTTCTCAGTACTCCTCAGCCTACCGATGTGATCTTATCACTTCGAAGTTGCACAATAGAAAAACTGAAAATATCTAAAATAACACAAAAACGAAACTAAAAATAAAACAAACAAAAACAACCCACAAATCTCAAATGTTGTCAAATCATCCTTAAGCATACCTGTGAAGGTATCAGCACATGACATAGTGTCCACTACTCAAAGAGCAGATAATGACTAAGAGTTAAGACACTTCGTAAAACTGGATCTGAATATTCATTTAAAAAAACTACTAATAAAAACCAACAAGTTCTTGTAAAGGGAGAAGTCAGACACAAAATCTTACCTACCCACTGACCTGACTGCGTACAGGCTAGACACCTTGATACAAGGCTACAATGAAAGCAAGAAAAACAAAAAACGCACACACACATACAGAGACCACCAGGACTTAATCAATCTGCACAGCTAAACGCAAGTCGTAGATTTCTTCAAAGTACTTCATGTTCTCCTCAACAGTTCTTTCTATCAGATCCCGGGTCTCCTGGTCATACTTGGAGTAGCTTGCCAAATGTGCATTGGGAGCCTTGGGCCTCCTGTTCAGTTTGGATGCTGTCTTCAGGTGAGAAAACCATTCTTCCTCCCACACGGGGCAGAAGATTTCCTGGAACTCGTTGTCTGACAGAGGCTTCCAGTTGATCATGGAGTCTTGGAATTCCAAACCCACCTCCTGGCAGTAGGCTCGTAGCACTCCCTCTGTTGGAACGCAACACACACACATGCTTGTAAACGTTTGTAGGCATGCACAAATGTTTGTATGTGCATGTACATACATGCACGCATAAGATGGTAGGATGGTTAAGACGTTCACCTGTCAATGATAAACTGTGGGGTTCTGGGTTCATTTCCCAACCTCACCCTTTCTTCCCAGTTTGACAAAAATCAAACTGAAATGTCAAAGTCCTTCGAATGATCTGAGACTATATAAACTGAGGCTCCATGCGCGAAGACACACTGAACATCCTGCACACATGTTGAAAACCTGTTCTGCTGTTTGAAAGAGTAGGCTATTGTAATGCGGGTAGGAGCTGATGTCGTGATGACAAAAATAAACCCAAACAAAAAAAACGCAAGCAGGCAGGTGTGCTTGGATATCAGCTCCAAAGTTGAAATGTGGCTATCTATATGGTGGAGGAAAAAGTTGCATACACAAAAACCTCACCATTAATGAACCTCAGAGCTCTAGCCGAGGAACAAAACAAAAACGCACACACATGCACGCATTAGTGATGTACACACATGGACACATACACATCCACACTAACACAAACAACATACACATATGTGTGAGCATATACACAAAACAAACCACACACATCACCATCACATATAGTCACATGCACACACACACAAGCACAGCGTATGGGTGCACAAACATACGTGCAAACACACACACAAGCACATACATACACACACAAACAACAACAATAACAACACACACACATTCCTGCGCAGACACACACACTCCATCACACATGCATAATCATAATAATGATAATAATGTATGGAATTTATATAGCGCTGAATCTTGTAAAGCAACAAATCAAAGTGCTCAGATGACTTCTTTTTTTAAAAAAATGTATGCGTGTGTATGGGGCATACAGACATACACACACACAAACACACAACAACACGACACACAAAACAACATATACATGTGTGTGTGTGTGCATGCACGCGTGCGTGCGCGCACACACACACACACACACACACACACACGCCAAAAACAAACAACACACACACACACTTTTATTGCTTGCATGCATTTCCTTTTTTGTTGTTTGTTTTTATTTCAGAGTGAAACACTGAAATGAGAGAGAAAGAAAGAAAGAAGGGGGGGGGGGAGAGAAAGACTGAAGAGTGAAAGACAGACAGGTATGGAGACAGAGAGGCAGAGCAAGAGAGGCACAGAGCAGCCAGAGGGGTGTAGAGAAAAAGTGGGGGAGGGAGGGAGGGAGAGAGAGAGAGATACAGACAGACAGACAAGCAGGCAGGCAGATAGACAGACAAAACAAATATTTTACAGCAATAAAGAGACAGACAGACAGATAAGGCACACAGAGAGAGAGAGAGAGAGAGAGAGAGAGAGAGAGAGAGAGAGAGAGAGAGAGAGAGAGAGAGAGAGAGAGAGAGAGAGATCAGAGAAAAAGGGAACTAACCAGGGTTATCCATGAGGTCATCTGCATCAATAACAACAACTTTCTGTCCATTCTCCTGAAGAATTCGCATCATTTCAACTTGCTCTTTGAAGCCTAGCTCGCTGGGATCAAAACTGCCCCATCCTGAAAAAAAAAGCCAACACAATCTGTGTGATTTTTGTGTGTGTGCTAATGATTGAAATGTAGATCTAAATACAGAAAACAGTCTTTTAAGGAGATCTAAATACAGAAAGCGTTCTGTTTTCCAGGAGATCTAAATACAGAAAACATTCTGTTTTGGAGTAACCATACAGGTCTATTATTACTGTACCTCAATAGATCTGTCATTGCTGGCTGAATAGTCTGTGGTTCCTAGGCTGATATTGGCTATAACAATCTGAAAGGTTCTGCTCAGTCCCAAAGACAAAACATCAGGACATTTATAGATAACTTCTTACTAGTAGGCCTACACATCCCCTTTCCACTCTCTACTTTCTGGGACAAACAACTTCAGTTTTTAAATCACATACTTAGACAACGTCAGAAAACTTGACAATGAGTGAGAGAGGGAAATATTTGAAAACATGGAATAAAATCCCCACCTGGTGGTGTTAGCAAGAATGGGTTTCACTTTCATGATGACAGAAAATCACTGTAACAATTAGATCTAATTTCCGTTTTCATTAACAGAAAGCTATCCCATCGATTCCTACTAGGCTAGATCTACACAAGAACAAGGGATTTGGAAATAATAATAATAATAATAATAATAATAATAATAAAATAATAATAATAATAATAATAATATGAAAATACTGACTTGGTCGACTCAATGACAGTCCAATATCTGGTTAGGCCTATGTAAGCTTTTCTTGTTTGATTAGTTAGTTGATTGGATTTCTTCACGAACACGTGCGTCTGTATGTGTGTATGTGAGTGTGAGTGTGCATGCACGTGTGCGCCAGGTAGGTGTGTGTGGTCGGAGGCGAGGTGGGAAGGATGGCTCTCTTGTCATCAAAATTCTTTAGCTTCATGGGCTACCGGTTTTAAGATATTAAAAAAAAAAAAATAGGCAGACGACAACTTAAAGGCTTATTGATGAGGACTGACCATTCTTACAGTCAGTTATGTCAATTTTGGAACCCAAAACGTGAGTATAACAAAACAATTAACGCAGTATGTTGCCACTCTTATGTTTCAACTGCCATTTGTTTCCTGTTAGGCTAGGCTAGGCCTATCGGGGGTTGTGATGTGTTGCTGTTGTTGAAGTCTGGTCTAAGCTGTCAGCAGGGATAATCTGTTTTAAAAGTTGGAGCTCATTGGTTTGGGTAGAGCCCTTGACAGGAACTGTATACTTTTCTTTTCTTTTTCTTCTTTTAAATAGATTGTGTTTATTTCATTTTTGTCTAGTCCGAGTTTACCGTTTTGCAGGAGATCTGCTGACCAAGGCTTCTTGTCTCAATAACTGCACTATAAAATAGGCTTGATTGATACACGTGCTTGTGGTTTGCATTCCACTGGGCGAAGGCTTTTGAGGTGGATTTATCTGCATGCGCCTGTTTGTTTCATTTAGGTTTGACCAGGACACCTTATTACTATGAGGATGATCATTCTGTAAGTTTCAGCACAGGTACCAAACATGTATGGCCTAGCCCTTTAAGTGAGACTATAAACCCAGATAGAGATACAGAGTGCAAACTCTTGCAGAACATTTTGTGCACACGTTAAAACCCTTTCTGCCTTTTTGGAGGAGTAGGCCATTTGTACCGGAAAGAAAAATGACAAAAATATATATTAGAAAAACGTATGCACACTGGTGTTGTGTTTAGACATAGTCCCTGAAGTCGGAATGCGGCTACCTTAATGGTGGACAAAAACGTTGTATATGCAAAAATCTAAAAAATCTCACCATCGGTGAATCTCGGAGCTCTTGCCGAGGAACTGTTGCCGGTTAGGGAGGGGGGGGGGGGGGGGGGCGAGGGGGGGGGGGGGTGTCGGGCATATGCAGTTGAGTTAGCAAGGCTTAATGTACCATGACTGATTCCAGAAGATTAGGGGAGGGATCCCTCACACTGCAAAACATCCTCTGAACAACACTTCAAGGACCGAAAACGACATTTTCATGTAGAGCGACAAGGAAAACTCAACTCACAAAACCAGTCCCCTGACCACAATAGTGCCATCTGTTATCTCACCTCTATGTAAAAAGCATTGTCCTTGCATTTCATAGCCCGCCACCGTTACCTTGGCAGCCACGGTCTCCATACTCTCTGTCAGTTAGCGCTGCTTTGATGGTGTTGGTTTAAATACAGTCCTAAAATCGCATAATTCGGCTGGGACTCAAATCAAAGAAGCAGTCACCATGCAGCATAATATAGCCCACTGACGCTGTGGTTAAAAACTTGTCTAATGTGTGTTATGTGTTCTGTCATACAGACCTCTGGTAATGTCTGTCTGGCTTTCTCTTCTGTTTGATGATGTTGACGTAAATAATAATATTATTAATAATAATAATAATAAATGGAATATTTATAGCGCTGTATCTTGCACAAACAAGTACCTGTAACTGTTTACTGTCAGCACCAGGCGCAACACTAACATCACACTTGCTCTCCCTATTATGCCTCCACCCTAACCCTGGTTGTGGAAGTACCTAGTTTATCTACCCAGCATGACTTGAAAGCTTGTAGAAAGTCACTAACTGGTATTCTTTTTAGCAAGTATTAATCTCATGACAGTAATTCTTAGGCTAAAACTGTGTAGCAACACAGTATAGCTTTAACCTTCCGATGAGACTATAAACCGAGGCCCCCGTGTGCAAAGGCAGGCAGAACATCTTGCCCACATGTTAAATCCTGTTCCCCTTTTCGAAAGAGTAGGCCATTGTGTGCCGGTGAGAACAGATTACAAAATTTACAAAACCGCATACACACGGGGACTGGAGTTAAAAAAAAGCACAAGAGTGCTTATTCCATTATCCTCGATATAAAAGAATAAATAAAATAAAATAAATAACCGACAAAACTGTTTCTCATTAATTTTTATATGCCGTATATCAATAAACTTTTTTGGATCAGGAGACTAAGCCAACAGCTGTGTTTAAACCCTAGTAGTAACTTATCTCCTTGACTGCCCTCTGGCCAGCTCAGGTTTTATGGGACAGCATCGATAATGATAATAATAATAATAATGATAATAATGTCCACCAGCCATGAACTGACCTTTGAATCTTGTCAATTCCACGATCTTTAGCCAAAGGGAGACAAACACACAGCGCGAACCCGCACCGGGACACACACACACACACACACACACACACACATCAAGGAGACAAGAAGATTTTGATTACCCATCAAGTCAATAAGAGGGATGCCCTCTGTTCTTTTTCAAGAGCAACAGGTATAAAGTAATGTTTGGTCTCTAACTTTGTCAAGTATCCTTGGATGAGACTATAAACCGAGGCCCCGTGTGCGAACGCATGCAGAACATCTTGCGCACACGTTAAATCCTGTTCCGCTTTTCGAAAGAGTAGGCCATTGTGTGCCGGTGGGAACAGATGACAAAATTTACAAAACCGCATACACACGGGGACAGGACGTAAAAAAGCACATGAGTGCTTATTCCATTATCCTCAATATAAAAGAATAAATAAATAATATATAAAAATTTATTTCCCAGAACAGCTAGGTTATCCAAAAACGCGCCGCGCGCACACACACACACGCGCGCACGCGCGCGCGCGCGCACACACACACACACACACACACCCCATGTACAGGTACACGCAGGCACATGGTGACCTTGAGTGTGCTGTGCATACACTTATACGTTTACATGTGTACACATACGCCAGCTTGCACTCCAGACGTACATCTACTTCACACATTCACGAACATGTACCCCCAGCTTCACACCCCCCTCCCCCCCCCCCCCCCCCCCCCACCTCATTCCAGCCCACACTTTTGGAGCCCACAGATGAAGATGCGACAGGTCAAACCGATATGGCACACGCAAAACAACTGGACATCAACACATACACATGATTAAAGCACGACACTACAAGTAGGCCTACTTAAGTTTAGACAGATTACCTAAGTTTCCTTGATAGGCTACATTAAACTAAAGGTGCCGTTCCCCATATGCCCTGCCCCCCCCCCCCCCTCCCCCCCCCTATATACACACACACACCCACCCTTCTCCCCACATCCCTCACCCCTACCCTGACGACCTGCTTTTTTTTTTTTTTTTACCTGACCTTGGATATCTCATTACCTGACATCTGCTTGTCAATCACTTTGAAATACGAGGCCACTGTGCTTCGCGGATGTCTAGTGATGAAGGTGTGCGTGTAGCCATCGGGGATCCAGTCGGAGGTGAGACGGTCAGGATCAAGATAATATGGCATGTCCTTGGCAAATACCAGCTCTTTATCTGTGAGAGTAAAGACACAGCAAATAAGTCGGTAAGAAAATCACAAAAATATGACCCCAGATTGGCAAATAAACAGTCCTTTCTGTAACTGTAAGAGTTGATTCATAGCATGGTGAGGGGATCTGGAATATCCCGTGGTCTTCTCGACCGTATAGACGCAAGAATGACTTGATAATGGACACTTTCTATCTTTTTTTCCCACATAATTATGTCATTCTCTTTCTCCAATTAAAAGGTGTGACACTGGAAAATCAGGTGAGAGAGAGAGAGAGAGAGAGAGTCCATTTCAACTTGTAAAAATTGCGCAGCTAGTCCCATATTTGAAAGCTGCATCATTCCCATTTCCAAGATGCATCATATGACGTGTTTCTTTAATTGAATGATTTGATTTCTTACACTCCTTGAGGAGTCATTGGGGCATTGCACAACAAAAACCCTTTTAAGCCGTACATCTGGGATACATAGACTGCATACGGAGTGCGTCTGTGTCGTCCATGCCACTAGCTTCAATTAATCTGGCCAAGAACTCTCACACAAAATATGGCTGGGTTTGTAATCTATGGACAGAATACACAGGACATGATTCATAGTCTCAACTTGTAGGGCGATGGAGACTGAGCCAATTTTCACTTCTGGGTAAAAACCCTTTCAAACGGACTCCAGCAATACGTGACCAGTTTAAAGTTCAAACCACGCGATGTCATCCCCTCCACTATCAAGTCAGCCATCCTCGGGGCTTTATTTGGATCACACGTAGATCAACATGTAGGTAGGTAGGTCATGGTAACTCTCCAACTTTTTCCTTGTCCGTCACCATCACATGAGGATGTTTCCCTTGGAGTCACAATTTCCTAAACGAGATTATAGAAGTAGAGGAATCAAGCCTTCAGGCTTTTTTAATTACTGGTGTGTTCCCTAACACACACACACACACACACACACACACACACACGCGCGCGCACGCACGCACGCACGCGCGCGCACATACACACTCACACACACACACTCACACACACACACACACACACACACACACACACACACACACACACACTGGTAGTGTTGTGTTCTGTACTTTTTTCTCTTTTTTTTCTTTGTTTTGGTAGAAAAGTCAAACTTGTGCATACCTGGATAGGGCTGCTCCAGAATTCGTTTGGCACTCTCATAGCTGTACTTAGGGTCTGGATAAACATCAGGGTAGCGGTCGCTGAACCTCTCTGGTCCGAAGTAATAGGACAGGCTGTAAGGCTCGAACAAAATCTGCCGGACAAATGCTTACAGCTATTGCTCTGTTCTCAGTTCTCCCTGCTCGCTTTTCTCTTTCTTCCACACTTTCTTCCGCTTTTTCTTCACCAAACCCATTCTCCCATCCTTTCTCTTGTGAATTTTGATTAATTGATGTAAAAGTTGATAATCATATCATTCGCATTATTTCACAGTTATAGACACATACTTTCCCTACTTAAAATACGCCTGGTACACTATAAAACAACGCCAAATCTGAGATCATCACCTTCAATCAACACCAAACACACTGTGAATAGTAAATGCTGTTGAATACAGATGCGTGCATGTGAGATGGATGCATTGTGGCATTTCGCACAGGGAGGAGGGGAAGGGGGAGGATGGGTTGTCTGTTCGCACAGATGTGTATGAAAGTGTGTGAGTGCGGAAGATATTCATGATGGACACAGGGTGGACACAGGTGTGGATGTGATGCTTGCAATGTACTCACCTGGTGTGGAATGTGTGTCATGGTAGAACCTGCTTGCTCGCCACCATGAGCATTTCTTATGGGGGATTCTTGAGGTCAATACTGATCTGTCAGTCAGCCAAGTAAAAAGAAATCACGAGGTCAATACAGGATAACCAGCTGCCGGGCTTTCTTTTTCATTCACTCAGCTGTTCAATCATTTCATCACAATACACCTGGGTTTTTTCTTCATATATCTGATTCACCATTCAGTAATCATGTTGGGTTTTTTCCCTCTCTAGTACATTATCAGATCATGAATAAATAAAATCACCCAGTTAACCAACATAATCAGCCAACATACCATCCAACCACTGGCACACCATCCCCCACAGCCAAGCAACCAACAACAACCAATTCACCAACCACCCAGACCAATACTTCACCAAGTAATGAGGGTTCTGACCTGTGTGTCCAGTCCAGAATTCATCATAACCCTACACATGGCGGACGACAAACTGCGGGGGACTGCCCACAAGAGGATCCGTTTCTGGGGAGACGACATCCTGCAATAGTGTCTTCCCGTTCCTTTGGTGTTGTGTAAGAGTTCCGTTCTGCACACATATATACGTCACATGTTGATCCTTTGAAGGTTTTTGGAGAGACAAGAATACAGGTCCGCTGCTTGGAGGTAAGTTGGCTTGGTTTTGTTTTTTGTTGTTGTTGTGACTGTGTTTATGTGTAGCATTGATTGATGTGTGTCCGTTTGTTTGATTTGCATGAATTCATTAGTGGTTTACGTTCTTTTCTTTCCTTTTGTTCTGTATTCTTCTCTACAGTTCTTTAGTCCTTCGGATGAGACTATAAACCGAGGTCCCGCGTGCGAACGCACGCAGAACATCTTGCGCACACGTTATTTCCTGTTCCGCTTTTGATAAGAGTAGGCCATTGTGTGCCGGTGGGAACAGATGAAAGAATTTACCAAACCGCATACACACGGGAACTGATGTAAAAAAGCACATAAGTGCTTATTCCATTATAAAAGAATAACTTAAAATAAAATAAAAAATAAATTAAAAATTAATAAATAGTAAGAAAGAGAGAGCGCCCCCCCCCCCCCCCCCCTCTCTCTCTCTCTCTCTCACTCTCTCACGCAAACGTAACACACATCATCGTCACTATCATATAAAATAAATCGTAAAATGAAAATACGTGTATGCAGGTAATTTTTCGTCCTGTCCAAAAAAGAGCTGAATAAGTTTTTAATATGCTCAAGTAAGACAGTGAGTATTACATATACGTACATGTCCATGCTAGGTTGTGTGATGATTCTGATAGTCGAACTAACGTCGAATCAGTCTTCTCTATAACATGTAACCGTCTGCCGATTTTCATAACGATTTTCATAATTTTGTCCAACTTCAGATTTGCAGTGGAATGATGGCAGTCACTAGAAATGCCTAATTATGCATGCATATACAATCAGCTTTTTAGTTAACAGTGATTATTGATTTGGTGGGCTGGGCATCAAGTTATTCCAGACATTGAAGATAAAACAGAGTCCATTTCTGGCTCATGGAGAAAATGTTGCGAATTCCCCACAATAGGAAGTGACTATCTTGACATATGCGTTTCTTTCTCATGTACCATTTCTTAAGGCTAGCGCAGCCTGTACGATCATATAGGACATTTTATTGTTCAACAAACAGTTCATCGAAAGCAGTTGGCCTTCGGACCAGGAAGTTAATAGTGATACCATTGGTTTATGTCATTTTTAGCTCTGGCCATAGTTGACAGATGAGAGTCGCCTCGCGGCTTCTTTCTTTGTGGCACAGGCCATTGGCGATCATTGTTTCATTCGGACGCAAAGAAGGCCCGATTTCCTGTCTGCAAGTCTGTCATTGTAACCACAGACCAAACACACAAGGAAGTCTGTGGCCTTGATGTACAGTATCGCTTACTCTCGGCACCATCACAATTTTTAAAAAGTTTACTGCTGGCACCGCACCACGTGCCCGACACCCACAGTGCCTGACCTCTCTTTCACCCCACCTCTCGCATCAGCCACTGAACTATGTAACTGAACTTCACTGACCTTGGCAGTCAGCTCGAGCGGTGCTTTACCTTGAGAACTCTGTGTCCGATTGGCTGAAACAGTCACGTGGTTGGAGGCGGGGGAATTCCCAAACTAGCTGAACTTTCTACAGACCTTTTTTTTCCACCCACCAGGTTTGCTACTGTATAAACTGTCGTTTCCATATTTAGACGATACCCCTCCCCCCACCTTTTTTTGGGGGGGGGGGGGGGGGGGGGGGGGGGGGGGGGGGGTCCGCGGGGCTCGGGGTTTACCAATGGGGAGGTTTTGCGTGTGCGTGTGCAACCGTTTTGGTGTTTTTTTACCCACCATTTAGGTAGCCGTGCGGTTTGTTGGTTTGGCTTTTTTAGGGGGTGGGGAGGTAAAAAACAACAACATTGCCATCCATTCCTACCGGCACAAAAATGGCCTACTCTTCCGCAAGGTGGAACGGATTTTTAAGGTGTGTGCAAGATGTTCTGCGCGCGTTAGCACAAGGGGCCTCGGTTTCATAGTCTCATCTAAAGGATTTCAATGGGAGTGGAGTCCCAACGCCAACCCGCCCTCCTATTTCGACGATGTAAATATTATTCTCGCAGGTCTGTTCCTGCCACTTTAACGTATACCATTGTCACTGTTACTGCCTGACGATGACAGTCTATAATATAACCTATCTGCCGACTTGTTAAGAATGGAGTAGGACTGACTGACTGGGTCACGGTGTCATGTTCATGGTCAAGCAGCTTTCCGTCACAGGCTACCTACCCTTAGTTCCGCTATTAAACAGTCATTGGGCACATTGTTGTTCAAACAAGTCATAGCCCATTTCTTTATGTTTTTTCCCCTCGCAGTCGCTGATGTGTTGTCTTTAGCTGTATTATTTTTGTTGCTAGGGTTGTAATCTTGTCAAGGACGAGAGTTGTTCATCACAAAACAAATAACCCCCAAACAAAAAACAAACACCCCCCTCCCCCCCTAAAAAAAAAGACATAATATCCCCCGAACCCCCACCCCCAATGGATAACAGTTGGAATTTCAGTTAGCCTACTTTTTATTGATACCATGCGCACGCCGGCACGCACACATAATTATATGTTCGCGCGCGCGCGCGGGCACATGTTACCGTCAGCTGCGATATGTATGTATACATGTAATAAAAACAACCCTATAACCGCCATGTCACTTGCCCTCGGGTCAAGAGTTAAAGGTCAAGGGTCAAGGTCGCAAAGTTAAGCCTCAGCTGCGTGTACTGACCATGTACGTGGCATGGTCACTCCGCTCATCACTGATGGGTGTACGTACCCCCCTCTAGGCCTAGTTCTATCTTTAGACCTCGCTCTTTCCCTTTGTCCATCACTTGTACATCACATCACAAACATACGCGCGTGCGCGCGCGCGAAACCGCGTGTATCCCCCCTCCACTCACAATGGCAAGGTGCTCAAGCCGGCCTGCAGCACTTTCTGTCTGCATGTGTGTGTGAGTGTGCATGCGTATGAGTGAGTGAGTGAGTGAGTGAGTGTGTGGTGTGTGTGGTGTGTGTGTGTGTGTGTGTGTGTGTGTTTTGTGTGTGTGTGTGTGTGTTGTGTGTGCGCGCGCGCGCGCGTGCGTGCACGCGTGTGCGTGTATATCACATACTAAACAAGTTGTGATATTTGACGGGAAAAGGAGGAATAAGGGAGAAGTGGCAGTTGGTAATTTTACGTACGGTGTGTGCGTGCGCGCGCGCGCGCGTGCATGTGTGTGTGTGTTTTGTTGTTGTTGTTGTTGACTTCAATTTTACGTCTCTTCACTTCTAGTGATATTAGATGAGTGAGTGAGTGAGTGAGTGAGTGTGTGTGTGTGTGTGTGTGTGTGTGACCTAAAGTCTCCCTCTAGATCTTCAAAGGGAGTCAGTCAACAGTGATATAATTACATACACGGACACCAGCGAGGCCTGTAATCTATCTCATCTACGATACCCGATATCCAAGTGCTCAGCTGGCCGGTTCAAATACTATCAACTGGCATGAAGCACTCGGACACACTGACGTAACGGCCTACTTCCCTACCCCACTCCCACGACGACAAAATGCTGACAAACACATGGGTCATGAATGTAAACACATACTACTAGCTAGGCACATTGACGATTGTGTCTTAGACCTATCTCGTATGCAAAAAACAACAACACCCAGCCCTTACAAGCCATTCCGCCTCCCTTGAAGACACAATTTCAACAAACTTGATGACGTTCAGTTTTGCAGCGCTGGTCAACATCCAACATTTTTATGATTCCAAAGTTTCAAAAGGTAAACGCAAGAACACTGACGGATTCTGTCATTCTAAAACAAGACTACAAATCGTTTATTGGAAAAGGCTCGCTAGGCAGTTTATGTTTCTATGTTATTTATTGCTCAGCCGATTCCGGGAGATATGTTAGAACCTGTTCCCTGACGGCAGAAGGATCCCAGAACCGCATTAACCATTCTCTCAAATTGTGGGCATACAGAAGTCAACATAGAGCATGAAACGTATCATCAACTTTTTCTGAACGATATATGGACAAACAAACAACCACAAATAAACGCATCCATACACAGTAAATGACATACTATCCCATGTTATTCCTTTTCGCAAATAAAGTGCACCAGCAAAAATCAAACATTAAAAACAAACACCCCCCCCCCCCCCCCCCCCCCACGCAATAAATGACACACTATCCCATGTTATTCCTTAAAGCAAATAAAAGGCGCCAATGTTTGATGCCAACCCTTCTGAATACTTTGTCATAGGGAGAAGAAGAGACAAAACCAAATTAAGTCAAAGAAAAATCAACATGCCATTGATCAACAAAATCATGCAAGAGACTATGCATAGATGGCAGTTGCAAAATACAAAAAATATTTTTAAAAACATATGCCCAACCGAGAGTTTTAACAGCAATTCAACACTGTCTCGTCAACAAGTAACTGGCAGAACAAAACAGAAGACTAGTTAAAGAGTGGTGGAAAATATACAAGAAAAAATGTTTGCCACAGTGTTTAAAGAAAAAAAACACCAATTAAAAAAACCACCAAGAGACAGTAGAGTCAGACTGGGGAGGCAGAAACTATGCAATAACGAGACGAGAAAAATAACAACAGACAAGGGAAGGGGTAACTTAAATGGATATTATATTAACCAGTTGGAGCTGAGGTATAGAGCAAGGCTGGCGTATGCATGCCCGTGTCTTTGTCACCTAGAGGTCTACTAGCCTTTCAGTGAACGGTCAGTTAGGCCAAGGCCTAGCCTACCGATCGATATTTTCTGCGCCAGCGTCAGTGAAGTCCCTAGGCCTAGTCCACTCAGGCTCTTCTACATAATTATCATAATTCTTGCGACAAAAAGAGTTCAGGTGGTCAGCTTTTCTTAGTGAATAATGTCAACAAAGAAAAAACTACCGAAATATCCATTGCCATCGAAAATTGGGAGAGGAGAGGACTTCATACTGAAGCAAGTGGCATCTGAACCAGTCAAGAAAAAGAAGAAGTGTTTGATCATGAGGATGGCCCTGATGTGCCGACTTTCAGTAAGAATTTTCAGTACAGCCTGTTTCCCTACAGAGTGATCAGAGCAGATAAGCCAATCCATGCACACGATAGAGTTCAAGACATAATTATAGCACAGTACATCACCAAAATTGCAAAACCATTGTGCCGAGCAGCACAAGACAAAGGGAGCAAGGAATGGAAAAATTTCTTACCGGCTTCCCGGTCTACCGGCTTCCTTCTCCACACCAGCTGCAGTGACGATATCCACACAGGTCAAAGTGACTGATGACCGTACAGGTTACTCCACTCTTATAGTCCTCGGCTACGCCCCAAATTGTCTCTTGCTTAAACTTGTCGCTAGCGACGATTTAAGCAGACCGTGGTTCTGAAAATGTGTCCAAATGAAAACTGCCCCCTTAGCAACACATTTGACAGGGATGTAAAGTATTTTCAGAGATTTTGACTGCTTGTTGACTTTTCCTTTTTCTTTCCTCAGCTAAAACTCCGAGGATCGCCAGTGGCTGTGCATGCGCCGACGTCGGGAATAATCTCTGAACACACCAGAGTGCATGAATTTTAGTGTGTGTGTGTAGTCATCTGTTCTTACCGGCACGAATAGCCTACTCTTTCAAAGAGCTGAACGGGTTTTTAACGCGAGCGCAAGATGTGCGTGCGTTCGCACACGGGGTCTCGGGTTTATAGTATCGTTCAAAGGACTTTGACATTCACATCGATTCTTATTTCGTCAAACTGGAAAGAAAGGAGAAGCTGGGAATCGAATCCAGAACCTCACGGTTTACTTGTTGGCAAGCGAACGCCTTAACCATCCTGCCACCCTCTTTCTAGTGGTTTTTGTGTGTGTGTGTGTTTAATTTCTTTTATAGTTCATGCTAAGCTGCTTCAGCCCTGTCAGTCTTACCTTGATTATCTTTTTGTCACTATCTCTGTCCATCTGTCTGTCTCTTTCTGTGTATGTCAGTCTCTGTCTCTAGAGGGGGGTGTGTGTGTGTGTGAGTGTGAGTGTGTGTGTGTGTGTTCTATTGATTTCCATATTTCATTGATTATTAAGATGTATACAAGTCACTGTTGATTGTACCTCACCCCCTCTCCCCGAAAATGCTCTTTTTTCCCCCCGCTTAATTTGTGTATTTAGAAATCTTCATTTTGGTCTTATTAACGACAAATGACCATGATCTTCCGTTATCGCAGGAGGTGGTGTTGAGATATATGTGGACTGAGAGCGACAGGCTCTAAGCTTCTTGTTGCTCTAATCGTACTGTGTTGTGCAGCTGTAATGCTCGCTCTCTCTCTCTCTCTCTCTCTCTCTCTCTCTCTCTCCTCCTCTCTCTCTCTCTCTCTCTCTCTCTCTCTCTCTCTCTCTCTCTCTCTCTTCTCTCTCTCTCTCTCTCTCTCTCTTTCAAGAATACACATGTGTAAACTAAGGAGACACGAGACACAGATAGAGGCACTTAAAGACACAGAGACTGAGTCACAGACGGCGCCCAACCCCCATCCCCACCCCCTCACCACACCTGTCTTTTGTTTCCTTTCCACACACACACACACACACACACACACACACACACACACACACACACACACACACACACACACACACATACCTACCTGATTTTGGGTTTTGTTGTTGTTTTTACACACAACTGTTAACTGTGGCGAGATATCAGATCTGATTAAATTTGAGAACAAGGGGTCACATCCAAACACCGCCTCCTCCCTAAAGATCAAGACCATCATCTCAACGTCACAGCCAAACACGGCCTCCTCCCTAAAGAGTCAAGACCATCATCTCAACGTCACAGCCAAACACGGCCTCCTCCCTAAAGAGTCAAGACCATCATCTCAACGTCACAGCCAAACACCGCCTCCCATCATCTCAACGTCACAGCCAAACACCGCCTCCCTAAATCATCTCAACGTCACAGCCAAACACCGCCTCCTCCCTAAAGAGTCATCTCAACGTCACAGCCAAACACCGCCTCCCATCATCTCAACGTCACATCCAAACACCGCCTCCTCCCTAAAGAGCCAAGACCATCATCTCAACGTCACAGCCAAACACCGCCTCCCATCATCTCAACGTCACAGCCAAACACCGCCTCCTCCCTAAAGAGCCAAGACCATCATCTCAACGTCACAGCCAAACACCGCCTCCCATCATCTCAACGTCACATCCAAACACCGCCTCCTCCCTTAAGAGTCAAGACCATGGTCTCAACGTCACAGCCAAACACCGCCTCCCATCATCTCAACGTCACAGCCAAACACCGCCCCCTCCCTAAAGAGTCAAGACCATGGTCTCAACGTCACAGCCAAACACCGCCTCCCATCATCTCAACGTCACAGCCAAACACCGCCCCCTCCCTAAAGAGTCAAGACCATGGTCTCAACGTCACAGCCAAACACCGCCTCCTCCCTAAAGAGCCAAGACCATCATCTCAACGTCACAGCCAAACACCGCCCCCTCCCTAAAGAGTCAAGACCATGGTCTCAACATCACAGCCAAACACCGACTCCTCCCTAAAGAGTCATCTCAACGTCACAGCCAAACAAATAACTTCATTAAAGTAATGAAAACAACAAAACTATAAATAAAGCAACTGGGGTGTAGGCAGCAGCAGAGCAGAAACATAAAGACATGCACACACAATGTCAGTACGACACTAACATTGTAAATAAAGCAAGCTATCGCCATATGGACCATTACCTCCTTATCCCAAACCTGTACCATTAAAGCTGGATCAGTTTTATGGTCACAGGCTGCAAATTTCAAACTGGCGTCAAAGCTTTCAACCAAGGAAGAACAAATTTGTCACCGGCAACAGTTTGTACAAGCGACAATTTGGGTGGGGCAAGGCTGAGCAAGCAGGACTGTACAACTCACACGCGCATCCCCATGTGTGCTAGGCCTAGGCCTATGGGCCCTTTGCTAGGATTTTCCCCTTTTTTTCCTTGGGCATTTCAAGGTTTTTCGCTCTTGACTTCAGAAGTAGATAGTACTTTTGTAGGCTAGACGAGAGGTAGGGGTTGGGGTGGGGGTTGAAAGGACAGAAAGGAGGATTGGGGTATAGAGTAGACCCAGGGAAATGAGCTTTGAAGAAAATTTCTTCAACACAAACAGCTTCAGCGCTAGGAGCAATTTAATGTGAAGAAATTTCTGTATATCGTAGACCTAACATAGTCAAATACCCATTCCTCCTTTAAAAGAAGAAAAAAAAAGACCTGCTGAGATACAGACACCTTACAAAGATGTCTTTCTACATCAATAGAATTAAATCAAACTGCCCCCCCCCCCCCCCCCCCCCCCCCCCCCCACATACCACATCCCCACCTTCCAGTGTTGCTTTGTCATTAGAGAAGTTTGTTAGTAGTCACCCAGGCTGTTGTTGAACCTCTTATGTAAATGATCGATTGTATCGCTCCACTACTATGCCTGCGTACTACTGCTAATGTTGTTAGTCAAGGCTTATGCTGGTGCCAGAACTCTGGCATAACGCGGTAACACCGATTTCTGTGCCCTTTTCCCGTAATCGAAGATGTCTTATTAAACATGTCATGACTTAGTGCGTTTGTGCAAAATTCTTGTTTGTGGATGTTTGCGCATACTCCGTAAAATGGGTCTTCACGCGCTGTACATGAGTGCACGCGCGCATACGCGCTCGCGTGTGTGTGCGTGGTGTGTGTGTGTGTGTGTGTGTGTGTGTGTGTGTGTGTGTGTTGTGTGTGTGTGTGTGTGTGTTTCATAAAATCTAAAAGAAAAGGTGGCTGTGAGAAATGGCGAGCAAATGTATGCATATGTTTCAATTCGCTGCAGTTTTAATTCAAACATAACATAATAAAAGCCCTACAACATTTTGGCGGACGAAAAAAGCTTCTCTTTGGCCTTTAGTGTGACTTGGAATAAGAGAGCTGGGGGATTCTTCTTGGATACTATGCATCAACTATTGATGATGCATCAGGCACGTCGAACCTGGCAGACCCCATCCCTCTCAAGGTACTAATAGGGAAATCTAATCGGACACGGAGACTCGAGCACATACTTATATGCAAAGTGATGGTGTGGTTCAAATACCAGGCCTGTTATAGAAGAAGTGATTCGGTTTTGGGACAAACAGGGTCGATTACATTACAGCTTGGTCAGCCCAGGTCATCGCTGGGTCAGTTCCCATGCATGATAACAGACTGCTGTAAAGATAGACAGACCCTGGACGCGATATTTTGGTTAGTATTCAGGGCAGGAAATGTCGTGCCTGTGGTAGAGTCCTTTTAGCTCTTAAATGTAGGCCTGTTGTTGTTTTGATGAAGTTCCTCTTCTATGTCTTCGCATCATTTGGCACTTGTGGGTTAAAGCGCTGATTGAGGGTTTCTGTCACTATTCTGACTTTCATTGACATTGTATGGGCTACATTATCAGAATGTCAGACCTGAACTATTCGTGAAGTTTGTTTTTCATGTGGCATCTACGTAGGACCTGACCATTCTACATCATTAGCTCGTCGTTCATCTTCCTTTCCATCTTAGCATGACGATGGAGATATATAGATATATATATATTTTTTTTTTAATACAACAAAATAAACACACAAGAACTGACCAAGCATACGAAACAAGAACACACATACACACTAACACTAATGCACGCACGCACACACACTCACACACACACTCTCTCTCTCTCTCTCTCTCTCTCTCTCTCTCTCTCTCTCTCTCTCTCTTCTCTCTCTCTCTCTCTCTCTCTCTCTCTCCTCTCTCTCTCTCTCTCTCTTTCTCGTCTGATAGTACTGTTTAGTAGTAGGACGTTAAACAGAAGAACTACACACACACACACACACACACACACACACACACACACACACACACACACACACAACACACACCACACACACACACACACACAACACACACACACACACACACACACACACAACACACACACACCACAACTTTTCGTCTAATATCACTTACAGTGAAGAGACGTAAAATCGAAAGAACAACAACAACAACACACACACATAGCGCTTGCTTTTAAAGTTAATATCTGTCCGTTACTGGGTAGAAACGTCTTCTTCGAATCTCAGCATTTCATGGGCATTAGGAAAGCATTCCGAAAGTTGGAAGGATAATCAGCCGCATCTGCTTGTTGTAGTACTTACTGTGAAGCTTGCTATGTACAGGCCTATAAGTCTTTAACCCCAGTAGAGTAGAGTAGAGTACAGTACAGTACCGTACCATTGCACGTTCCAGGCAAATTCAGGCTTGTCTTTGAGTGGTTGGTAGGCGGCAAGTTTCTCTCTGTTGTAATCTAATGAATGTGGTAACCTACCTTCCAGCTTGGAGAACTTTCCGTTGGGGTGTGTGTGTGTTTGTTGTTGTTGTTGTTTTTGGGGGGGATGCTTGCGTTTGTGTGTGTGTGTGTGTGCGTGCGCGCGCGTGCGTGCGTGTGTGCGTAGGTGTATGTGTGTATGTGCGTATGCATGCGTGCGTGCGTGTGTGTGTGTGTGCGTGCGTGCGTGTGTGTGTGTGTGTGTGTGTGTGTATGTGTGTGTGTGTTGTAACCATCCAGTCTGAGTCCATTTGCTGAAGAGAGTATGTATGTGTGTTGTTAAGTGAGAGGGGTGGTGGGTGAATGGAACCAATTTGAACCCAGTTTTCCTGAGGGTCTTGTGGTTGGGCCAGGTGAGAAGCTGCAGGTGTTCCCTCTGTGTGTATTTGTGCCTCTAGACTGACTTCACCTGTCTTTCTGCTGGATGCAGTGCTTCTGTTTGTACTTCATGGGTACAGCTCTACTCCTTCTGTACAGGTCTTGATTCTTTTTTCCATTATTGTCGCTGCATGTTGTTGACACATCTCTCTCTCTCTCTCTCTCTCTCTCTCTCTCTCCTCTCTCTCTCTCTCTCTCTCTCTCTCTCTCTCTCACACACACACACACACACACACACACACACACACACACACACACACACACACACACACACACACACACACACACACGCATGAGTGCTTATTCCATTATCCTCGATTAAAAAAAAATTTTAAAATCCCCCCCCCCAAAAAAAAAAAAATCCAAATCTCTCTCTCTCTCTCTCTCTCTCTCTCTCTCTCTCTCTCTCTCTCTCCTCTCTCTCTCTCTCTCTCTCTGAGCTTCCTGTTATCTCCTCTCTATTTTGTTCTATTCTTCAAACTGATTGTGTACCCATAATCATAATCTGTACCCATAATCATAAATCTGGGTTGATATTAATGCTTGATCTAGCTGAGAAGTATGTAATGCTATAATGTGCGTATTGATATTTTTTTCAAAATTCTTTTCGGTATTACGTTAAAGGTTAGTTTGAAATATGATCCATGAATAATGATTTGTGTTTTTTCATTCATCTCCTTTCTTCTTATTTCCTTTCTTTTGATCATAGCTTGAATGTTATTATCATAATCTTTAATCAGGGTAAGGGCTGCCTAAAAAGAATGCTTACCTGTAACGAAGGTGATTCTCTCTCTCTCTCTCTCTCTCTCTCTCTCTCTCTCTCTCTCTCTCTCTCTCTCTCTCTCTCTCTCTCTCTCTCTCTCTCTCTCTCTCTCAAAGCAGGTTTAGCAGTTTGGGGCCAGACAAACCTAAAATTCTCCCCTCTTGTTCCATTTCATTTTTGTCCCTGTCCTCAACAGCTATAACCCCATCACCCTGCCGGAGTGTACACAACCTTTATGTGTGTGTGTGCGTGCGTGCACGCGAGCGTGTGGGTATACATTTGAATTTGTAAAAAAAAAACCCACACAAAACATACCTATTAATCGTAACTGGCTGCATGTGAATGAGTAGGATGAATGAAAGCGCTTTGATTTGTTTTTTGTGAGATATAGCGCTCTATAAGTTTCATTTATTGTTATTATTAGACAACAGTGAGAGGGTTGTGTTTCAGATGACATGGCAATCCACAGTTCGTTCACGTGGCAAGTAAAAGAAACCAACGCCCAAAACGAATTATCCATACACAGACCCTGGAGCATTTTATTGCAGGGTCAGACTCATTTCGGTCAAAACCCGGCAGGGTGTTTAGGAAAACTTGATATGATCATTGAAAAGTGTGTGTGTGTGTGTGTGTGTGTGTGTGTGTGTGTGTGTGTGTGTGTGTGTGTGTGTGTGTGTGTGTGTGTGTGCGCGTGTGCGTGTGTGTGTGTTACGGGGAATCGGCTTATTGTATCATCCGAAAGACTAGCACCCGGACCAACACCAAGGTCGAATGGATGGGGGAAAAGTTTCGGGCCCAAACGGGATTCAAACCACCGCACACTTCCGATCCGGACTTTTCGCTTTCTGTGCGGGTGCCTTACCTCAAGACCACCGATCCATGTAAGGTAGTGGGGGGTGGGGGGGTACTTGTTTAGCTTTGTTTTTTTTATGGTCAGAGATCCATCATCCCTGTAGGAATAGCAGAGGAGATCAGACACTGGGTTGGGAATCACTTTTGCAGTCTGTATTCTCAAAGACATGTTTGAAAACTTCAGTCATTCTTTGTTCTCAATCGTATTGTTTCTCTGTCTTTGTCTGTGTGTCTGCCTGCCTCCTCTCTCTCTCTCTCTCTCTCTTCTCTCTCTCTCTCTCTCTCTCTCTCTCTCTCTCTCTCTCTCTCTCTCTCTCTCTCTCTCTCTCTCCTCTCTCTCAACAACACTCTGCATACAGAGGTACCCAGTACACCACGACACACAACAACACAGAGCAGAATGAAGACACCATGACACACAACACAGAGCAGAATGAAGACACCATGACACACAACACAGAGCAGAATGAAGACACCATGACACACAACACAGAGCAGAATGAAGACACCATGACACACAACACAGAGCAGAATGAAGACACCATGACACACAACACAGAGCAGAATGAAGACACCGTGACACACAACACAGAGCAGAATGAAGACACCATGACACACAACACAGAGCAAAATGAAGACACCACGACACATAGCACAGAGCAGAAGGAAGACACCACGACACATAGCACAGAGCAGAAGGAAGACACCATGACACACAACACAGAGCAGAATAAAGACAGATGTGTCATGTTTGGGCTCAACCCTTTACAGCAGCACTAGTGAGTCTCCTTAGCCACCAGACATTGACAGTAAGGAAACCACCCACAGCATTGTCACAGATCTTTTGTATATAGTACAAGATTGTATAAGTATGTTTTTTCGAGCCAGAAGGCCCATAGAGCCGGAGCTTATCCCGGTTTCTGTAGCGTTAAGCGAACTGATGGTTTTTCACCACCCCTGTGACAGGACGCTAGTCTGTCGCCAGATACTTCCCCAGCAGAGCTGGTACCCACTTGTACACCTGGGTGGAGTGAGGAAAATAGAAGTAAAGTGTCTTTCCCAAGGACACAACACCGAGCCGAGCGGGGATCGAACCCGCGACCTCTGGATCACGAGTTGACCGCCTTAACCACTCGACCACGGTGCCTTCTACAAGATTGTATAGTTCAAGATTATGTCAACCAGCTGACTGACAGGTCAAATCAGAGGCCACTGAGGAATAGAAACAGAAACGAAACCTTCCACAGAGTCACTACTGTCCATCACTCAGACAGTAGAGATGTTGTGCTGTGTGATTCTGATGACATTGTGCTGGAGTGTCCCTGCCATCAGAGCAGCTCTAATTGTGCCTACTGGCTGATCAAAGAAAACACAGAACAACATGCCCTGGGAAAAAACGGGAGAGGCTGTCCAACCTTCCGAAGGACAAACACATTTCCACGTCAGTTCACAGGGAGACCAGGTCTGTGCCCATCCTGATCTACAAGCTCTTTGTGACCTCATTCGGGACTGCTTGTGGATTTGCCTTAGGCATGGACTTTCCCTCAATGTTCATTGCTCATTCTCTCTCTCTCTCTCTCTCTCTCTCTCTCTCTCTCTCTCTCTCTCTCTCTCTCTCTCTCTCTCTCTCTCTCTCTCTCTCCTAGCTTCTTGCTGTCTCCACTCAGTTTTGTTCTATCCAGCTGATGTACCCATAATCAATATATCTGTGTTAAATGTTCATATTGTGAGTCAGCTAATGAGTAGGTCCCTGGTTGAATAAGCATACTGTGTGTATTGATGATTTTTTTGGCATTACCTTGAGAGATAGTAGTTCGAAATCAATACAGTAGTACATTTACACTGGTTTAGGTATTTTTAGTCATACCCTTTCTTCTCATTTCTTTTCTTTGGATCATAGCTTGCATGTTATTATCGTAGTCTTTGGTCACGACATGGGCTGGATAGGTAAAGGAAAAGGTAAAGGAGTCCCATAACCTATAAGGTCGTAGGGGAGCGAGGCGTCAGAGACCTCACTTCTCTAGGGCCAGCATATTGAGGGCGGCGCCCATCTCCTCTCCCTCGCTGCTTTACCTTCCCTGACCCTAAAGAGGGCAGGTACCCATTTACAGCTGGGTGAACTGGGGGAACTGCATTGAAGCCAAGGCGCGCAAATGGTCACCCATCCAACTGGTAACCACGCTCGACGCTGCTTAACTTGGCTGGGGGAAAGCGAGTGCTCCGACCACTGAGCTATCCCGTCCCCAGATATTAAAAGAATATAAATCTTTCCTGTAACCCTTGAAAATACATCCATCTCTCTCTCTCTCTCTCTCTCTCTCTCTCTCTCTCAGAAACTAGAGAACCACCCTGACAGCGTTGTCACACCTTACCCAGTAGCCTGTTATGCGGCCAGTGCCTTTTGCTCTCCCCGTATTTCATCAAGTTATTTTAAACACAAAATTGTGCTGAAATGGTTTCCATGTCAACGTTTGGCGTCACAGTTGGGTTTGTACATTACTAACTTTTCAAACAAATGGCCTGTCTCAATGATTCACAAGACGTCCTGCTGTATGGCTGGTAAAGCTTTAAGAGCAGTAAGTTTTGTTTATTGTTCTGGCTCTGCTAAAGATTTAGGGTAATCAATCATAGTTTGCAATATTTCTTTCACACAAACGCGCCCGTGTGTGCGGTTACACAGAGTTTATAGTTATGTTTTGGTCTTTTTATTTGATACTGGTAGTCATTTAAAAAAAAAAATTATTGTTATGTTGCTGGGTTTTGTTTTTGTTTTTTTGGTTGTTGTTGCTGTTTTGGGGAGTGTAGTTTGGTTGTTTATTTGTTTTTTAATTTACATTTTTTTGAAAGCGTCCTATTGCACAAGGTTCAGTTCTGTTTCCGAATGTTCATTGAAGTTAGCTTCTACAGCCCCGTATTGATCAATGTCAGTAAACAGAAAACAGGGGAGAGCACAAAACGCCATTTTGGCAGTTAGGAGTACACCACTTTGGCAGCGTAGAGTACGCTATTTTGGCATTTCTGTCTGTTACCGTGGGTGTGAGTTATTTAATATGGAGGTGGTGAGGGACTGTTGTGACTTGATAAACAAAGACTACTCAAACATTGAACTCAGGTGTGGTTCTCGTTTCTGATCTCAACTTCAAAAGAAGACTCTTTACTCATTAATATCCAGCGTTTATTAGGATATAATTTTTTTTTTTCGTTTCAAAATTTTGGTTTAATGTTACTTCATATACTGTACAGACAACAACAAAAAGTTTCACATTGGAAATATGGCATAATTTTTTTATGGCATCAGCCAGTGTCAAGTCAAGTCATGTCAAG
>CM054143.1:31789439-31811939 GCA_028751875.1 Rapana venosa | reverse complement strand
GCCAAGTCATCTGAAACATAAAATTATGCTGACATGGTTTCCACCTAAAGTTCTTGGTATCACAGTTGGTTCTGTACATGAGGAAAATTGTCAAAACAAAAACACTTGTGCCAGTTAGTTAGGAGAGGTCCTTCTTGTAAAACTGTAACAGCAATAAAGTTTGTTCATTGCTGTCCCTTTGTGAATGGGTTTGAAAGCTTACCACAATAAACATGTTCATTCTCTCTCTCTCTCTCTCTCTCTCTCTCGCTCTCTCACTCACGGGTTCCTGCATGCACACATTCTACAAAACTGCAAAACTCACGTAAGCCATGAAGGTCCATCCCTGGTTTTCTTTCTTTTCAAGCAACGCAAACTCTGTTCTGTTTTTTGTCCTGTGTTGACTTATTTGTTGTTATTCACTTCTCACTGACAGTCCAGAACATTTGATTTAAAAGTAATAGAAATTTCAAAACGCTGCAGCGAGATCAATACAATTTAAAGAGCAGAAAAAGGTACCTATAAACCCACTTCTGTCCTCATTCTACGGATTACCTATTTCTGCGTGAATTCAGTACAAAATTGCAAGTCTTTATGTCTGTCATACCCCAGTACATCACTGAGATGATTCAACTACATATATCTGCACAACAACTTGGACCAAGCTAATTCCCCTCTGTTTGTAACACCTCCACCAAACAAAAAATGTTTTGGCCAGCCTGCCTGTTCATATTCAGCCCCTTCTGTCTGGAACACTTTGCCTCAGGATCTCCATCATTCTTCTCTTTCTTCTTTCTGTGCAGTTTTGAAGACTAAAAGGTAAAGGTGTCCCATAACCTTTGTGGTCGTAGGGAGTGAGGCATCAGAGACCTCAACTTCTCAAGGGGCCAGCATATTGAGGGTGGGGCCCATCTCCTCTCCCTCGCTGCTTTACCTTCCCTGACCCTAAAGATGCAGGTAGGCTACTTACTTACAGCTGGGTGAACTGGGGGAATGTACTGAAGCCAAGGCGCGCAAACGGTCACCCATCCAAGTAGTAAACATGCTTGATGCTGCTTAACTTTAGCTGAAGGAAAGCCAGTGCTTTAACCACTGAGCTACCCACTCCCTTTTTGAAGACTAATCTCTTTAAATATTCCTTTCCTTAACTTACCTTTAAAATTTCATAGAGAGAGAAAGTGTCAGTGTCTGTGTGAGTGTGTGCTTGCCAGCCTGCCTGCTTCTGTGTGTGGTGGTGGTGGTGGGGGGGGGGGGGGGGGGGGCGTGACTTTTTCATTATGTGGTGACCTTCCATATAATGTAATGATAATTGATAAGTGATCACTTCCTAGGAAGCACTAAAAGTTTCCTATGTACAGTGTGGGGCTAAAAGAGGAGAAATAAGAGAGAGAGATCTGTAGCAGTAGCTCTGTGATTTGCAATATCGGGAATCCTCGTAACACTTCCATCATTAAGGAGGTATAAAGATGAATCAACAATATTCTCTAAAAATCTTATACTTGTAACAAGATACCCATTATCTTTTTCCCGAAAAGGAGAATGGACATTGAAATCACCAGCTATTATCCATTTTTCTTTTGAAAGTTGTATTAGATCTTTTCAACATCTTCCTTGAGAGAATCATGGCTGATGCACTGGAACATCATGAAGGATCAGTCAGCATTGGTGGCAGAACGATCACAAACCTCCGCTTCGCAGATGACATTGATGGAATAGCAGGATCAGAAAAAGAGCTTGCCAGCCTAACAGAACACTTGGATAAGGCCTCCAAAACATACGG
Organism: Rapana venosa; assembly: GCA_028751875.1. Lineage (NCBI taxonomy): Eukaryota > Metazoa > Mollusca > Gastropoda > Neogastropoda > Muricidae > Rapana > Rapana venosa. Next base: position 31,810,180 of record CM054143.1, on the reverse strand, counting down.
CATGGAAATCAGTGCAGAGAAGACCAAACTGATGACTAATAACACCAACGGCATTAGCACTGATATCAGGGTTAATGACCAGAAGCTGGAAACAGTTCAAAGCTTCAAGTACCTGGGAGCCATTGTATCCGACCAGGGATCCAAGCCAGAAGTAGTATGCAGGACTGCACAGACAATAACAGCTTTGTCAAAACTAAACACCATCTGGAGAGATAAGAATATCTCACTTATCTCCAAGATCAGACTAATGCGCTCCCTTGTCATATCCATATTTCTGTATGCCTGTGAATCATGGACCCTGACTGCAGATTTGGAGAGAAGAGTACAGGCAGTGGAGATGAGATGCTTTCGGAGACTCCTTGGCATCTCCTACAAAGACCACATAAGCAACGAAAGCGTGCATAACAGAATCCAGCAAACCATTGGACCCTATGAGAACCTTCTAACGATCGTGAAAAAGCGTAAACTTAAGTGGTATGGGCATGTCACAAGATCCCAAGGAATTACAAAGACAGTTTTGCAAGGCACTGTCCAAGGAGGAAGAAGAAGAGGCAGACCAAGGAAGAGCTGGGAGGATAACATCAGTGAATGGACAGGCCTAGAACTCAACAAAACCCTGAGAAAGGCAGAACAGAGAGAGGAATGGAGGGAACTGGTTGCTGAGTCTTTGAGGGTGCCCCCACGGTCGTCAGACTACGGGACAGATAGATAGATAGATAGATTAGATCTCACCCAGTTTGTATTATCCTCACGTGGACCTTTTGGCATATAAACAGAAACAATATTAATAGTCTGATCATCACTTAGTTTTACAGAGCTGCACGTGAATGAATGTTCAGAAGTAACATCTGACACAGGAGAGGGGCATGGGCTATACCCTAAAGTTGCATGTACATGAATGGCTGTTTTTGTTTTACCATCAGCAACCTGCCTTGTCATGAATGGAAAGGGTTGGTTTTTTAAGTAGGCAGCTTTGGCAAGCAATTTTCATTAACATCCAGGGACTGAAAAATAAGTAGTTTATAATTCTCTGAGGCAAGATGTTGAAGGAGGTATGAATGAATTGTATTGATAGACACGCCGTGTTTGATCTGAATCATGTGTGTTGTCAAAAAACTTGTGTGTGTGTGTGTGTGTGTGTGTGTGTGTGTGTGTGTGTGTGTGTGTGTGTGTGTGTGTGTGTGTGTGTGTGTGTTTTGTCAAGCCACTTGTGTGTGTGTGTGTGTGTGTGTGTGTGTGTGTGTGTGTGTGTGTGTGTGTGTGTGTGTGTGTGTGTGTGTGTGTGTGTGTGTGTGTGTGTGTGTTCAAATTCATTTAACGTCTTTTCACAAGTTCTGATATTAGAAGGGGGGGAAGGGGGGGGGGGGGGGAAGAAGGGTGTGTTAGTGGCAGGAGAGAGGGTGTAGTTGGTAATGTATGACAGAAGAAATTTCAGGGGATCAATGCATGCCAAATTTTTTTTTAAAGTTTTAAAACCCCAACCTTTACGTTACTAACCTACTGAATTACAATAAACAAAAACGAAAATGCAGTTCTAACCAATCCTAACAAAATCAGGTATTCCGATGAAAAATGTAAATAAAATTTCAGTTACTGAATTTCACATGAGAAAAAAATCTATCATACTGTACATAACTCCTCCTCCCTCCCCCCAAAAAAAACCAACGAAAATAAACAAACAACCTCCTGTTGTGCTACATTTCCTGTTGGCACCAACCCAGACTTCTAAAAATGTTTGATGTGTATGTTCTTATTGTGGTATGTGATGATATAGATTTTGCTATCTTTGGAAAATCGGTATCAGACTTAAGATTAACCACTGATTCCAAACCATTTTGAACAGTCAGATTTTGTAACAAAAATTTACTGCAAGCAACGCTCTTTATTATCTTCCATTGGTAAAACTCCTGAACACACTCTATGTTTTTAAACATAAAGCATGGATAGGTAGGCCTAGAGCAAGTGTATTATGCCCTGCAGTCTATGCTTTGGAGTTTTTTCAAAAGATATTTTGAGGCACCAAAAATACTTCCTAGGCAAAGGTTAATTTGGAACAAATGAGAGATGTTGAAAGATGCAACAAGGTAAAGATATCTTGGCTCCATGGCTGTTTACTAACAATTTTCAAAATGTTTAAGCTTTTTCATGCTTTATTCAAAATATATTCAATATGTTTATGCCATGTTAATTTTGATGTTAGAAAAACTCCAAGGAATTTACCCCTTGTTTATAGTGTAAAACGTCACCATTTATTTTAAAACGAGGCATTTCCATTTGATTTGCTCCATTATTAAAGAGCATCATATGAGTTTTATCATTTGATAGCTGTAATCCATTTTCAGTCATATAATTAGCTACAGCATTTAAATCGTTTTGACACAACTTTTTAGCATAATTTAGAGACATAGCTGAAGGAGGGGGGAGGGGGGGGTTCACCCACATACATATATCATCGGCATATTGATCTAATTCCACATTTTTTAAAAGAGTGTCCTGCAAGTCAAGCATAAAAATATTAAATAACATAGGAGCAACTACTGAACCTTGTGGAATACCCATTTGTAGTAATCCTGTAGATGAATAAATAGTCCCTATTTTAGGCTGAATTTGTTTGTTTTCTATAATTAAAAAAAACAACCTTTTAATAAAACTGTACATCTGCCCTGAAAACAAATATTCTTGAATTTAAACAATAAACGTTAATGCCATACCTGGTTGTAAGCCTTAAGTATGTTCTTTCGAGCCAGAAGGCCCATAGAGCCGGAGCTTATCCCGGTTTCTGTAGCGTTAAGCGAACTGATGGTTTTTCACCACCCCTGTGACAGGACGCTAGTCTGTCGCCAGATACTTCCCCAGCAGAGCTGGTACCCACTTGTACACCTGGGTGGAGTGAGGAAAATAGGAGTAAAGTGTCTTTCCCAAGGACACAACACCGAGCCGAGCGGGGATCAAACCCGCGACCTCTGGATCACGAGTTGACCGCCTAAACCACTCGACCACGGTGCCTCCCAGTTGTAAGCCTTAGTTATATCAAAAACTGTTGCTATTAGACATTTCCACCTCGCAAACTTATACTTGACCTGAGTTGTCAGCTTAACTAGATGATCAGTAAATAATCAATTTTTTTCGTAATTCCTGCTTGATTCACATGAATCATCATCATCATCATCATCAGTCCCGTGACCTTGGCGGTCGTGGAGGAGACACGAAAGACGATGCCGTGGTAAGCCTCCTCCATCCATCTCGGTCCTCGGCTCTGCGCAGTAGTGCCGAGTCATTCATCCTGGTCCATTCTCTGATGTTGTCCATCCATGACTTGTTCTGTCTTCCCTTTCCCTCTTTCTGCCACCTTCGAGTGTTCCCTGCAGTACTGTTTTTGGCAGAGTGTTGTGGCGGGTGACGTGGCCGAACCATGTCAGCTTTTTCTTCTTGACGATGGTGAGAAGGGGTTCCTGTGGACCTGCCAGCCGTGTTATTTGACTCTTGACAAATTCATTGGTCTTTCGTTCTCTCCAGGATATGCCCAGCAGTTTTCTATGGCATTTTGTTTCAAATGACTGGATTTGCTTTGCTATTTCAGCAGTCAATGTCCAGGTTTCACTTCCGTACAGCAGGATAGTCTGAATTAGGGCTTTGTAGAGCTTTAGTTTGATTGGGAAACTGATCTCTTTACTTTTCCATATGGTGGTGAGTTTTGTCATGGAAGATGTTGCCATGGCTAGTCTGACTTTGATTTCTGTCGTCGATCGCCCGTCCTTTGTGAGAGTAGTGCCAAGGTATTTAAAAGCGTCTACCTCCTCCAGTTGCTGGCCGTTCATGTAAATTTTAGCAGTGGCGTTGCTCGTGCTGTTCACAAGTACTTTACATTTCTCCGAGCTCACCTCCATCCCATATGCTCCAGATCTGTTCTCAAGTCTGGTCGTAAGATCTTGCAGCTCTGTGTTACTTCCGCCCATGAGGTCAATGTCATCGGCAAACCGCAAGTTGTTGAGGGGTCTGCCGCCAATGGAGATGGTAGAGTGGAAGTCATGGAGGGTCTCTCTCATAATGTTTTCCAAGAACAGATTAAACAGGACTGGAGATAACAGCCATCCACATGAATAGTTTTATTCTTTTCACAATAATATATAAGTCTGTTTAAAACGATTTTTTTCTACCAGTTCACAGACATGAGACGAAAATACTATGGGCCTATAGCTATTCACATCTGTTTTTGGTTTACCGTCTTTGTGAACAGGGACAATAATTGACTGTTTCCAGACTTGAGGTAGTACACCACTCTCCCAACGTTTTAAAAAATATTGTAGAGAATGTGTATCCGTTTGTTCGGCAAGTGTTTAATCATTTCATTTGAAATGGCATTGATTCCAACTGATGTTTTCTTGTTTGGTAAGGATGAGATTGCATCTTGTATATCTTGGACGGTTAATGAAGCAATGAGGTAATGGCTGTTTTCAGGAACAGGGTAGTCAAAACTGACTGATTTTTCTCTGTGTGCTCTATAGAATTTTTGTGTTAGAGATAAGCCATCTAGTCTACTTGTGTTGGAAAAAAATATGCAAATGCCACGGCGTTTTCCCGAAAGGAAGGGAATATGTTGTTTTGTAATTGAACTGGATAATTTGGAAATTTTATGCCATTTTCATTATGTTTAGTTGTCTCCACATCTTCTTATGATTCGAAACTTCAACATTACAAAATGTTGTCCAGTAAGTTTTTTTATCTTGCTCTTTTACTGAGCTGCATCTGACATTAGCATTTTTCATGGTCGTGTGATTTTCGGTCGATTTATCTTTATTGTATAATTTGAACAATCGGTTTTTTCTCATTGACTGCTTTTTCACAGTCGGCATTCCACCATACATTGCCCAAGTTACTGTAATTTTTTGTTGCACTTGTGTTTAGTTTTGAAATTGTTTCATTGACTACGTTTAAAATGGAATTGCAATCAATATTACCATTGCTAGATGTAGTTATTACTAAATTCTGTAAGATGCTTGTGAAAGTAGGTCAGCTTGCTCTCTTATAATTGTATTTTGGAATGAGGTCTGGATCAGTATTTTCTATGTTAAACTTTTCATTAATCTTGATAGAGAAAGAACCATGATCACTACCTGATGTTTCATTGTTTATTTTCCATGCATGTGACAACGCTAATTTAGGAGAAACGAATATAAGATCTATGGCAGTTGGTCGCTGGGTGGGTACATCAGGGATTCTGGTCTAGGACCCGTTGTTAAGCAAAGCTAAGGGCGAGTCTACTATGTTTTCAACAAGTCTGTTATTATTAACGTGAATACAATCTTTTTCCCAAAAAGGTGAATGGCTGTTAAAATCACCACCTATAATCCATTTGTGTTGGTCACTTATAGTTCTCAGCCAGTCAGTATTTTCATTAACAGGACCTTTAGGTAAATAAACAGATACACAGTTGATGGTGAGAGATTCCAAAAACATTACAGTAATAGCACATGATGAAACATTTGTTAGGTTTGTTGGCACAGGAGATTGTATGATGCAGTGCTGTAAACCAACAGGAGTATAAATTGCAGTATTAATCTATGAGTGTGTGTGTGTTGTGGTGTGTGTGTGTGTGTGTGTGTGTGTGTGTGTGTGTTTTGTGTGTGTGTGTGTGTGTGTGTGTGTGTGTGTGTCTGTGAGGAGGGGTAAACAGCATTATGGAAAGAGAGGGAGAGAGGGGAATAAATGAGTAAGAGAGCTTCAATATGGTGAATGGTGAATGTATACATGTAAAAAACCGTCCCCTTGTATATATGTGGTTTTTTTTCTCGTCTAATATCACTGAGAGTGAACAGACGTAAAATCGAAGACAACAACAACATGTAAAAACCGTGAATGTTGAAAGTATACATGTAAAAACATGTTCATCTGTCATGATTGCGAAATGTATATCTTTGTTGCTGTCGGCATTTCAGTTTGGTAAACAAGGAATGTTTCGAATAACTATGTATGTATGTATGTATGTATGTATGTATGTATGTATGTATGTATGTATGTATGTATGTATGTATGTATGCATGTATATATGTATATATGTATGTATGTATGCATCTACCTATCTGTCTATCTATCTATGTGTGCGTATGTATGTATTACTTACGTAGCGTGTATTATAAATCGCATATGTTGTAGATTCATTCTTTGTTTTGAAAGTGATGTTTTCGTCAGCGATAAACCGCTCCCGATTGTTTTTCATGAATTAATTGCTGTTGATAAGTAGCAGTAATGGATATGTCTTCACCCATGTGTGTATGCATTGTTACATCTATTCTTGTTGGTAGTGGTTATTAGTTAGGGGGTTCTTAGGTTCCCTAGCTCCGGCTCCTGCCAACCAGAAGCGGGGTCCCTTCTTACCTTGCTTGATACAGGGGACTGGACAGAAAGACATGCCCTGGGACCTGGTCGGTGGGGCAGGTATGTGCAGGTATAAATATGTGATTGAATCATTTCAGTGGTGTACCGGGGAAGATACACCTATGACAGTTGCGATTTCGTGCTGATTACTTGCAGAAATAGGTATCCAGTGGAATGAGGACAGAAGTGGGTTCATATGTGCCTTTTCTGTTCCACAAGGGCATTGTGAAGAGTACTGCAAGCCTATAAGCACAATCGGCAATGTCCAATGAATAGTCTGAGAATGGTGTTCTTCTTGGTGGTGGTGTAGGTTTTTTTTTAATCCGGTATCAGACGGTGGCCTGGCCTCTTCTGTGGGGATTCCGGGAGTTCTTCCAGTGTGAATAACAGCACCACCATCTGGAAATTCTGTGCTACAAATTTTCCTCCTTTTTTTATATTTAAAAATCAGTCTCTGTTTCTTTTCTTTACAACACACTCTCTCTCTCTCTCTCTCTCTCTCTCTCTCTCTCTCTCTCTCTCTCTCTCTCTCTCTCTCTCGTCTTTTTTCTCTTTTTTATCTTCTTCTGTTGGTTTGGTTTTTCTTTCTCTTTTGTTTGTTTGTTTGTTTTGGTTAGGGTTTCTTTGGGGGGTGAGGGTGGGTATTTTTAGGGTTTTCTTTTATTTGCTTGCTTTGGGGGGGTGGGGGGAGCTGTTTTGAAAAGGGTTATTTCCCCTTGTTTTTATTGCGAGACTGTATAAGTATTGGGTTATTATTATTAAGATGTATCCCTAATGGGCGGGGACTGGATGTAAAAAAGCACATGTGTGCTTATTCATTATCCTCGAAATAAAAGAATTTGTCATTGTCATTGTCATTGTCTTCCCAGGCCATTCTCCTGCCTTTTTTAAAAATCCAATCTGCCAATATTTTCTGGTACATAGAATTTTTATATGAATTTTGTCATGACCTGTTCTGAAATTGGAATGTGTCGGCTGAAGCCAGTAGGCAGACCTCTTGCAGATGTTACAAACACAGGAGAAGACCGGGCACTACGTATCCCGCCTTGTCAGGCAATGCAGAAAAAAGAAGAAGAAAAAAGAGGAAAAAAGAGATGGTTGCACATCCTGTTCATCCTGTTCTGTTGAAAAATGGCATTCAGTCAGATTAATGATTTCTCGATGAGAAGAAACCAGCTGTTTCTGCCATTCATTTCAGCAGGTAGAAGTGGTCAAATGGTCTCCCAGTCTCGGTCATTCTGATGACAAAAGAGCATCCTATCGGCATGCTGACCTTACTTGGACTGCAGATGGGGAACAGACAACACTGATCCTAAAGCTAAACACAGTGAACAGCCACTTTGGGCAATGAGTTTGTCATATGGTCCCAAACGCAAAAATCTCACTGTTGGTGACGCTCCGAGCTCTAGCCGAAGACCGAAAATAAAAAGTCGGGGATGACACGCTGAACTGCATGACAGTCGTTTTCTCGCTAGCTAACAAACAGCAACAGCAGCAACAGATTTTTTTTCAAAGAAAAGAAAGAACAGTTAAATGGGGAAAAAAAGTTTTTTTTGTTTTTTTTAAAATAGTAATGAAGCGGTCAGTAACACGGTTATCGAACTTCCTAGACCTGTCAACAGACTTTCTGTGTAACTTTCCAGGCCGGTTTAGGCAACAGGGGAAAAAACCCACAGAGTCAGTCAAGCATGACTAATGTGTACTACACAAAGAACTTAACACAGCTGACCAATTCTCCCAGGCATCTGGGAGGGGTCATAACTGGGTCATAATAGACTGACGGCATGCCGAGGAAGGTTAGAGCACACGCTCCGGGAATGGTATCTTGGTCAGTCTGCTTTAACCAGCTAGTATGCAGCGCGCTTTCGATGGTTGCATTTCGACGATTTGGTTTTAGTGTCTGGTTGTGTCAAAAGCAATAACAGTACTAGGGTGAAAAAACCTGGTGGTTAGAGCGTTAACTCGTCATCCTAACGGTGACTGAAGGTGCAAGGTCAAGTCTTTGCTAGAATGGTGTGTGTGTGTGTGTGTGTGTGTTCCTGGGCTAGAGCTCCAAACTTCAGCAATGGTGAGATTTTGCATATGCGACCACTTTTATCCACATCAGGTCGTGGCATTTCGACTTCGCGGATGGTGTCTAAACACGACACACACACACACGTGTGTGAGTGTGAGTGTATGAGTGTGTGTGTGTGTGAGTGTGTGTGTGTGAGTGTGTGTGTGTGTGTGAGTGTGTGTGTGTTAAAATTAATGTTTGTCCTCTATTCCTAACAGCATGAAACGTCTAATCTTCCCAAAGACGGAATGGGTTTTTAATGTGTGTGCAAGATGTTCTGCGCGCGTTCGAATCCGAGGCCTCGGTTTATAGTCTCATGGAAAGGAAATCTGGGGGGATGGAGTCAGTAAATTTTGATATTCATTATAGATTATGTGACGTGTCAAAAAGGGCTAGTCATTGTAGAGAATTAAACACCGTTCTCCACTGTTCGAAAACAGGCTAGAGTATTCAGTTACCAACTGCGGTTAACACCTCCCGCCCTTGAAATTGTTGTTACAAATGAATGAACATGCTCATATGACTTATCAGTGCATCAGAAATAACCAAAAACGTGTCCCTGTGAAGATATTTCTTAACTTTTTGATTTATTTCATTTTGCTGAGATTCGCAAACATTTTTCTTCATTCCACAGCTAGAACTCCGAGGTTCACCAGTGGGTGATAGCTTTGCTTATGCGACCGTCTTTGCTTACTATAAGGTAGCTGTATTCTCGCTTCGGGGGGTATGTATTTCTTGCTGTATAATTATAAGAAACGTTGAACTCTCATTTGTTTATAATCTTTACGGTTTTTTCTGGCGTTCATTTTACTTTTCTTACCTCAAGTTCAGAGTAGATTTTTTTTTTTTCTTAAAAATATAATGAGAATGGAGTTGTAACTGGTTACCTGCACTTGTCCCCCCCACCCCCACTCCCCACTATATTCTTTCACTTCTTGAAAATAGTTTTGAAAATCAGCAGAGCCGCTTATTGACAGCATCGTTGATGCTGCTTGAGCTTCGATGTATCTGCGCAGTAAGCTCAGTGTGTGTTTGCGTGTGTGTATGTGTGTGTGTGTGTGTGTGTGTGTGTGTGCGTGCGTGCGCGGGCGCGCGCGCACGCGTGCATGGATTTGAAATCTGTTGTTCATTGTGTTTGAGGAAAGTTGCATGCGTGTGGATGATTTGAGTGCAAGTGCTTCGATTTGTTTGTTTTGCAAGATTCAGCGCTATATAAATTCCATATACTACTATTATTATTATTATTATTATTATTATTATTATTATTAATATATGCCCGGGGGTATCACTGACGTCATTCCAGGACGAAGGTCGAACATGGAGCCTTCTCGTTTTTAATCTTCACTATTTCTCCTGTTGTTGTGGTCACGCACTTTCGGTGTTGTATGGGGCTGGCCAGGTAGCCTACCGGTAACCCTCCTCCCCCCTTTTGTTCCATCTGTATTGTAAGCCCTGGACAAGAATTGGCGTGAAAAGGTCACTAATTTCAGCTGACCTTTCACACCGCAAAACAACACCACGAGGTTGACCGAAACGGTCAACCTCGTGCCAGCACTGTCCACACAACAGGCGCAGGAGCCTAGTGGGTAGATCTAGTGCACATGATTTCTTATGGTAGTGGTTCGAACCTTGGTAGGGTCCCACAGCTCATGGTTTAAAGCAGATTTTTCTTGTTAATCAAGATGAATTGAGGTAAAAGTAGACTTGCTCGTTTCTGTTGCGTGCATACACAGAACGGTTGAGGATCTTTCGCCAGGACTTACTTCTTTTTATGTTGTTGTTGTTGAGCATTCCACAGCTTCACTCCCTGGAGGTCACCCAGAATACGCACTCTGTCTCACTCATCCCATGTATGATGGATCGCTATGAGACTGAAAGGACACCGTGGATAAGAAGTTCGGGTGAATGACTGTTTTCAATGTGCCTCAACATGTAAACAGCAACATTAGAATGTTTGTCCTCATTCAGTAAAAAGAGAATATTGGTCGTTATGGTAAGAGTTTATCATGCTGAAGATGATATCAACAAAACAGTTTAGAGCATATAAATTATCAACAGTTTAAAGTAAGCCTGGCCACTAAGTTTACATCAATTCCTTACAAAACCTGGGCCATTTTCTTCACATGACTAAGAAGTGCTATATAAAACGTGTGACTAGAAAAGGTGTACAACACAAACGAAAGGAACTGTCCATACTGTTAAGACCAACAAGAACACCATCAGTCCTCTTTAATGTGACAGGCTGTTCTGGACAGGGTCGGTCGGGTGGGGCTTGAACCTTGGACTTCCCGTTTTTCTAGACAAAATGGTTATCTCGTGATTTCCAAACCATGACTCCCGTACTATTACTTTGGACTTTCAGGCATCATACGGCTGTTTTGTTTGTTTGTTGAGTGGTTTTTGTGTGTGTTTTTTTTCGCTCCTCGGCTTCAGCTCCGAGGTTCACTAATGTTGAGGTTTTTACGTATGCGACCGTTTTTCCACCATTTAGGTAGTCGCATTTTGATTTCGGGGATGCTGTCTAAACACGACACCTGTGTGCATGTGTTTTAACAGATTTTGTCATCCGTTCCTCCCGGTATGAAATGGCCTACTCTTTGGAAAGGCGGAACGAGTTTTTAACGTGTGCGAACTAAGTTTTGCGTGCGTGCGTTCGCACACGAGGCCTCTGTTTATAGTCTCATCCGACGGACTTTGACATCCAGTTCGATTTTCTCACCAGACTGGGAAGAAAGGGCGAACTGGGAATCGATGGAACCCCCAAACCTCACGGTTTATTTGTTAGGCAGGTGAGCGCCTTCCTTACCCCTCCTGCCACCTCCCTTCTTGTATTACGCCTCTATGTTTTGGGTGGGTTTTTTCCAGCGATGAATAATGTGGTTTCTTGTGGGGTCACACCCGGGCTACATACATACAGCCTTGGTTTATTGACTCCAGTGTAGGCGGCACAATGCCCGGTATTGTGTTTCAGTCCTCCTTCCTTCCTTCCTTCCTTCCTTCCTTCCTGTCTTTGACCATGGTGTGGCCTCAGCCACTCCGCAGGGAGTTGGGGGAGAGAGAGGTCAAGTCAAGTCACTCTGTGTGTATGTGTGTGTGTGTGTGTGTGTGTGTGTGTGTGTGTGTGTGTGTGTGTGTGTGTGTGTGTGTGTGTGTGTGTGTGTGTGTGCGCGCGCGCGCGCGCGCGCGCTACAAAACGGAAAGAAGGAAAGAAAGGATAGAAGAAAAGGATAGCAATCTGCGTATGAACGAAAGGCTGATTGGATGAAATGATGGATAAATGTTGTTGTTGTGCGTTCCCCAGCTTTACACCCTGGGGGTCACCCAGAACATGCACTATGACTCACTTATTCCACCTGGGAATCACTGTGAGATAGGAAGTACACCGGGTGAGAAGTTTGCGTGTACGACTATTTTCAAGTACCTCGCCACATAGGCAGCCATACTCCGACTTCAGAGGATTTTTTCTCCTATAAAGGAGAGTGCAGGTTGTTATGTTAAGAGCTTGTCATGGCTGAAGGCAATCTCAACACAACATTTAAACATAACAACATTTTACTGTAGGCCTTGGCATTTAGCTGACATCAATAACCTGACACAGCTTTTGGCCTGGGCCAAATGATTGATAAATGAAGAGGAGGGCAGGGCAGAGATGGAGAGAGAGAGAGAGAGAGTGTGTGTGTGTGTGTGTGTGTGTGTGTGTGTGTGTGTGTGTGTGTGTGTGTGTGTGTGTGTGTGTGTGTGTGTACGTGCGCGTGCGTGGGAGCGTGCTTGCGTGCGTGCACGTGTGCGTGCGTGTGTTCGTTCTTGCGTGCGTCAAAGTCAAACTTTAATTTTCAGACGGTACATTGAATAAGCAGTGCAGTTGCTTTTTTTTTCATCAAGCCATCTATCTTTTTAAAAAAAAGAAGATGATAATGATAATATATATGCATACATAGAATTTTTTTTAAAACCTACACAGTGATAAGCCACCAAATCAAACAAAAGAAAAATAATATATGCTGACATAGAATGAAAAAACCTAAACAAGGTTAAATCACACAAATCAAAGAAAATTTTGTTGGTAAAAATACATCCACCAAAAACAACCAACCAAAAAAGCAAAACAAAACAAAAAAAGACACAAACCCATCACATCCCCCCCCCCCCCCCCCACCCCAAAAAAACAAAAACAACAACAACAAACCAACAACCCAAGCAAACAGCTAAACAAAGAAAACAAAAAAAGAGAAAACAACAACACGCACACACCCAATCAACAGCAACAGCAACAATAGCAAACTTGCACACAACAACAATAACAGCCAAAACAAATAAAGAACAATATAGATTTAACAAAAGACAAATAAACCATCATAAAAAAAATTTTAAAAAACAAAAAAATAACAAACAAACCTAAAAACAAAAGCAAAAGAAACAACAACCAAACAAACAAAAAACAAAACAAAACTAGAACAACAACACCACTACCAACAAAATAACAATAACAACAACAAACCAAATGGATGGTAAAAGAGGAAACTGATGTATAGTTTCCTTTTAAATCATTTAAATATTTACACACATACACGTACATACCCACATCCGTATCCCCTTCACCAACATACTCATACATACCATATATAAAGGGAAAAAAACCAAGAAACAATCCAAGCAGACATTGGATTCAAAGCAAAAAGTAAAACAATAACATTCATTCTCTCCCTCTCCCCTGGTCCTACACACGCATGTGTGTGTGTGCTTTTTGATTTAAGGCAAGACTACGTTAATCCTTCCATCAAAAGAATAAATTCAGGCACTATGAAATTGCCCACCACTCTATTATCAGCAGCAACATTTTAAGGGATCTAATACAATGAAAAAAACAACAACGCAGCAACAACAACGAAACAGTATTTTTATACAATATTTTTCAAAACCCAAAACAAAAGAAACAACCCCAAAACACACAAACAACAAGAAAGTAAAAGTCCCAAACCAAATCAAATATACAACACAACACACCCACTCACGAACGCATGTGCATACACACACCAAATAAACAACACCACACACACGCACTCACGAACGCACGCCCATACACACACCAAATAAACACCACCACACACACAGCACTCACGAACGCACGCGCATACACACACCAAATAAACAACACTACACACACGCACTCACGTACGCACGTGCATACACACACCAGATAAACAACACCACACACGCGCACTCACGTACACACGTGCATACACACACCAAATAAACAAAACCACACACACGCACTCACGTACACACGTGCATACACACACCAAATAAACAAAACCACACACACGCACTCACGTACGCACGTGCATAAACACACCCACGCGCGCGTGCACACACACACACCAGATCCAGAGCATGTCAGGGACTAATGTCAAATCAACCCATCAACAGATCAATACTCCTATAAAAGGATTACTAATACATATACTCTATAATCATGACTGCATAAACTTGTGTGGTATCAGATTTAAACCAAATACTTGGTATCCTGGAATGTGCATGTCTGCATCCATTATATTTGAATAAAGGCAGGATTCAGCAAAGCCAAACAAAATGATAAAACCCATTTCCATCAATAAATAGTGTGCTAGAAATGTCATCTTTTTTTTCTTTTTTTTATTGGTTGCATTGTTTATGTTAAGGTAGCCTACTGGGAGACTGTGTTTTATTGGCCACTTGTCTGAGGTAAGAGGCCTGACATATAGGGAGGAGTGCAGCTAATAATGCTGTGTTTGAACTTCGGGTTTAAGCGAGCTATCACACCAAGAAAAAGGGAAACAAACTGAACAGATAAAAAAAAACCCTGAAAAACCCTAAAACAAACACGTAATTCAAGTATAAACACACGCTAGGATACACGAATATGATATTATAATAACTTTGCTGCAACAAAAACAAATAATTAACAAAGTAAATATATACACATACACACACACACATTCTGGATTATTATATCGCAATGCAATACAAAAATCATATAATATTTAACGAAAATATGTAGTACAGGGAGGAAATGAGATCAAAATGGAAAAAGGAGAGATAAAGGCCTAAACATAGACTTTTAGCTTCAAATGTCTACTATTCTGTTTTCGTAGCTTTTGGCTGTTATTGCTCAAAAAGTCTTTATCAATATACAGTGTTCAATACCAGCTAGGTAACTGAGCAAAACAACTTCGCTGTGTAAACCTTGTTGAATACACTGTTGAATAGCACGACACCAATGAGTGTGTGTGTGTGTGCGCGCGCGCGTGCGTGGGGGCGTGCGTGCATGTGTGCGTGGGGTCGTTCGTGTGCGTGGGGTCGTTCGTGTGTGTGTGTGTGTGTGTGTGTGTGTGTGTGTGTTGTGTGTGTGTGTGTGTGTGTGTGTGTGTGTGTGTGTGTGTTTTTAAAGAACAGAAAATGTAGTACACACCAGAAACATCACTGGACAGAATTTTCTCCCCAATTCGAGAACTGGAAAGTGTATGTGAAAACAGGCATCCAGGCATGCTTTGCAACGAACAAAGAGTCCAGTCTTTTACAGGTTAGAATTTATACATGTATTTATTTCAATGAGCTGAGGGTGGGATGGCCTAGTGGTTAATGTGTTGAGCTCGTAATCTGACCGCCCGGGTTCGAGCCACCATCGAGACATCCCGTTCGAGGGGATTTTATTCCCCTGGAGTTAATTTCCCTACCGACTCCACTCCTTCGAAAGTCCTTCGGATGAGCCTATAAACTGAAGTCCCACGTGCGAACGCACGCAGAACATCTCTCGCACACGTTAAAACCCGTTCTGCCTTTTGGAAGAGTAGATCATTTCGTGCCGGTAGGAACGGATGACAAAATTTAACAGAACGCATGCACACAGGTGTCGTGTTTAGACATCCTCCCCAAAGTCGGAATGCGGCTACCTTAATAGTGGGTAAACGGTCGTATATGCAAGATATCACCATTGGTGAACCTCGTAGCTCTAGCCGAGGAACGAAAAAAAAAAGGGAAAAGATTATTTCATGAAAAAAAAAATGTTATGAGGAATGTTCTCTACCATAGTGTTCAACGATGAGCAGGGATCCATGGTCTAGAGGTACCGCACATGCCTAGAAAGCAAAGAAGTCGCTGGTTCGATCCCCGTTTGAGCCTGAACGATTCCCCCATCCGTCAGACTTTGAGTGGTGGTCTGAGTGCTAGTCTTTTTGGAAGAGAGGGGAAACCGAGGTCCTGTGTGCAACACACATTTCATGCACGTGAAGAAACACAGGGCAGCAAGAGAGCTGTCAACTTAACTGTCGCCATCGCCGCTGTCCTCGGTAGGAGCTCCACACAATCCTCCACGCAGAGCTCGCCATCTCTCTGTATCTGCTGAGTTCTATGATCTCCTGAAGCTCTCCCTGACCATAGGGTCTCAGTGATGTTGACAATGTAGGATGTTGATGGTCTGCCTCTTTTTTCCTTCTGCCCTCAGCCTTACCTTGGAGAGCGGTCGTCATCAGATTTGTCTCTGTGTGTTTCTGTTTGCGTGACCAACGTCTCTCAGTCTGCGCTTATCAGTTTCAGCCAGTAGTTGACTCTAAGAATCAAACGGTCACATGGCGAGTTGTCATTGGCAAAATTCTTTAAAGACAATCTCATAGGGAAACAAATAACACACAGAGGCAATATATATATATATATATAATATAATATATATATATATATATATATAATATAGAAGGAGGAGAGAGAGAGAGAGAGAGAGAGAGAGAGAGAGAGAGAGAGAGAGAGATGTGGGTGGCGCTCCTCTGAGGCGACCTATTCTCCCAGGCGGCGAGAGTAGCCCGAATTTCAAGCAGAGAAGTCTGATGTGACTGAAAGTGGTATACAACAATACCATACAATGTTCACAACACACTACACCACACCACACTACACTACACTACACTACACCAATGTACACTGCAATACAATACAGTACAATGCAACACAACGCAATACAATGCATACCATACACTACACTACTCTACAAGACAATTACAATACCAACATAACTCTGATCTCTGTTAGATGTGCTACTCTGAATGACGCAGAACTTGTTCCATACGCCACTTTTTCTGTCTCAAGAGACCCTGAAGACCTTACTCCCGTATGTCTTCTGTCTTTCCAGGCTTCGTTATTGCACCCACACAGACATCTTCCCCAAAAGTGACTCGCAGAACAAAACGATGCTGCTCCCTTGGTTTTTCGCTCTTCTCAACATAGTCGATCCTTTCTCTCCTCTGCTTCACTCCCTCCTCTGGCAACAAAATAAATTATTTTTAAAAAACAGAAAAAAAATATCTGCTGTATGTACTACTAACTATTATCAATTTTTTTTTTTATAAAAAGACTCCTAGGCATTCCAAGTGATTAGCCTGAAATCGTAGGGTTTATGCTGTTTTCTCTCACACATCACCCTTCTTTAGAATGATCGTTGGTCTTTACTATGTCCTGCTTCAGTATCAGCCTTAAAAAGAGCTCTTAAAACTGATCTCTTCCCTTCTCCATCATCAAACAGCAGTCAATAAGGAGAATTTTCACTGTGTGTGTGTTGGGGGGGGGGGGGGGGGGGGGTGAGGGGGATGCTTTGTGTGTGTGTGTCAACTGCCCCAAAATGTGTGTATGTGTGTGTGTGTGTGTGTGTGTGTGTGTGTGTGTGTGTGTGCGCGCGCGCGTGGTTGTGTGTGTGTGTGTGTGTGTTTCAATTGCCCCCAAATCTGTTACTTCCCTCTACCCCCACTTCCACCCCGTGATTTTTTTAACCCAAAGTCTGACCTTAGCACCGGCTACTCACCAAAAAAAAAAAAGCAAAGAAAAAAAACCTGTTGTAGACAATGACAAAAAACCTACTCCCCCCCCCCCCCCCCCCCCCCCCCCCCCCTCCGGGCCATAAGTTGGACCCAGTACAGAAAAAGTGATGGGGAGTGCTATGGCATAACAATCAGTTTTCACTGGTGTGTTATGGCAAGTTGCCCAACAGATAAGAAGACATGCCCTACCTAGCCAACGGCCTCTGTTGCCTGGTTCATGTTGTGCTTGGAAGCTTTCCGCACTCCTGGTCCAGTAGTACTACAGCTGCTATTCTGCCTGCAGATGCCTTTTTTTCACCAGCACCCTTTTCTCTACCCGCCTGCCCTCCTGCTGCCCCCTCTTGACTTTGCCCTCTCTGTTTGTCTTTGTAGTATAGTGTTTCGTTGTCTGTCTGTCTGTGTACTCTCTCTCTTTCTCCCTCCCCCATCCTTCCCTCCCTGGGGGGATAGGACAGCTCAGTGGTCAAAGAACTGGCTTTCTCCAAGCTAATAATAAATTATAAGCTTTGGCAGCATTGATACAACGTGGTTACCACTTGGATGGGTGACCGTTTGCACGCCTTGGCTTCAGTACGGTCCCCCCCAGTTCATCCAGCTGTAAATGGGTATCTGCCCTTTTTAAGGTCAGGGAAGGTAAAACAGCCACAGAGAGAGAGAGAGAGAGAGAGAGAGAGAGAGAGAGAGAGAGAGAGAGAGAGAGAGAGAGAGAGAGACTGCTGCAGACACACCACAAAAACAACAACAGAAAACACCCCCCCCCTCCCATACACACACACACACACACACACACACACACACACACACACACACACACACACACACACACACAAGCTTGGCCCCATAAAGAAGAGGTGGAGGGCGTTACATACAGCACGGCGGGGCAGTCCGTCAGTCAGTTTTCACGGTGTATTTGGCCAGTTGCCCAACAACAGACAGTACAGGCACCAATAGTGCGGTAGGCCTACAAGTAAGGTGCCCAACAGTACAGTAGATATGGGCTGCCTGCCCGCCCGCCTGCCTGCCTGCTATTCCTGCTCCTTATTTGTATTGATGCTTCAGAGCTTAGGCTACTCCATGCACTGCTCTATCTTCTTGTCCAGCTGCTTTTCTCAGCATATAAGCTTTTTTTTTGTTGCTTCAGCATCCCTACTCCTCCTCCTCCTCCCCTCCCCTATTCTTCCTCCAACTCTCGACTCCACCCTCTCACTTTGTCTCTGTGTATTGTTTCTCTGTCTGTCTGGCTGTCTGTCTCTCGCTCTCTCTGTCTGCCCTCTCTCTCTCTGTCTCTCTCTCTGTCTCTCTCTCTCTCTGTCTCTCTCTCTCTCTCTTTCATCAAATTTAATTTGTATATTGTTTCCCCTTCCCCACCCCACCCCTTTGCAATGGGCGAAAGCTTGATGCAATAAAACATCAATTCATTTCAATTCAATTCAACTCTGTCTGTGTGTGTGTGTGGGGGGGGGGGGGGGGGGTTGTCTTTGAATCTTCCTGGCTTTGTTCACTAGATCGCTAGCATTGTTCACGCCAATGCCAAATATGATTGAGAACTTTTGCTCTTTTAGCTGTGCCTTTGATACAGTTGTCTAGAAAGACTGATTTAAATGTAGTGCTTTAAAAGTCTGGAGTCTGGGTGTTTGTTACTCTTGGCAATAATCTTTATTTTCGAATAGTTATTAAAACCATTGTTTGTATTACTACCATGTCATTTTTGGGGGTTATTGCTGCGTGTAGACCAAGGCTCTCTGTCTCTGTCTGTATCTCTGTCTGTCTCTCCGTCTGTCTTTCTGTCCCCCCCCCCCCTCTCTCTCTCTCTCTCTCTCTCTCTCGCTCTTGTTCTCGTTCTCGCTCTCTCTCTCTCTCTTTCCCCCATTGTGAAGACCCCTGTAACCTTACTTTTTGCCTTTTGTTTTCTTTGGAGGAGGAGGGGGAGCTTTGTTTTATTGTACTTGTTTCCTTTTTTGAATAAAAATGTATGCAAAGAGTACCCAAAAATATGTTCTGTATGCAGCTTTTTTTTATGTTGGCGTATGATAGTTGCTGACAGGCAGGCTAAATGGTAATTGTCTCATAAATGAATCACAATGGCTGTGGGCATTTGTTCCGTCTTGAAATAAATATTGCAAGCATCTGGGGGAAAAAAAAAAGAATACTCTCAAAACCAGCCTGGAGACACACCTATTTCCAACTTAGGATCTTCCTCCATTTTACCCATCATATTTTTTTTAAGTTTTAAATTTTCTGTCTTTTTTTGAAAGGGGGAGGGGGGGGGGGGGTAGAAATAGATTAAGGACAATCACTGCTAAGGAAAAGAAAATAACTCACCAGAGTACAAATACAAAATGTTCTTTCAAAGTAAGGAATATCAATTGCCTTTCCAGTGCATAATAATCAACTGACAAAACACACACTCACACATACACGCACGTTAACACGCACACATACACCTACACACACACACACACACACATACACACACACATACACACACATACAACCTAATTTCAAACCTCCACTGCTTTGTGGCCACACGTACACACACGCACGTACGCACACGCGCGCGCGCGCGCACACACACGCACGCTCGCAGGCACACGCACGCACACACACACAATTTACAAACTGCATGCACACGGGGACTGGATGTAAAAAAGCAATGAGTGCTTATTCCATTATCCTCGAAATAAAAGAATAGAAGAAAATAATAGAATAGAACACACACACACACACACACACACACACACACACACACACACACACACACACACACACACACACAGAGGCAATTTAACGAAAAAGTAGACACTAGTAGGATGGGGTTTCTTTGACACATTAGATTAAATGGTGATGCCATTTAGAGGAACAATCTGGAAAGATGGACATTGAATTGGCGTAGTATACAGCAATCACGCACAGGGAACGTCAAATACAGGCACTTATAATCATTCGGATATCACAGTCTCGATTAGTTACTACAACAGTTACCCATGCGGCCCAGAATGTATAAGGGGTGGGGGGAGGGGGATTTTGCTCCAAACCAAGACCACAATAGTCGAGCTAAAAGAAAATCGAAATGTAAAAACACCAAGCTGTGTAACATTGATGTAGTTGCCAAACATTTTGCTTTGTCCTCTTCCACTCTGTATCTCGGGATTTAATTATCTTGTAAAAGAATACATAGTTCGATTGTTTTTCTTCATTTTGCTCTGAAAACGTTTGGAAAACAGTATTATGAAGTCGGCAACTGAATCAGTCTTAAACCCATCTGTTGCGCCAATTTTTTCCATCTTATATTGTATCACAAGAAAATGGACACTTTTCATTAAGGTCTGACCTAGGTCAGACAACATTATTATTATTATTATTATTGTTGTTATTATTGTTATTATTGTTTGTTTTTTTAAATTATTATTATTATATGTTCGCATCTCCATAAGAAATGTGTAATGGAATCTCTTCCATCATAGCAAAAA
>CM054143.1:31741939-31784439 GCA_028751875.1 Rapana venosa | reverse complement strand
AGCAACAACAAATGATAAAATAAAGCAAAACAAAACAACAACAACAACAACAAAAAACAAATAGCAAAGAAACCAAGAGCAAAATAAAAGTAGCAGCAACGAGGGGAGAGGGAACAACCAAATATTACCCCCCCCCCCCCCCCCCAACCCAACAAAACAAAACCAAAAAAACCCACCCCCACCCCCCCAAAAAAACCCTTCCATAATATAAAGGAGAACAAACCATGTAAAATAGTATCATTTTCGCTAAGGAAAGATAACATCACCAAATTAATGGTACTTTTTTTTTTTTTTTGATAAGGAAAGCAACAGCATTAGTAAACTACACAAAAACAAATACTACATAAGCAGAATAAGAAAATTAGCAAAAGCAATTTACACCCACTCCCCTTCCCCCCCCCACACACACACACACACACGCACGCACGCACGCACGCAAACCATGTATCAATGCCAAAATCAAATCTTTATGAATATCATATATAGTCATAGGAAAGGAGATCTACACATTGAAGTTAAGCTATACATAATTTTTACACTCTAAACAAGATATTGGAATAAAACATTCACTAAATGTCAAAGAGACAGACAATGACAATGACAAAGGTTTATTGTGATAAGCAAGATGACCATTCACAAGGGGACAGTGGGAGGGAGGTTGGGCACAAAACACATAATATCATGTACCAAGAAAAAAACAAATTTCAGCACAAATGGTCATCATGTCATGGATTCCATAACATGGTTACAGTAGATATTCATATCTGTTTTTCATAAGGAACTGTCATGATGGAGGAGTTTCCACAAACTTGTAGAAATTCAAAATCAACATTTTACAACAAACTGGTCTGCGACAAGAAAACAAGGTCACAATGTCTGTTCTTCCTAGTTTTTAAAAAAAAAAATTAAAAATTATGGTGTGTGCAACTTTACACCGCTAACATGTGACAGATTCGTGATAATCCAGGTGGCTTGAAGCGTACAGCTATTCTCTCTCTCTCTCTCTCTCTCTCTCTCTCTCTCTCTCTCTCTCTCTCTCTCTCCTCTCTCTCTCTCTCTCCGCACGCACGCACACACGCGCATACACACACACACACACACACACCACACTCACATTCATAAACACACATATATACACACATACCTACACACACATGCATATCCACATGGTCAAACACACGCATGCACGCACACACACACACACACACACACACACACACACACACAATACAAGAGAGAGAGTCTGTGACAGAGAGAGAGATAACGAAATTTTATTTTCTGAGGGTAATAGAATAAGTACAAGACTTTTTTACATCCAGCCCTCGAAAAGAGAGAGAGAGAGAGAGAGAGAGAGAGAGAGAGAGAGAGAGAGAGAGAGAGAGAGAGAGAGAGAGAGAGAGAGAGAGAGAGAGAGAGAGATTGCAATTGCCTTGAGACTGTGACTGAGACAAAAGCAGACAACCGATGGTGCATCAAACCACTCCTGACTTCAGCCAGTACTCTCCCTTCCTATTACGAAAGCGGCACTCTCCTTCATGCTCCACAGTGGTAGCTGAAAAGTTCAATAGTTCCTTCTCCCCCACCCCCACCCCGCCTTGACATACTCGATTATGGGTTTGTGTGTGGTGGTGTTGCTTTTAACTAATCACGAATTTCATTTTGTTTCGATGTACATAAAAGGTTTCTCTTGCAGTATTCTTCCATTTCTGTTCCTTATGTATTCCTTTTCGAATTTTCGGAAGACTAAGTCCTGGCAACAACTGTATCAAACTGTCAGATCTGTTTGGCTCTTTGGTTGTTGTTAATTCTTGTTAAAAATGGAAGACAGGCTAGTTTATTAAAGGGGCTGAGGGGGGGGGGGGGGGATGGGGCGAGGGGGGGGGGGAGGTGAGGGGTTAAGAAGGCAAGACAGGGCGAAATTCTTTCTTTTCCCCAGGATAATAATTATATATAAGCAGTAGCATGGCTTTTGTTTGCTTTTTTGTTGTTTTTGTTGTTGTTGGGTGTTTTTTTCTACTTTAACCGCAGAAGACTATGCAAAACTTGAGATTCTTCCGTTAAAAGATATGTTTACCCTGAATAAAGGAATATTAATGCATAAAGTTATGACGGGTCAAGCTCTACTAACACTCCAATCTAAATTCCAATTGACTTCCAGATATCCTACCAAAATTCAATTACCAATACCTAGAATTGACCTCTATAAATCAAGCCTCACATACTCAGGTAGCCTGCTCTGGAACAGGCTACCAACATACGTGAAAACATCCCAAAGTAAAGAAGCTTTCAAGAAAGCTATGTATTCCCACCTCCAAAGTACTAACTGATATGCTAACACAACAGTTCTCTTGCCACATGTACGCCAGTAAATTTCTGTTCAAGGAATAGTCACAGCATGCCACCTTGATCATATAATCAATGAATTAACCATTGTGTTATGGCTTTGAATTGTATACTATTGGTTAATAACTTAAAAAAAATTATCAGGAAGAATTATTTAGTAACTATGTTAAGTTGTGTAATTTTGTGTTTATTAAGTACTCATTTGACGCTATCGTTTTTTCTTTGTCATAAATAAAGAGCCTATTACGTTAGACTGTTTTTGATATAAGATTCTTTGTCATAAATAGCCTACTACGTTAGACTGTTTTGATGTAAATTTTGATAAACTTTATATATGTCCCTTGTATGTTATATTTTGTTTTATTGATATCATTTTTACTATAATATACTATGTTAGCAATATTTAATGAGGAGATTGCTTGTGTAGGTGTTGTCAAAGATAACATATTATCCAGATAATCAGAACATTCAAAAATGTACTCTCTGGCTCTGCCTAAGGAAGGAAGGTGGCAGGATGGTTAAGACGTTCGCCTGCCAACAAGTCAACCGTGAGGTTCTGGGTTCGATTCCCAGCCTCGCCCTTTCTTCCCAGTTTGACAACAAAATCGAACTGAATGTCTAAGTCCTTCCGATGAGACTATAAACCGAGGCCCCGTGTGCGAACGCATGCAGAACATCTTGCGCACACGTTAAATCCTGTTCCGCTTTTCGGAAGACTAGGCCATTGTGTGCCAGTGGAAACAGATGACAAAATTTACAAAACCACATACACACGGGGACTGGATGTAAAAAAGCGCATGAGTGCTTCTTCCATTATATTCGATATAAAAGAATAAATAAATCAATAAATAAAATATATGTCTGTCGCTCTCTCCCTCCCCTCCATTTTTCTTAAGTAATTTTGTTGTTATGAAATTTGGAAATTTCATTGACTGTTATTGTTCTTAATCATACAGTGTTTATTTTCTATATCCAAGTATGCATTTTATTCAATTGGAATTGTTAAATTATTTTGTCTTAATTGTTAGACATATTTTTGTATGCGGATGTTCTTTGCAGACTACATCTTAGCTTGTTTATCATTGATAGCTGTATCTTAAGGTAAGAGAAGTTTGTGTGGGTGTTTTGTTACATGCCATTTATCTAGATGATCACGCAACCTGGAAATGTACTCTCTCTCTCTCTCTCTCTCTCTCTCTCTCTCTCTCTCTCTCTCTCTCTCTCTCTCTCTCTCTCTCTCTCTCTCTCTCTCTCTCTCTCTCTCTGTCTGTCTGTCTCTGGTATTCCTCTTATATATGAAATGTATTATTTTGATATAAATGTTTGGTTTATACATTTTATAGTGATTTACTATATCATCGTCCAAAAAGCATACAATATTGCTATCCATCTTCAATCAATATACCATGCCTCTTGGAAATGTACTGAGTGAGTTTAAATTGATTTGCCTAACTTCGAATTGTTGTATTGATGCTGTTGTTGGCGGGGCTGTTAAAAACTGGTTTATATCAGGCTCCTTGATATTTTGCAACTTACATTGAGATCTTTATTGATAGTAAATATATATATATATATATATATATATATATATATATATATATATATATATATATATATATATATATATATTAGGGTTTTAGGATACTTTAACTGAATTTGATATCTGGCTTATTTTTCTGTTGATGTAACCTGGAAATGCGCTCTCTCTCTCTCTCTCTCTCTCTCTCTCTCTCTCTCTCTCTCTGCTTCTTGCTGTCTCCCCTCTATTTTATTTTATCCATATTACCTAATTATAATCAGTGTATCAGTTTTCATGTTAATGTTTTATTCATTTGAGAATTATATGTTTATCAGCATATCTCTTTTCTCAACAAAAAAAATCTATGTATCTTTTGAAATTAATGTTCAAATCAGTTAGGGATTATGTAATGTAAGGTGTTTTTTTCTTTTAAAATCATGTTGTCGTTGTTGTAGTAAGATTTTTACCTGTTTTGTTGATAGTCCCTAATCAGGGCAAGGGCCGGATGAAAAAAAGTATGCGCATGCTTATTCTGTTACCCTTGAAAAATAAAGATTCATTCATTCATTCATTCATTCTCTCTCTCTCTCTCTCTCTCTCTCTCTCTCTCTCTCTCTCTCTCTCTCTCTCTCTCTCTCTCTCTCTACTGTTGATCAGATCTTTAATTTGCATGCAATTGTCCAGAAGTACATGAACAAGAAAGGTCGGAAGTTATATGTTGCATTTAAAGATTTTTTAAAAGCTTTTGATTCTGTCAGACATGATTTACTTATAGGGTGCATCAAAGATCAGGGAGTAAAGGGAAAGTTCCTTGCAGCAATGTCAGCAATGTATCAAACATTATATTCATGTATACGGGCAAACAGTGAATTGTCTGAAGTTTTTGAATGCCCAATTGGTGTGAGACAAGGATGTGTGTTAAGCCCTACTCTGTTTTCTTTATTTATCAATTATTTATCTGAGACCATGGGTAAAAAAAGGTAAACATGGAATACAACTAGTACCAGACATCATGGAAATCTTTATTTTACTCTTTGCAGATGATGTGGCTCTTATTTCAACAACTCCTGGAGGTTTACAAAACCAATTGAATGTATTGAAATCGTGTTGTGATGATTTGCAATTAAATGTCAATTCTGATAAAAGTAAAGTAATGGTCTTTAGGAAAGGAGGTTTTCTTGGGAAAAATGAACAGTGGGTTTACGATAATTTCAAATTAGAAGTGGTAAATAAGTAGTGCTATGTAGGGTTTCATTTTACGACAAAACTTAGTGCTGAGCTGGGCACAGATCATCTTGTGACCAAGGGAAAGAAAGCTGTTGTAGAATTAAATAGGGTTTTTCATAAAATTTAATATAAAGAAATTAACGCTGAAACATTTTTCAAGATCTTTGACATTAAAATACAGCCAATCTTAATATATTCATCAGAGATATGGGGGTTACATAAATTGGAACATGATTATAGTTTCTCAAAATCATAACAAAACGATAACCGTATCTTCATTTGTGATGTAAATATTTTAATACAACAAACTTTTTCTCTTATTGATGGCATGGAATATATATCTACACAGGCAGTGGTTTTTTGCTACTGCTTTCTGCTTTAAGTAGATCATGCAAAGGTGTATCAACACAATCCCTTAAAAATTTAATTCTTAAATCATTATACACAAAACATTCATAAAGGAAATGCTTTTCATCTTCAACTTTGGGTTTACAAAATGGACATTGTTTCTTCTGATTCTGTGCACTATATTGATGTACATTGTTGTTGAGTGGTAAAACATTACATCTCACTCTAAAGCAGTAGGTATCTAAGTGTAGAAGATATTCTTCTTTAACAAATATTGTTTTGAAACACCTGTAACTGTCATATCTGTCTCGGTCTCTGATTGTACTATACCATTCCTGGATAAACATATCAACTACTCTGTGCTTAAACAGATGTAAGAATACCTTGATGTCACCAACACCCTGTTGAAGTCATACAAAGCTGAATCCTGCATCACATCAAATTTGTCTAATCATAGAAACCCAACAGTTCTTTCCAGATATATCCATGTCAAGCAACATTTGATAAGCATTATATGGTAGTCTGTTAGAATTCATTTGTAATAATTAAAACAATATCTAAGAGTATTTATACATGAGTTGATGTATAGAGGATATCGACCCAGCTCACCATATATCATTTTATTTGGAGTTTTCAATGGTACACCCAAAAATCTCTTGCAAGCCATCATGTGTACTTTCTCTATAATGTATATTGATTTTTTTCCAGACATAAGGAAGGTACACTTAGATCAAATTAGTGAATTGTGTTTGATACATATGTATTTTTATGCATTTGTGCATTGTCTTCATTATTTCTTTCACTGAAAGTGAGCTTGGTATTGTGTATGTTATCCGGTTTTTGCCCACTCTGTGGCATTGTCAATTTCTCCTACGCCAACCATGTATTATGGCCTAAGGCCGAGATACATTAAATTTCTGAGTTCCGAGTTCTCTCTCTCAGCATGGGGGGGGGGGGGGGGGGGGGGGGGGGGGGGGGAGGAATAGCCTGGTGGTTAGCGTGATGCGCTCGTGATCTGCTGACCCGGGTTCGATTCCCGTTCAAGAGAATTTTTCCTCTGGAGTTAACATCATTGCCGACTCCACTCTCCCCAAAGTCCTTCAGATGAGACTATAAACCGAGGTCCCGTGTACGAACGCACGCAGAACATCTCGCGCACACATTAAAACCCGTTCCGTTTTTCGGAAGAGTAGACCATTGTGTGCCAGTGGGAACAGATGACAAAGTTTGCAAAACTGCATACACACGGGGACTGGGTGAAAAAAGCACGAGTGCTTATTCCATTATCCTCGAAATAAAAGGGGGGGGGGGGGGGGGGGGGGGGAAATACATATATATATATATATTTTTTTTTTTTAATTGCCTTTTTAATGCTTTTATACGTCAATTTTCTTGAATGTTTTTGTTGTGAGAGCAGGATGAAAAAAAGTTGTGTAAACTTAATCTTTTATCTTTTACCCTCAATAAAGATAATTTTGACTTGACTTGCATATGTATTATAATACCCCCCCCCCCCCCCCTTAGGAAGGCGAAAGCCGAAATATTGGGGAACATCTATAATATATATATGTTTGATTGTTATGCTTTCACTATGTGTGGAATATATATATATATATATATATATATATATATATATATATATATATATATATATATATATATATTATATATATATATATATATATATATAACTGAGACAAAAGAGTCTTATATATATATAAAGAAGAATAACACCACACACACACACACACACACACACTATATATATATATATATATATATATATATATATATATATATATATATATATATATATATATATATATATATATAATTATAATATATAAAAGGAGAATTAAAACAATCGAACAAACAAAACAAGCAAAAAACAAAAAGGATGACTGTTCCATGGGTTGTTGGATTCCAAAATCTCCCCTTCCCCTCCTTTCCTCGAAACTTAGTTGACAAAAAATTAAACATATATATATATATTTCGAAACTGAAACAGTGGGGCAAGATCTTCTCCACCCTATTTGTTGCCCACACATGTTTTGGTAGTCTAACGACGATTTATTTCCCTTGGTTGGTCATGTGACCAAAAAATCGGAAGTATTTCGCCATGTTTAGGTGACTGAAAGGCTGAACGAAAACAATCAAGGGGTTTTCGTCAATTTTCAGATCCTTTATTCACAAGTACTTTCTGACATTTCCACCTGATGGCGAATTCAAACGCACTACAGGTAAGATGCGTATTCATGTGCTGCTTGCCATTATACTTGGGAAACGGATGCACAATAATTATTTAGAAGTAGAATCTCTCGATCACAACATTCAACAGACGAAATGCAATGCGGATGTCAATGTGGATCACAAAGTCGATCTTTTCAGCGAGTGGTAGGCCTAAATTGAACATAAGAACGCCGAACAGAACTACTGTGCCTCATTTTACAACATAATTTTCTCTTGTGAAGTTATGTTCAAAGTCAGGCCTGTGGCTTATTATGTAGAGTTGTGTAATGTTATCAGCTCCATTCTTCAGTCCCGACTTCACACACTGACACAGCTTACGATACAACAACAACAGCAACAAAAAGCATGTAGAATGTTCAGATATCACCACATAGTTGTTTTCCGAAGATTTAAGGTTTTGGATTTGACATTAAGTTTGAGGTCAATACCTTGGTGTAAGGTGGGATTGATCATTTTGAGGGTGCCAGTTTATTTTTAGGTTCATCTGAGTATGACTCATAACACAGGTTGGTTTGGTCAGTGTTTTTATTAAAAGTCTGATTCCAAGTCATGGGTTTTAGTGCAACTATTATGTCACAATCATGTGCCCAGTCTGGAGGAATATAAGGCTGTTAACTGGACAGGAAATGCAATTGACTGCTTGCTGGCAGTGCTTCTTGGTCAGCAGAAGACCAAGCTTACAAGTTGTAAATTATTTAATTTGTCTTTGGCATTTCTAAATCACCATGGGAAGATTTCCAACCGTGAACGGTTGCGGAAATTATTTTCCTGGAATTGCTACAGCAGTATGTACATAATCTGTTTCTATTTTAAATGAGGCATACCTGTAAGTGTAACTAGTGTAAGTGTATCATTATTTTTTTAGATTTTGGTACTGTCCTGTGTCTGCCTTTAGACCTACATGATTAAAACTAAAAGCAAAAGGGACCAAGAAGAGACTACTCTTGCTCCATGAAACTGAAAGACTAAACGTCTAAAGAGTTCTTTAACTTTCTTTTCTCTGAAAACCTGCAGTTTTCTTCCTGCCCATACACAAACTGTACAACTGCAATAAGTTAACAAAGGACAAAGCAGTTGTCAAAGATTCTGTTATCTCTATTTCTTAACAAAAGTATCTGAAATGTCAATTCTCAAATTTAAATATTAGTAGCGTTCGATTTGCTGCTTTGCCTGTGAAAAAGAAGAGTTCTATTGACAGAACACTTTTTACAAGTTTTTAGTTTTGGAAATGCTAGAGCCTAGAGTAAATCAAGAAAACTTACATTTCTTAAAGTTACAATAGACTGTATAGATAGGTAATAGTGGTGATATAATTTTCAGTTAAAGAAAATGAGACTCCT
Source organism: Rapana venosa (assembly GCA_028751875.1). Taxonomy (NCBI): domain Eukaryota; kingdom Metazoa; phylum Mollusca; class Gastropoda; order Neogastropoda; family Muricidae; genus Rapana; species Rapana venosa. The sequence goes on along the minus strand of CM054143.1, from coordinate 31,775,412 downwards.
CCAGTTCTATTGACACCACTGGTGTGGATGCAGTCTGAGAAAGTTTGAGAGAAAAAAAAGTATTATGTTAGCTGTAGACTGTAGTAGCTTAGATCTGTGCCAATTCAACAATGCGTACAAGATGCATACTGGTTTATCCTTGACTGGCTTTAGCCAGTTTAGGCAGTGTTTTGAGTTGGTGTGAGGTTTCCCACTCCTTAAGAAATCATTATCATAGTTTCAATCTCAGGCAGTGTATCAACTATCATGGGTAAGATTAGTTGAGCATGACTTAATTAATCCATTATCTTCAAGATGTACTCATCTAATGCATGCTTGTGTCTGTCAGTGTCATCCATACCGCTACTGTCCTTGCCTTCAGTGGCCTAAATTCTCATCACCCTGCTGAAGCATATAACCTGTGTGTGTGTGTGTGTGTGCGTGCGCGCGCGCGTGTGTTTGTGTGTATTTGAACTTTTTAAACTATTAATCATTGTTGGTTGCATGTGTAGGAGTGGAATGGATGCAAGCGCTTTGATTTGTTGTTTTTTTACAAGATATAGCGCTATATAAATTCCATTTATTATTATTTATTATTATTATTACTGGCACTAGCCATTACATAGCCTACAGAGTACTCTGAGTTGTTTGCAGGGTGGATGGGTTAATCAATGTGCACAAGATGCTATGAAATGAGACATCCCACTATACGATTCTGTTATTATACCACTGAAGTTACCAAATTAATAGTCCTTTCTTCATAAGCAGATCTGTAGAGTTTATTGGTTTGTGAACAACTATAACACATCCATATCCTATTATCACTAATTTCAAGTACAAGGAACTCATTCAATGCTGTATAGTGTATGATCTCATCAAAGAAGATTGCAACATCTATTTGCTGGTAAGTTTTGAAACCGTACTTTAGATCAGATCCATTAATAATAATAAATTAGATATGACCATCAAGGCCTTTTTTTTTTTTTTAACTGTTCTGTTGAAGACATGTTTTGTACAACTTAAAATCTTTTGTTTCCAGAAAGCCATTGATTTGGTGACCAAGGCGACAGAGGAGGACAAGAACAAGAACTATGAAGAAGCGTTGAGACTGTATGAGCATTCTGTGGAATACTTCCTGCATGCCATCAAATGTAAGTACCACATCATTGTACTTCTTTAAAATATGACAGCCCCAATATAATTGACAAGGCCCCTTGTCTGTGGCTAGCCAGTGTTGGCAGTATGTTTTGAAATGAACGTTGGAATGAGTATGAGAAAAGATTTCATTGGGGGGTTGTTGTGTGTGAGAGAGAAACTCAGAAAGCGAAAGTCTGTGAGCATTTCATTATTTGTGGTAAGAGAACATAATTTATTATCTACTGCTTATTATGGAAGAGGGTAAAGTTGTTTAATACAGCTTTCTTATACTTTTACTAGTTTTAGTCTGTTAATGAGTTACCATAGCTCCAGCAACAATCATAATGATAAAATTTAGAGCACACTACCCTTCCCACCCTTCCCAACAGTGTCCTTGGGTTTTAAATCCAGAACAGTGATATATTCTGTTCAAATGCTGCAAACAGCTAAAAAAACAAACTACAAAACTGAATTCTAATAATAATAATATATGGAATTTATATAGCGCTGAATCTTGTTTCAAAACAAATCGAAGCGCTTGCACTCAAATCATTTACACACGTGCAACTTTCCTCAAATATAATGAATAACAGATTTTTAATTTATGTGCATGTGTGCGCGTGCACACACACACACACACACACTCGCGAACATACTTAGGAGATGAAGGGTGCTGTTGAAAAGTAGGGACAGATATGAGGGGAGAGTCTCATGTAGGAAATAAGTGTGTTTTAAGGCTGGATTTTAAGGTATCAAATGAAGGCTTTTGGCAAAGTGAAAGAGGGAGGTCATTCCAGGTGGATGGATCAGAAACAGAGAAAGAACAACGGCCAACAGTGGTTTGTTTGAATCTGGGTGTTCGAAAGCACAAAGTGTCTGCAGCTGAGCGAAGGGATCGGGATGGAGAGTTCAGGTGAAGACAGTTACAAAGATAAGAGGGTGCAAATTTGTGGAGACATTTGAAACAGAGGGTATTGATCTTATACTTCAGTCTTTGTGGGGCAGGCAGCCAGTGAAGAGAACGCAGAAGAGGAGTGATGTGTTCAGATTTTTTTCTTTCTTAGGACCAGTTGAGCTGCAGAGTTTTGTATGCGTTGAAGAGAGTGGATAGATGATGCTGGTAGGCCAACCAAAAGAGAATTACAGTTGTCTAAACCTAAAAGAATGAGATATGTGACAAGCTTGGAAGTTGCATCACTGGACAGATACTTGGAAATCGTGCCTATGCGCCGTAATTGATAGTAGCAAGACTGGCAGGTCTGGGTGATGAATTTTTTCATAGTGAGTGTGTTGTCAAGAACTACTCCTAAACAGTTCACGGAGTTGGACAAAAGAACTGACGTATTGCTGAATTCTATTGGAAGTTGTGATGGAGGAAAGTTTATGTTCGGTCCCTATGAGCATGGCTTTGGTTTATCTGCATTAAGTTATAACTTGTTCTGAGTCATCTAGTTTTGAATGTCTTGAAGGCAGTAGGACATATTTGTCAGGATGAAAGGCAAGTTTTCAATTGTGTCACTGCACTGAAGCTGAGTATCATTGGCATAGAAATGATGATCAATATGGTGGTGGTTTATTATATGTGAGAGTGGAGCAGTGTAGAGAGTAAAGAGAACTGGGCCCAGGACTGATCCTTGTGGGACTTTCCATTTTGACAGGTTTCGATTGAATTTTGTTTACAATAACTTTCTGGAATCGGTCTGTGAGGTATGAAGTAAACCAGGTGAGGGCTGTGCCATTAATACCAAACATATTTTGGAGGCAAGAAAGAAGAATTGAGTGATCTATAGTGTCGAAGGCTGCAGATAAGTCGAGAAGAGTGAGGAGGGAGATTTTTCCTGCATCAGAAGCAAGTAGAAGTGTATCTAAAGTGTGGACTAGGGTGGTTTCGGTGCTGTGGTTGGGGCGATAGGCAGATTGAAAAGGGGGAAGGAGATCATTGGAATTCTAAACAGAGACAAAAAAATATTTAGATATGTATATACTATATTACTATATGTATGGAAAAAAATGGAGAAGATTGCAAAATATGTTGTGATTATCATCAGTGGATTTACTGAATAGCAGCTCCATTATGTGTTAAAGCCAGCAGAAGTCAAGCCAGGGAGGGAAAAAGATTGAAATTGTGAAAACCTGTTTTTGAAAGGGAACTGATTACTGTTGGACTTCTGTTTTTACTTTGGCTGTCCATGCAGTAGGTACTACACAGTGTCTGACACTTCATTTGGTTCTGATAAACATTTTCTCCTCTGTAGAGGACCTTGAAGTTGAAAGCAGCTTTGTAGAACACAGCTTATGGTTAAGTTCGAGAGGCTGGAAAGATCTCACATATAAACAGTTATAGCTAAGGACCTAATAAAGTAATAACCCTATAAGATTTCTTAGATGTATGTGTCTTTACCCTTAGACCAGCAGTTACTTTATAAGAGATCATCATAGAAATTGTGTCTAATGTTCACAAACCTAAACATTTACTGTTGCAGGAAACACCATAGATTTGTAATGCAATTTTTTTTAAAAATACACACACACATACACACACACACACACACACACACACACACACACACACACACAACATTTTGGAAGCTTTGAGATATTTGTAAAGTGTTATTTTGTTGTTGTTTTTTCTGATAAGTGAAATATGGTTGACAGATGAAGCATCAAGTGACAAGGCCAAGGACAGCATCCGTGCCAAATGCGTGCAGTACTTGGATCGTGCAGAGAAGCTGAAGACCTACCTGAAGAAGAAAGACAAAAAGAAGCCTGTGGCTGATGGAGAGAAACCCAACAGCAGTGGGGGAGGGAAAAAGTGAGTTTATTCATGATCACTTAATACTCACTTTTTTGGGGGGCATTAGAATAGATTTTTTTTTTAAACAGCAAAAACCCCTACCTAACAAAGAAGTTGTAGACATACTCTGCATACTAACAGGATTCTTTCGTTCTCTCTCTGAGAAGAGGCTGGTGGGGTTTTTTTTAATTTGGGGGGAGGGGGTGTCATTTTGGTTTCTTTTTTTGTTTTGTTTGGTTCATTATTGGGGGGGGGGGGGGGGGGGGGGCATGCTTTTTTTTTTTAAATTTTAAGAAGAGCAATAAACATTCTAGGATTTAAAATTGAAGTGTACCAGTAGAGGTATGAACAGATTATTGCTGTTAGTTTTTATCAACAGAACATTTGATATAGCAATTATTAGACATTTTGGAGGGGAGAGGGTGGGTTGTCTGTATACAGTGTATGGTTGTTTCTCTAAAATGCCTTTCTCAAACTTGTGAAAGTTCTCTATTAAAACCCCCAACCCAAAAAGCAGACAAAATCCAAATAAAGCCACCTCCACTCCACTCCACTCCCCGTCTAAGCGCTATGAGAGTTATGGTATACCATCTTAGACAGTTGATGAGTGTTGACCAGCTGCTGTTTTTCAGCTGCTGAAGTAAACTTGTTAGCTTATTTCATGTTATTTTATTGTTGCATATGTGGTTCTATTAAAAGTGTTCAGATTGATCATTGTTAAGTCTGATCTCAAGTCAGATGTGTGTGTTTTTCACCTGTTGTGAGATGTCAGTATAGGTGCATTTTTTTACCTGTTGTAAGATGTCAGTATTTGTATATTTTTCACCTGTTATAAGATGTCAGTATGTGTGTGTTTTTCGCCTGTTGTAAGATGTCAGCATGTGTGTTTTGTCACCAGTGGGGACAAGGACTCAGACAGCGAGGAAGACTCCAAAGAAGACCCAGACAAAAAGAAGTTTACTGATCAGTTGTCAGGTAAGTGGGACGGTGTATTACGCACTGTTTTAAGCTCTGAACGTGCATGGAAAACAGGCACAAGGAACAACAAGTTTAATATAAGTATGGGGAATGATAACTGCATTTTGGATTGGATCAGGTGCCATCCCAAGATAGGGATTTGACAGTGCCATGTGTGGATCTGCTCCAAGTTGATCTGATCTTTGAGTGACAGTATTAACAGACAAATCAAATATTTAAAAAATGTTTTAAAGGTAATCGGTGTATAGTATTAAAAGGGTAAGAAAAGCACTTCTTCCAGTATAATCACTTGGTTTCCTAGAGCCCTGTACAACCCTATGTATAAACAAGTGAGCTCTCATTCTGGTGTTCATGCGCTGACATAAGTTTCAATTACTAGCACCTGGAAAAAGCGTCAGAAAAATGTAAAAGAATGTTTTGTACTTTTCTGTAAATTTCATATTCTAAATCTGTTAAGGGGCTTTTTTGTTTGTTTGTTTTGTGGGTTTTTTTGGTTGTTTTTGGGGTTGTTGTTTTTTTGGGGTAAGGGTAATGTTTGCTTGTTCTTATATTGTGTAAGTGTGTGATCTTTTTTTGTGTGTGTTCTATTTTTGGGAGTTTTGTGTGTTAACCGTCTTTTTCATGAAGGTGTTAGTGTTTTGTATGGCAGAGAAATATTAGTGGTCTTACTTCTGGATGTTTGTCCACATGATTATTTAACTTTTCTCATCCATCATTTTCTGATCCCATGTCCAAAAGAGAGGAAAGGAGGCTATATGTAACTATCAGGTGTTAGAAATAACCACCACCCCCCAAAAAAAAAATATATATATATATATGTAACTATCAGGTGTTAGAAATAACCACCAAAAAAAATAATAATATATATATATGTAACTATCAGGTGTTAGAAATAACCACCCAAAAAAAGAAATATAGATATGTAACTATCAGGTGTTAGAAATAACCTCCCCCAAAATATATATATATGTAACAGGTGTTAGAAATAACCCCAACAAAAAAATAATAATAATAAAGAGAGAGAGAGAGGGGGGGGGAGGGTGTTTATCGATTCAGTGTGGTATGAAGAACATGATAAGTTACAGAGTAAAATCTAAGGGTGTGAAGTGATTAAAGATTACGGGTAACACAGTTGATAAATACAGATACAATCATTTCACACACTTGTTTTCCCCCTGAATAATGCATTATTGGTTTTCTGTCGGTAGGAGCCATCGTTGTGGAGACGCCTAATGTAAGCTGGGATGACGTGGCTGGACTGAACGGTGCTAAGGAGGCCCTGAAGGAAGCCGTCATCTTGCCTGTCAAGTTTCCACACCTCTTCACAGGTATTTTCCACACACGTCTCTTCCTTCTCTTTCTCCTGTTCTAATTTTCATTCTATCTACTGTTTTCAGTTTTGATTTATTATGGCTTGTGATGTCTTTTATATGTGTGTTCATCTGTTTTTGTTTTGAAAATTTAAAGACTACGAATAGAAGGGAAGGAATGTGATGTAAAAGACTAGAACCTTAGTGATTAGTTTGGAAACAGGAGGGTTGTTTTTTTTTTCTTAGAAATATGGGATACTTGTTTGCGTTTTTTCCACATCCAGTTTCTAGTGCTAATGATTTTTTTTTTTTTTGGGGGGGGGGGGGGGGGGGGGGGGTATAAAACATGAGAAAGAATAGGGCGTGATATTGAGAAGTGTCATTAACAGAATTTTTCAGTGGAGCTTTTATGGCTTTATTTTCTTGTAAAACTTTGTTTCTGTTTTCTCCTTTTTCATTCTATCATTTTGTTTTTAAGATTAAAGTATCCTTGTGTTTTGATTTTTTTATTTTGTTTTCTATATATTGCCCAACTTTCCCCCTTTCCTGTATCAAATGTTTTTGTAATTTTGACATGTCTGTTGAATGCATTCACAAAATATGAAACTGTTTTGACGTTGTGGTGTGCAGGGAAAAGAAAACCATGGAGAGGCATCCTCCTGTACGGTGTAAGTAATATGTCCTCTGTGTGTGTGTGGTGTGTGTGTGTGTGTGTGTGTGAGAGAGAGAGAGAGAGAGAGAGAGAGAGAGAGAGAGGAGAGAGAGAGAGAGAGGGGAGAGAGAGAGAGAGAGAGAGAGATTGTATACATGTGTAGATGTCTTCATGAAATACATAACGTGTGTGCATGTAAATGTATGTGAACCTGTGTACATGGTTTGTGCAGGTCCAAAAGAATCCAACTGGGAAAATGGTCAAAGGAGGTACAAATGTTTGTTAACTTTGATACAGTTAAATTCTTTGTCGTCGGATGCTCGGCAGTTGTTGTTGTCTGTCACATGAGCGAAAATGCGTTGCACTGCCATTAAGTGCCTGACAAGTCAGGCCCAGTGCATCCAACTTCAGCGTGATATAGTTGAATTGAATCATTCAAAATTGAAGTAACAACTTTATTCAATATCACACATGCGGGGACGGGATAGCTCAGTGGTCGGAGCACTCGCTTTCCCCCAGCCAAGTTAAGCAGCGTCGAGTGTGGTTACCAGTTGGATGGGTGACCATTTGCGCGCCTTGGCTTCAGTACAGTTCCCCCAGTTCACCCAGCTGTAAATGGGTACCTGTTCTCTTTAGGGTCAGGGAAGGTAAAACAGCGAGGGAGAGGAGATGGGCGCCACCCTCAATATGCTGGCCCTAGAGAAGTGAGGTCTCTGACGCCTCGCTCCCCTACGACCTTATAGGTTATGGGACTCCTTTACCTTTACCTATATATATGCGCACACACACGCACACACACACACACACACACAGAGTCACACAGAAGTTAGTTAACCTACTTTCCTCGGACACATTAACAATCGTAGATCCATCAGAATTCTTTGGATTATTGCTCATTTTTACTCATTTTGAACTGATATACAAAATGTGATTGAAAAACCCAGCCGTGTGTGTGTGTGTGACAGCCCCCAGGTACAGGTAAATCCTACCTGGCTAAAGCCGTGGCCACAGAGGCAAACAACTCCACTTTCTTCTCCGTCTCCTCCTCTGATCTGGTCTCCAAGTGGCTGGGAGAGAGTGAAAAGTGAGTAGTTAGGGCAGTCATGCCCAGGTTTTGAAGACAAAAATGAAAGCTAGTGGAATAAGGTAGTTGTGCCCATATTGTGAAAACAAAAAAGAAAGATAACTAAATTAGAAGAGAAAACAGACAAGCCTAGTTACAGGGTTTTCTAGACCACTTCTGTAAATTGTTGAAGGAGCCCTAGGATACGGCTAAGATCTTGCTTGCTTTTTTTTTTCTTCTGTGGCTGGCTGTTTTGCAGAATTTTATAATTTTGTGTTGTCTAGATTTAACAGTTCTTGGCACACAATATCACCATCCAGTCCACACCTGATATCCCAAGCCATACTTGTATTTGCTCATTTTTAATATTGTTCTGCAAAGCTTTATATTTCTAGGAAGCACGTTCACATATGCACACACATACTTATATAAAGACATTCTGGAAACATACCACAAGAAAGACTTTTTTTTTTTTAATTAGAGGGAAGTAGCTTTTGTAATCAAAAGACATTAATAATAAGACATGGAATTTATACAGCGCTATATCTTGCAAAAAACAAATGAAAACGCTTAGGAATGTTAGTGTTAGCAAACTGACCTTTGAAAAGGGGCATCTGCTTTTGTATTAACCTACTGAGGTTTATCTATAACCACACATTTTCAGACGAACCGGTGACTTCTTGTACTGAAAAAAGAAAAATGTGTCTTCTTTACTGACAGACTGGTGAAGACGCTGTTCCAGCTTGCCAGGGAGAATCAGCCCAGCATCATCTTCATTGATGAGGTGGACGCGCTGTGCGGCTCCCGCAGTGAGAATGAGTCCGAATCTGCCCGCCGAATCAAGACGGAGTTTCTGGTGCAGATGCAGGGAGTGGGCACTGACAACACAGGCGTGCTGGTTCTGGGGGCCACCAACATCCCCTGGACCCTGGACTCCGCCATCAGGAGACGGTGGGTACTTGGGTTCTGGGTGTTTTACCACTCTGCCCCATCGGGTCATACCATGTCAACGCAGGTCTTTGTCGTGGTGTATATAGCGCTGCACAAATAGAAACATTGACATCAGTATGTTGAGCTATTTTACATGCAGGCTGCACAATGTGTGGCATTGTAATGGGATGTGGGTGGCTGTCTTTTTCTTTTTACAGTTTGGTGTTTGTTTTAGTCAGAAGGTCATCCTGGGTGTTAGACAACTTTAATGTAGCATCTGTAAATTTAGATTGAGGTAGATGTGAACAGTATGTAATGATGTTGACGTTGTAGCAAGTGTGAGGTAATGAGATTGATATTTGTGGTGATTGTCTTGAGGGCTGTAGCTTGAAAGGCTTTACGGTGCGGTTCTTGCATGCAGAACATCAGTTATAGGTCATGGTTTTCTTTGTCCATCTGTGTTTTTTCATTTGGCCTTAGATAGTAAATTTTCTTTGTTCAATAAGAAGAGGGGGAACCCAGCTTGCAGGGGAAAAAAAAGCGAACAAAACTTTTTTGCTTTTGTTGTTTTTTTTAAGTTGCATGTTCCAGATTGAAATACGAGAAGAAGAAAACAACACAAAGTAAAATCAGTCCAAAAAGGATTTTTTTTTCTTTCTTTATTCTTTTGTAGTCATTAGATGGAAGGAATGGATTTAATGTGTGTGTGCAGATTTGAGAAGAGAATCTACATCCCTCTACCTGAAGCCTCAGCCAGAACAGAGATGTTCAAGCTCCACCTGGGCTCCACTGCCCACTCTCTGACAGATACTGACCTCAGAGAACTGGGCCAGCGTACAGACGGGTAGGTCCACCCTTTATGATTGTGTCCTGCGCAGGAAAAGGGTGTAGGAAGGTGCCAAGAGATGCATTTGTGTGTGTGTGTGAGAGAGAGAGAGTGTGTATTTGTGTGTATTTGTGTGTTTTATTTTATCCTGGTGTGTGTGTGAAAATAAACTTTCCATTTTTTTCACCCTTTGTGCATGTAACTCTGTGTGGGAGGGGGGGGGGGGGGGGGGATAGGGTGGATGGGTAAGTGTTTATAATCATGTACTGATTTGCATTAAGAATTTGACCATAAAGTTGTTCCATGCAGACATTATAAAAAGCGCACTTATGAAGCAAAGTCTGAATTTCTTGGTTTTTTATTCCATCTTGAATTTTAAAAAATTCATGTTCAGTAATAAAAGGACAGCAAAATGGTCTTGAAAAAAAAATTGGTATGCTTATTGAGCTGATGTTGTGTCAAAACATAGCACAAAAGTGGGATTCATGTTTGCTTGGAAATGTATTTTCCCTTTTCCCACCTTCATGGTGTGTAAGTGAGTGTGTGTGTCTGTGAGTGTGTATATGTGTGTGTGTGTGAGTGTGTGTGTGTATATGCTTACCTTAATAGCTAACCCATATGGAGAGGTTTGTAGATTTGCAGGAGAAAGTTGGATGGTTCAGTCCGGTGTGTAACAGAGGTGTGTGTGTGGCAGGTACTCTGGAGCTGATGTCAGCATTGTGGTTCGTGACGCCCTCATGCAGCCTGTGAGGAAAGTGCAGACTGCCACCCACTTCAGAAGGGTCAGTGTGTTTCATTTTGCTTTCCATCCACAGGAAAAATGAAAATCGATGTGAACTTTTGTATATTTTAGTGAAAGATATGTAAAGTTTCCTGGGTTTTTGGGGGTTGAGGATTTGTGTTTTGAGCAAGAAATGTTTCATGAACTGCAAGATTAAAGGTGGGGGGGGGGGGGGGTAACTTTATTTTGTTGTTAGTGTGTGATTGTGTTTGTGCCATTTTACGACACTCTTGATCAACATGTGACAGTTTGTGATGAGAGAAAGATAATGATAAATAACTTTGTCATGGCTCTTCAGGTCATTTTTTTTTTTTTTAATAGAAAGAATGGGACAGTGAACAGCATTGCAATGGTGTTTTCCTTTTTCACATATTTTTAGTAGCTTTTGTGTGTGTGTGTGCAGGTGCATGGTCCCAGTCGGGCAGATCCCAACCACATAGTGGACGATCTGCTCACACCCTGCTCTCCAGGGGCCCCTGGTGCCATCGAGATGAACTGGATGGATGTACCCGGGGATAAACTCTGCGAGCCTGTCGTTACCATGGTGAGATCCCCTTTACCCTTCTTTTCTTACTTATAGAGAAGAAAAACCATGTTCTTTCTTTCTTTGTTGTTTTTTTTTTGGGGGGGGAGGGTAGAGAGCATCTGTCTTTTGTTAAATAAAGGGGAAGAAAACAAACATGGATTTTTTTTTATTGTTTGCCTTTTTTTTTATTTTTAAAAACCCTCCAGTCTTAAACAGATAGTAGTTTTTAAAGGAGCATGTTTATTGTCATTTTTTCCCCATTCCAGTTTGTCAGTTTGATATTTCTGCAAGAATTTGGTAAAGGCTTCAGAAGGGGAGGGAAGGGGTAATCTTTGAGTTAGTCTGTCATGTATTTTGTTTTTAATATTGATAGAGCCAGTTAAAGACCTTTGTTTGGGCTTTATGCCGTTAGTTCAGGACAGACCACACACGAAAAAGTAATTTGTGTGATAAGTGAAAACAAAATGAGCTTTCTCTTGAGGTTATGACCAAGACTTGCAGGTGATTGCACTTGACCTGTAGCAGTGCAGAGGTTGCAGCATAGCATTGACTGCAGGGGTCAGTCCCAAAGTGAAAAGCATGGCTTATGGTCCTGAATTTATTTGTTGTGGGAAATTGTAGTTTGTAAAAGTGTAACTGATTGATGAGGAAAACTGTTTATTTCACACCTGACTGATCCAGCTTTGTTTTCATCCATGTTATACTTTATGACTGTATGTATTTTCACTGCTACTGAGCATATGGAACAACTGCATTTGAGATCAAAGTTCAGATATTGTTGTTCTGGAAAGAAAGAATTGTATGGCTGTTGTTAGTGAAGCTGAGAAGTATTATTAAAGAATACTGTGTTGTCGTCTGACTATGATGATGCGGATTAACAGTATAGATATTTGTATGGTTTTATTTTCTCTTCTGGTTCTGAGTTTTATTTGTCTTTGATGAATTTGATTATGTGCTGAATCTTATAACAGAGCAACTTTTAGATCCTAACTCTAGTAACAGAATAAAGAAGTGAAAAAGTGCTTATAATGTACGGATGAAAAAATATGTACTAATTATGTTTGGATGTGTTTGGCTGACAGAGTGACATGCTGATGGCCTTGAGCACACAGAAGGCTTCAGTGAACGAGGAGGACCTGAAGAAACTGGTCAAGTTCACTGACGACTTTGGACAGGAAGGATAGACAGCGGGGCCCCTACCAACCTCAGATGTTGCCCAAAAGCAAATGTAAAGCATGTGATAACCAACTGAATTCAAACTGTGAACTTGACTGAGTGTCGAGAGAGGGATGTGTCAGGGATGGGCTTCAGTGGTTTTTTGTAAGATCGGCTTTTGTGTTCTTTCCCAATACCAGTCGTCATCAAAAGTTTATCATGATTCATTCAAGTGCTTGAACAAAATGGTGATTTTTGTTGTTGTTGTGTTATATGTGTGTCTTAAAGATTTTGACCCCTTGTTTTATAAAAACAAAACCCAAATAAAAAGATACCTAGAAATAAAGTACAATTTGAAATGTGTCTTTATTGTTTGTGAGAGCAAGTTGTTTTAGTTGGAATGTGTTAGTTGCTTGATAGTTTTGACCGATGAGGCTTTGTTATTGTAAAATGATGATGTGTTATGTTCTTCAGCACTGGTTTTTAACAATGTCAGCCGTCTTATTTTTGACAACCTGTCTTCATATTAAAGTTGTGCTGTTAATTTTGTTGCCATTGAAAACTGTGTAAGGCTGTAGTGTTTCAGCTGAGTGTGTACATGTGTTCTTTATAGTAGTTCAGCTTCATGGTAGTGTCAGAAAATAATAGCATCCATTTAAAGCCTCCTGTTGTTTGTCGATCATCTGCATTGTTTACTGTCTTTAGTTTGTCTTGGGGGGGGGGGGTTGTTTTTAATATCTTGTAACTAATGTACATAAATGGTCACTGTTGGATTTACAGTGTTGATTTTTCTCTGGATACTTTTGATTTGTGTGTGTGTACAGAGTTGTAGCATTAAAACTGTGTGTGAGTATGTATGTGTGTGGTATGTGTATACAAACAGTTCAGAAGGTAATTGTAAAAGCTACCTTTGAAAACTACGATGAACTAGAGTGTAAATATGTAAATGTGAAACCGTTTTTTGTGTGTGTGTTTGCTTGGTCATGTCTGTAAGCATGCATATGTGTGCATGTTTTACAGTTTGAATATTGTGGAAAAACAGAGACTGTGAGAAGTGGGAAAGTTAGATGAATTAGTCAGCAGATGTTTTGTGTTCACATAGCTACTTCTCTTTGCATTATGTTATTGGAGAGAAAAAACAACTAATATTATCTACTTTCCCAATCGTATTCATGAAATCAGGGTGAAACTTTTCCTTATGGAGAATTAAATCCCTTCTTCTTTCTCCCCTCTCTTTAAGAGGAGTGGTTAGGGTGCTGCATTGAATTTTCAGACTGCATCTCTTGGGCAGGTTGAACTTGGCAGAGCCCATCCCTCTCCAGGTACATGACTTTGTCAGAAGCCACCCAATATGAAACTGTGTTCCATAATTTAAAGAAAAAGTCATGTGAATGTACCTGTGTGCTCAGATGTGATGTGAACAGACATAGTTGGTCATCATTAGCTCTCAGATCAGTTATGGCTTCAGTTGTAAAATACTGGGATGTCCTTCAGTCAGTACTCGGTATATCATACTTTCATTCAAACGTTGTATTTTATCCGCAAAGAGTGCAGAGTTTGGGTAGTTTTTCTTTCAGTTTAGGAAGGTTCATCTAAGATGTGATCTATCTAGCAAAAATAGAAGTGATATTTTTGTAAGGATTTTTTCTCAGCGCTGCAAAGTTGTATGTTTTTCAAGTATTGCTCCCATTCTTGAAAGTTGAAGGACTGAAGAATGTTAACAAGATAGGCTGTCCTCGACATGACATCAGGCTGTTTGCAATATTGAAGGGAAAGAATATCACTTTGTATATATTGTGTAACGTCACAAAATACTAACACTTCCTCCTTTCTCAGTCTGCATGTTTGGAAATGAGTATCTTGGTACGGTTTGACTGTCCTGTTTGGTTTTTTCTCTTTTTTTGGTTTGGTTATTTAAAATAAATGGAACTATCATCATTGTATTTGTTACCTGTGTATGTATGTATGGTGTTTGTATCCGGACTGCTGCTTTGTGAATAAAACCAACCCATGCATTGCCCATCTTTATTTGTAAAGAAATTTCTACTGTTGTAATTGTTTTTCAAACTGTGCTATAAGCCAAGCCTTCACTGGTTTGATATTTGAATGAGCCCTGAATCTTCAGGGCAGTAGAACAGATCACTGGTGTCTGCTTTATTTCCACTTGCTTTTTCTCTTGAATCCCAGAGGACTCCTTGTGGGTGTGTGCTGAAACTGACACTCAGTGTATGTACTTCTCTCAGGCAAGTAGACTCTGGTGGGAGTCCCTCCCATTCTTCTCCAGGTCAATTGATTTTAGAAGAGATTTTTCTCCACACGTTCTTGAAGGATTGGAAACAGATGATCAGATCAGAAATGTAGGAATAGCAGAAGATGGAGACTCTCATCATATTGATTTTAAATATTAAAAGTTTTCAGTGTGAAACCTCAAAACTTTGGAGAACACATTGTGGCTGGCAGCTGAGTGTACTTTGATGAGGTCTTACATAAAATTATGCTTGTATAATTAGTACTGAGCATTGCAGCTGATCCTTCAGTTCAAAGTACACTTCATTTGTATGCAATGTTTTTATGGCATCAATCCACAGGTTTTCAGGTTGTAACTCAAGCTTGCACTGATGTGTTATCAGGAAAATGGTGGTGAGTAAAGAAAAGAAAAGCAAGTTTCCTTTGTCAAAGTTGATCTTGGATTTGGTACTTCGTCCAAATGATGGCATGACCATGAATGTCAGTGAATGAGTAAAACAATATATGATTTATAGAGAGCACTCCTCGCTAGTAGCTGTCAAAGGAGTCCCTTATTTTCAATATGATTCCATACACAAACAAAAAATCAATGATACACAGTTTATCAAGTCAAAATTATGTCTACAGATGAGCGTGTATCTGTCACTAGGAACATGAGAAGAAATGTGTACAAGGTATTGATTTTGGTATGCAAGCAAAAGTCAACATTGTGAACCTTAATACTCTTCTCAGTCATGCTGATTTCCATAACTGACAATCAGTCAAGATGCACCGCTTTATAATTATATTGATTATGAATTTTTAAAATGCCCCTGATAAAGTGAATTACCTGAATGCAAATTGAAAAAATAGATTTTCAAAGAACTTTTTGAGGTATTGCACCAAAGCTTATGTCTTTAAATTGAAATAAGAAAAGCAACCCAAACTGAGCAGTGGAGTGAGAAGCAAGTCTCTAGGAAAGTAGCCACTCAAGTCCACAAAGCTGAAACTCATTCCTTCTCCCTTGTGGGCCTGTGGCAAAGAAAACCAGACTGGCAAGCTCATCCTTCAAAGGTGCACGCAATTCAGCAACCTGAGGAAGGCTGTGTGGCAGACGGAGGTGGCCCTGCAAAGTAAGCTACAGCCCTCCAGAGGAGCTGGAAAGGACTTGCCACTACTTCTCCCTATTCACTATTCATCTGGCCGTGTAAAAAGTGAATGAGAGAAAAATAAGAAGAAGAAAGTAGCCAGATGCACTTTTCCCATTCCTACTTGTTATTTGTGGTGATAATAACTACAAGTATTTTAAACATGTACTGTCAGTCTTGTTATGTTTGCACCATGGATATTGCACAGAGATTATCCACTAACAAAACCTGCTTGTTTCCTCAACTGAAAATGACTCATTCATGAGAACAGTTTGCAAGCAACGGTGGAAAAGGTATCATCATTATCATTTTCAAATGAGTGTACTGTTTCTTTTTGGATCGACGATGTTTCTTTATTTCGTTATTGAATATTACTTTCTTCTTTATTCGTCATTATTTCTTTCAAGTTGTAGTTTTAAGTTTGCAAAGCTTTGATGTTTGGCAGTGGGAAGTGTTTTTACTCTTTCTGTTTCTGTGGTCCAGTTTGTATTTGATACATTTGTGAGTGTTCTACTGTGTATTTGATCTACACATCATTTTGTTATTAAATTGTACTCTTGTACATAAGTTAACAAAAAAACCCAACCACCAGCGTTTGTGATCTGTTTTTTCTGTGACTTTTTTTTGCGTTCATTCTTAAGGGGCCCCGTTTATCTGCCCCCAAGCGCGCGCACACACACACATGAATCATTCAGTTTGCTTGAATAAGCACGGAGAATAAGGCCCAAGTTCTTGCGCTCGCCCAATCACTCTCTGGCCACTCACAAGTGAGAGAATAGCTTGTGTATGTGTGTCAGGGAACACAGAAGCAGCTTGTGTGAATGCTTTTTGTGTAAGGCACCACACCAAAGCAGTTATATATATCATTATCAATCGAAGCTTAAGTGCAACAATGTTCGCCGTTCCCCAGCTGATCATTCTGGGAGTCACCAAGAATATATATTCTTGTCCTACTCATACCACCTGATAATCACTGTGAGACCATAATTATGTGCACACTGGATGAGAATTGTGTGTGTGTGTGACTTGTCTTCAAGTGTCTTACCCTATAGGCAGCCATACTCCCAACTCCAGAGGATTTTTTTTCTCCTTGAAAGGAGAGTTCAGGTTTTATTTATTTATTTATTCTTTTATATCGAGGATAATGGAATAAGCACTCATGTGCTTTTTTACATCCAGTCCCTGTGTGTATGCGGTTTTTTGTAAATTTTGTCATCAGGTTGTTATGCTAAGAGGTGGTTGTGGCTCATGGCGATCTTTGTGTTCAAGGTGGACATTTCACTTTGATTTCTGGCATCTCTTTTGACAATCTGCGCACCAAGCACAGAACAGTAATAGTAACAACTATAATTGATTGTCGGGGAAAGAAATGGGGAAAAAAAACAACCCTCGTCTTTTCCCTTCCCTTGGATGTTAATGGGAATATTCATTTTACAATACTGGGACAAATAATGAAGTTCAGGGGATATTTGTGTCTGTGGAGTTTAGGAGTAGGGTTTATATCCTTATTTAATCTGGAGGAGGGGATAGCATTGTGGTCAGTGTTGAGATCGTGACCTGACAGTTCTGCTTTGAGCCACCACCCAGATGCCCATCTGAGAAGACTTTTTTCCCCTACAGTTAACATCAGTATTGACGCCACTCCCCTAAGTCCTGTGAATAAAAGTGTAAACCGAGGTCCCATGTGTGAGCACATGCAGAACAAATCTTGCCACGCGCGTTAAAACCTGCTCTGCCTTTCAAGCGAGTAGGCCATAAAGGCATTGCATGCTGGTGAAAACAGAAGACAAAAATCTTTATAACGCATGCACACTGGTGTCAGACAGGTTTAGACATCATCCTCATAGTCAGAATGCAGCGCTAGCTTAATGGTGGACAGACAGTAACACATACCAAATCTCGTCACTGGTGAACCTAGAGCTCTTGCTAAGGAATGACAAAAAAAGTATCACCTCTGACCTCTTCACTTTGGAAGGAAGGAAGGAAGCCAATCAATATTTGTGAATGTTTTTATGCTGCAGCAAATTTTGGTGCATTCCAGCTGTCTGTAGAGATTTTTTTTTTAATTTGAAAATATTAATGTAAAATTTTTTTTTAATTTTTTTTTTGGGGGGTAATCTTAATTAAAATCTGAACTAGGAGTTGTATTCATTTTTTTTCCTGTCTCTAATTTTTGAAGGAGATTTTTTTCCCCTCCCTCTTTCTTTTACTAACAATTTAGGTGCGCTGCAAATGATGGACACCACAGGTGGTTAAGACAGCCTTTGGGTCCATGAAGTTGTGGGTTCAAATCTCGGCAACAGTGTATAATAATAATAATAATAATGTATGGAATTTATATAGCGCTGAATCTTGTAAAGCAACAAATCAAAGCGCTCAGATTTGAATTCGGGCCGCTCTCCCCGGGGAGAGCGGGAGAACGCGTCGCCACCCAGCGCTGCGCCACCCTTTCACCCTTTTTTTTCCTTTTTTTTTTTTTTTTTTTTCTGCAGCTGTATTTGTTTCCCTATCAGAGTGGCTTTTTTCTAAGAATTTTGCCAGGGACAACTCTCTTGTTGCCGTGGGTTTTTTTACGTGCGCTAAATAATTACGTGTAACACACGGGACCTCGGTTTATCGTCTCATCCGAAAGACTAGCGCCCAGACCACCACTCATGGTCTAATGGATGGGGGAAAAATTTCCGGTCCAAACGGGGTACGAACCGCCGCACACTTCAGACCCGGACTTTTCGCTTTCTAGACAGGCGCGTTACCTCTAGACCACCGATCCATATAACAGTGCAACAGTGTATGGTGAATAGAGAGGGCGGGGATTTTCACTATTTCCTGGGTCAACCTACTGTGCAGACCTGCCAGTGCATCAATTGCCTTCATGTATGTAAACATGCAGATGATCAAACATGCACATTAAAGATCCTATAATTCATGGTAGCGTCAATTCAAGTGAGTTGCGAGAACATGAGTACACCCAGCATACATCCTGCACAGTCCCTTGATTGGAAATCTCGGTTGGGACTTGAATTTTGTTACAACATGAGAATTTCACTACCTGGCCACTTCAGAACCTTTTGTTTTGAAGAGAAAAAAGTGGGGAAAGAAAAGTGAAAAAGAAAAAAAAAAAAGAAATGACTGAAATTAACCAACTTTTATAAACTTTTTGGTTTGTTATTTCACTTTTTACACACCACTTGTGAAAAATGCATGGCTTACATCAGAACAACTCAAAACACTTATCAGAAACAATGCTCAGTCAGAATTGATGTGTGTGAGTTGAAATCAAGATCAACATGATTCACTAACATTAACAATCTACAAGGATGCAAAAACAGAGCCAAAATGTGCACAATGTCCATTTCCCGTGACTGCAGATATAAATGAGGCTACCGTCCACACACGTAAAAAAATGAATAAATAAATAAAGCACAAAATAACTTCACGACCACAAATGATACCATTTACAATTGACATTCTTTGAATATACAACATTCAAACACCCAAGAGTCAAAAAGATGTTAGAAATAACATTAAGTAACTAACCTTATGATTGACTACACAAACAGTGTATAGATTACTGACCACACAGCTTCTGTCCACATCTCAGTTTCCTGTTCTCATACACTGGGGACAATACAGCTTGGCCTGTATCACACAGGCATGCGCACACACACACACTCGCGCACATGCATACTCCCCATTAATCCCCCCCCCCCAAAAAAAAAAAAAAAAAAACCGAGAGGAAAGGACACCAACTGGATAAGGACATACACAGAACATTCAAAATCTAGAAAAGTTGGCATTAGCACTTGGGTGGATTGGGTATCTGAATTTGAGCTATAACAGCTGACAAAGAACAGAAAAAAAGGTCAAATACATGCTGATGATAACTGAAGCCCAAATCTCCTCAGCTGGAAAATGAGGTCAATATTCTAATTCCAACAGCAATTATCTACATTTACACATTGCATGGGGTTATATAACAGTTATGATAACAAAAATGGTAACAACTTTGAGGGGAATTTAAAAAAAAAAATTTATGACAAAAACATTTCAAAAGTATGCGGAAAGAATTGATATATACAAAGCTGGAAGTCTAAAGGTGGAGGACACAGTATGCAGTGTTGTGTACCTTGCATGGCTGCTTGCCATATAGGAGATCTAAACTTTCTTATGTACATTGTGTGATCATTACAGCAGGGATGAGTTGATACCACTGCAATCAATGGCTTCAATTGTTTATCATAAAATGCATAATATATAACCAAAGCATTTTCTGCAGTATGGAAGACAAATGGGAATAAAGAATCATGGACATGGGATAAACCGGAAAAGCAACAACGTAAAAAAAACAAACCCATCTCTTCTTGAAACAACTGATGAGTATGTGCATATAGGGTGTATGTGTGTGTGTGTGTGCATGTACACTCTAGGTGTGTGTGTGTGAATGTGTCTTGTGCGTGTGTGTGTTTCGTGTAAGAATGATGCAGTAAACCCAAAGAATACATCGTTGAAGAATGTTGTTATCAAGTACATTATTTCTACTGAGTAAAAGCGAAATAAACATGGCATGTTCATCCTTTTCTATGACTGTACAGGGATGAAGCACAGCATTTGAAGAAAGTAACCCAACCAACAAACAAAAAGGTTTGTAAATGATGGGCAGTAATGACTGATAAGGCAATAGGTGGACCACACACAAGTCATACTACATGAATGACAATCATGAAACAAAGGGGGATCAAAAATACTAACAGAAAACTTCTCATGGATTGTGCATACCCAATTATTTGTTGCTCTGAATGAAGAGGGGAGAAAAACCATAACAAATAACGTTTTTGCATCAAAACACACATAAAATGTCGGGTAACAGACTTGCGGATGTGTACAAGAATGAGAAACCAATTGCATACAATTGTCACCTCACGAAGTCCATAACATTATTTCCCTATTTACAAATGGAGAGAAACAGACCCAGTATCAGGCGTGGGTAAAACAAAACGAGTGCTATAAATAACTGTCCAATATTAACAAGCTATCCAAAAGGATGTAATCACAGCTTGTGGTTATATAACGTACATGGTCAAAATGTGAGTAGGGCCAGCGTGGAGGAATACAGTTGTGCACTCTTTTCAGCAAAACATCTGCTCTGTGAGTATCGTGAAACACATGGGTGTTACTGACACCAACTTTTCTGGAGATAAGCTTCCCTATCCCTGACACTACAAATAAACCTGCTCTACTGACAATGGAAGCAGTCCTGAACTATTGATATTCAATATAAATCTGGCTTACTGACACTGAAGACAAAGCTGGCCTATTGACACCAAAAATAAGCCTGGCCTTATAGCTCTGGTGAAGATGAACTTGGCCTATCGACACCAACACCAATAGCTCTGGTGAAGAACACCAATAGCTCTGGTGAAGATGAACTTGGCCTATCGACACTATCACCAATAGCTCTGGTGAGGATGAACTGGGCCTATAGACGCTAACACCAATAGCTCTGGTGAAGATGAACTTGGCCTATCGACACTAACACCAGTAGCTCTGGTGAAGATAAACTTGGCCTGTCGACACTAACACCTGTAGCTCTGGTGAAGATAAACTTGGCCTATCGACACTAACACCAGTAGCTCTGGTGAAGATGAACTGGGCCTATCGACACTAACACCAATAGCTCTGGTGAAGATGAACTTGGCCTGTCGACACTAACACCAACAGCTCTGGTGAGGATGAACTTGGCCTATCGACACTAACACCAAGCCCGGCCCATGAACGTCGGAGATTGCCCCTGGCCTGCTGCTACCGACTCTTAAACCTGGCCTGTAGGTGCTGACCATAAACTGAGCCTACTGACACTGAAGATAAACCTGGCCTATACGTGCTGACCATAAACTTATCCTACTGACACTGAAGATAAACCTGGCCTATACGTGCTGACCATAAACTTATCCTACTGACACTGAAGATAAACCTGGCCTATACGTGCTGACCATAAACTTAGCCTACTGACACTGAAGATAAACCTGGCCTATACGTGCTGACCATAAACTGAGCCTACTGACACTGAAAATAAACCTGGCCTATACGTGCTGACCATAAACTTAGCCTACTGACACTGAAGATAAACCTGGCCTATACGTGCTGACCATAAACTGAGCCTACTGACACTGAAAATAAACCTGGCCTATACGTGCTGACCATAAACTGAGCCTACTGACACTGAAAATAAACCTGGCCTATACGTGCTGACCATAAACTTAGCCTACTGACACTGAAAATAAACCTGGCCTATACGTGCTGACCATAAACTTAGCCTACTGACACTGAAAATAAACCTGGTCTATAGACACTGAAGACAAACCTGGTCTATAGACACTAAAAATAAACCTGGTCTGTAGACACTGAAGATAAACTTAGCCTACTGACACTGAAGACAAACCTGGTCTATAGACACTGAAGACAAACCTGGTCTATAGACACTAAAAATAAACCTGGTCTATAGACACTGAAGATAAACCTGGTCTGTAGACACTGAAGATAAACCTGGTCTATAGACACTGAAGATAAACCTGGTCTATAGAAACTGAAGATAAACCTGGTATATAGACACTGAAGATAAACCTGGTCTATAGACACTGAAGATAAACCTGGCCTATAGACACTGAAGATAAACCTGGTCTATAGACACTGAAGATAAACCTGGCCTATAGACACTGAAGATAAACCTGGTCTATAGACACTGAAGATAAACCTGGCCTATAGACACTGAAGATAAACCTGGCCTATAGACACTGAAGATAAACCTGGTCTATAGACACTGAAGATAAACCTGGCCTACAGCAACTGAAAGTAAACTTGGCCTGCTGATACTGACAACAAACCTGACTATTGATACTGACAACAAACCTGACTGTTGATACTGACAACAAACCTGACTATTGACACTGACAATGAATCGTACTATTGACACTGACAACAAACCTAACTATTGACACTGAAAATAAACTCTGCCAATTGACACTGAAAATAAACTTGACTTCAATCAATGAAAATAAACCTGTCGTCACTGAAAGTAAACCTGGCCTATTGTCACTGAACATAAACCCAGTTACTGGCACTGAAAATGTCTGTTGACACTGAAAATAAACCTGAGATATCCTGATACTGAAAATAGCCTGGCAACATGACAAGAAAGACATAGCTACCATTAACCAGTATATAGTGACATATTCCAAGCAGTGTATGACACCAAAAAACAACCCCACCCCATCCTACGCCCAAAATAACCCTACAACACAACAAAAGCCAGACTACTTTCAAAACCTTGTCAGCTGTACACAAGACTGTTTGTGGACCATTTCGACAAGAAGTTCTGGTGATGAATTGGAGATGTCCCAATGGGTGAAAAATAAAATCTAAACACAACTGACAGACACTCTTGTGAAGTATCTCAATTACAACAAGAACAGTACTTCAGCAACATTCACCATCTTTCCATTGCTGCTTGTCCATTTTCCCTTGTGGACAATCTGTATTGAGATTTTAAACACTCCTACATGAGAGTAACAATAACAATACCACAAACTGAAAATACAATATGCCATTTCGAAATATGCATAAAATAAAATATATAAAAGCACAAAGGGTCTCCGTTGCTATTAAAACATAGCAATTTTACTACATTATGTGTCCATTGCTTTTTGCTTGCTTTCTTTACACACAGTTCTTCGTTGTGTTTATCTTGATGGCAGGAAAACGGTAAAACAACCCAAAAACAGTGGGGGGGAAAACGATTAAAAAACAAGTTTGAAATAATTCTCAAATATATCTAAAAAGGTAAAACAACAAAACATCAAATAAAAAAAACATCAAATTAAAACACTCGAGTCCTAAATGATGGAAGAAATAATACCAGAAAACATGAACCATCTAAAAAAAATCCATGTTAAAACTTCTGCTCACTGCAATGCAAAATGAACATATCTTTTACAAAAAATAATCCTAACCTTAATTCATACCAGTTTCTAGTCAGTATACTCAGCTATAAACAACAATGTCATGCTGTGAAAAAAACAACAGCTCAGCCATATGCCCCCTACACAACTGTATAATGCATTTCTCCCCTAACCTTACCACACTGTCTACCCCCCCCCCCCCCCCACCCCACCACCACCACCTCAATCAACTACAGCTCCACAGTTCACCAATGGTCAGATTTTGCATACGCGACTGTTTGCCCACCATTAAGGTAGCAAAAATCCCACATAGGGATAGGGAAATAATGTCTAAACACAACAGTAGGGTGCTTGTGCTTTTTTTGGTTTTAAACTGTCATCTGTCCCTACCGGCACAAAATAGCCTACTCTTCTAAAAGGTGGAAAAACTGTCATCTGTTCCTACCAGCACAAAATAGCCTACTTTTCTAAAAGGCTGAATGGTTGTTAACCTATGCACAAGATGTTCTGCGTGCATTCATACACAAAACCTCAGTTGACAGTCTCATCTGAAGGACCTTCAGTGGAATGGAGTCTGTACTGATGTCAACTCCAGGGGAATAATCCCCTTGAACGGGAGTCTCAGTGGCTTGAACCTGTACAATCAGATCATGAGCTCAACACTCTAACCACTAGGCTATACCTTCACTTTCAATTAAACTGTAGAGACCAAATGTAGCTGTCTCAAATAAACAAATCACTATCACATAGTTTCTATACAGATTAAAAGTTTGCACAATAATGAAGCACTAAGGGGATAAAAAAATTTTTAAAAAGGTGAGCGAAAGAAAATGTGTGTGCGCGCATGCGTACGTGTGTGCATTTTATTTATTTATTTATTTAAAAATTATTATTTATTCTTTTATATCGAGGATAATGGAATAAGCACTCATGTGCTTTTTTACATCCAGTCCCCGTGTGTATGCGGTTTTGTAAATTTTGTCATCTGTTCCCACCGGCACACAATGGCCTACTCTTTTGAACAGCTGAACAGGATTTAACATGTGCGCAAGATGTTCTGCGTGCGTTCGCACACGGCGCCTCGGTTTATAGTCTCATCCGCGCGCACATTAATTCTGATTAGTTTAATGTCATGTCTGATGTAAATGATTTGAGCACAAGCGCTTTGATTTGTTTGTTTTACAAGATTCAGCGCTATATAAATTCCATATTATTAAAAAGCATTTTTTTACAAGTGTAAAAAAACAGACAAACCAAGAAAACCGCCATACTGAACTATACAAAAGACAAGCCAATGTGTGCATACACATTTGTGTTATAATACAAATGTGTGTGTGTGTGTGTGTGTGTGTGTGTGTGTGTGTGTGTGTGTGTGTAGGGAAGGGGGGGTCTGCAGGTGGATGTGGAAGGGTTAAGGTATGAATGTGGGTGCAACCGTGTGTATGTGTGTAAAAGTAAGGGCATAAATGTGTGCACTGAAAGTGCATGTTCATGCTTATTACAGATAATGTGCAGCGTTTGCTTCCACACACTAACTCTAGTTTACACATGATTAACAAAACCAATTCTCACTGCACCTCTCACACTGGGATGACTGGACATTTTGCGACACTGATTAAAATAGAATCCCCGTCCGTCCAACTCAGAAGCTTGTATTATAACCTTGTCTTACACCTCGGCAAACATCAACAACAATAAACATTCACCAGTTAAGTACATATCGTGACAAAAATGTGTACATATTAAGGATGAAGCAGTACCATGAGTGATTCCACTGTTCTCATTCTCTATTGTACACAGAACAACTCAAAGCAAGCTGTCCACATATACGCACATGACAACAACACGCATTTCCACTGACCATATACTGATCACAGTAGATAAACACTTAGCACTGAGGTCACTCAATGTTATGAAGGGTTCTTGTTTATTTATCTACTCTTTTTAATCTGTCCATGGATTGTCCCTCCTCCAAGCTACCCACCTTGCAGCAGACATTTATATCTCCCCGCGACGCCACAGAGTACAAGCGGAAGGAAAAAGCAAAGTAAAGTAAAAGTAAGTTTTAATCTGTTTCACTGATTTGATCATTCATTTAGGTTAGGGTTTTTTCGCTTGCTTTTAAATGGCGCCAATTTTCCATTCATTTATAAAGAACATCTTTAAAAAGAACAACAAAGACTTTTCCAATATCTTAAGGTTTATATCAGTCTGCAATATTTCTATCTTCACCACATTTACCTATGTATGTACAAAGAGAGGGAGAAAAATACCACTATCCATAAGTACATTTTAGAATATGTACAAAAAGAATTTATATAAAAAATGTATTCTAAAAATATAAAAAAGTAAAAAACTGATGAAGATTGCACACAGTGATACAGTCCTGAACTGTCAAATCCCATATGTTGAACACTGACACATATCAAGAAAATATGCACCGGGGGAGGTGGGGGGGGGAGGGGCTAAAAGCTGTTCGAAAAAAGCTGAAAGCTAAATCATTTTTTTAACTTTTTTTTTTTTTTACAATAAGAAAATCAAGTAACTGGCTAAGTAACCCAAATAGAGAACAGAAAAATCTATTTTGCTAGTCTTGAGCACGAGTCTTGATGTCATCCTCATCAGTTACCCACCTCCACCCCATGGTCCTTCCAACTAGACAAGATAGCGGTCAATCAATCAATTAATCAATCAGTCAATCAACCATGATGCTTGTGGTCCCAGAGAGTCAAGGAGAGATACTATAATAGATATATCTGAACTCAAATTTTGTTTTCATGCTGCAACTGTTCCTGTATAAACTTCAGTGTTTAATCCTTCCGCCACAGCTATGGAGAATAATGTTGTGTGAGGGCATCGTATGCTGTCACACAGCCAGCTATGAGTCTGATGATGAGACCTCGGGGACAAAACAATGCTGTTCCTGCTTCTGATTCTGTCACTATGAGACCTCACTGAGAATCTGTCATAAACATTCGCCTTCTCAATTCGCCCATGCAACTTTATGTGCTAACTGTACCTGTCAAAAATCACTGAAGTCTTCACTTTATTAAGAAACAATGAAAACAATCAAACAAAATCCCAGTAGTATCGTTCTCCATTTTTTCTGAATCTGGCTAGTTACAAACACTCTAAGACAAGATGAATAACAATAAGAAAAGAATTCCAGAATTATTTTGGCCCTTTTTTGTGCAATGTAAAACTAAAACCCAGTCACTAATGATCATGTGTTACAAAAATGGAGCGAACATGATCCTTTCGTATGCCTCACAGAACTTAGCAAACATTTCATATTCAGACTTACACCCTAGCTTTAACTGTCAAGTTGGCCCCTTAAACAACATACAAAGTTTATGCTGTACATCCTTTCTTTGTCATGTTCATCACCACTGCCACAACTGTATGTAAAAAGATCATACACACGCACTTTTGTGACCCTGATGGCTGCTGTCTTTACTTTTTGGCACACCTGGAAATAGTTCCCTCCGATGTTGTTGTCGTCATTGTTTGCCGACACTACAACAAACACCTAAAAAAACTGTCCCTCTTTCATTGCCTTCTTTGACATTTTCAGCAAATTAATCATTTATTTTCTTCCCATTTTTAGCCCTTTTTGTTTTCCAAAGAAAAAAAGAGCTATTCACAATGATAGATAAACCAATTTTGACAAGATCAAAGCCCAGATTCGCTGCCAGCCGAGAATGAAATCGCGCAGAATGATACCACACCATGAGAAAGCCCAGCAACATCACAAGCAGGCACTACATGCAACCCCAGGAAAACGAAAAAGAGAAGGCAAGAACATCCTGCGCGCACCTTGAGGCAGAAACAGAACTGGATTCCTCCTGGAGTATATCAGTAAAACTTCATTCTTTTTCGCCCTATTGCTCAGAGTCTATGCTGATCAATTTTGTACAAAGCCCAGTTCAACTCATAACAGAAAGACTTCTGACAAATTTAATCCTGCATAACCAACCCGGTGACACGTGATATTCATAAAAGATCATGTCAACGATTTGGCAGAACAAATCATTTCCCCGCATCAGTTAACTTCATTCTTTTCCACCTGCACATTAAAACAAACAAAGCACTCAACTCTGTGCATGGTCTCACATACACACAAATTACCTGATTTTCCTCCTTCAATCGATTAATCAAGATCGTTTGACTCCCATTACACTACAGCTAAAAAAACTCCAAACACACATTCAGGGATGTCTTCCCTTACTACCTCTCTGCATCAAATCATGAAATACTCCTCCTGTTAAACTTTTCCTGCCCGTTTGGTCCTCTGCCACTGCCCCAGACTTCTTGACTTCCGTGGTCTCTGCGCTGCCAGAATTCTCACTGCAGTCACTGCAGCTGGAGACTCTGACTCTGACTCCGATTGGTTCTTCGAGGATGTGGATGCTGCTGAATCAGGGTTGAGAGTAGAGTTTCTTTTGGAGGAATAAGCATTTGGAGGCAGAGGGTACAGCCCGTCTGCTTTAGGGTTAGGACATGCTTTAGAGTTGGCTGTTGATTCTCCCGTTAAGACGTAGTGATTGAATGCTTGAAGCAGCTGCTGGAGGTCGGCTCTGTCGTTGAATTTGTTTTCTGGGTATTTCTCTTTGAATTGTTCACGTGCCTAGAACACCATAACAAAAAAAAAACCCACAATGTACCGCTATAAGATGATGTGATAATTGAAAAAAACAAAAACATGTTGTTTGGACATGTTCATCAGACTGATACATATCCCAACAAGTCTCTCTGATTTAGGGATAATAATAAAGTAATGTATCTTAAATGTGAATAATTATAATATCTAACCATTTCTCCTGATGTGCAGTTCTCCCCCTTATCAATTTCTTCATGCACCTTATAGACAAACACAACACAGACCATGTTCTCACACACATTACTAAGGTGCTCACACACACCCACAGTCACAATTATGAACATACATACATAGCACAAACATGATTACATACATATAGTTATTCACATATTTTCTTATATCACACACACATATGCAAACATGTGTATGCCTTCTGTTCCCCACTCCCCTCCTTACCATCTAACATTAAAAATTTTTTAAAAGTCACACACACACACATGCACACACACACCCCCCACACACACATATACACACACTCACACACACACACATACACACTACAAGCACACTTAAAACCCCCAATTCTCCCCTTACACTCAAATCTCTCATCTACCTCCTCCTCTCCCCTCCCCCCTCTTCCTTTTCCCCTGCTCACCTGCTTGAGAGTGAAGTCTCGTAAGACTGGAGCTGTTTCTGAAAACCAAAGTTGGGGTTGGCATGGTTGCGAGCACCTCGGATGGCATTGATGGCATCTCTCCAGTTCAGGTTGGTGACAGTCATTAAGTAGGCAGCTGTGACAGTCACACTTCTCGATACACCTGCCAAACTGCCACAACACACAATGCGTCATACAGTGCCAAACTTTACCATTGACGCAATAAGTCATATGGTGCAAAACTGTCCCATTACACTATATCATACACTGCCAAACAGTCACATATTGCAATGTGTCACACATTGCCAAACTGTCCCATTACACTATGTGTCATACAATGCCAAACTGTCCCATTACACTATGTGTCATACAGTTCTAAACTGTCCCATTACACTATGTGTCATACAATGCCAAACTGTCCCATTATACTATGTGTCATACAGTTCTAAACTGTCCCATTACACTATGTGTCATACAGTTCTAAACTGTCCCATTACACCATGTGTCATACAGTTCTAAACTGTCCCATTACACTATGTGTCATACAATGCCAAACTGTCCCATTATACTATGTGTCATACAATGCCAAACTGTCACATCACGCAATAAGTCATATAATGCCAAATTCACGTTACACACAGATAGACAGACGCAGACACCCACACCACGCACGGTTAAAAGAACCCGCCTAAAACCAACTCATTGAGATTTACCACCTGCCCTCCCCCCCACCACCCCACATACATACATATATCATACACAACACACACACATACACACACACACACACACACACACACACACACACACAAACACACATCCCAGTCACGCTGCAACACAACTCACCAGTGCACCAGGACGCCCCTCCACTCAGCCGTGCTTGGTGAATGAACTCGATGCACTGGGGAAAGAATCGAGTCAGATCTTCATAGGGACTGTCGCTGGCTATGATGATCAGGTATTCTTTGTCCTGTCAACACAACATTGCAGCGATCGTCAGTCACATTAACACGCAATAACCTTCTTTGCTCCCTATCCACCGTTCACCACTGGAAAGATTTCTGCGAATACCCACAGTTATAGATTATTTATTGATTTCATGTTCTTTATAACCCCACCGACTATGAAGGCCATATCAGGGGCTGTCACCTCATTCAGTTTCACCTCATTCAGTTTCATTAACTCCAATAATATTGACTTCAAGTTTACAACAAACATTTCCTAATCTCATTAAGTATCAACACTGTCAACCTGAAGAAGAAGAAAAAAAAATCACATTAAATGACACAGTACCTTCATTGCTTTATTCATTAAGGCCAATAAGGCCAGGCTGGCTGTGCTGAGGATGCTAACCAACAATTTATCATACCTCGGTTGTTGTTGTGCATTCCCCAGCTTTACACCCAGAACGTGCACTCTGACTCACTCATCCCACCTGGGAATCACTGTGAGATAGGAAGCACACCGGATGGAAGTTTGCATGTATGACTATTTTCAAGTACTCGCCAAATAGGCAGCCATACTCCGACTTCAGAGGATTTCTGTCTCCTTTAAAAGAAGAGTGCAGGTTGTTATGTTAAGAGCTTGTCATGGCTGAAGGCAATCTCAACACAACATTTTACAACATCACAACATTTTAGTGTAGGCCTTGGCAATTAGCTGACATCAATAACTGACACAGCTTTTGGCCTGGGCCAAATACCTCGGTTACATGAAAGGCATAAAAAAAGAAGAAAAATTCAAAGTTATCAAATATATATATATATACATATATATATATATGTATATACTATATATATATATATATATATATATATATATATATATATATATATATGTATATATGTATATATATATATGTATATATGAAAACAAATCTCTCTCTCTCTAAAACACACTCACACACAGAAAACTTTACGCCTCCAAAAAAAAAAAGCGGGGGAAGGGATTCAAAAACTGCAATTTTCAATTCCCATTCCCATAATACTTCACTATCTAAAAAACAGAAAAAATTCAGTTAGGTTACGAGCAAAAACAGAGAGCTCACAACCTTACTGCTGCCCCTCCCTGGTGAAGCGCTGCTGCACAAAACAGCAAGTTTCAAACTGACAGCCTTTTTTTCGACAGGACACAAACACAAAACACAAACACATTGACGAGAAAGTTCTGCATCCCCCTTACATCCAGCAGTTTCTTGGCGTTGTCGTGGATGGACAGGATGTGTGTGATGTTGTTGTTCTGCAGCTGCACCGGGTCCTTGGCATCACGGAAATTGCCCACATACAGGCCCGGCAAAATCTGATGAAGAACACACAGGTCAGTTAGTGTTGTGCGGGCCGGGCCCCCTTAGTTGTCTGCAAAGTGATGAGGGTTGGGTTTTTTCTGTTTTGTTTTGGTTGGGTTTTGCTTGTTGTTTGTGTTTATGCTTGTTCTGGTTGGTTGGGGGAGGGTTGTTTGGGGTTTTCTCTGTGTGTGTGTGTGTTGTGTGTTGTGCGTGTTGTGTGTGTGTGTGTGTGTGTTGTGTGTGTGTGTGTGTGTGTGTGTGTGTGTGTGTGTGTGTGTGTGTGTGTTATGTGTGTATGTGTGTTGTGTGTGTGTGTGTGTGTGTGTGTGTGTGTGTGTGTGTGTGTGTGTATGTGTGTGTGTCTGTGTGTGTGTGCCTGCAAGGATGGTTATGGGTGCAATGTGCATGTACACGTATAGATCCTGCATATATATTTGTTTGAATGTGCGTGAATGAATTAGACATGTATCCACATGTGCAGTATGAATAAGCAACCTGAATAGACATGCACTGTTTATAATTTAAGAACTTCTTTTCATAACTTTCTGACTTTAAAGCTTTATCTCTTGTAAAAGTTAAAACTAGACAAAAAGGGTCTATTTTCATCACAATATCCGACTTTAAGATGTAAACCCATGAATTCAGAGAAAATGCTGCCTTTCAGATTTAACATTACACTTTACAGCAGTAAAATCAAACAAATTTGACAAAGAGAAACATACTATTGAATAAAAATGAAAGATAAAAGAACACATACCTTACTCATACCACCTCCCATGGTTATGTCAGTCAAGTTAGAAACTTGTGCAAGACTATAGATAGCTTGCTGTCAACAGTGCTTATGATATATTCCAATGGATTCCATCTGAAATAATAATAACAATATTAATAATAATAATAGTAAAAAATCTAGCAACAGCATGTAATGAAACATGTTTAAACATGCAGAACACACATTAAAAACTTGTTCCGCCTCTCATAAGACTAGGCCACTGTGTGCCAGTGGGAATAGATGACAAAACTGACAACTGTGACACGAGAGAGAGAGAGACAGACAGACAGACAGAGACTGAGAAAGAGAGCCAGTGAGAGAGAGAGAGACTAGAGTGTATGTGTGTGCGTATGTCACGGTGTGTGTGTGTGTGTGTGTGTGCGTGCGCGCTCGTTCATTCTTGTATTTAACATCTGTTCACTATAAGTGATATCAGACGGGAGAAACTAAAAGACCTATAGCAAAAACAATGGAAAACAGACAGAAAGAGTCATGTGACAGATTCAGAGATTGGTATGCAAACATCAATGTAACGCCTAAAAATGCAAATTGGGAAAACAATATCAAAGAACTTTAAAGAAAAGTGAAAACTGGGCTATGTACAAGTGTGTGTTGTTGTTGCTGTCTTCAATTTAATGTCTGTTCACTCTAAGTGTGTAATAGAAATAGAATGTGTAATGGAAATTAAAGAAGGGACAGGAAGGAGCTGAAGGAGAAAAGGTTAAGAAATAGCATGTGTTGGTATTTTTGTGAGAAAAAACAACAACCTAGAAAAGTCATGATAATACTTTTAAACAGGAGCAAAATATAAACTCAACAATGTGGAAACATGAAATAACAATAATGTAACTAAAATAAATATTCAAGTGGACTAAGCAATAAACATCTGGTATTGGCAATGGCAAAGGCTAGCTTTGAATTTTCAAATAATTATATTTTCCAGAGACTGTTCAGAAAATGTAGGTAAAAAAGGTTTTACAATAGGCCACTCAAATATGATATGAGTATTGGAAATATGATACCCACATAGACATCTGACATGTTTACAAAATTTTGTAAGGAATGCATTTAACTTCATTCTAAAATATAGTGAATTAACCCTTCTCACGGTTATAAAATGCAAATCTATTTGAGGAGGAGCCATATAACAAAAACTATGGGCACAAGTGTGTGTGTGTGTGTGTGTGTGTGTGTGTATGTGTGCGTGCATGCATGTATGTGTGTGTGTGTGTGTGTGTGTGTGCGTGCGTGCTTGCACAAAGGGACTGATGTAAAAAAAACACCAACATGTGAGGGCACATTCCAATTTCCATTAATCGAATTTATCCACACATACACACACAAACACACATAGACTGATACACACACACACACACACAACACACACACACACACACACACACACACATATGTAACACTACTTTTAGCACTTGGAAAGTAAGTACTTTGTCAGCAAGAGCCAGTGGGCTGGTAAAAAGAACCAAATTACAAAACACTTAACTGCAATTGCAGCATCTTATTCTACTCTCCCAACATGTCCCTGGAGAGATCTACAGCTAAAACACACACACACACACACACACACACACACACACTGCACAATACCATCACAAAATGTGAGAGGGTGTGTCCATGTGCACACACACAGGCACTCTCTCTCTCTCTCTCTCTTCTCTCTCTCTCTCCTCTCTCTCTCTCTCTC